>OW818032.2:48962329-50199014 GCA_942486065.2 Calliphora vomitoria
AAAAAAAATTCTAAAATTAAAAAAAAATTTTTTTAATTTTATTTTAAAGTATAATTTGGTGAAGGCTATATAAGATTCGGCAGAGCCGAATATAGCTCCTCTCTTACTTGTTTAATTCCTTTTTGTGTAAAATGTTCCGTGTTTGTGTAACAATCATGTTTTAGTGTAAAAACAGAGTTTTTGGCAAAAACGCAGATTTTTATGTAGAAACTGCATTTTTGTGTAAAACAAAGTTTTCAAATAAAATCCAAATTTTTTGTATCAAAATCGAATTTGAATTGACAAATGTTAAGTCAGATACAGAATCAATAAAAATCAAGAAATAGATACAAAACAGGCGGAAATTGGATATTGTGCACCTAAATACACAATTATAATAGTTTTTAACATTACATTTATTATTGTCTTGTTTGAGCCGACCACTGATGTAGATCCACCAATTCAGGTTTCGAATTGCTTATATTTTTTTATGGAGCGATTTCGTTGATTAAATCAGCGCGAACTATAAGTTATATTTACTAAACTCTCCTGTTAATATGGACACACAATATGAATCATGTAATGACAAACAACACCCTTATATTGCATGGTGAATGGTGTTAATAAAGCTAATCAAATGTTTCAGCAAATTGAAATTATCCTTTCCATAGAATTTAATTTTCAAAAACAAAGAAACACTTTTTTCAAGTGTTTAATTGAACTCCTTTAAATAAAATTTCTTTGTCAATGTTAATGAAATTTAGTAGGAACGAAATAACACCCCATCATGACATTGTAAAGATTACCAGGAAATTCGTCTGCAAATAGTGTGACTCCTTCGAAAGTAAAACAACAAAAAAAAGGAAACTAACTGTTAGACAGCTGTCAGCCAAGTTTGAGGGGAAAATACTTATGTATGCGTCAGTATTTCCATGAACAAATGCAAATTGTATTTGAAAACAGTAAATGCTCTACTAACAAGTTGCAATAAATTTCAATACTTCTAGGGAATCGAGCAGCTTTCACTCACCTTTGACTGTCTCACAAACTTGAAGGACAAAGTTAAAGTTAAAAAAGAAAGAACACAGAAACCAGTTAACAAAACTACTTGCATATAAATTGATTTTCTCACATCCTTTTTAGGAAAGACCCCAGACATGGCGTCTATTAAATTTAAACTTGTCTTATGAAAGTCGTCTGTTCTTTTTGTTTTGTTTTGTGCTTTCAATCTTTGGCGCTTTTGTTTAAATTAATTTGAGTTTTTTCTTAAGACTTTAAGATTTTTCTAGTAGTGACAACTATATTGATTTCGTTTTTATAAATTGTACTCGTAGTAGGATGGGGGAAGAGTGTGAATTTATGTAAATGTCAATGTGAATGCCGGGGATTAGTTTTTTTTCTCTCTCTCTTTTGTCCTTGTTATATGTTTAAATTCAAATGCAGTCTAGGAGCAGTAAATTCTTTTTATAGAGTTTATTGTTTAACTATTGTTCTATTGCCTGGAAGTAAAAAGTTAAATGGTTGTTCAATTATTGCCTCAAATGTCATTGACAGTTGAGTTGAAGTTGAGCAGCTTAAAGGATTAGAGAACAAAGGATTTCAGATAAATCATTGAAGAGTAATCATAGGGGAGTAGATAAAATGTAGTGCATAAGTTGGAACAAAGTTTCCCAATAACACCACCGGCGGGGCAATTTATAAATTTGTAGGGGTTAATATAACATTTAAGTACATTAAATGGCGTATCTTTTGAACGCGGTGTTTGTTTTTAATAACTTATATGTCATATTGAAAGGTACATATTTGTAATTAAATCTCACTTAGTTATTGAACATTGTAGTGTAAACAACAATGTTGTTTTCGCTTCGAAAATGTTAAATTTAGTGCCAAGAAAGCGTTATATGCGGGAAGTTTTGCTTTACTTCTTTAATTTAAAGTAAAGTGTCGCTGAACCACACCGATTGATAACCGTAATATTCCATTATGACAATGCTCGGCCACATGTTGCAATACCTGTTAAAATCTATTTAAAAAGAAGTGGTTGGGAAGTTTTGCCTCTCCCGCCTTATAGACCAGACCTTGCCCCGTCCGACTATTATTTGTTTCGATCGATGCAGAACGCTTTCTCTGGGATATACTTCAATTTAGAACATAGAATGCGAAATTGACTTGATTCATTGTTGGCCTCAAAAGATGAACTGTTATTTTGCCTCGGAATCATAGCTAACAATGACCAATACTTTGAATGAATTTATATTGTACAAATGTTTCAAAATAAAAGCTAAAAATCTATGAATATTTGGTATATTTATCATTTATTGAAATATATTTTTTGTTGTTAATTACATGAAATAAATGAAGTACTTAGCATCGAGTTCATTTTTCATACAGTTCATTTGATTTTTGAGAAACCAAAAGAAGAAGTAATCAAAGCATACAAACAAACAATTGCTTCATTGTCAACTGATAGTTGACTAAAGCAAAACAAACTAAGCAAAGTTGAATAAGAATACAGCACTGAAAATGCTAGTAAACTTCGATCTAGTTTAGGTTGTAAGTATATGCTCGATTATGATTCTTTTTCTACCTTGATATTCTGATTCAATAATATCCACGGGTTAAAGCCTTTAATATCAGTAAGACTAAAGACATCTTTGTCAGTATAAATTAGGCTGAATTTTATTTATGTAGCGTGGAATTTCCTACTTCTATGCACAGGTGGTTGTGGACTTGTTGGCATTGACCTATGACTTCAATTAGGCCCATGAAAAGAAAAGCAGTGGTTGTAAATTATACGATTTAGGGGGATAACTCTGATCATTGATCAACGAGAGACCAAACTAAATTGAACAAGTAAGAGAACTATATTCGGCTGTGCCGAATCTTATATACCCTTAACCAAATTATACTTAAAAATAAAGTTAAAAAATAATTTTTTTTTAATTTTTCAAACAATTTTTTTTAAAAACTTTTCAAAAATTTTTTTTTTTTAAAAAAAGTTTTTTAATTTTTTTTTTACAGCTTTTTTAAAGAATTTTTCTTTAATTTTAAATTTTTTTTTTGAAAAAAAAAAATTCGGGTAAAAAAATATTTTTTCCGATTTTGACCCATTGTAGGTCCAACATACTATATATAGCCTTATATACATCGTTGCAATGGACTTTGAATATATCTACCATTAGATATCCATATTGTCTATATTTATGTCTTAGTAATCGAGCTATAGATCAAAAATAGGCCAAAAATAGAGGTTGTCCCGATTTTTTCCTTATATATCAGCCATTTGTTGGCCGATTTTCTCGATATATTGATGTATGAATCATGTATGTAAGTTATTTGGGGGCTACGGAATGTTGATTTCAACATACAGACGGACATGGCAATATCGACTTCGCTATCTATAACGATCAGGAATATATATACTTTGTAGGGTCGGAAATAAAAAATGTAGAAATTACAAAAAGAATGACAAACTTACACTTGCCACTCATGGTGAAGGGTATAATAAAAATACAATACTGAAAAGCCTTGTAAACCTTGATATAAATTAGGTTGTAAGGATGTCTCTGGTTCCACTAATAGCCAGCAGCCATAGAGACCAATATGGACCATTATGTATTTTCCTTCTCCTGATTTTTCTACCTTGATATTCTCTTATCAATATCCATGGGTTTAAACCTCTAATATCAGTTAGGTTTTGAAAGAAATTGTTTGTCTAAATGTTTCATGAACATTTTGCATAAATTAGGCTGAATTTGGTTGATGTAGTGTGGAATTTGGCATAGACCTTTGACTACAACTAGACCTTTGACTACAAATTACACGATTAAGGGGAAAAACTCTCATCATCGATCAACGAGAGAGTACACAATTTAGGCAAAAAAAAAAAAACTATTTTATCATGTCGCGATATCAACTACTAGTGACTGCTTGAGCGGGCTCTTTTTCAGAGATATATGGTTCAATGTTGCCTCAAGCCCATAATCCTCACGCGATGTCGATGCTGGATGATTTATTATTCGACCATCACATGTGGTTTTGTGAACGACAAATCCGTTAGAGTTACATTATTTTTGAAATATTGTTTTACAATGAAATTGCGTTATTCCCCATTTTTAATAACTCTAAACTGTCAGCTGTCAAACTTTATTTTTGTATTGGTTGGCAATACTTTACTGCACAAATGCCTTGCAAATGTAAATCTTGTGTGAATTTTGGAAAGCCCTTTATTTTTGGAGAGATCAAAGTAAAGATCAAAATGAGGGTGCTTTAAAAAAAGCTGGTCATGTTCTCAATTTATTTCATTCCAAGTAACTGATTATTATTACGTATTTTAAATAAGTATGTTTAGCTATACATAATAGAATGTAATGATTATTAAGACTTGTTTTAAAACATTTCAATTAAATTTCCCATAAACATTTGTGGCAATTTACTTATCTACACAAAAAATGTAGAGTAATTAATTTAGACTTGATGATGAATTTCCAAGACTAATAAGAATTTAGTTAAACATGGAATTTAACCAATGACTACATTTATTTATTCATTCATTCAATTTATTTAATTTGTTTAAGGCGATATATCTGATGGTTTAGATTTTGCCAACCCAACCAACCAACCAACCAACCAGTCATTAACCAAACAGATCTCACTCACTTTCGCAAATGTGTGTAAATAAATGATCATTTACGGTTAAATAAATACAAGACATGTAAAAAAGAGACTGATGGAATTACTATTTATTCATTTATTTATTTATTTATTTTGTAAGTTGGCCAACTTGGGCTTAATTAAGATCACGTTTGTTCCACCGATCGTTGGTTCATTATTCATTTTGTTAAATTTTTGTTTGCTCTAAAGTGTTTTTGTGGTTATATAATTATTTGGGCAAATATTGAGTTTATTTTAGCGGATTCATTTGAGGTTTTGCAAAAAAATTTTTTTTTTTTGTCTAAAAATAAAATCAAGCAAAAAATGGTTATAATTTAGTTTTAATTCCCAAAAAAAAAACATAGTTTTGTGTATAGGAAACACATAAAATTTCAAGTAAAAAACTGAAATGAAACAACGTAAATGTAAATGTTTACTTTTGCCGGTATTTTATGACCATTTGCCTGTAAATGTGAGAAAATTACTGTAAATATCTTTTTTTTTTTTTTTGAAGTAAAATATTTCATTTATTTGTTAATTTATTTATTTACGTGTGTGTAGAGTTAATTGTTTGTACATCTGAAACGTTTGAGTTTATCAGAGATGTTTTGTTTTCATTCAAAATCTAAAATATAGGTTAACAACTGGGATTTTTTTTTCTTTTAAGGTTTATGGGTGTGTTAAAATTAGTTTGTTTCTGTGGTTTTAGTATTAAGTAAACTCACACAAAAAGATCTCAGATATTTAAAGATTATAATACAAATATGTGTTCAATACTCGTATATTTCAAAATATGTTCAAATAGTAGGAGTTTATAAATAACATGTATAGATCTATATATGAAAGCATTACTCTGTACTTTCAAATTTAATTAAACCAAAACATATAATTCATTAAAATTCCTTAATTTTTAACACAAATTTGCAATGCTACAGGCTTTAATTAAACATATTTCAACATGCCTAAATATCACAATTCAACAGTGAATTGTTTATATAACATTATCAACATAAACTTTCAGAAAATATACTTTTACGTTTTAACCTTTTTAAATCGTTTGTTTATTTCCTTTAAATAAACCGGATACTTTTGATTGCAAATAAAAAGCAGTTTTAGTAGTTTCAAATTTGTAACAACACTTTATTTATTCAAATATACAACAACAACAGTCTAAATAGCCACTCAGTGTCTTTACACACGTTTATCAATTCGCACAAATGCACACACACTTTAAAATGTACAAGCTTAAATGTACAATACAGTTGATGTTAACTCTAAGAGCGCATATGATAAACTCAACTCACTACTGCAACCTCTGTTACTATTTATACCCGCGCCATCTTTCGTGAATCTTCTACAATGCTCTTAACGGACAAACTAGTATGTTCGAATTCTACAGTATTCAATGTCAACGTTAGCAGCTTAAACATTCAGTGCTGCCACACTTACAAACAATGCTAACAACCGCATGCTATCAACATTGTTGATAAGTAGAAGCCTGCACTTATGGACGTCTATCGTTACAGACTGTTAAATTCAAATCGCTATTGCAAATTCGTAACAATACTTTAAATTAAAGTCTTCACATCAAACTTTATCAACTCATGTCATGATCTTCAAACATGCTTAGCATGACATCCAATGGCAATGCCGGACACAAGTCAAGTTTAACAAATAAACTTAGAATTAAGGTCTTTCAATAATGAGCTGTTTAAGAAAACAAGTCCAGACACAACTCCAGTTTCAAAAGAAAACTTTAAATTAAAGTCTTCAAATTAAAGACTACAATGACAATGTCAGTTTTATTTAGCACATTTTTAACAATGCCGTCTGCTTACACAAGTACGAATTAAACACTGAGAATTCAAATATTTGTTTTTAGTGTAAAAACATTTTTTTGCTTTTAGCGGCCAATGCTCACTTCAAACAAATATGTTGCATTCGGTAGAAGTTCCCTGTGGTGGTCTGGCCAGATATCAACAGCTCATAAAAGATTGGAACCTTTTGGTTCCACCAAATAAAGAGCATTCCTCAGCGTCATGGATATTTAGCTTTGGTGTTGATTCGGCTGGTTGGCCGGGCTTCACATACGATCTCTTACGCTTCGGGTTATCGTAATGGATCCATTTTTTAAGCAGCATTTCTGGCATACATAATCCTCTTTCAAGGTCTTTCAGCTTCAATTCGTAGGTTAGCCAATGTACCTGCTTTTGAATCCTGCTGCTTGCAAACGTTTTAAAATTGCTGATTGAGTAGCTCTCAATGATTTTGGAAGCTCTTTTTGAGTTTGAAAACAATCTTCATGCCTCTAATTGTTGGTATTTAAACTTTTTTGGCTGGCCTGAGCGATGTTTATCTTCTGTGTAAAAAACACAACTTTTAAACCATGTCTCGCACGTTCTAACCGATGAAAAACACATTCTACATCAGCTGCAGTGAACAATCGGTTGCACTTTTTTTTCTAATGAAAGAAGTAAAGCACGACCTCCCGCATGTAACACAAAATTCGACATTTTTTGCAAAGAAAAACTTTGTTGTTTACACTATAATGTTTAATAACTAAGTGAGAATAAATGGCAGATATGTAGCCTTCAAAATGACATATAAATTATTAAAAACAAAAGCTGCCATCTATTGTAAATCCCTCATTTTTAAGTCATACACCCAATACTTTTAAGTGGTAAACCCGAGTTTTAGTGTAAACATTATGTTACTGTGTAAAACCTACAGTTTTATATAGAAACCATATATAAATACATATATATCGGAAACTCTCTTGTCAAATACCTAACTCAGTTGTCAGAAACCTAAGTAGTGAGAAAGTATTAGTAACAAAAACTATGTGACAACAAAAACAACTCTCGTGTATGTGATTTTTTGAGTAATTTTTTTGTTTGGGTTTTTTTTTCTAGTTCCGAAGACAGAGTTTTAAGTAAAATCTGAGTTTTTGAGTTTTTGACTGGTTTCAGAATATGTATATAAAAATTCAGAATAATTTAGTGAATATATGTAGTATTAATAGTGAAAGTATTTCTGTGACATATCTGTCAATCATGTAGAGCCGAACG
Source organism: Calliphora vomitoria (assembly GCA_942486065.2). Lineage (NCBI taxonomy): Eukaryota > Metazoa > Arthropoda > Insecta > Diptera > Calliphoridae > Calliphora > Calliphora vomitoria. The sequence continues at coordinate 48,970,030 of OW818032.2, forward strand.
CCATCGACATCATGAATGTAATAGGGAGGTCACACGGTATGTATTGCATGTGTTTTGTGACATGTATTGGCACATTTGTCCACATGTAAACATGTACATACCGTGTGATCCATATGAAACTTTGTGTATGTATAATACATGTGTATGCCTTATGACATTTTGGCAATTGGAACATGTTATATTTTCGTGTGTTTAACAGTTGGTCAATTCACAAGGTCATGGCATATTGTCATAATGTCCTAATATTTCACAATGGTTTAAAAATATTGTTATTGCCTTTCAACCAAAAACAGGACTAAAATAATATTTCTCTGTATGCTATGTTTATTGTGTTATCGAAACCAACCAACAGAGACATGCGCCGAACGCCTAAGAGTCGGTTAAGCCGAGCTGCCGAGTCGTTAAATATTAGGACAATATGACATGATAGGAGACCTTGTGAATTGATCAAGTTCTGATTTAGAGGGAGTCAAAATTTGACATTTTGGCTAAGCAGGTGTTTTTTCTCATCCATGTAATTTATTACCTATTGTTAGCAAAAGGTGTCCTAAATAACTAGTTTAGAAGCTATTTCTTCAATCTTTCGAAAAAAAATTAAAAAAAAATTAAAAAATTTTATATAATTTGAAAGTAAATTTTAATTAGGCTTAAGATCATTTATTATAATTAATCTGTAATAATTCAAAGAATATCAAAAAAACTTTATTGACTTTTTTTCAAAATGGGTCTAAAATTGTATGTCTTGAGTTACAAAATATTTATTTTCGCATCCCGTAAGACATCGATTTCAAAAGTTGGTTCACTTGACATGAAATGCCCCATATATATAGTTAACAACAACAATTCCATAAATTAATAGAGGTTATGTCACACGCATATGCACGTTTAAATTATGAATCGTATGTATAACGTGAATTTTGACATACACATGAAATTCCATATGTATCGAATACATACCCCAATACATATGGAATACATACCGTGTGACCTCCCTTTAAGGGAAACTCGTTAAAATTTTCAAAACAGCAACAAATTGGAGATTGGGAATCTAAACAAAGATGAGAACATTTATTATATTTAGCATTACAATACATTTTTATTAATGTTTTGTTTTGATGTAGATGGTAGCTGTTTAACAATTTAATACTGAGAATACAAATATTAAAGTGTTTAACCAAACTTTGTTAACAAATACCGTGTTCTTCATTGAATCATGTCATGTTCGTCATTTATTTAGCATATTTTTAACAATTTAACATTATCAATGAGAAAAATTTATGATTTATTTAACTGCTAATTTAACAAAAATACTTAAAAATTTACAACTACTTAACCTTATCAATAACTATAGTTTTCATATCTTATCACTGGTTATGACATAATAACTTTTTTTAATTTATTATTTAGTTTTCTTTTGTTGTTTAAAACATTAATTTCAAAGTCGCACTAATAAATAAATTTTATGAATTTTTAAAAAGCTCATTTACAAAATTTTTTAGTTAAAGATTATTTAAACATTTACATATTTAATTATATTGTATATATAAATAAATAAATATCTCTAAACCGATGACACACCCATTATAAATTGTTAACATTTGTAAACAACAAAATTAACTACAATAAAAACACACGTGTTAACAAAATAATAAGATCCTTGTTGAATTTTTTATTATTTAGCACAACAATATTGAATAAGAAAATAATCTTTTAAACCCTATGTAAATAATTAACTAAATATTATATTTGGTTTTGAATTAATCACAAATTTCCACAAATAAATTAGTTATTTAAATTTAAATAAGCTTAGGTTAATTGTTTTAAAATGAATTTGTTTACAACTCTATAATTAAATTATTGATTTATAATACTTAAAAAATCAACCACACTTTTAATCAATTTGTTAAGGTAAACCCAAAAACAAAATATAATTTTTAAAACTTAAACCTTTTTTTAAAATTTATGACACTAAATGTTTATGTTTGTATCGGAATCCGGTTTTTCAATTTTATTATTAATTCAACAATGTTCCATATTTTGAAACTTTAATCCTCTACAATTAATTGGCCATTTATAATAAAAATTTGTTTTGAAAAAGAATTTTAATCCCTTGTTTAAGTATTTTGTTTAGAAATTTATGTATGTTAAAGCTTTAAACTCATAAATTTAAGCTGTTTTGGGTGGCTTAAGGCCATTTATTTATTCTTTGTGTGTGTATGTTTTTTTGCATTTTTCTTGCTAAAAATTTCTTGTCATACAAAGAAGCTTGTCGGTGATTTTAAGCTGACATGTTGTTATTTTAAGTTTTGATTTTCTATAGTTTTTTTTTTTAAAGAATTTTGCAATAAGTTTTTACCCCAAAAAAATGTGTATTTATTGTTAGAAAACTTGAACAATCATTAATCAAAGGAAATACTTATGTATGTATCCCACCATTAAATCTATTTTTATTTTTCGAATCAAATATTTTATGTCCTCCTGGCGTTTTTAAGGCAGAGGTTCTTAATCTGAAGTGTTTCAAACCATAAACTCCATTTGACACTATTACTGCTTGTTGACACTAAAGTATTTTTTAGCACCAAAGTAGTTTTAATATTTAATACTATTGTTTCCTTGGTACTAAAGCATTTTTGAATAAATAAAGAGTGTCTCAAAATTCATGGAATATTTGAATTTGCCATTGGTAGTAAATAATCGAATGAGACCTTGGAGGACTGAAGTGGAGAAGAGTTTCGTGTGATCAGTGGTTAATCACGAGTTAGTCGGTCCTAAGTCTAAGGCGAAAGACGAAAATTTTCAAGTTATAATGAAAATGAAGTAAAATTACTTAGTAATTAAACACTTGAATAATTTTGAACGAAAGGGAAAGTTTGGCTGTCATATTTTCGAGCACAAACATCCTAAGCGATTAAACACAATTTAATCTTGATGGTCGTCAAAATCTGGCGTGTTAGTTCTAGTACGGATTTTGGGCTGGAGGCATCATTGGATCATACTTCTTCGAATTGTTTTCTTGTGATTGTTATTGGTACTCGATGTAGCGAAAACAGAGTTCTTTCTGTATAATATGTAGTTTGATAATGACGGTGTCAATTACTGCATTAGATATTGCCTGCATCCACAAACTATCTATATTGGTTGCGCATTGTGCGCTTAATGCATTATTAGGCATAACTCGGAATATTTCGGCTCTGATAAGCCTGAGGGAACGCTTCCACGGAATTCCGTTCATATCATGCCTGGATAAGCTATCAAGGATGAGTCTTAGACGAATCTATTCCATCATCAGGGAATCTGGCTGGTTTAACTAGGAGACAACGGACGAATAATAAATACCCTGCTGTTTACCCCTTGAGTATCACAATGCGATGAGTTTTTAATGGACTCAAGTGAGCTGCTTGAAGAGTCGCTGCCCATGGAACCTAACCTAACCTATCATTGAAGGTGAGACTGTTCAAGCTCTGACTAATACTGTTGCTCGATATTGTGACATATGTGGTTTCATTAAGACGGAGCCACATGCCATGAAACAATTTAATCAATTGCATGAACAATTTCGTGTGATTCAACAATATTGTTTTTTTTTTGTATGGTGTTATTTGAGGTCAAAGGTCTATGGAAACAAGCCCACAAACACCCGTGCACTGAAGGAGGAAACTCAAAGGCACATAAACAAAATTCAGCCACATTTATGCAAAATGTTAAAGGGAAAATTTTTATAAAATATTTGGTCAATTCACAAGGTCTCTTATTATGTCATATTTTCATATTGAATTGATCAATTATGTAATTTTTAGGACACCCTTTATTTAGACATTATTCAGAGTTTAAGACAATACTCTGAGTATAAAAGATCAGTCAGAGTATACGAATTTAGTCCCAGTGTGTGACATTAGTCTGAGTATAAGACAATGGTTTAAAATATTGTTGAGAGTATAAAACAATAGTCAGAGCTTAACTTATCAGTCAGAGGATAAAATATTAGCTTAAGTATTAGACAATGTAATGTGTATAAGACAGTGCCGTGAGTATAGGGCAATGTCCCGGGTATACGACAGTAGCCTGAGTATAAGATAGAAGTCTGAATAGAAGAAAATATCCTGAGTATAAAACATTATAAATAATAGACTGGGTATAAGACAGTAGTCTGCGTATAAGGCTGACTATAAGAAAGTAGTCTGTGTATAAGCCAGAAGTCTGACTATAAGACATTATTATGATTACAATAGCCAGAGTATAAGTAGTCTGAGTATAAAGCAATATCCTGAGTATACGACAATATCCTTAATATAAGAAAGTTGGTTGGTTTACGTGGTAGTTCACTGCGCGCGAACAATCAAGTACAGTAGAGTATAAGAAAGTAGTCTGTGTGTAAGTCAGAAGTCTGAGTATAAGACATTATTATGAAATAGCCTGAGTATAAGACAGTAGACTGAGTATAAGATAAAAGTCTGAATAGAAGATAATATCATCCGTATAAAACAATTGATTGTGTATAAGACAATATCCTGAGTATAAAAACATAGACTGCGTATACAGTAGTCATTAGTCTGCGTATAAGCCAGAAGTCTGAGTATAAGACATTATTATGATTACAATAGCCTGATTATAAGACAATAGTCTGAGTATAAGATATATGTCTGACTATAAGAAATAAGTCTATGTATAGAACAATATCCTGAGTATAAGAAAGTAGTCTGTGTATAAGTCAGAAGTCTGAGTATAAGACAATAGTCTGCATACAACAGCCTGAGTATAAAATAATATAGACAATATCCTGAATATAAGAAACTAACCTGACTGTAAGACAATGCCATCATTCTGCAGACATTATAAATCACTCTGAATATTAGACATTAGTAAAATTAAAGGACATCAGTCTGTGTTCAATACAATACACTGAGGATAGATCAGGAATAAAGGCCTTATTCATAAACAGTTTTAAAATTTATCAAAGCTTTTTAAATCAAATTTTGAGTATGAAACATCAGTTTCAGTATTTAATGTGAGCATACTTATGTTTGTAGTCCAAGTACTTTAGACTCTCTGCTAACTAGAATTAAACACAAAGTACAATAAATATTAAAACTGCTCGCATTAAAGAATTTAATGTTTTTTTCTTTATCCAATATTGTTACTTAATTTTTTGCCACTACAAGTGACCACAACAAGTCTTTTTTTACAATTCGAATTTCATACACCAAAAATAAACACTTGAATGAACAAATATGACAACGACTTCTTGAATAAGACATGATTTGAAATGTATTTAAAGCACAATTCCAACCAGAAACTTATATAATTTTGTTTTTTTTTTGTTTTTTTATTTTTGTTTATAACAATATTTATTTCTAAATCCCTGCACAAAACATACATACATATGTTTGAACAACAATTGTACATAAATATTTAAAGTGGGTGTTATTTAAGACACTTCATTCACTTCTTTATGTCTTTCTGGTTGTCTTCCACCAGCATTATAGTTTCCGTGTTAGACTTACATGTATTAAAAAAAAAATAGATTTTTTTTTTTTTGTAAAAAAAAAAACAAGAGTTAAATACACAACCACAAATAAATACAGGGAAAATATTGTATAAAAAAAAAAATAAAAAAGTAGTCTAATTGTAACCGGGTTCATTAACCGTTTTAACCACAAAAGCCACTCGTCAAATGAAGGTAAGAAAATATGAAAAACACAAATAATGTGAAAAAAAAAATATTATAAAAACATTAATAATAAATGCACTATTGGAAACTGAAACAACAAATATTAACAAAAAAAAAAAACTTATTTTTTATGCGAATTTAAACATAAAGTTCATAGAGTTTTTAAAATGGTTACAGGCAAAAACAAAATGTATTAAACATAAAAAAACAATGTACCTTTGAACACGTATTAGGTGTTCCATAAAATGTCTAAATGTCTTAAAGTATAAAAAAAATATATATATTGTATATATAAACGAGAACACAGATTATGCGATCGACCTACATGTGGGTCAAGTACTTGTAAGGTTTATTACTTACGTACGTAGTCGATGTTTTAAACAATGTTTGTTCACTCAGTTTTATAGTTTTTGCTCAGTTTTTGTTGACGTTTTTTTTTCTCAAGAAATTTTTATTTTTTTACAATGTTGTTTATGTGTGTTATTGAAAAAAGCTTCAAGATTAACTAACTATTAATAAAAGGTTTAAAAAAAATGTTATTTAAAGCTACATTTAGTACATCATGATATAATTTAGAGAAGCTGAAACTGAAGTTTAAGCTCTCAGGTATGGTACGTGTTATTGGTAGCAGCGAATCTCTTGCATCTACTGTAGTGCAGTTTTTGAGTCAAGACTGAATTAAATTTTTGCTAAACATTTGTTTTGATGTTTTAGTACAAGGTTGAATTCCAGTGAAATCTTTTATTTTAAAATGCTTAGGTGTTTTTATTTTTTGTTTAAAAAAAGGTGTATATGGGGGAAGGACATATTATTGGAGTATAAGTCAGTAGTTTATGTTTAATTAGAAAACATTAGTCTGAGTATAAGACAGTGTTCTGAGTATAAGACATTATTAGCCTGAGTAAAGGACTGCAGTGTGAGTTGAAGATAAGTAGTAGCCTGAGTATAAGGCAATATTCTGATTATAAGACAGTAGTCAGATTATTAGACAATATCCTGAGTATTAGACATATCCTGAGTATAAGGCAATATTCTAATTATAATGTTGTAGTGTGAGTACAAGACATTAGTCTGAATATAGGAAAATATCCCGAGTATAAGACAATATAATGAGTATAAGACAGTAACCTGAGTATAAGGCAATAGTCTGATTATAAGACAGTATAAGACAATATTATGATTATAAGAATTAGTATAAGATCGCAATTATAAGACATCAGTATAAGACAATATGGAGTATAAGATTGTCTTGTAATCAGAATACTGTCTTATACTCTAACAACTGTCTTATACTCAGAGTAATATATAATCAGGATTGTAAGACAATAGGCAGAGTATAAGACAATATTTTGAGTATAATAGAGTAGCTTGAGTATAAGACAGTATCTTGAGTATAAGACAATAGCCTGAGTATAAGACAATATTCTGATTATAAGACACTATCCTGAGTATAAGACAATAGAAAGTATGAGAAAATATTGTGATTATAAGACACTATCCCGATTATAAGACAATATTCTGAGTATAAGACAATATCCTGAGTATAAGACAATATCCTGAGTATAAGACAATATCCTGAGTATAAGACAATAGTTATAGTATAAGGCAATATTCTGATTATAATACAGTATCCTGATTATAAGACAATATTCTGAGTATAAGACAATATCTTGAGTATAAGACAATAGTCTTAGTATAAGACAGTATCCTGATTATAAGACATTATCCAGATTATAAGACAATATTTTGAGTATAAGACAATATAAGACAGTATCTTGAGTGTAAGACAATATATTGAGTATAAGACAATATCCTGAGTATAAGATAATAGTCTTAGTATAAGACAATATTCCGATTATAAGACAGTATAAGACAATATCTTGAGTATAAGACAATATTCTGATTATAATACAGTATCCTGAATACAAAATAACATTCTGATTATAAGACAATATAAGACAGTATCTCGAGTATAAGATAGTGTCCTGATTAGAAGACAATAGCCTGAGTAAAAGGCAATATTCTGATTTTGAGACAGTTGCTTGATTATAAGACAGTATACTGATTAAAAACAATATTCTTATTATAAGAAATAAGTTTGATTACTTATTAGCATTAGACAATATTCTGAGTATAAGACAACATTGTGATTATAAGACAGTAGCCAGATTATAAGAAAGCAGCTTGAGTATAAGACATTATTTTGATTGCAAGACAATATTCTGAGTATAAGACGTAGCCAAAGTATAAGAAAGTAGCTTGAGTATATATCCTGAGTATAGGACAATATTCTGATTATAAGACAATAGTCTGAGTATAAGAAAGTAGCTTGAGTGCATTTTTGCTACTCACTTTTGTTTTGACATTGTGGAGCCAGCAGATAGTCGCAATATTAGACCAAAATCATTAGTTTAAGAAATAAGTAAAGGAGCTATATTCGGCTGTCCAGAATATTATATACCCTTCACCAAATTATACTTTAAAATAAAAATTTTAAAAATTTTTAGGTAAACGAAATTAATTTTTTTTTTTTTTAATTGTTTTTCAAAATTTAAAAAATAATAATTTTTTTTCAAATATTGTTTTCAAAAAAATTTTTTTTCGAAAGTTTTTTTTTAATTTTTTTCAAATTTTTTTTAATTTATTTTTTAATTTATTTTTTAATTTACTAGTGAAATAATTAATTTTTTTTAATTGTTTTTCAAAATTTAAAAAATAATAATTTTTTTTCAAATATTGTTTTCAAAAAAATTTTTTTCGAAAGTTTTTTTTAAATTTTTTTCAAATTTTTTTTAATTTTTTTTTTTTTTAATTTACTAGTGAAATAAAATTTATGTCAAAAAAATAAAAAATTCGGGTGAACAAATATTTTTTCCGATTTTGGCCCATTGTAGGTCCAAATTATTATAGCCTTATATTCATCGTTGCAATGGACTTTGAAATATCAATCATTAGATATCCATATTGTCTATATTAATGACTTAGTTATCCAGATATAGATAAAAAATAGGCTAAAAATCGAGGTTGTCCCGGTTTTTTCTTATATCTCAGCCATTTGTGGGCCGATTTTAAATAGCGACCGAGCCGGAAGAATTCCCGATATATTGATGTATCAATTATGTTTGAGTATCAGAAATCTGAAAATAAGTTTAATTTTCTCCTTAAGTGCACGGTTGGTTGTGGGCAGGTTGACATTGACATTTGACTACAAATATCCCCATTAAAAGGAATTCATTGCTTTTAAATCAAACAATCTAATTCTGAATCGTACACTACCAGGAACTGTCTCATACCGTAAAATAATTGTTTCGCGGGGTGTATGGAATCTGCCATAGTGTTGCTGAAACCACAGGACATGTCGCAATATCAAGCACCGGTACTAAATACTGTTTCAGCAGCATTTCCGTTAGATTGTTTATGAGACTTCTAGAAGATGGCGCTGTGTATATAAATATTAACAGAGAGTTTCAAAACAACAGTTTGCTATAAATCGCCACTCTACAGCTCTGGGCCTAAACTGTCAGCTGTCAAAATATATATTATATATTTTTTTTTGGGTTGGCAATATTTTACAGCACAAATGGTGGCAAATTAAAATCTTGTAAGAATTTTTAAACAACATTTAGAAACATATGTATTAAAAATAGGCTAACAAATCGTACTAAATATTGAATCGAATTGAATTTTGCCTATTTAAGAAAATAAATTCCATTTAATAAATTTATAGCAATTAATTGCAACAAGTAATAACAAATATAACAAGTGCTTTGTATAAAGAAATATTGTAATAAAATCATATAAAAATGCCATTAATTCTAAAATAAAGTGCTTTGTGACATTTTTAATTTTTTCTGTTTCTTTTTTTTAAAACTATTGTAATTCTAATAAATAAATAAATAATCTTGTGTATAAAACATATGTTTGTTTATTAAATTTATAACCATTAATATTCTTGTAGTATTTAAATTGTTATTAAATACACACTGACTGTCGTTAGTTGTTTTTCTGCCATAAATTCTTGTTTAAATTTAATATGTTTTAATATTTCTAAATAGTTAAAACGAATGAACACTTGTGTGGTTATTACCATAAGTAGTTGCAGTTAAAAGCTTTTCTAAAGTAATTTATTTACACACGCTCGCTCCCTCTTATTGTACAACGAAGTAAAGTCTTTGAACACAGTTAACTGAATTATTTACTGGGTTATTAAGAAATAACCCAACAAACTTGTGCTGAAGCAGGGGTAGGATGGTGCTTTCTGAGTCTGAATCAGAATTAATGTTGTCAAAAACTATTAAAATTTTTGTTTACTGGGTTACAGCTGCATGAAATATTTATATTAACTCAACTTTAATAATAAATAAGTTGTATGTCTGTCTTTATTTATTATAATTTTAGTTTTTACTATTTCTGAATTACAAATAAAAGAACACTGAGAATTAAAACAGGATTTAGTTGTAGACAACTTCTGTTTCTGTTTCTACTTATTTGCTGTTCACATTCGCATTCACATAAATTAATCTGCAATTAAAATGGACAAACCGATTGGCTGCTTTGGCTGCAGCTCAGACTAAATGAATGAAGAATGATAGACAGATGGATAGACGCACGAACGGACGGACAGACGGACGGACTGACGTTTGGAATGTTTAACATTACTCTATTCAAATTCAGAGACAGACGGACCTAACACTCATGCACTCACATTAATTACGCATTAGTTGCTATTTCTACTGCTGGCTTTAGTTATTCTTTGACGTCATTAAACTTGATATTTCTTTTTATGAAAATTAATTTCGAAAAAAAAAAAAATACAGAAAACTAAATGCAACTACAACTCCATTGGCATCATTTACATAAAATAAATCCCACATGTGAGTAAGTTTTAACAAAATTGTTTAAATATTCACACATGAGACTGTATATTCGCAGTTATATTCGTGTTTAAGTCAGTTTATTTTATAACTAATGTCTAATGTTTGTTTTTTATGTATTTGATGTAATATTTACTGGAACACACATGTTCCATTACCAAGATCTTTTTAATGAGAATTACAATTTTTTAATGCTGTAAAATAAAACATCATAAAACAACATCTATATAATGTGCAACAATAGTTTACAAAAACAAATATTAAATTTTTTTATGATTGAATCAAAAAAAATAAAATTGAAAAATTTTCAAAAAAATTTTAACAAAGATTTAAGAAATTTTGAAATATTTTATTTGAAATTGTAAAATTTTGATGTGATTTTGTGTTATAATGCTCCTGCTTTAAATAGTAATTATTTCAAATGGGGGAATCCATGTTAAACTTCACAGAAAACAATAATTTTCAGGAGTATCAATCTTTGGATTTAATTATCTACATTAAATTCAAAGATTGATACTCCTGAAAATTATTATTGTTTTATTGTTTTTATATTGTATTTTCACTTGAACAAAATATGATTAAAAATTCTTAAAAAAACTTAAAAAATTTCCTAAAGAAGTTCTTTCATTGTCATCCGCCAATTTAAAGTCAGTAGATAATTTTCGTAATTTTCTTATTTTTTTTTTTTAGTTTTTCTGAAAAAGTACTTTTTTACGTTTTCTAAAAAAGTACTTTTTTACGTTTTTTAAAAAAGTACTTTTTTAGTTTAACTCAAAAAATTTACTTTTAGGTTTCGTAATTTTCTTATTTAAATTAATAAATTTTGAACAAATTCTTTATTAAATTCTATACTCTAAAAAGTACTTTTTTACTCTTTCTATAAAAGTACATTTTTATTTTATCCAAAAAGAATTTACTTTTTGCAGAAAAAGTACTTTCATACATTTTCAAGAGAAAAACTATTTCTATGTATCTTGAAAAATTTCTTATTTTTCTTTTTTTTTAAGAAAAATGTACTTATTCCTTTTTCTAGAAAAAAGTGCTTTTTATTTATAATATATCAAATGCGGCCTCAAATATAAGGAGGGGGACAGAAGTATCAATCATTGAATTTTATGAACGTAACTGTTTTTATATTTTCACTTTATGACTAAAATTTTTTATAAAAACTTCAAAAATTTCCTAAAAGAGTTCTCACATTGTCATCCGCCAATTTTAAAAATGACCATTTAAAGGTCAAAAGGTAATATTCGTAATTTTCTTATTTAAATTATTAAATTATTTATTAATTCTAAAAAAATATTTTTTTAGTTTTTCTAGAAAAAGTACTTTTTTACTTTTTCTGAAAAAGTACTTTTTTTACTTTTTCTGAAAAAGTACATTTTTTACTTTTTCTGAAAAAGTACTTTTTTACGTTTTCTAAAAAAGTACTTTTTTAATTTAACTAAATTCAACTAATTTTCTTATTTAAATTAATAAATTTTCAACAAATTCTTTATTAAATTCTATACTTTTTCTAAAAAAGTAGTTTTTTACTTTAACCTAAAAAAATTTACTTTTTGTAGAAAGAATTACTTTTTTACCTTTTCTAGAAAAAACTATTTATACTTTTTCTTGATAAATTTCTTATTTTTCTTCTTTTTTTTTCAAGAAAAAAGTACTTTTACTTTTTCTGAAAAAAAGTACTTTTTATTTATAATATTTCAAATGCGGCCCCAAATATAAGGAGGGGGACAGAAGTATCAATCATTTAATTTTATGAACGTAACTGTTTTTATATTTTCAATTTATGACTAAAATTTTTTATAAAAACTTCATAAATTTCCTAAAAGAGTTCTCACATTGTCATCCGCCAATTTTAAAAATGACCATTTAAAGGTCAAAAGGTAATATTCGTAATTTTCTTATTTAAATTATTTTTTTAGTTTTTCTAGAAAAAGTACTTTTTTACTTTTTCTTAAAAAGTACTTTTTTACTTTTTCTTAAAAAGTACTTTTTTACTTTTTCTGAAAAAGTACTTTTTTACGTTTTCTAAAAAAGTACTTTTTTAATTTAACTAAATTTAATTAATTTTCTTATTTAAATTAATAAATTTTCAACAAATTCTACGTTTTCTAAAAAAGTACTTTTTTACTTAACCTAAAAAAATTTACTTTTTGTAGAAAGAATTACTTTTTTACCTTTTCTAGAAAAAACTATTTCTACTTTTTCTTGATAAATTTCATATTTTTCTTTTTTTTTTTCAAGAAAAAAGTACTTCTACTTTTTCTGAAAAAAAGTACTTTTACTTTTTCTGAAAAAAAGTACTTTTACTTTTTCTGAAAAAAAGTACTTTTTATTTATAATATTTCAAATGCGGCCCCAAATTAAGGAGGGGGACAGAAGTATCAATCATTTAATTTTATGAACGTAACTGTTTTTATATTTTCACTTTATGACTAAAACTTTTTATAAAAACTTCAAAAATGTCCTAAAAGAGTTCTTCCATTGTCATCCGCCAATTTTAAAAATATACATTTAAAGGTAAAAAGTTATTTTTCGTAATTTTTATACTTTTTCTAGAAAAAAGTATTTTTACTAGAAAAACTTCTCTGTTTCAGAGCAATTTTCTAGTAGAATAAGCCCTCTGAATCGGAGTAAGTTTTTACTAGAAAAATTTCTCTGATCCTGAGCAATTATAATTACTAGAAAAAGTCCTCTGAATGAAAACTTTTTATTAAAAAGAGTCCTCTGGCTCAAAGCAACTTTTTACTAGAAAAAGTCCTCTGACTCAGAGCAACTTTTTACTATAAAAAGTCCTCTGGCTCAAAGCAACTTTTTACTAGAAAAAGTCCTTTGACTCAGATCAACTTTTTACTATAAAAAGTCCTCTTTTTCTAAAAAGTATTTTACTGGAAAAAGTCCTCTGACTCAGAGCAACTTTTTAATAGAAAAAATCCACTGACTCAAAGCAACTTTTAGTAAAAAAAGTCCTTTGAACTATTTCCAAGAAAGGGCTTTTTACTATTGTCAAAAGAAAGTACATTTTTCTCGAAGTGCTTTTTACTTTTTCTCAAAAAAAAGTACTTTTTCTTTTTCCATAAAAAAGTACTTTTTACAATCTCCATAAAAAGTACGTTTTCTTTTAAAGTTGGTTTTATAAAAAAAAAAATACTTTTTAAAAATTAAGTTTTGACTTTTTCTAAAACATTTAAGGTATTATAGGTGCCTAAAAAAGTTATTTTTACTTTTTTTAAAAAAAGTACTTTTATATTTCTCTAAAAAATTAACTTTACCTAATTGTCCGAATAGTTGTATTTTATCTAAAAGTAATTTGTTTGTCTATATTCTTCAGATCTGTCTGTAACCTTAAAAAGATGGGTTCCAAATAGGGTTCCTACTTGGGAAAATTTTGCAGGGAATTCCCGAGAAATTTCACGAATTTTTTAAAAGTATTATTTCTGCGCAGCTAAAACAGATTCGTTGTAATTTGGTGCCAGTCGAATGATTAGATTATATCTTTAGATTTTTTCGATTCATTTAACATACAATATAATAATTATGATTGAAATAACCGAATTTTTGTCATCTCAACTATAATTTTTCACTCACAACGGACTTAATCATTTGATCAGCAATAAATTCAGTTATCATAACTTTGTCTTTGTAAAAACATATTTTCTAGTGGTTATTTTCTTATTTGAAAAACTCTACTAATTTTTTGGCTTAATTGAGTATTAAAAAATTCCCGGGAATTCCTCGGAATAAACATATTTTTTTATTATTTCCCGGTAATGGAAAAAGTTTAGGAAATTAAGAATGCTACTTTCAGAATATAGATTTTAATTAAATCGGTTCTGAAACTAAGCTTTTTTTAGTACTTAATATCCAAATAATTTATGAAGTTTTAAAATTATTTCAAATCGAATAAAACTAGTTTATCTTTGGTAGACACGCGGATTTTTCAATTCATATATGTAATTATAAGTTTGTGATATTTGTTTTGTTAAATCAAAGTGGCGCATACAACAGCTGCTTTATAATAGTTACAGACATGTTCATAAATCACTTAATATATCTATAATATATTTTGCAACATTGTAGCACTTTTAAAGAAAATTCAAGTTTATTTTATTTAAATTAAAAACAAACATTCTTCAAACACCCACAACTCCACAAATGACACATTAATATGTAGAAATAAAAAAAAAAAACAATTTTTAATTCTTAATGTTTCTTTTTCCAAATACAAACATGAGTATTAAAATATTTCGCCACATTAATTTGTCATTATTATAAAAAAAAAAATAAAAAAAAAATCTCTACTTAAGGCTTTGATAAAAAGCCGACTTTAGCTTGCAGACACAAAGTTAAGAAACATAACTTGGGGGATTATAAATAAAATAAAATCAATAAATAATTAATAATACAAAGTAACTGTGAATACTGTGCTATATTTTGCCAATCACTTTTTACTAGAGATTATATTTACAAGACGATGAAATGTAGTTTTGTTTCAGTTATTGTTGAAATTTCATTACATTTATATGTTTTTCAAAATATTTGCGGTAGTTTTTTTTAACTTATTTACTTCTTTCTTCTTATTAAACAAGTTATTTATGAATTGTAATTAATTACAATTTGATTGATGAAGTTTGATAAATGCAAAGAAAAGAAAGAAATCAATTCAATTCAATTATTAATTTACATTATATTTTACATTACAAATGTCATTTGCCTGAGGGAGTATTTGAACTTTATTAAAGAAACGGTGGGAAAGTTTTATTAAAACTAACCGGAACTTGAAAAGGTTTTATTTTAAGTAATTTGTCTCAGGTGCTGTTTGTTAATGAAAGTTTTTACCAGGATTTCTGCTTGATAAACTACAAATTACTTAGTTTGTTTCAAGAATTTCTTTTATGAAATTTATTAATCAAGTTCAATTACTTCTTAGTTGCAAGACAACAAAGACATCAATATTATTCAGTAACCAAGTTAGTCCGTTTATGCATTTAACACTTGAGTAAACTTTAGTTTTTTTAGAAATATTTGTGTTCTTAAGTTTTGAGTGACCAAAAAAAAGTTTTACTTGGGCTTGGTATCAAATTGTGTATGTAATTTTTAAACGCATTTGTGTATGAAAGAATTGACACTCCTTGGTTTTTTTCTTAACAAAATATTCAGCAAAAGAATTTACACAAAAAAAAAACTACATTTTCATTAAGAATTTTTTCCTTAATTGACCAATAATATACTGGCGATAAATTGTGTAATAAATGAAGGTAATTGACAGTGACATTTATTGGAATTATTTAAAATTTCAACAGGGATTTTCCAAAGGCATTTAGTATTTCCATTTTATATTCTTATAGAATGCAATTGTTAAAGACAAATTACATTTTTAGAAAAACAAAAAAAAAAAAATACTATTTGACCAATAACTAATAGGAATAAAGTTGTTTTTAGGAAAATGGAAAACAGTAGGTTTTGTTGTGAAATAAATAAAATGTACTATTTTCTTTACGAAAAGTCAATTTTTTTTTATATAAAAAAGTACTCTTAAAAATTTTTCTAGAAAATCAAAAAAGTACTTTTCTAAAGAGTAATTTTTGTTTTCATTAACAATAATTAAAAAAATTAAAAAGGTACTTTTTATAAACCCAAAGTAAAAACTAAATTTTTAAAGAAAAAAGTGCATTGTGAAGGAATAATGAAAAGGTACTTTTTAAGGAGAAATAAAATGTATTTTTTTAAGGAAGAAGTACTTTTTTAAAGAAAAAAGTAAAAATTACTTTTAAAGAATATAGTACTATACAAATAATCGAAAATTAGCCCTCAGGACGAGTATTATGGTAATCTTTACTTAATAAGTACATTCATATCTAAATGATGTCAACTGAATGAAGCTCTCTAAAAAAGTGCCCTATTTAAAAAAAGAAAATTTTTCTACAGTAGAAAAACTATAAAACGTACTTTTTTCCTAGAAAAGTAAAAAGTATTTTTTTTAAGTAGAAAAATACTTTTTAAGAAAGAAATACTTTAAAAAAAAATGGAAAAGTAGCCATCAGGACGAGTACTTATAAGTTTCATTCATATCTAAATGATGTTAACTGAAGACCTCTAAAGACAACGGCCTGTAAATGTAACAGGTCTCTTTCTTCAAAAATTAAGTTTATCAAAACAAAATACTATATATGAAATAAAAATTAAAATTTTTCTAGAAAAACTAAAAAAGTACTTTTTTCTAGAATAGTAAAAACTACTTTTTTAAGAAATACGTATAATACTTTTGGTTTTCATCAACAATAATAACAAAACTTTTTAAAAAAAGTCATTAAAGGAAAATGTAATTTTTAAAGGAATAAGAAAAAACTACTTTTTTTATGGAGAATTAAAAAGTAAAAGAAACTTTTTTTAAAAAAAAAGTAATTATTTAAGGAAAAAGTAAATTAACCTTTTAAAGGAAAAATTAAAAAGTACTTTTTAATGAACTTTTTTAAGTACCTTTTTTAGGGAAAAGTTATTTATTTTGGAAAAAACTACTTTTTAAGAAAAACCTACTTTTTTTAAAAAAAAGTACTTTTTTAGAAAAAAAGTAAAAAGTATTTTTTTAAGACAAAAGTAAAAAGTATTTTTTTAAGACAAAAGTAAAAAGCGATGTATAATTTATCTAAGAAAACACGTTTTTGTAAAAAAGTAAAACTTTTTTAAAGAAAAAGTAAAACCTTTCTAAAGAAAAATATAAATCTTTTTTAAAGAAAAAAAGTAAAAGGTACTTTTTCTGGAGAAGTAAAAAAGTACTTTTTTAAGGAAAATTAAATTTTTTAAGGCAAAAGTTAAAAGTACTTTTTATTTAACTTTTTTAAGTACTTTTTTTTAAGGTGAATGTACTTTTTAAGAAAACAGTACTTTTTTAGAATAAAGAACTTTTTAACGAAAAAGTAAAAAAGTACTGTTTTTAAGGAAAAAGTACCTTTTCATGAAAAGCGATGAAATATTTTTCTAAGAAAGTAAATTTTTGTAAAAAAATAGGTAAAACTTTTTTTCCAAGAAGAATTATTATTAGGTGTATGACTTAAAAATGTCATGTATTTTTTGAACCTGTATGTCATTTTGAAGGGTACACATCTGACATTTTTTCTCACTTAGTTATTGATCATTATAATGTAAACAACAAAGTTAGGTTTTGCTTCGAAAATGTCGAGTTTTGTTTCAACGAATCGTCATATGCGGGATGTTTTGCTTTACTTCTTTAATTTGAAAAAAAATGCCGCTGAATCACACCGATTGTTCACCGAAGCTAATGGTGAATGTGTACCATCGATTTCATAATATGGTTAACATACGATTCACAGGCTGTGTCCCGTCCGACTACTATTGGTTTCGATCGATACAGAACGCTCTATCTGGAATACGCTTCACTCTGGAACAGAGTATCCGAAGTTGGTTTGATTCGTTCTTGGACTCAAAAGACGAGCAATTCTTTTGGCTCGGAATCCATACAATGGCCAATACTTTGAATAAATTTATATAGTACAAATGTCTCAAAATGAAAACTGAAAATTTTAAAAACCCCTATTTAAGTCCTACACCATAATTTTTCAAGAAAAGGAGAAACCCTTTTTTTAAGAACTAACTGCAAGAATTAAAAAGAATATTCTACAAGTACTTTAAGTACATTTGCAAAATTTTTAGCAGCTTCTCAATTTTTTCAGAAAACCTTATAAAAAATAATTTAGGTTAAAACTTATTTATAGTTTATCAATTCTATAATTCTTTCAAAGTATCCAGTTTTTTGTTATCTAAGATCTATTTACATATATTAAATATGCAAATTCCTAAATGTATTTATTATATTTATGTTAAACACATGAAAGCATATTTCTTTATAAACTTTTTTTTTAACAAAATTATTTTAATTTTTATACGAATCTTGACCTTTTTCATATTCAACAAATCGTCACTCAGTTTTTTTCTTTTTCCAAAAACCCATAATTTTGTCTAACTATAAAAATTATTTACCGAAACCGAATCAAGTTTAGCTGCTTTTCACCCAGGGCTACTATTTTGTTTGTTTGTTTATTTTTTATTCAGAAATTTTTATTATGCCAATTAATGTAAATGTGATCATTAAATATTTTTTTTGTTTTGGTTTCTTATGGCTTATTTTTTTTTATTACACATTTACAAATTATTGTAAATACAGTAGTAGTGTGCGAACAGTGGAAATTTGAAACAAGATAATAAGCAAACACTATTTAATATTCATTATTAGTTAGATCGGTGTAAAAGATTTGAAGGAATCAAATCAAATCAATTAATTAATTGGATTTGAATAAGAGAGTTTTAAATTAATTGGAAAAAAGATAAACTTAAAGGCTTTAAGATGATCATTAATGGTTTTGAAATTCTGGAGAAATTTTTGATATTTGAATGATCAGTGATCTTCTCTCTAAGCTCGAAAATTTGTTATTCTAAAGAACATCCTGTATAATTTTATGTTCTCAATTTGTGTTTACTAACTTATGTACTTAATAAGACTTAATATTTACATTTAAATTTCAAACTTTGCTTAATGATTTTATACTTTTACATCTTAGATTGCTTGGTGTTAATTCATTTTTTAAATATTTAAGAAAACATACTTAAAGAATAATTACCAACATTAAAATTTAATAATGATGATTCTACTAATAGAATTCTCATAAATCTCTTAATGGCCAAATGCAAAATAAAAAGAAGAAATAAGCACAAAATAAAGATAAAAATCTTAAGATTTTATTGCTTTATGAAGATTTTCTTTAAGAAACATAATTTAAAATAATGAGCACAGTATGCAAAGAGTTCTAAATATTCTAAGATTAATATTTTACACTTTTTAACAGAAATAATTAAAATTAACCGAATAGAGCTTATTTTAACATGATCACATGTTAGAAATTTATGTATGAATTTAAGTGATTTTTAATAGGGATCTATTTACAAGTATGATAAATATGAAAATATAATTCAAACTTTTAAATATCGAATCTTGTTTAAGTAAATGTGGTTTCAACATACTTTAATCTGGATTAATGGTTCTTTATTGTGGTACTAAATATCGTTAAAGTGTCGCAGTATAGCTTGTAGATCAAGACATTCATTTTAATAATTTAAGGAAACATGGTTAAGGTTCCGTGTAACAATTTATCTAGATAAATTATTTGAATAACACTCAAAAACATTTTGAAATTTTTCTAACTAAATCAGAAAAAACTCAAACAGAAATATTACTCAAGAGTATTGTTTTCGTTTTCACATAGTTTTTTTTACTAATACATTTTCACCACTTAGTTTTTTAACAACAGAGTTAGGTTTTTGACAGGAGAGTTTCCGATCTATGGTTTCAAGCCTTGCAAATCGAATTGTTGAAATAAATATAATGTTTTATATCTTACTTGTGTGTTTTATATAGTTTTGAAGTACCACATTAAATATTACCTGAAAAGAGAAAAATATAAAATAATTTAAAATACATTTTTTTCAGAATTTTTTTAAGAAATATTTGTTACAAAACTTATATTTAGGGGTTTCTAGCAATAATAATCAGGAGGATAATCTTCGCATTCATATACGAGGGAATACTTATTCGAATGTTATTTATTAATTTTTTTTTATTTTTGGGATTCCCTTATTTGATATCGAATAAAATGTTTCGAAATTTATAAGAAATTCGATAACGATTGAGTTTTTACTGGAAAGCAATGAAATATTTGAAATTGATTTCGATTACAAATTCGAGAATTAGACCTCAGGACTAGTTTTATGGTAACCCATACTTACTAAGTTCATTCATATCTAAATGATGGCAACTGAAGCCCTCTAAAGACAACGCCCGGTTAAAGTAACAAGTCTCTTTCATATAAAATATAACCAAAACTAGTATCTACCCCTAAAGAACCAGTCACATGACTAGTTCTGTGTTAGTTATTTTCCCTCCAGAGAAGTTATTCACTATTTAAATTAATGCAAACAAAAAGGAGTTTTTTAGACCAAATATATTTTCGAAACGAAATAAAAGAATTCAAAAATACGTTTAAAAACGTTTTTATGTAGATAATGCTAAAAGTACTTTTTTATAAAAAGTACTAAAAAAAATCTATCTTTTTAAATAACAGTTAAAAGTACTTTTTCGAAAAGCTCCAGTCAGTTTGGAGGATTGGCTTCTTCTGGTACAAATGCCATAATAACTTGCTTACCATAGTAACGGATGCTAAATCAGGCCAAAAATACGCGGACACATTAAGAACACTTATGAATGGAAGCAGCCTTTTTTTGTAAACATTTTTTGATTTAAATTTCGGTATTTATAGAGCCCTTTGTAACAAATGTTTGGCTTTTTTGTCGCAATTGCATATTGCTTGCAATACCAAGAACTTTTTGGGAAATTTTGTCTGCTTTTGGATCCTAAACTTTTCTACAACATTCCCTCGAGCATCAGCAACATCAAAATTTTGACCCAGAAGCTGCGAAAAATCTGCCAGAACATACGTTTCGTCATCCATTATGCAGCCAGGTTTTCTTTCTATCAACGCACAAGATCTCCCGATACTGTTTAATGACATTGAAATCAGTTGACGGCAGACCTCTGATTGTTTGGCGAACTTTTTTTAGGACCATGTTGGGTTTTGTTGAAAATATTTAATAATTTTAGTACGCACTTTTTTCTGATCACTCATTTTAATCAGATTAAGAACAAATAAACATAATTGACATTAAACATAATAACTGACAAGCTTTGCAAAGGTAACTTGATCAAAAAAAAAATCAAATAATACTTTTTCGATCTCAGTCCTTAAGTGATTTTTCAGAAAAGGTACTTCTTTACAAAAGGTTCCTTTTTAGAAAAAGTACTTTCTTCCAAAAAGTAGATTTTTGGATAAAGTACTTTCTACCAAAAAGTAGTTTCCACAAAAAGTAACATTTTAGAAAAAGTGCATTTTAGAAAAAGTACAAAAAGTACCTTTTTTAAAAATAAGTTTTCTTACAAAAATTTCAATTTTTATAAAAAGTATTTTCTTACAAAAAGTATCTATTTAGAAATCGAAAATAAATAGTGCCTTATTAAAAAAGTACTTTTTTAGATATAGTGAAAACTGTTATTTGTTTAGCAAAAAAACAAAATGTATTTTTTTTATTTATACGACTGTAGATGTAGACTAAATATGGAATCACACATTTTGGTGTAAAATGGCATCGACTTTTTAAGGCATATTTTTGCATATTATCTTGATAATGCATATTTTGTTATATTTTACTTCAAAGTACATATCGATATGCATATTATCTGAATTTTTAATACAAATATTATTTTTTGTCATCAATGGGCAATATGTTGTCTCCTTCATTTCTCTAACAGATATTAAAAATTATAATTTTGTTTAAAAAAGTTTAGTTTTTTTTAATTTGTATATTTATCAAAAAACAAAGTCATTGTACTTTTCTACATAAATTACTAACAAGTAGTCTGACTCTTTGACAACAGTACCTAACTCTAAATATGTGTATGTAACGTACATTTTATTTTTGGACTGATTATATTTTTAACAAAATGGTCTTTATGTTTCTTTATTTAAAACATACATTTCCTCGATTTAAATGTCTGTATTTTAACCCTCTAATGCCAGTTTCTAAAAAAAATGGCTAAAAACATTGGTAATAATTTTTTTTATGGTAAATTTGGGCATCTGATTTCAAAAACAACATTTAAAAGATTGTACTGTCAATGATTTAACTGTCAGGTGGGAAAAACTATATGAGTGCCTTAAGGCACCCTTGGGGGTTTAGAGATTGAAACATAGTCTGGATATAGTCAATTTTTATTAAAAACAACTTCTCTTATTGTTCATCAAATCAGATAATTTGAAACGTTTGTTCACTCGTCCAGCCATTTCTTAAAATTTTATTTAAAAAATTGCAAAGCAAAGACAAAAAACAACAATTTCCTATATAAGGAAAAAACTGAAGCAGTAAAACTAATCTGCAATGCCCAAGAGTGCCTGAAGGCACTCATCAATTAATCACGTCTCTAAAGAGTAGCTTGCCTTTTTTTACATAAATTTTGACTCCAATATATGAAATACTTTTTAAGAAAAAGAAATATTGCAATCGGTAAACTTTAAAACAATTTATAGCCTTGTCACACCAGAGCACATCTAACATCTACCATCAATTTGCAAATATGTTAACATCCTCCCATAAGAATTAACCAACCTCTTTACAGGATGTTCCTATCTCATGTTGTTCCACCTAACATCTTTCGATTATTTTAATGTATAAAAATGTCAATGAAATTAAAAAAATGTAAACAAATATTTTTATGAAAATGAGGGCGACATTTGTTTGAAATACAAATGTTTATTAAATAGTTTTAATTTTTTGGTAATAAATAAAACCAGTTTAAATTTACCGCGTATTATTAAAAACTCTGTGATTTTTAATATTTTGGCAATTTAGATAATGTTACTTAGATGTTACAAGTGTGAACAAATGTTTCATGTTTTCAACATCCCCAAAATGTACGTAAGTTTAAAAGCCCTATTAATCAACGTTTGATAACACAACATGAACTTGCCATATTTTTATGCTTGTAAAAAGTGCAGTAAATAAAAAAGAAGAGAGCTTTTAAGACGTTTCAAGGCTTATTAAAATATTTAAGTACGTTTTTTAGAAACTGTTACAAGAGTTTTTGAAATGAAAAATCAGTGATATTTGCAATTATTGGCATTTTTTCGATGAGTGCCTTGAGGCATGCTTAAGCATTAGAGGGTTAAACTGATGAAAGTTTCCATCTAAATTTTTTGAAAATAGTTTTCTAGAATGAGGCAGATTTAAAACTGTTTGCAAATAAGCTAAGAACATAAACTGATGTCAAAGAGAGGACGTATTTTACTTAAGAACTCGAAATAATTTCAACATTTTCACTTTCAATTTCAAACAGAATTGTAAGAATAAAGCAGATTTGTTGTTAAATTATAAAAAAACACATGTTAATAAAGGTTTTCAATTGTCTTTCCAAGACACCCTGTATATAAATTTTAACTTAAAAAAATCCTTTTAACCAAAATTTTACTTTTCTCAGCAGGTTAACAGAAATCATCTTCTTACCAAATAATAACAACAACAAAAGCAAAAGTAAAAATAAAACTTAAAATTTCAATTTAACGAGAAACAACAACAACAAAAAAAAACACAAAACTGACTTGAAATGTACAAGTTCAAGGTTAATGTGTTATAAGAGTATCTCAGTTTTTTGTTTAGTTTATTTAGTATTTGTAACTGTGTATCTCAATCTGTTAGTAAATGTGTCTCTGTATGAGTATCAGTATCTGTGTATTGTACTATAAAATATAAAAATGGTAACGTTTGCTCATTTGTATGTTCAGGTGTATTATGTTGTCGTTTTTTTTTTTTTTTATTATAACAAACATTTATGTGCGGCTCAAAGATGTTTGCTTGCCTGCCTGCTTGACTCTTTTGGTTGCTGGCCTGGCCTGGCCAACCAACCAAAAAAGTGTTAAACTTTATTATTACGAGCTTAAATTTAAACTTTTTTTTCTGCTGTATTTGAGACACAATACAAACTGAAATCGCCTTAGGTGATTATAAATGTGGCACAAACAAACACACAGAAATACTCTAACAGAAACATTTTATAAAAGAAACCGATTCATACCAAAAAAAACTAAGGAAAAAATTTAAAGAAACCCGGATGAATGAGATAGATGATGATGATGGTACAGGCAACAAAGCCAAATTTAACAGGCATTCAGCAAAACAGAACTTTAAAAGCTAAACAAAAAATTTACGAAAAAAGCAAACATGAAAACATTAACAAAACTAACAACAGCAGCAAGTGCAGGTAGTAAAATTTGTCTTTCCCAAAAAAAAACTTAATGATTATGCTCAGTTGTTGTTGTTGAAGATGATGATAATGATGTTCTTAAAGTTGAAGTTATTTAAAATTATATAAAAAAAATAACTGAGATTGTTGCTAGTCTGCTTTAGTTAATTTAACATACGAAAACCACAAAAAGAAAAGTGAAAAGTTTGCCGCTTTTTTATGAAACAATGGGAGGGAAACTGATCAATTAAAGAGAAATTTATTAAATATTAATATTTTAATGTATCTTTACAGAGAAAACCGATTCGTAGTAGCAACCGTGTGGGTTGCGAATTTTACAGTTGTGGCTACAAACTTTTAGAAGGGGTAACAAAAGTTTGTTTGCTTCAACCGAAATTCTTCTTTATCAATTGACTTTCTGTTGATAGAACCAATAAATTCTATGTGAGCAACCGTATCATTCGATCTGTTTTTTCTGTGTAAAATTTCCAAACTTAAAAGACATTTTTAGAATAATAGGACAGATAACCATATATAAAGGGTGTTTTTTAAGCCCGATAGAACTGGAAATTGTAAAAGATAGTATTTAACAAGTAAGAGAGCATTCTTCGGCTGTGCCGAATCTTATATACGCTTCACCAAATTATACTTTAAAATACAATTGTTAAATACTTTTAGGTAAAAAAATTTAATTTTTTTTCGAAATTGTTTTTTTTTTACAAATTTTTTTTTCACATTTTTTTTTTTAATTTTTCAAAATTGTAAAAAAAAATATATTTTTTTTTTCAAAATTGTTTTCTAATTTTTTTTTTTTTTTCAAAATAGTTTTTTAATTTAAAAAGAAGTTTTTTTCGAAATTAAAATTTTTCAAATTTTTTTAATTTTTAAAATTTTTTTTTAAAGTTTATGTCATGAATAACACGAACAATGTTGGGCTCCAAGGCATCAATTGTTGCTGGTTTATTAGCATAAACCAGTCACTATACATAGCCCTACAAGAAATAATCGAGAGGTGCCAAATCGCACGACCTTGAAGGTCAATTGACAGGTTCATTTCTCCAAATCAAGTTATCGTCAAAATTTGATTTCCAAACAAAAAATTAGCCTTAACACTGAAAACAGTTGAAATAATTTTAGGGTATCGATGACTGATTTCAAAGTAAATTTGAATAATTTGGTAGCGTTGTTCAAGCATCAATCTATTCATGATGATTTGCCAGAGTATATGGACCATAAATGTCAGAAAGTGAGAACATTGTGACAGTTCATTTGACAGTAAATCCTTTCGTAAATTCTATCGGGCTTAAAAAGAAGACCATTTAGCTGTAAACAGATTTGCAACCGCAACAAATAGTTTTAAGAAATTTTTTAGTTTTACTTAAAAATTCCATCGTACTTCAAAATGTAAAAAATTGTATTTACTAGAATAAGGCAGATAAAAACTACATGTACATTAACTTAGTACACTACAACTTGTATAAAACAATTTAAGTAAAACTTGACTCAAGCAGCGATTTCAAATACTTTTTACTAGAATAAGGCAGATTGCAAAAATATCAAGAAGAATTGGGCAGCTTAATATAGTGACTGTTACTAGATATTCATTAGAAACGGCTGTCTTTATTATACCCTTCACCTTCGTGAGAAGGGTATATATAAGTTTGTCATTCCGTAATTTCCGCAGTATAATTTTCCGACCCTATAAAGTATATATATTCTGGATCCTTATAGATAGCGGAGTCAATTAAGCCATGTCCGTCTGTCTGTTGAAATCAATTTTCTGAAGACCCCAAATAACTTAAAAACTTGATTCATACATCAATATATCGGGAATCGGATCGGTTGCTATTTAAAATCGAGAAAATTGGCCCACAAATGGCTGAGATATAAGGAAAAAACCGGGCCAACAACGTCAATTTTTTGATATATATCTGGATTACTAAGTCATTAATATAGACAATAACTTAGATATATACTGATAGATAATTTAAAGTCCATTGCAACGACCTATATAAGGCTATAGTAATTTGGACCTACAATTGGTCAAAATCGGGAAAAATATTTTTTAACCCGAATTTATTTTTTACAAAAAATTTTAAAAAAACTATTTTGAAAAAAAAAATTTTTTGAAAAAATGTTGAAAAAAATTTAATTTTTTAAATTTTGAAAAACAATTAAAAATTCTTTTTTTTTAAATTTTGAAAAAAAAATATTAATTTTGTTTACCTAAAAATATTTAAAATTTTTATTTTAAAGTATAATTTGTTGAAGGGTATATAAGATTCGGCACAGCCAAATATAGCTTTCTTACTAGTTTAAAATTTAACTTGAATTAAATGTACTTGTTTAAAAATCCATTTAAATTTTATCAAACTTTTTCTGGGTTAGGGCAGTTTAAGAAGAAATTTGGAAATGCGCTATAAAATTATTTTAAGAAAATCTTCTATCAGAACTAAAATCCCTTCAAATCTAATATATAGAAAAAATTTACTTTTTATACTGGAATGGGGCAGATCATAGCTTTTGATATTAGAGTGAGAATCATTATGATGTAATAAAAATATCATTTAATTTTCTTTCAATTTCACACTAATTTGAACTGAATATATATTCAAAGAGATTGTTAAACACTTACATATAAACTGATATAGAAATTCTCTTATAAGAATTTTACTGGCATATGGCAAAACATATAAGTAGAAAAAGCTGTAATAATGGAAAAGTTATTTTCCAATAAAAAAATCATTTAATTTTTGAATTTCACACTCAATCTTTGCTGAAATAGGGCAGTTGTAAAGGGTATTTCATTAAGCGCTTCCTATCTTTAAATAAAACAAAGTGTATCTCACACACACACGAGTATCATCGACATTTTTTATTCATTTGAAAGTCCTAACCATGCAATTATGTATGGAATAAAACATTGAGCAAATGTGCGTGGCATCGCTTTGTGACTTGCTTAAGTAAGACCAATTTTCCAAGACTCTGGCACATAAAGCTGAGTTTGACCGATGACATGGGTTATGATGTCTTTGAGGACCGCTGTGGCTTGTAGCTTATTTGCATAGACCTGAGGCTTAAGAAAACCTCCCTAGAAAAAGTGTAACGGGGAAAAATCGCACGTTCTTGGTGGCCAGTTCAAATCACCTCCCTATGAGATGACCATGCCCTCAATTCGCTCGTGCAGAATGTTCTGTTGAAACCACATATCGTTGGTGTCCTTATCATCCAATTCAGGACAAAGGAAGTTAGTAATCATCGACTTATAGTGATCGCCGCTGACCTGACCAACATCGTTCTCAAAGAATATGGACCGATGACACTGCCAGCCCAAAATCCACACCTAAAAGTGACTTTTTCGGGATGCATTGGACGTTCTTGGATCTTATAAAGACTAGAATCGTCCCAAATTCTACAATTTTGGAAATAATCGCGAAAAATAGTCGAATGGGCGCTTAAAGTTGACCGAACAGAACATCCATTTGATAAAAAAAAAATTTCATAACTTGCTTGCATTGTTGAACACTCTATCCGTCCAAGGTGAGTTGGTAAAACAAGCTGACAGCAAATTCTATGGCCGCTATCAACTGTCTAAGTTCGGCAGTCCCTATTGAAAGACCCTTTATAACGCAAGCAGAAGAAACTAAAACGATTTCAAGCTTCATTTAAATAATTTAAAGATGTTTTGCAAAATTTTTATTAAAAATCATTAAATATTTTTTGCTTCCACAGCCAAAAAAACATAAAGCAGTAAAAATATTAACATCAAAGTAATAATCTTCAGTGTTGTTTAGCAATTTTCAGGTTGTTGTTTTTTTTTTCCACAGTTTAATTAAAATAATTTTTATCTTTAAACAAGTGTAAGAAAGACTCTGAAAGAATGCCACCCATGAAGATCCTTTTGTGTTTGAATTTTTGTTTTTGTATTAAACGATTTATGGAGTGTAAGTATTATTATGTATGACTAACTGGCAGAGTGACTGGCTGGTTGAGTATGGTTTATTATAGACGATCATTATCTAGATTTTTATGTTGACACTTCTGTTTTACCATTATTTTTTTCTTTTATAATTTAACAAAAATTTTGTTGCCTTGTCTTATAAGAATTTTAGTTGTGAACTGTGTGTAAAAAATTATGGTTGTTTATTTCAATAAATAATTCATTACACATTTGTGTAAAACTAAAGAACTGTTTTCTCGAGTCGTGGCTTTTTTTTATATTAATTTATGGCCACCAAGTGTGTGGCTCAGATGTGGCGCAGTAGTTACCGTCGTCAGGTTTTGTTAGTTGCAGTTTGTAGAGTAATTTTTGTAACACGTGTGATATTTGTTGTTCTTATCTGATTATATTTGAATTTATTGAATATGTAGTCTTGTGTCTCTGTGAATTCTTTATGTTAAAAATAAGTTTAGCAAATATGTAAATTGTGTACTAAGAATTTTGGTCAAGAACTAAGAGATAATTGAAATGATGACATTGAAAAATTGAAAAAAAAGCTTTATAGCTTTACAATATTTATTAATATAACTAATTCTATGTTCTTTTTTTCTTTAATTTCAGATTTCACTTCAATAATTACAAAAGGTAAGTCTAAAAATCTTTTAAATGGAATGGGGCTCAACACAGCCCCAAATTCTTAATTATGATACAATTTGACTAATAAATCATATATAAATATAATCTCTAAGCCTCTACCTAAGCTGTGGCACAATAAATAATTTAAAGCAAAATTCTCTTACTTATTATACCCTTCACCATGAGTGGCATTCCGTTTGTAATTTCTACATTTTTCGTTTGCGACCCCACAAAGTATATATATTCTGAATCGTTATGGACAGCGAAGTCGATATAGCCATGTCCGTCTGTCCGTCTGTATGTTGAAATCAACTTTCCGTAGCCCCCAAATAACTTACAAACATAATTGATACATCAATATATCGAGAATCCTTCCGCCTCGGTTGCTATTTAAAATCGAGAAAATCGGTCCACAAATGGCTGAGAAAAACCCGGGACAACCTCGATTTTTGGTCTATTTTGTATCTATATAAGGCTATAGTAATTTGGACCTACAATGGGTAAAATCGGGAAAAATATTTTTTAACCCGAATTTTTTTTACCAACAAAATTTTTTTGTCATACATTTTTTTTATTAATAAATTTAAAAAAAAAAATTAAAAAAAAAAATAATGAAAAAAAATTTTAAAATTTTGAAAAACAATTTTAAAAAAAAAAAAATAAAATTTTTGAAAAAAAAAATTTTAATTTTGTTAACCTAAAAATATTTAAAATTTTTATTTTAAAGTATAATTTGGTGAAGGGTATATAAAATTCGGCACAGCCGAATATAGCTCTCTTACTTGTTTTGATATAAATTTGTTTTTATACCCGCCATCAAAGAAGATGGGGGTATATTGATTTTGTTATTCCGTTTGTAACACATCAAAATATTTTTCACAGACACACATTAGTATATATATTCTGGATCCTCACAACTAAGACGATCTAGCTATGTTCTATGTCTGTTAAAAACATGATAGGGCTCAAATGCAAGGAGCTAGCTGTCTGCATATTTTGGACGTTTTTTGGGCAATTATCTCTTCAATGATCTCAGAGGTTTCCTTTGATATTCTGGCCAGATTTCAGCAGCTCATAATAAATAGGACCCTTTTGCTCCCACCATTACCTTAGCGCCATGGATATTTGGCTTTGGTGTCGATTCGGCTGGTTGTCCAGTCTTCACATACGATCTCTTACGCTTCGGGTTGTCGTAATGGATCCAGTTTTCATCGCAAGTAATGATTCGGTGCAAAACTGATTTTCTTTTATAGCGTTCAAGCATCATTTCGGACAAGCAAAATCGTCGTTCAAGGTCTCTCAGCTTCAATTTGTATGGTACCCAATTTCCCTGCTTTTGGATGAATCCTACTGCTTGCAAACTTATTGAAATTGCTGATTGAGTAGCTCCCAATGATTTTGCAAGCTCTTGTTGAGTTTTACAGCAATCTTCATGTAGAAATGCCTCCTAT
This sequence comes from Calliphora vomitoria, assembly GCA_942486065.2. Lineage (NCBI taxonomy): Eukaryota > Metazoa > Arthropoda > Insecta > Diptera > Calliphoridae > Calliphora > Calliphora vomitoria. Next base: position 49,000,460 of record OW818032.2, read on the forward strand.
TCTTGGTCTTTTGCCAGGCCTAGGCGATCTTTGTCTTCCGTGTCAAAATCACCACTTCTGAACCGAACAAACCAGGTCTCGCACGCTGAAACCGATGGAACACATTGGAACATTGGGAACTAAACCTGGTTCTTTCGATAGATGAAATTTAGCATAACTAAGACAATCACTGATTTTAATAATAGAAAATAATAGAATAATGTCAAGCGCGTATAGAAAGCTGTATTTATCCATACCACCCATATTTAGCTTACTTATTCTAAAGTCTTCAGATGTATTTTTTAATATTGACCTCTTTACTCTTTAGAGACTAACTACCAAATTAAAACATAATTCCTAAGCACACAAAAACCATAAAAACCTACTTAGTTGATCAAATCAAACAAAGCCGCCTTGATCTGCTGTTAATAAAAACCAAAACCCCTGGCTTTGATCTTTGTTAGTAATTTTACAGCACTTGTCATTTTTGTAAACAACAAACCCACAAAAACCTCAATAAATTAAATAAAATAGCAATAAACTCCTTAATAATTAAAATTAATAAATATTTAATTAATACCCCAGAGAAGGCAACTAAATAGTTTTTGTTAAAACGTATAAATACTACAAGTGAAAACCATAAACAAGGAGTTTAACAAATATAACAGAAATAGAGAGCGCACCAAACATAGAGTTTGATGATCTCGATCATGATACACTTTTAGTTTTGTTTTTTTTTTTCTTTTTGCTTGTTTGTGTTCCCAAACATCTTTAAGATTTTATGGTCTGAATAAAGACGCCTTACTGGTCTGGTATGGGTTCTAAAGAGCTGTTGCTATCATTACACAAACACACGGTCCATTTAAAAGTGGTCTCTGGTTACTGCTGCCGCCACCACCAACCAACCAGCCAACCATATTCTGTTTAGCAACTTTCTTTAGCCTTGGTTGTGGTCATCTAATGCCACAAAGAATTTATATGTACGATGGTGTGTTAGATCGTCATGCCAAGATTGTGATCTCTTAAATGAAATTATGGTCAGGAATATTATATTTGTACAAATCTAATTATGTTGGCAATGCAATAAATGCTGCAATACGAGTACCACCACGACACCTATTTAATGCTTAAAGAATTATTGTAGTAGATCATTTGTTGCGCGGATCGCTGTTGGCTGTTGGCTGCTGCTGGCTACTTTTGTTATTATTCTTGTTCATGGCTGTTATGGTCTTGTATTTATTTAACAAAGAATTGTTTAGAATTAACAAAAAAAAATAAGAAGCTTGAGTAAATATTTGTTTTAAGTAAAATGGTGACAGCGGTAGCTGTAGCTGTGTCTAAGTAGAAAGATCTTATTGCTAGCTGTGTTAACTTGTTCAATTGTAAAGAACTTGCCACCATTTATGGCTAATTTAGATATCGCATTTTCGTCATTATGATCAGGCCTTAGAAAACACTTCAAAAGTAATGATCATTTTAATTTAAAATTAAATTGCTGTCGCTTTTGTTAAAAATATTTATTTAAATGCAATAAATATGGTTGGCTGATTAAAGTTGGTTTAGTTTCTTTTTTTTTCTAACAATATATTGTGCTAAAATGTGTGTGATGTGTTGGAGAAGCATCCTTGATAGCTTTAGAATTTGTTATTTGAAACTTTGTGTGTTCATAAGTATATTGGAGTTTGAAGGCATACTTCTCTCCTAAGCATACTTATCTTTACTACAATTTAAAAAATCTTTGAAACTGTTAACTACCTTGTATGGACCTTTAAACCAAGTTTATGTACTAGCACATGTTTCTAAGTACTTAAACTGTTGCTACTTAGTACATTAACTTGGTATTAAATGAATTCAGAAATAATTTTAAAATTTTTGCTTGGAAATCAGTTTGTAAAAGGAATTAATTCTTTAATCTAGTTTATACTACCACTTCTATGAAAAGACCATCATATTAAATATTAGTTAAACAATTAGAGAATAATTTCGATGTGAGTTTAACTAAACGTAGTTTAATTTAAACTATAAACCGAAAGGGTTGTTATACCCTTCATAATGAATACCATATTCCAATTGTAATTTCTTATTTGTGACCCTAAAAAACTCTTGAGGTCTTTATAGGTAACAATGTCGATCAACTTTCCTAATTTATCAATTGAAATAATATAACAATGTATTGGCTAAAAACCACAGAATTTTACTAATGCTGAAAATTACTTACGATCATAATTCAAATTCTAAACACACATATCTGTTGTAAATACTTTTCGGACTATGTCTAAAATATATCAGTCAAATCGATTTCAAAATGGGCAAAATTAAAGCCACAAAATCGTACAAAAAAACGTGACTTTTTAACCAAAAAACTAACCAAATTAATTGGAGTTCTCACTGTTTATTCCGAATTGAGGTCGTATCTTGTACACATGATAATTTCAGACATTATAATCTTAAGACCTTGCAAAGAGCAGAATGAGATACTAGAAAATTGTTGGATACTATTTAGTATCTCGTTCTCTCGCAATATATCAGAAGAGAGAAAGACACAATTCCTAATTTCGGAATGGAAATCTCTAAGAAACTAAATAAGAAATACTAGAATAATCAGCCAGCTGACATTGGTGGGTAGGTCCTCCATGATTGTTTACTGTGCACAGGCCGATTGCTCGTCCTCATAATCTTAATTTAATTAGTAATAATTAAACTAATTTGCATAAAAGCAAGTAAGACAGCTATATTTGACTGTGCCGAATCTTATATATCCTTTACCAAATTATTCTTTAAAATAAAAATTTTTAATATTTTTAGGTAAACAAAATTTTTACTTTTTAATTTTTTTAAATTGTTTTTCAAAATATATTTTTCGAAATAGTTTTTTTAATTTTTTGACAAAATTTATTTTTAATTTTTTTCAATTTTTTTTTTAAATTAAAAAAAATTTTATTTCTTAAATTTATTAGTGAAAAAAATGTATGACATAAAAATTTTTTTGTTAAAAAAAAATTCGGGTTAAAAAATATTTTTCCCAATTTTGACCCATTGTAGGACCAAATTACTATAGCCTTATATACATCGTTGCAATGAACTTTGAAATATCTATCGTTAGATATCCATACTGTCTATATTAATGACTTAGCAATCCAGATATAGATCAAAGATAGGCCAAAAATCAAGGTTGTTCCGGTTTTTTCCTTATATCTCAGCCATTTGTGGGCCGGATTTCTCGATTTTAAATAGCGACCGAGCCGGAAGAATTCCCGATATATTGATTTGTAAGTTATTTGGGGGCTACGGAAAGTTGATTTCAACATACAGACGGACATGGCTATATCGACTTCGCTATCTATAACGATACAGAATATATATACTTAGTGGGGTCGCAAATGAAAAATATAGAAATTACAAACGGAATGACAAACATATATATACCCTTATCACTCATGGTGAAGGGTATAAAAAACTTGTTTATTAAAGAAATTTTTTATGGAACTGAAAGTAGTTTTTGTGAAAGCACTCAATATTAAATTTTACAAAGGTACGTAATAAAGTACATTTTTAGTAAAAGTACTTAATAAAATGGTTTTTTAATAAAAGTGGTTAATAAAATGCATTTTTAACAAAAGTACTTCATAAAGTACCGTTTTACAAAAATGCTTAAGAAAGTATTTAATAAAGTACCTTTTAAAAAATAACTTAATAAAGTACATTTTAACAAGAGTACAAAATAAAGTACCTTTAACAAAAGTACTTAATAAAGAGCAGTTTAACAAAAGTACATAATAAAATACTTTTTAACAAAGGTACTTAATAAAGTACCTTTATATAAAAGTACTTAAAAATACATTTTTACAGGAATACCTAATAAAGTACCTTTTAACAAGAGTACTTATGTAGTACCTTTAAACAAAGTACTTAATAAAGTACTTATTAAAGTACCCTTTAAAAATACTTAATAAAGTATTTTTTAACAAAAGTACTTTATTTGCATTTTTACAAAAGCACTTACTAAAGTTTATTTTTACAAAAGTTAATAATTAAGTACAGTTTAACAAAAGTACATTATAAAGTATCTTTAAACAAAAGTACTTAATAAAGTACCTTTTTATAAAAGTGCTTTTTACAAAAGTACTTAACAAAGTACCCTTTAACAAAAGTACTTAATTAAGTACCTTCTAAGAAAGCATTTATTAAAGTACTTTCTAAGAAAGTATTTATTAAAGAACCTGTCAACAAAAATACTTAATGAAGCATCTTAATAAAGTATCTTTTAACACAAGTTCTTATAAAAGTACATTTTTACAAAAGTACATAATAAAGTACAGTTTAACTAAAGTACATAACAAAGTATCTTTTTACAAAAGTGCTTAATAAAGTACCGTTTTATAAAAGTACTTAAAAAATACCTTCTTACAGAAATACTTAATAAGGTACCTTTTAGAAAGTACTTATTAAAAAACCTTTTAAAATAATTACTTAATAAAGTACCTTTTAACAAAAGTACTTAACAAAGTACCCTTTAACAAAAGTACTTAAGAAAGTATTTATTAAAGTACCTTCTAAGAAAGTATTTATTAAAGTACCTTTTAACAAAATTACTTAATGAAGCATCTTTTAAGAAAGGTAATTTATAAAGTATCTTTTACCACAAGTTCTTAATAAAGTAGAGTTTAAAAAAAAAACATGATAAAGTACGTAATAAAGTACCGTTTTATTAAAGTACTTAATAAAGTACCTTTCAAGAAAGTACTTATTAAAGAACATTTAAAAAAAAATTCTTAATGAAGTACCTTTTAACAAAAGTACTTAATAAAGTATATTTTTTATTGTAATAAAAGCTGTTCATAATGTACTTTTTTATGAAAGTACTTTTTGACTTAATAAAGAAGTACTTTTTTACAAAAATTTGTACAAAAAGTAATTTTGTTCATAAAACCACTTTATACGTTAGTACTATATTCAAACAATTTTGTAGCATCAAAGGAAAAGGTACCTAAATATTAAAAAAAACTGTTACCATAATAAAAATTCCAAAATTTTACTAATATTCTATGTATAATTGAAAGCTAATAGGTAATTTTATAATCTATTTTATATTCAAATCAAAGAGTACTTTAGGAGAAGTTATTGAGACTGATCTTAGACAAATAATAGTATTTAACCATTTGGTACCTTAACTTAATTAAACAAAGTACTAAAATAAAACATAGTTTTATTGTTTCGATGAAAGTTCTTTGAAAATTGATTTTCTCATTATGGAATTCAGAGAAAAACAGGAAAATAGCTTTTAATTAAAACAATAAAGTTGCCACAATGAAAATACCAAAACTAGATTTTATTTAAAAAGTACTATATTACATTTGTACAAGAAATTACCCAATTATGTACTTTACCACTAATTTATCTTAACAGATGGTATCATTATTAACAAATTTGAATTCAACTCTCTTTAATTTTACATTAGAAAAAAAAGTTCCAAAAAAGTTCTCGCATTTTTGACATTTTTATATGAAAAGTACCAGATAGGTACTTTTCATACCTCTTATGCCCGTAATTTCAACAAATAGATATCTATCAGTGCTTAGTTACTTATGGAGTAAAAATATTTGGTAATTTTTACCCGTAGATATAGATTTAAAATTAATGTCATGTTACCTTTTAGGTAAATTTATCTGCTTGGTATTTTACACCGTAGATATCTATTTGTTGAAATTACGGGCATTAAAGGATAAACATACTGCAATTTAATTGTTTGTAATTGGTTTCAAACATGTAGCTTATTCCTTGGCTTATTTAAACATAGTACTTTAATAAAACTCAGTTTTAAAAAAGTTACTAATGGCTTAAATGGGGGATAAAACTGTTCAGTGGAATTTTAAGCCATTAGTCCTAATGTTTCAATTGAAATGACAAAAATGTTAACCCCCATATTTATAATATTTTTTTTAAATTTATCAAATGTTTATAAAACTTAGTCTGTATGAAATCTTTCTTTTATAAATTTAAAATTTGTTAATGAATATGGGGGTAAATATTTAAAATAGTACTATTTTTTATTAATACCAAAAAGTACTTAATAAGGTACTTTTTCATAAAAGTATCAGAAAATTCTCTGAAAATTTAGTCTTAAGGGATTTTCCTGTATTACAATGTGGTATTAAAATTTTCCAAGTTTTAAATTAGTACCACTACTATTTTACATCTATTTTACTTTAGAATTGATTATTTTATACCACTGTGTTTAAATTATGTTCATTTTAATATGTATATTTATAAGTAACAAAAACATAAAATAAATATTTACTATAAACAATATACATATATTTTGAAGTACTATTTATTACAAGTACTAAGTATAACTAGTTGTACTCTAAACGAAGCAATTGTCAAGACATTTGATATCGTGCAATTGTGTCACGCCTCTATGACTCTTGAAGCTACATACATACATCCACTCACTGCTCATTGCAATTTGTTTTTATTCTAGTATTCTATATTTTCTCCTTTGGGGTAGCATCCTGCCCCCTCTTTATCGCTATCTACGTTTTGATATTCATATGTACTTGACAGCAACATTCCCAGTTTCCATACAAACACTAATTGTGTCCGTCCTTCTGTTCAGCTGTTATGGCCTCTAATTTTCTAGATTCACCTACAAAATTTGAGATGAAACATTGGTGTTGTTTTTTTTTTTTTTTTTTTGGTTCTAAAGCGTATTAAAGTTACAGAATTAAATACAAAACAAAAATAAGAATCTTTAAAGAATTTTTTTCTTTGTTATAACAAAAGGATTTGTAAAAAAATTTATGAAAAAAAAAATCATATGAAATGAAAAAATGTCACGCTTAAGTGTAACACTAACAACAACTACAACAAAACAATGCTTTAAAAAGAAAAATGTTGCTTTAATAGGTTGATAACGAATCGTATATACCCTTTACAAATTTCCCAGCATACCCACTTAAAGGGGCGTAGCACAAAAGGACCTATTGTTTCATACAAATTGCCATCCAGTCTCTCTAAATTCGGTGTTGATATTAATACTTATTGATTTTTATAATTTAAGTGACCCAGGAAAAACTGTATTAGTTCCACACAGCGCTGCCAACTTTGACGATTTATCGTCATTTTGACGATTTTTTAAGTCAAATGTATTAAAATGACGATTGACGATTTTTAATTTTTCCCACGAACAAAAATTACGATTTTTTAAAAGCAAAATATATGGTAACCTTTTTTCCTAAAATTCAAATTTTGTAAATCCCCTTTTGCAATGTAGTACACGACTATCTGTACTGAACATTTTTTTTTGTTTCTCTGTCTGGCTTTCAATTTCTACATTGTAAAAGGCGACTAAGCAAGATAGCTAATTTTTTGTATGCTATGTTTTTGTGTGATAAGTAAAGAGAAAAGTATACTGTATAAATTTTTTTGTTTCCATAACATAGTAACCTGTAAAATTTTGTCAGTTAAAAGTTAAAAGCTAAAGAACACACAGGATAAGTTAGGTACAAGTTCATCTGAAACAAAAAAAAAAATACACTTACATATAATTGAAAAATGGATAAGTTTGTTATTAGAAGTGGTAAGTTTTTGTTCATTTAATGTAAATTAGTATATTAAGTTAACATACATATTTACAGAACCAACAATCGAAATTGAAGAGCCCGTATGTCAAGAAAAAAAGAAGCGCAAAATAAAAGATTCGTGGCTCGAAGACCCAAAAGTAAATTCATGGGCAGTTAAAAAAGATTCGAACCTTTATTGCAAGCTTTGTAAATCCATATTGAAAATATCATCTGGATGGTCAGATATAAGTCGACATATGGAAACTCAAAAGCATTCGGAGGCAGCAAATTTTATTTTGGAAAACCAGCCAACAATTTCATCATTTTTCAAAACGGACCCTTCAAAAGGAATAGAAATAAAACTATCTTTATTTCTAATTGAACATAACGTTGCATTTGCTACCATGGATCATTTGTCAAAGCTGGTAAAAAACTCTTTTACAGATTCCGATTATGCAAAAAACATATCGATTGGAAGAACAAAAGCTACAGCCATTATAAAAAATGCTGTCGGTAAAACTCAGCTTCAAACAATATGTGAAATCATGAATACCAATGCTTTTTCGTTATGTATAGATGAATCTACTGATATCAGTAACAAAAAACTGATGTGTTTGGTATCAAGAGTTTGTCTAGATTTTAAAATATATGATTTCTTCTTTGGTTTGATTGAAGTCGATAAATGTGATGCAGCCTCTTTATTTACAGCAATAAAAAAATATTTTTTGGATAACAAGATTGACTATCAAAAACACATGATAGGCTTTGCCGCAGATGGGGCTCCCAATATGACAGGAAAACACAATTCCGTGGCAAGCCATTTTAAAAAAGAAATACCTAATTTATTTATTTTAAAATGCGTGTGCCATTCTTTAGCACTGTGCTCTTCATATGCCTGTTTGAAGCTGCCATCATCAGTGGAAACTTTGACTCGTAATATATATAATTACATTTCAAACAGCCCTAAAAGAAATAATCAATTTCAACAAATTCAATCTTTATTGGAATTCAAACCGAAAAAACTTCTTCATCCTTCACAGACCAGGTGGCTTTCACTGGAATCAGTTGTTAACCGTTTACTTGAACTTTTCGAGCCACTAAAAATTTATTTTGGATTCGCGGTCAATATTGATCTTATAGACACAGCCGAAGACATACTAAATAATTTGAACGGTATTCACCAGTTATATTTTTATTTTTTAAAGTATATTCTTCGTCTTATAAACAATGTCAACAAACTTTTTCAAAGTGAAAGTGTACAAATCCAAAATATATACAGTGAGTTGTCTAGATTGTTAAAAACCGTCTTATCAAATTTTGTGAAAGAAGAGTATTTGGTTAATTTTGAAATCCAAAGTTTTAATAACGAAGACATATTTTTAAATAAAGATGAAGTGTATCTTGGCATTTACGTGAAGGAGAACCAATCTAGTTTAAATATTGAATATAGTCAATATAATATATTTGTTGAATTCTGCGTCCAATTTTATATTGAATTGGTTTCACAAATTTTAAAACGTTTTGATTTTGGCGATAAACTTTTAGAAGGATTAAACTCCATTGAACCAAGCGTAGCTTTAAACAAAAAAAATGATTCAATTTTACAATTGGCCAAACTTTTTCCAAATTTATTAAATGGAAAAGAATATCAAGAACTTGATAATGAAGTTCGAGAATTACGTAAATTCACTGAACTCGAAACATTGGTGTTTTGGAAAAATGTTTCTAATTTAAAAAGAGCCAATAATGCAAAGGCCTTCCCAATTTTAACACAATTTGTTTCGAGTTTAATGGCACTACCACATTCGTCGGCCAACGTTGAAAGAATTTTTAATATTGTAAATTTAAATAAAACAAAAACCAGAAATGCTTTGGATACTTCAACATTACAAGGAATATTGTTTTCAAAAGATTATCTTAAGTTAAATAATTCGCAGTGTTTTAATATAGCAATTAAAAATGACTTATTAAAAAAATGTCACACAGAAATGTACCAGAATTAAATACCAAAATTAAATTACATTTTTTTTTATTAAATAAAAACTTTATTTACATGTAAATAAAATAAAAATATTTAAAAAGTTAATAAAAAAATGTTTTTGGTGTTTTTAACGTATTTTTGTCTTGACGATTTCTCGACGATTTTTTTCTTTTTAACTTGACGATTTTGACGATTTTTTTTTTTTTTAATTGACGATTTCTCCAAAAAAAAGTTGGCAGCACTGGTTCCACAACTAGTTCTAGTATGCCTATGAGTGCCGACCATTGGCTTATATTTGATTATAGTAAGGTCTCAAAATATGCTGGGACTAAGTGTTACAAACGGTTTAACAAAATCAGTAAATGGGTACTAAACATTTATATACATATATATAGCAAGATGAGACGATGACAAAAATAAATCCACAAAGAATATTTTAGTTGTATGTTTTGTGTTGCAACATCTTAGAAAGAAAAACGAGATGGGTACTTGAAAATAAAAATAAGGTCTTTTCCTTTTTTATTTTTACTCTCCACGAATTTCTGTATTTCCGTCCGTCTGTCTGTCAGTCAGCAGTATCTAAATACTACTCATATTTGTAACCAGCCATATAACTGGCTGAATAACAGACTGACTCACTGACTGACTTTACTACAACAATACAATTAGTTACTAAGAGTTGTTGGTTGTATTTCTGTTGCATCTCTTGTGTTGTGATTTTGTGTGCCAATTATATGGTTTTTTATATATGGCACCCATATTTGTACTACATACATGAACATTTTACTACTCTACTCTTTTCATAAGTGGAGTGTGATGCCTAAACCCAGCCAGCCAGGCAGTCAGCCAGTGAGCCACTGAGACCGACATCATCTATCTACATCTTAAATAAAACAAACTCGAACATCTGTATGTCTGCTTTATGTGTACTGGTACTTGTATTAGAATCCAGCAGTTCTGGGTGACTGTCCCGAACTAGTGATTTTTTCTATTCAAATTTTAAAAGTCAGCACTTTAGATTACAAAGCGACACTAAATGATATTGATTCTAAAATAGATTTATTATGTTAAGTAAACTAACTACTTTCTAAAATTTAGTACAAACAAATTTTAAAGTGATTACCCTTTAGATTACTTAGAGACTGTAAAGTGATAATTGACAACACGCTAGATTAAATAAACAATTCAATTCACTTTGCATTATAAAGAACGAAAATTACTGTCTAAAAGGGACACATTGACACCCTAGAAAACTGTAGGGATTTTCAAGATTTTCCTTGCCTTACTTGTTGTGTCTATTGTCATCAGGTTGGTATATAGTTCTGGTTGTTGTAACTGCTGCAGTTATTTGTTGTTGTTGTGTTTTTATGATTTTTGAAATGTAATACGTGTGTTAAACTAAATGTTCACGTTTTACTTTTTTTATTTTCATTTCATTCTTTTTAAACACCAGTAGAAATTATATTTTTTATGGTTTATTATTCTTTGTACTAATTTAGCAAAGTTATGAAAGAGTTAACATCAACATCATATTAATAAAATTCTTGTTAGTGTATTATGTTTTATTTTTAAGTATTTATATGTAGAAAAGTTATAGCTTTTATGAAAAAGTGGTACTATTTTACATAACGTAGTACCAGAAATAACTCGGAGAGGTACTTTTTACAGAAGTACCAGCAAATGGGAATATATGGATCAAACATGGAACATATGGTATCAACTATTTTTGATACTTCTTCATGTTGAATACTACCGTGGTACTCCTGTGACTAATTTGATACGCTCAAACTTCTTTCTGTAGACAAATTTAGGCATTGCAATCTTTCCTATTGAAAATGTGTGTATAACTTTTTATTTCTATGGAAAATTTTGTGTATAACAGTTTTCTATAGAAACATTTGTGTATAATTGTATTTTCTAAAAAAAACAATTGTATATAACAGTTTTTTCTATAGACAAATTTCTGTATAACACTTTTTTCTAATGAAAAAATATCTGTATAACAGATTTTTCTATAAAAAAATATTTGTATAAAAGTTTTTTCTGTAGAAAAATTTGTGTATAACAGGCCAATACCTTACGCATTATAATAGAATAATCCCTAGAATGGCGTACTTCCCTATACCTACTGTTCGTAGATTTCAAGAAAGCCTTCGATAACATCAGACTGACTGCCATATGGAAAGCATTAAGAAGAAAATGAGTACCCCAAAAAATAACTCCAATCATTAAAGCTATGTACGATGATGCTGTACGATGATGCTGGATTATGCGGATGATATCTGTCTACTCTCGCACAAGATCTCCAACATGAAAGCAAAATTAGATGATTATGAAAGATTAGCATGAAATGGACTTGAGATAAATATCAAGAAAACCAAAGCGTTGAGAATTAAGAACGTTAGCACCGATAACATTATGCTACAAGGTCAACCAGTTAAAAAGCTAAGGAGCACAGTATCAACGAATTGCGGGGCTGAAACAGACGTAAATGACAGGCTCAATAAAGCGAGAGTGGCATTCGGAAGAAACTAACAAATATCCAGACGATCCAAGCTTAGAGTATTCAAGGCATGTGTAAAGTGTGCTCGGTTGTACGGAAGAGAGACATGGTTAGTATCGAACACCTTCACGCAAAAGCTACAACAACCCAGCAGTTCTAGGAGATAGTCCCTAACTAGTGATTTTACCCACCATTAAAGGGTGACAACTAGTTACATAACTAGCTATATAACTAGTTATTATAACACGTGCATGTCCTACCCTTTTTGACTACAATAAGACTGACTAATAGCTGGTCCAAAGTAGGCAATGCATTGGATTCACACACTAGTTAAATAGGTTCAGTTACCTAACTAGTAACTTGATCCGCTAATTGAACTCATTAGAGACACTTAAGTGACAATTGTCTTCACGCTAGATTACCTGGGATGTATACAATACCAATTGTCTTCTCTCTGCACAACAAAGAGCACATACGTGTTAAATGACCAAAATATATAAATTGGAGTCAGCCAAGTGATAAGACATTTGTGACAATTACTGTCTATAAAGGATACATTGACTACTTGCTTAACTGCTGGGGTCTATTGCACATCCCAGCAGTTCTAGGAGACAGTCCCGAACTAGTGATTTTACCCACAATTTAGGGTGAGGACTAGTTACTTCAATAGCTACGTGACTAGTTATTTTGACCCTTTTTGACTACAATGAGACTGTCTAATAGCTGGTTGAAAGTAGTCAACGCATTGGATTCACATACTGGTTAAATAGCGTCGGTTACCTTACTAGCTACCTAACTGGTAAATGTGATAAGACATTTGTAACAATTACTGTCTATAAGGGATACATTGACTACTTAACTGCTGGGAAGTGCTTCAAAATCATATGCAGAATATTTTGGCGTAGCAACATCAGCAACATGGATCTCTGGAACCCATACCAACACAAATAAAACTTAGTAAATGGAGGTGGATCGGCCATACTATCAGAAAGAATCCCGACAGTATATCAAGGATGGAACTAGAGTGGAATCCTCAAGACTCAAGAAACCGTGGTTGGTCAAAGAATACATGGAGACGCACGATGCTCCAAGAACTAGGACAGTACAATCTTACATGGGAATACACGAAACCAACTGCTACAAATCGTGTACGATGGAGATGCTTTATGGAAGCAATATGTTCCCAAGAGGGGTAATGAAAAAAAACACGGGAGATAAAAAAGGCACTATTAGAGTATTATTTTGATAATATTCACCAGTATTTAATATACAACAAACTGAACTATTGAAAGTAAGAATAATATCTTAAAATTATTCATATTTTTTTAATATATAGTTACGAATTTGCAATAGCGATTTGAATTTAACAGTCTGTTACGACTGCCTGCAGCATTCATCATTTTTATAAACACGTCCATCAGTAGAAGCTTCTACTTATCAACAATGTTGATAGCATGCGGTTATTAGCATTGTTAATAAGTATGGCAACACTGCTAACATTGACATCGAAAGCTCTAGAATTATAAAATACTACTTTGTCCGTTAAAAGCATTGTAAAAGATTCTCGAAAGATGGCGCGTGTATAAATAGTGGCAGAGGTTGCAGTCGTGAGTGAGTCTAATTTGAAGCATCGTTAAGTTATAAGTACATTATGAAGTGTGTGTGTATTTCTGCGAATTGATAAAGACACTAAAACAGTGACTATTTGAACTGTTTTTGTTGTACATTTTAAATAAATAAAGAGTTGTTACAAATTTTAAACTACTAAACGGATTTTATTTGCAATCAAAAGTATCCGGTTTATTTAAAGAAAATAAACCAACGTTTTAAAAAGGTTAAAACGTAACAATATCAACAAATGTTCATACATTTCATAAGAAAATCAACCTATAATCTCACAAACATATAGATACATTATAGATTAAAAAATAAAAATTGCATAACTTACTTGTTGTCCTATAAAATATTTTAAAGAAGAGATCTTCCTTGTCCGAAATGCTTTATAATAAAACAAAAATTACCTGAAATAAAAATTAGAAAAAAAAAATTATAAATAAATAAATGTTGTTTATACATAAATATTTAAAATAACAACTTGGAATTTCGCAAATCGAAAATGAAAACTTCCTGTCTAGTTTAAAAAACACAAAACTAAATAAACAATTCACCGGTCGGTCATATCTAGTAAAAACCAACGACAATACAACAAAACCTAACCCACCAAATAAGTACGTGATGAGTAGTACTTCCTTTACAAGTATTTTTCCCCCCTTTTTTCTTTTATTCATTCATTATTATTATTAGTTATTTTTCATAACATTTTGTTAATATTTATTTATGCGGTTTTCAACAACACAAAACACGTACAATTAGTGTTATAAATTTGTTAAACACATTAATATTGAATTCAAATAACTCAATTGAGCTTTAAAAGAAACTAAAAACAAAATAACTTAATGTCATAATCGATCATAGCTCAATAAGGATGACGTTAATGTAAAAATATGTCTTTATCACAAAGATTTTTCTAAATATTTTTTTAACTTAACAAAAATATTCTATTAACATTGAACGGCAGTGTTGACTTTAACGTATATATTTCTATACTCAGTTGTCCAGGTCCAGGTTGGTGTTGTTTTTTTTTTTTTTTGTTTGTTTTTGTTTCTTGCTATAAAGAATGAAAAACCTCTGAATGAAACCTACTCATGCCGGAAATCGTTGAACGTGTTCATGCCACTATATGTAGATGGATGTAGATGTTTTCGAATGGTGTGTGTTTATAAATTGTGTAAATTTTACACACATGATTTACATTCGGGGTCTGACATTTTAAGATAGAAGTAGAAATACTAAATGTAAACTATGAGTGTCCACTAGATTTTAATAAATTCAAACCTAGAAAAAATGGCTAGTATTTCAGTTTTAAAATTACACTACATACTTTGTTTTAAGAATTTTACTTATAATGTTGTAATAATTTATTATCTTAAAGTTTTGGTTTTACTTTAATCAGTTTTTACGTAATTTCCATTTGAGTGCTTATCAAACACTTTCACTCTCAAAAGTTTTGTTTAAAAAAAAACTTTTATTTTCTTTATTCTACGATTAAGTTTTTCTTATCTTTAAATTATTTAATTTTAGTTCTTTTCACTACTTCCGCTTTTTTTAAGACTTTCGTAACTGATTGTAAAAATTATGGTTTTATAATGTAGGGTAGGGTATTTTCAACACACATTCTTTTTTTTACACTTACACACATTATTATTTCATTCATTCATAATTTGCCTTTTGTTGTTGTTCATTTTTTTTTCGAGTGGACGTAGTAATCATTCAATAAAACGCATGAATGAATGTTTTTTCAGTCATTGCAGTTTTGAATGCATTTTGAGTTATTTTTTAAGTTTTCATATAAAACGAGTCTTTAATAAAAAAAAGAAACAAACAAAATAAATGATCGTATGTGTTTAAATTACACATATGGTCTTACATTACACTAGGCAACAGTGAAGAAAACTTAAACAGCAAAAATTTATTTGAAAATTTCTTAATGAATCAATCACAAATGAAAAATTAGCTGTTCTAAGGAACAGCAATTCCTTTTAAGTGCATTGAGAATCAATAGTATACACAGTAGCACAGTGTTATAAAATCAAAATATGAAAATACTCTAGTGTGTTTTTCATACAAAAGAGAGTGAGAAAAGCTGTTAATATCAATCACTACACTTTGTATTATGATGTTATTGTAAATGCAGTTACTAAAATTATGGTTGTTGTTGATGTTCGTTAGTTAATGATGATAATACGACTATGATTATCATTCGTTTAAACTCAGTCACAACATCGTACCAGCAATTGTTATTGTAAATTATGTTGTTATTGCATTTTATTGTTATTTCTTTAGTTGTGCTTTGTTTTTGTTGAAACTTATAATGGCAACAATAACGACAACAACAACGAAAATTAAGTTGATAACACTAGTGCTGACCGACGAGTTTAATGTACGAGTTTATGTACACGAGTAACTAAGTCGTACTTATGTTAAATGTTGTTGGCTGTTGTTAGCTGTTGTTTTTGTTATTGTTGTGGGTTTTATGCTTTATTAGGTCTACAGGTCACGTGCTTGGTGTGAACAATAACATTAACGGCAAACATAGCTAAGAGTAATAACAACATAAAATCATTTGAATTTACCTTTTAAGACATTGTCTAAGCTAAAGGTTTTGCAGTCTAAACTAAAGGCAGACGTTTGAAATGGTGATATTTCCTATACATTTCCTATTTAAACCCTGCGAATTAACACTTTATCTACACAGAGGAAAACAGATTTGTAGTAGCAACCAATCGAATGATGTTGCCAATCGTATGATTCGGTTGCACACAACGAATTTTTCAATTCTATCTGCAGAAAGTCAGTTGCTAAAAAAGAATTACGGTTGAAGCAATCAAACTTCTGTTATCCCTTCTAAACATTTGTAGCCACAACTGTAAAATTCGGTCACTAAGGTAGAATCATTCTATTGGCCACAAATGCAGTTTTCTTTGTCTACATATTTTTACTTACATATTTAGCAGCCTTTACAAATCTCCACTAAAAATTTAATGAGATTTTTCTTACATATTTTAAAAATAACTTTTTAGAAATCTTCCAACGTCTTGAAAATAGAGCCATTATTGATGAAACGAGAAAACCGGAATTAAACCAATTAAATATTTTTAATGATTGGAAAGTTTTCATTAGTGAATTGAAATAGATTTTTGAACTGATTTTTGAAATATCCATTTCCCTCGAAGGTAAAATTGCTATCGTGATATTCCCATGAACTTTTCATTCACAATAGTTGATTTTGTTCGTAACAGCTGTTTATTGTTTACAAAATTCCATCTAAAAATTTCACAACATGTGGAATTTTTTCCCGTGTACAAAGTTGATGAACGAAAAATGGAAAAAGGGAACATATTTCAGGTGAAATATTGATTCGCGATAGGGGTGATTAGTTTTAAATAAGTTCTTATTGGCTAGATATTTCCACGAGCACATTCTATCTTCACTGACAGTGGGCTTCTGAGAGTTCTTACAACCAATAAATTCCTAAAATCATAAGGAATATAAGCACTTTATTTATATGGTAATTAAATTGTTTTGCTGGCTGTGACTTAAAGTCTGATTGAAGATCAAAGTCTGATTGAAGATTATAATTAAATAGAAACTCAGTTTTCCTTTAGTTATGGTTATAGTACAGAAAATCGGGAAAATGGCCTCCACGGGTTCTCGATCTCTCCTCTTTTAAAGAGCGAGTGGTTACATACTGTTTATCATAGATCTTTGTCTAAAGATAACTCCAGAAATAGAAATCCAATGGTTTTGATGTAATTTATTTGTTACAGGAGCTTTGGCAACGTCATGTTGAAGCAACATGTCGTCCACATAAATATCATCCAATTTGGCAAGAAACAACTTTGTTATTATGTCGCTATATCGAGCTGCAATAACAATCACAGCTGGACCAGCCTCTATTTTCAAGAAGTAGGGTTTCTAGTGCAAGATCGCAGAAAAAGTGACACGTTGTGGTTGGATTTCATCACATATGTCGCATAATTATTTATCATTATTTAATAGAAAACCTTATAAAATACTAAAAACTAGTATTGGGTGTATGACTAATAACTTATATGTCAGTTTTAAAGGTACATATCTGTTTTTATACCCTTCACCATAGGTGGCAACTTATATATACAGTTAACCATTCCGTTTGCAATTTATACATTTTTCATTTGCGAACCCACAAAGTGTATATATTCTGGATAGATAGCGGAGACTATATAGTCATGTCCGTCTGTCCATCTGTATGTTGAAATCAACTTTCTTTAGCCCCCAAATAACATACATACAAGATTCATACACCAATATATACGCTATAGACCCGGTTCGGTTACTATTTAAAATCGAAAAAATCGGCCCACAAATAGCTGAGATATTAGAAAAAAACCAGGTCATTAATATAGACAATATGTATATCTAATATAGATATTTCAAAGTCCTTTGTAACGACATATATAACGCAATAGTAAGTCGGACCTACAATGGGTCAAAATCGGGAAAAATATTTGTTAGCCCTATTGTTTCACCAACAAATTTTTTTTAACATACATTTTTTTTCACAAATAAATTAAAAAAATTTTTTTTGAAAAAAAATAAAAATTAAATTTTGGTAAATAAAAATGTTTGGCATAGAATTTGTTTCACTAAAAAATGTTTTTAAAAAAATTATAAATGAAAATTAAAAAAAAATATTTTTCGAAATTTTGTTTACCTAAAAATTTCTATTTTAAAGTATTATTTGGTGAAGGGTATATAAGATTCGGTACAGCCATATTAGCTCTCTTACTTGTTGATTCTTACTTAGTTATTGTACATTATAGTGTAAACAACAAAGTTTTTTTTTTTGCTTTGAAATTGTCGAATTTTGTACCAAAAAATCGTGATATACAGACATTTTTGTGGTGATTTTGACACGGAAGACAAAGATCTTTCAGCCAGCCAAAAAAGTTTGAAGACCAAGAAGTGAAGGCATTATTCCATGAAGATTGTTGTCAAACTCAACAAGAGCTTGTGAAATCATTGAGAGCTACCCAATCAAAATGTTTGCTAGCAGCAGGATTCATCCAAGCCCGTCAAATCAGCCGAAACGACACCAAAACCAAATCCAGAGCTGCTGAAATCTGACCAGACCATGGAACCTGTGCCGAACGCAACTGATTCGTTTGAAGCGAGCATTGGCTGAAAAATGCCCAGAATATCCGGCCAGGCATGAAACCGTAATATTCCATGATGACAACGTTAGGGCACATTATGCAATACAGTGTTAAAAATTATTTAAAAAGAAGTATTTGGGAAGTTATGCCTCACCCGCCTTATAGTCCAGACCTTGCCCGTCCAACTACTATTTGTTTATATCGATGCAGAACGTTCTCTCTGGGATATGGGCTTGATTTGTTTTTTAACTCAAAAGATGAGCAGTTTTTTTGGCTCGGAATCCATATGTTGCCAGAAAGATGGGAAAAGGTCATAGCTAACAATGGCCAATAATTTGAATAAATTTATATTAAAAATTAGAAAAAAAAACCTGCGTTTTTAAGTCATACATTGAAAAATTCATTGATTTCCATAATTGTTCATAGCACCCACTTCTGAAAATCTTTCAGGAAAACAAAATTATTGAAATTCTAATAGAATAATGATTTGCTCATATACTCAGAGGTAGGGTGTTATATGATCGGGCTTTCTTATTTGTTTAAGCAAAAACATTAGCAAAACTTCACCCCATTTTATGATTTGATACCTTCAAAATTTTAAATATTCAAATGGTCGGCTTTTTTAGTATATTCCATTGAAGTTGTTTTTGGGTTAATATTGTTGTTGGTAACTGAATTTTATCGATCAATTTCTCACATAAAATAAATAAGCACCAAAATCAAATAAACAGCCGCCTCAAAATGGTTTTATTTTTAAGTTTAAAAACTGTTACAGTTTTTGTTGTTATTAACACAACAAATTGTTAAACATTAAAATTCTACAACAACTAAAAATGTTTAAATAACTGTTTAAATATCATTTGCTTGCAACGGCAAACAAAACATAAAATTTTCAAATTTTATGTGACAATTTTCAACAGAAACAAAAAAAAAAACTCAAACTCAAATGTGTTTAACAACTTGATTTTAAGATTTTTAGATATTTTCTGCTTTAATTTCATTTTAAATGTTAATAAAATCACTAAGTATTTGTTTAATTTATTTTGAATAAGTTGTTGATGTTGGTTGGTGGTGTTTCATTGTTAAACAATAGAGGTAAGAGTGTTAAAGGGAATCTCATCAATAGGTTTAAATAAAGTAGTGAGTAGGCACGTTTCGTTTTAAATTTTAAATGAATAAAAAATAAATAAATAATTTATATTTAACAGTTTATATAAGCTGCAGTAAATAGTTGTTTATTTTAGTTTAGTTAAGTTTATTTAACTTATTTTATATTTATTATTTGAAACTAATCGAAACACTTTGCATGTTGGAGAGCTAACAAAAAACCTACGTGTTGTATTTGAATTCTTTTCATTTGGATTTTATAACTATTTTTCATTTATTTATTTATTTTATTTTGTCTTTAACCCTTTTAACACTATCTTAGTTAGCAAACAAGTCCGGTTTTATCTGTTATTTCAAGAAATTCTGCATTATTATACAATTCATTCATAGTTTTGTTTAAACAGAATAAATTTTTAGTAGGGGTGTTCAGGTTGAAGAGAAGAGAACGAGAATTAACATTACATATTTACATAAAGTTTTGTTCATTCGAAAATTTTCGAAATCATTCGAGAGCTATTTAAAAAATGTTCATCTTTAACCTAGTTTATAGCAGCAAAACTTTTTTGTCATGTATGTGCTCTTTGTAGTTCAAAGAGAAGTCAATTAGTTACTTTATTCATCTCATGTAATCTAGCTTGAAGACAATTGTCACTTAAGTGTCTCTATGTAATCTGGAGTGTTATTACTTTAATTAAACGTTAATTGTGTACTGCATTTTTTTGAGTAATTCGCACAAACTGGTTTTATACAAATTTGGTCAATTCACAGGGTCTCTTATCATGTCATATTGTCATAATGTCCTAATATTTCACAATGGTTTTTATTGCCTTTCAAGCAAAAAATGTCCTAAAGCAATTCTACTCTGTATGCTGTTGGTTGTGTTATCGTAACCAACCAGCAGAGACCTTCGCGGAATGCCTAAGAGTCGGTTAAGCCGAGTCGTGATATATTAGGACATTATGACATTATGACTGAAAAGAGACCTTGTGAATTGACCAATTGTGTTGATATAATTCTCATACAGTTTACCTTCTTTTTGCTTAAGTATACTGACATCCCATGCAACCTAGAGTGAAGTCTATTAACACTTTAATGTCTCTTAGTAATCTAGAATGTAGTCACTTTAAACGTTTATTTTGTTCTGGACTTTAGAAAGTTTTTTACGAGAGAAGGGTATATATAAGTTTGTCATTCCGTTTGTGATTTCCACAATATAATTTCCCGACTCTATAAAGTATATATATTCTGGATCCTAATAGATAGCGGAGTCGATTAAGCCATGTCCGTCTGTTGAAATCAATTTTCTGAAGACCCCAGATATCTTCGGGATCCAAATCTTCAATAATTCTGTCAGACATGCTTTCGAGAAGTTTCCTATTTAAAATCAGCAAAATCCACAAATAACAGAGATATGAGCAAAAATCAGAGACAACCTCTTTTTTTGGCCTATTTTTGATCTATATCTCGATTACTAAGTCATAAATATAGACAATATGGATATCTAATGACCGATATTTCAAAGACCATTGCAACGATGTATATAAGGCTATAGTAAGTTGGACCTTTAATGGGTCAAAATCGGGAAAAATATTTTTTAATCCGAATTTTTTTTACCAAAAAAAATGTTTGTCTTAAAATTTTTTATCACTAATTTTTTTCACTAACAAAATAAACTTTTAAATTAAAAAAATTTGTTTAAAAAAAATTGGAAAAAACTTTAAAAAAAAATTTAAAATTAAAAAAAAAAATTTTTATTTTATTTTAAAGTATAATTTGGTGAAGGGTATATAAGATTCGGAACAGCCGAATAAAGCTCTCTTACTTGTTTTTAACTGACTACCTGTTTAAATAACTAGCTATCCAGTTAGATGTAGTAAGGTAACTGATTCTATGTAACCGGTATGTAACTAGATGTTACACTAAATGATAGTTCGGAACAGTCTCCTAGAACTGCTAAGATGTGCTCTCGACAAAATTATCCAGAATTATTCAGCATTGACAACATTGATAGTTTTACAAATTCTCGATCATATAACGAACAATTTTTTTTTTCAAGAATCAATCACTTTTGCGAGGTTTCCTAAATTTTCTTTAATTATACTTTCTTCTACCCTTTTTTTTCAAAAAAAGTTGACGCTTTAAAATTACCCTCCCAAATTAAATATTGCTTGCACTCTAATTGTAAGATTTCCGGCTTCAGCATAAACCATCGAGAATATTTAATTTTGTTTGTATTTTTTTTTTTTTTTTTTTTGTTTTTTAAATTTAAAGTGCAGCCAAATCTAGATTATATATGTGACAAGCATAAATAATGTTCCTCATATAAATAACACAACTTTAAACACACAAGAATATTCAAAACCTTTGATAGTTTTTCGGTTTTGAAATTTATTACAATTTCATGTTTATAGCAGCTACTCGTACTCTTAAAACTGTTAAAATACTCGTACATACTTTGTTTGAAGTCATGTTTTTTTTCTTTTTTTTTTTCATTTTGTTTATTAGAATTTTAAATTTATTCCCTCATTTCTTCAATTTATTATAATTTTGGTTGGTTTTTTTTCTGTTTTGTTTCTAGTTTTATTATGCAACCAAACCAACAATCGATTCTGTCGTTTGGTTGGTCGATCGTGATGAGTAATTTGACATTTTAAGCGATAACTTTAAATCAATTGTTAAGGCTGTTTGTGGTTGTTAGTCGGTTTTTGGCGTTTATAATTGTTGAAAAGGAAGTTCAGTTTTTCTTACTTATTTTCTTTATACAGTCTGGTCTTTAATAAGTTTTGGGTTTGTGCCCTGCAGTTTTAAAAGGAGTCAAACAGTAGTTTATATATTTTTAGATCATTTGTTACGTTAAAATGCAAAGAAAAGTAAATTGGTTAATTTATATAACCCAGGAAAGCAAGTGTAAACAGTTTAAACAATTTTATTCACCAATAGTATAAATCGACCAAGTCATTTGACCTATTGCTATCACATAAAAGTTACTTTGAGAATTATATTGTATTATCGGTTGGATTGTCTACAAGAAACCAGTTATTGGCATGAGTCAACTACTAAGAACAGACTATTGTACTGTCTTCTTGTAACTAGTTATATAGCTTGTCCAGTAACCTGTTAAGTAGCTATCAAAGTAACTGACTCGTTTTAACCGGTATGTGAATTCCCAGGCGTTGACTACTTTGGACCAGCTATCAGTCAGTCTCTTTGTAATCTATGTAGGGTCAAGTAGCTTGCGCCTAAAACACATATATGTTAAAATAATTAGTTATATAGCTGATACTGAAAGAACTAGTTCCGAACCACTTACTTTGGACTGCTTGGTAGTCTCGTAAGTAAGTATTTCAAACACGAAAAATTATTATAGTTGACAATTAGACATTGTTTATTTGTTTAGTTTGTAGCTTTGATCATTTTAATGGCTGGGAATATTGTAATATTTTTTATATGTTTTGGTAATTCTGTTTAGATTTTCTTTAAACCAAAACATTAGTATTGAGATTTATGGGAAAATTTCAAACTGAGAAGCTAATTTTTGTAATTAAATTATAAGAAAATAAGGCAATAATAAAATGTAAGTAATAATAACAAGTAAGCGTATTATTTTCGACTGTGCTGAATCTTGAATACTCAAAATCAATATGCGAAAATAAAATATTTTTCTGATATAGAGGAGGAGGGGGGAGTTATGCATGTTCAAGTCATTTCCTGAGATGGACCTTGTATGGGGATTAGGGAAAAAATGTTGCCCGATTTTCGTTATACTTTATTATATCAATATGAATGTATATTTATTTGTTTGTCAGTGACTTATAGGAGTCTAAACCATTGGACCGATCCTCTTGAAATTTTGACTGTATGTTTCTCTATATATGGAAGGAACAATTGTTTTGTTTTATTTTGAAATTTCAAGTAGTCGTGCCACATCCCATACAAAGTAAATTATTATAGAATATCTGTTGAACTATAACTGTGAAAGTCTTCAAACTTTCAAACGCGGAATTTACTTCGGTTCCATTGTACGCATCATGACTGAAAATGGGCGGAATTGGATAAATGGGCGTGGCATCACCCATACAAAGTAAATAGTTATTTTCGAATATCTGCAGAACTATAATCGTAGAAGTATCTAAACTTTGTATTCATCAATTTCGTGTATGGAGTTAGGCAGAATTGGATTAGTGGGCGTGGCACCTCCCATACAAAGTAAATAGTTAATTTGGAATATTTGGAGAACTATCATTGTGAAAGTCTTCACACTTTACACGATTTAATTTCTTACCACTGCTTGAGGTTTAACCAAAAATTGGAGGGGTCGGAAAAGTAGGTGAGTTCCGGGGAGACATTTGTATGAGGGCTAGGTGAAATCATGGACCAATATTGCCCATTTTTAATACCAAACAAACCTTATCAACAGATAGTAGATGTGGCCTATTGTGTTTTCAACAGCCAGAGAGACGGACAGACATAGCTAGATCATCTTAGAATCTTATGAGGACCCATAATATACTATAATGTGGTTCTGCGACAAATATTTTTATGAGTTACAAACGGAATAAAAAATCAATATCCCCCACCCCCCATCTTTTTTGATGGTGGGTATAAAAAATTGCTAGGAATTCCCGGGAAGGAAAAGATTTTTCAATTTCCTCCCGGAGGGAAAATGCTTTACACTCAGCTATGTGTCTATAATAACTACATTTCCAATATATTCTTTTAAACTTGAGCCACATAAAAATACCTCATTTAATTTTTAAAATTAACAAGTTGAAAAAGACATGCCAAACTTTCAGTAGTTAAAAAAAGTTGTTTTAATTTTTAGCCAAACTTTGCTTATTTTAAAACTTATTTTTAATGCACACATTCATTTGTTACATATGGGCAATTCCACGAGAATGATAACAACGACTGAAAAATCAAAAACCCTGAAACTTTTTTTCAGGATGATTTGAATAGGAGAAAACACTAAAATGTTGCTATGTGAAAGTATTTAAAGCATATTACAACATTTTAAGTCCAAAAAGTTAATTGTTATGTTTTAGGCTAAAATTGGGCGAAAACTAAGCTCCCAATTAGCATGTAGTATGAAATGAATTTGACTCTGATTATTTATTTGCTATTATAAAATTGTTTATTGAAACAGAATGTATATTTACTATTCATTTTTTTAGTTTTTGTATACATATATTTACAGAATTTATATTGTTTTACTATAAGAGAAAAATCTGTCACGTACGGTATGTCAAGTACGATATCAAATTGTATTTATTATAAAATCATCCAAAGATTATTTTTATTTAAATATGACGGATTGTAAAATAAAAATATTTGGCTCAGTGTAAAATTCGCAAATTATCGCATATTTCTACATGTACCTCAAAATTACTTCCGTTTTATGTCACGTACGATATACCTTTATTTCGCTATACATTTTGGACAACAATGTTTCGAAGGAACTTATTATTTTTTTAAAATATAGTACCCTCTGAATAGAACATAAAGACCAAATTATTTTTCAGATACTCTTATTTTTGCAAAATCTATTGCACTCTATAGGCGTACAAATGTCACGTACGATGACATGGAATTGCCCATATATTTAAATATAAGCGTTTTATTAATTATATATAATATTATTAACCGTTATTTTAATAACTTAACTTATAAATTACTTTATTTTATTGAAAAAATCTTTTCATTATTTCAAAAATATTCAATAAGAAATATTTATATGTAAATAAAATCTTAACTTTCGTTTTTTTTTTTTTTTTTTTTTTTTTTTTGTCTTGGTTTTATGTCAATAAAATCCATATAAATAAACAGAATTGTTAAACAATTTTTTTTTCGTTTTTGTTAACAAAACCAAACAAAACACTTCATGGCAGAATTTAATTAAAATTTAAAAAAAAAAATTAAATAAAACTCAAACAATTTGCGCATGAACAGCGTCAATCGCTTCATTTATATTGTTAAGAATGTTTAATTTAAATATAATTTTAGCAGCGTTAAAGCTAAAGGGGCAGGTTTAGAAGCAGTTTGTGGTAAATAAACAATATCGCGGATATTGACGCACAGTAGTGAGTAAAACAAAACTAGCAGTTCTATATTATGATAACTCTTATTGCAGTAACCATAATATGTTTAAGTTACCATTCACATGATTGTAGCAATCATATATAGATGATTGTAGTAAATAAATATATGTTTATGGTGACCATTTTTATGATGTAATACTTTACCATATTGTGCTGTACTCTTAGCACAGCATATTATGATATAATTATTCATCAAGAACATGATTATCATAAACATATATTTATTTACTACAATCATCTATATATGATAGCTAGAATCATGTGAATGGTACACTAACTTAAACATAAATAATTTAATTTAGATATTTTTGAGTCATTTGACAAGTGTGTACTCATTGTCTGGAAAAATGCAGGTCCAAGTGCTTTGTTTTAAAATCGTTAGTAGATTCAGTTTTGCTTTACACTGTTTTCTATATGTAAATGTATTCTCATAAGAGTAAATAATATGCAAATATGAACTTAAATAACAATAAAATATTCATATTTAAGTACTTGGCAATTGTGTTAAAATCTTTTTACGCTCTATGTAGACAATATTTAAGTCAATCTCGTATTTATATACAATTCCTAAAGGCTTTCACAGTTTGATAGATCCAAGAAATATTTAAAATGAAAAAATGTCGGTTTCATCTTATTTTTGTGCTACAGCCCGGTGTGGGCCTTAACCTCGTTCACTTTCTTCTTCCAATCAGATCTGTCTTGCGCAGCATTCAGATAATAAAATTATTTCAACGTCTCTTTTAGGGACAGTAACTTTCAAAAACTTTCATAATCCAACAAGAAATAGCAAAAATACACCCTGCAATATATGATTTGTAGTGAGTGAAATGGCATAGCCCTAAGGGGATTAACAGACTACACTTCAGATTACAAAGGGACACTATTTGACAATTGACTCTTCAATTTATTACTTCTGTTAAGTAAAATAACTACCTTCTGTATAGTACAAAGCATGTTTAAAATGACTACAATTTAAATAACTTAGAGATACTAAACTGACAATAGACCTCGCGCTAGATTACCTGGGATGTATAAAGTAACCAATTAACTTCTATATTTACATAACTTGTCAAATTACCCAAGACTATGTAGATTTAAATCAGCCAAGTAATTAGACATTAGTAAGTTCAAGAATTCTACAAACTGTGTTTAGCCTTAATGTTTCTATTTAAATAATAAATAACATATAAGTACGTATGTATGTATGTTCAAAACCAAATACGTATAATATCTAGTAATTACTCAATATAAGTTGTTATGTATTATTATTATTATTAATATATTATTGTTTATATTAAGAATGTATAAATTAAATTGTTGTAAATGACCACTACAAGCCCAACAACAGCAATAATACGAGTTGTACTAAAAACTTACCAAAAATGTCTTTTAGAAACTTAATTTAACTTTTTAAGCTTAAAGACGCCTTAAAAGGTTACCAATAATAATAACAGCAACGACTACTACGAGTACAATTTGTTTAAAGCCAAAACCAGAGAATATTACAAAAAATATATATGAAATATTAAACATTTTTGATGAATTAATGAGTCAGTTTTGGTTTCAAGTAGTAGCAGACAAAGAGGGCTTATTTGAACAATTTTTTTCTTTAATATAATTTCAAATATTTGTTTTATTCTTTAAATGCAGCATTATTTTAGTTAAGGATTTAAAAGCTAGTAAAATAATATCTTTATTTGTATCTGATAAAATTGTTGCAGAAAAATAAAAGAAATTTTTTGAAATTTTTTAATAAAAATCATAAATTTTAGTTGAATGTCTTTTTCAAACTTTTGTAGTTTTTAATACATATGTGTCCTTTGTAATTGCTAAGAGAAGTCAATTGATTTTAGCGTTAAAACAAAAGCCACTTTAGTGATCCTATGTAATCTAGAGTGTAGTCAGTTTAAATTGTTTTTATAGTTCTCTTTAGCAATGGATTTCAAAGGCGCATAAAATTGCAAACGATTCTATAATGGATTAATTTTGGTGAGTAAAATAACTACTTACTAAAGGGATATGTTAACTGGCTACACTCTAGATTACTTAATGACACTAAAGTGTCAATTGACTCTATAAAAGATTAACTGGGTTAAAAAACATGTAGCTATTTTACTCACCAAAAGTAATTCATATTTGAAATCCATTAAAATAGAGATTTTGTAAAAACAGTTTAAACTGACTACACTCTAGATTACATAGGGTTACTAAAGTTGCTTTTTGTTCAACGCTAAATTCGTGCTAATTTGAATCGAAATCAAAGATTTGTAGTTTTATAATTTAAATTATTTTTAGAATATCGGTAAGGGTAATTGCTATTATTTCGGTAACGTAGCTTAGCGTTAACGGTGGTGAGTTGAAAGGGTATTTTAGGGTTAACCGTGTGCTGTCAGTTATCCAGTTATTTTACTTGCTAATAGTTATATATTGCAGTGTCAGTTTTAGCGTTCTTTTAAAATCCAGAGCTAAGACAAGTTACTTTTTTACTACAAATCAATTATCACTTAGGGACCCTTTGAAATCCAGAGAGTAGTCTGACATAATAAATTTCAGTGAATTTATCAATAAAAAATTGGGAATTTAGCATAAGAAACTCTTACTAAAATATTAATTTTGTATTCCCGAATAACCTTTTAATGATAAATTTGCAGGTGCCCGTGCATCAAGACTAAACTGGCAGCTCGCTTTATATTGATTTTCTTGCGAAAACAATAAAGCAAGTTGTTTTATTTTTTCTTTACTCACTTACACACTACAGTTTGTGTCGGCAAGAAACCAACCAATTGTAGTAGAGAATGTAAGAAAAGATAAAATCACTGTTTATTGTTGGTGTTTTGTTTAAGCTTTGATATTTTTACAAATAAAGCTTGAGTGTCTGTAATTCTCATTCACTCTATCGTTTTATTTGTATAATATCATTAGTTTTTCTAAAGCCTTTTGGGAAAAGGTTTCCTGATGATCTGGCCTAAGCAACCAGTGAAATGCGCATAGGAACTAGCTTATCCCCCAACAATAAATTTCAGTGAATTTATCAATAAAAAATTGGGAATTTAGCATAAGAAGCTCTTACTAAAATATTAATTTTGTATTCCCGAATAACCTTTTAATGATAATTCACTTTACTTTATACAAATCATGTATTCCTCTACCTATTGCCATTATACTGTCTCTTAAATTTTACAACAAGTTCTAGTCAGTTCTTATTATACCCTTTACCCTCGTGTGAAGGTTATATATAAGTTTGTCATTCCGTTTGTATTTCCACAATATAATTTTCTGTAATCGTCTGTCTGTCTGTTGAAATCAATTTTCTGTAGACCCCAGATATCTTCGGGATCCAAATCTTCAATAATTCTGTCATGCTTTCTAGAAGTTTCCTATTTAAAATCAGCAAAATCCGTCCATAAATAACGGAGATATGAGCAAAAATCCGAGACAACCTGTGAAAATTTCATCAAAAAAAGACAATTTATTGCATGCTTTGACAAAAAAGCTACAAAACGTATGTTCGGATGTGTGTTGGTTTCATTGCTTTGCGTATTTTGTTTTTATTTTTTTTGGTGTTTCGTTTCGTTTGGCGTTGTTGTTTTTATACCCTTCACCTTCGTGAGAAAGGTATATATTAGATTGTCATTTCGTTTGTAACTTCTACAGTATAATCTGTTCGTCAGCAATTAAATGGAAAATTTTTAAAAGTTTTCTTGATATATTTAGGATGCTATACGCTGAAAGTGAGCAATTAATGCATCCACAACAAAGGTGAAGGGTATATAAGATTCGGCATAGCCCAATATAGCACTCTTACTTGATTCAAATTATATTTCTGTTTAGGGGTTAGCTATTTCACTCGCCACAAGTGGTATCTGGTTTGCACAATTGCAATATTACTGTCCTTTACATAGATTTTTAAAATAACTTTGTATGTCAATTTAGGTACTAAGAATTTATTAGCTTATTTTATCTTTTAGTATTAAACGATTTTTAATTAATAATTATTTTATCCAAGTGTGTTTATAAAATCAATTTTCTTAAATTTTTTTTTGCTGAAAGTCATTGCTCTGCCAATTGTATTTGTTGTAATTTGGAGGTCTTTTCTAAAAAAGTTCTACTTATAAACAAATTAAACATGTGTTTAAAGTCTCTTAAAACGCTTAATCTGCCATATATAGAAATATTAACTTGTTTTAAAAGACCGAAAAATGAATGAAAAAAACAAACAGAAGTAGTAGTAGTATTAAAATTTAAAGCTGAAACATACGCCCTCACACTTTACTTCACAAAAACTCACTTAACAATTTAGATAACCCTGCAGTTTTGGGGACTGATCACGAACCAGTGATCTTAGAAAATCATTTAGCGAATTAACTGTGTGACAACACAGCAGTTCTGAAAGACTGTTGCCATTTAGGATCGCCACTGGTTAGAGAATTAGCTATGAGACTGGTTATTTTAATACATAGATTATAAAGTATATGTATTCTGAATCCTTATAGATAGCGGAGTCGGTTAAGACATGTCCGTCTGTCTGTCTGTTGAAATCAGTTTTCTGAAGACACCAAATAATTTACAAACTTGATTCATACATCAATGTATCGGAAATTCTTCCGCCTGGGTTGCTATTTAAAATCGAGAAAATCGGCCAACAAATGGCTAAGATATAAGGAAAAAACCGGGCAAACCTCGATTTTTGGTCTATTTTTGATCTATATCTGGATTTTTATTTTTTTTTTACCAAACAAATTTGTTGTCATAAATTTTTTTTTTTACTAGTAAATTAAAAAAAAATTAAAAAAAACTATTTCGAAAAAAAAAATTTTGAAAACAATTTTGAAAAAAAAAAAATATTTTTTAAATTTTGAAAAAAAATATTTTTTTTTCTTACTTGTTTTGAGCTAAGCTACTAGATTGCAGCTACAAAGCGACATTCTAAGAGTCTGTCCTTGGTAGTTGACTAATGCTTAAAGAACTCACGTATTAGTTACATAGAGACAGTCCAATAACCAGTTTCTGGTAAACAAAAATCATATATAACTTTAATAATACACTAAGAGGCAGTAAAGTGTGTGCATTTGATACTTGACGACATTAATTGTAGTGAGTAAAATAACAAGCCTGTAATATATACATATTTAATACTGACTTCACTTTTTTATCCGATTGACCGACTCTAGATTATTTGGTGTAAGTGAAATAACTTGCCAAGTTAATACTGGTGGTGAATAAAGTAACCAGTAGAATAGAAATATATAAATTAAACATTCGAAATGACTTCAGCTTGGTCTTACAAGGGACAGTAAAATTACAATACACCCACTAGAAATACTTTGTAGTGAGTACAAAGCTCTAAAGTGAAATGAAAATAAGAAAAATTAAACAGACTACACTTTAGATTACAAAGCGACACAAAGTGACAATTGACTCTGCAAGAGATAACTTCTGGTCTTTCTTAAGTTTAATACAAAGAAATGTAAGGTAATTACCGACTTGATTACTTAGAGACTGTAAAGTGACAATAAACCTGAGGCTAGATTACCTGGGGTGTATATAGTAACCAATTGTCTACTATTTGCATTACGAAGAGCACAGAATGTGAGCTCTGAAAAACTGTGGTAGCCAAATAATTAGACATGGAGAAAATTACTGTCTAAAATGGATACATTGACTGACTACTGGTGATGAACTGATGCAAAGAGAAAACGGATTCGTAGTAGCAACCGAATTTGTTAATCGAATAATTCGGATGTACACATTTGTGGGTTCTATCAACAGAAAGTCAGTTGATAAAGAAGAATTTCGGTTCAAGCAACCAAACTTTTGTTATCCCTTTTAAAATTTTGTAGCTAAAATTCTGTATCTAAGGCAGAATCATTCGATTGGTTATCTACAGGGTTCTTTAAATATGTGGCCATATTTATTTTAGCTTTTAACAACATTGTAGATATTATTATGGTAACAAATTTCTAAAAAATCAACAACTATTTTATTTAAATTGTTACTTTGTTGCTGCTTGACTTCTTATAGTTCTTATTTAAGCATTAAGATTAAACACAAAATCTGTGTTATGTGATATTTAAAGAGAAAAAAAAACGTTTGATTTAAAAAGAAATATTTATGCAAAGTAGACGACATTACCAACAACAACAATGGCAGCAGCGGCAGCAGCAACATGTTGCTGTTATTGTTTTAAAAGGTATGACAACTTGCCTATAAAGACTTTTACAGACTTGCAGTTAAAGTCTTTATATTTGTGTGTGTTTTAGAAAAAACCACTTAAATGAAAATGTTTTGCAAATTTAGTTTATTTTTTTCTTCTTGTTTTTAGCGGCTTAAATCAAAAAGATTTTTTTTTTTTCATACAATTTTATAAAACCATAATAATAATGAAGCAAAAAAAAATGTACGTTTATATACAAACATTTTATTTGAAAATACATTTTACATCAAAATAACAACAGAAAAACACAAAACACATTTTAATAATAATAAAGCAACTCAAAGCACGCAGTCATTCCATTCATACTCTTTATATTTTGCTCTTAAACCTCATGTACACATACACACAGGTTTGATATGAGACGTTTTAGAAAAAAAAAATAAACAAGTAAATTGCGAGCGCGCCTGCGCATTTAAACTTCAATTCTATTGCCACCGCCACCACCACTACTACTACTGCAATAACTAACTACTTTGTTTTTGGAAAAAAAAAAAATTTTGAAAAAACATCATTATTATGTTGTTAAAAACAATAGCAACAATATCGCTTTTGCTTTTATTTTATTTCATTTTAATTTTTTATTTAAACTAAATATTGTCGCTAAATTACAAATGAAAACAATATGATTTTTTATATACGTTTATATTTGTTTTTAAGGTTTGCAACTTTGAAATCAAAACAAAACTGCCAACAAATAATACTTTAAAAAACCTTTTAAGGTGACCAATGGTCTTTAATTACAATTTATGAAATTCTTGGGTGTTTAAGCAACCTTGGTTTCAATTACCAAGATCTCTTTAGATTACAATTAAAAGTGGGCAATGTATTTAAATGATTAATATGTATGATGCTCACTCCCCTTAACTTTTTCCTTAGGACAAGAGTCCTTTATAATTGCAAATACCATTCAATTGGTTACCTTACATAACCTAGGTAGTGTAGAGTGTAGTCAGTTTAAACTTTTTGTGTATTCCACTTTACAAAGTAGCTATTTTACTCAACAAAAGTAATCCATTGTCCCTTTGAAATCCATTAAGTGAGAATTGCCTCTACAATGGCTTAGTCTTGGTAAGTAAAATAGACACTTGTTAAAATGAAAAGTAATTTTTAAACTAAATAATCTAGCGTTGAGTCAATTGCGTCTTTAGTAAACTTATTTTTGTATATTTCACTTTAGCAAGTAGCTATTTTACTCAATTGACTTCCTAAACCCATAAAAGTGACTTTGCTATGAATAACTTTTGGTAAGTAAAATAGCTACTTGTTAAAGTTAAAAGTAATTTTTAATCCAACTAATCTAGCGTTGAGTCTTTTTTACTTTAGTTCCTCTAAGTAATCTAGAGTGTAATCAGTTTAAACCTTGTTTACATTTCACTTTAAAAACTAGTTTTTTACTCTCCAAAAGTAATCAATTGCAGAGATAATTGTGACTTAATGTTTTTATGAAATAAATTCAGAGACAATTGACTCTTCAATTTCATTGCTAAAGTGAAATATAAAACCAGTTTGAACTGACTACACTCTAAATGACTTAGGGTCACTAAAGTGGCAATTGACTTAACTCTAGATTACCTGGGTTACATAAGGTAACCAATTGACCTTGGAAACCAATAAATGACAAGTGACTCTACTATGAATTACTTTTGGTTAATCTAGCGTTAAGTCTTTTTCACTTTAGCGCCTCTAAGTAATCTACAGTGTAGTCAGTTTAAACCTTGTTTACATTTCACTTTAAAAAATTAGTTTTTTACTCTCCAAAAGTAATCAATTGTAGAGATAATTGTGACTTAATGTAGCTATGGAATAAATTTGCAGACAATTGAGTCTTCAATTCGATTGCTACAGCGAAATATAAAACTAGTTTAAACTGACTACACTCTTAATTACTTAGGGTCACTAAAGTGGCAATTAAATCAACGCTAGATTAGTTTGGTTTTGTAAAGTAATCAATTGTCTTATCTTTGCAATATCAAAAGATACATTAGTGTTAAATAGCCCAAAGAAAAATTACTTTACTCACAACAACTCACATATTGCAGGGATTATTGATATTTTACTGTTCCTTTTTACAGCAAAGTCCAGTCAGTTCGATGGTTTAATTAAGCTTTGTATCAATTAATAATGTATTTAAGCTGAGATGTATTTTAAATGGCATTCATTTGATATAAGTACATATTTTCTAGGTAGAGAACTTAGTATTCGAGATACATCTAAATATCGAAATAGTTTTGGTTTTTTTTTTGCATATCTCAGCTATTTATGGAACAATTCTACTGATTTTCCTTACCGAAATTCTGTAACGTATGTATATCTGATGAATGGATACAAAAGTTATATACTTTGGATATCCAGAGTCTTCGATAAGTTGTAAAGTATACATTTGAGGTCAGGTCAATGAGCTCTTAACTGATAGGGCAACACTGCTCCTCTGAATGTCAAACACAAACTAAATGACGCAGTTTGTTAACATTTTGACAGGAGTCAACTGACAGACGCCTTTTAAGAATTATTTTTTGCAAAAAAAAAAAAAACATCAGTCAAACAAAGGCTAAGCTTGATAAATACTGTTACGTTTTAACCTTTTCAAAATGTTGGTTTATTTCTTTTAAATAAACCGGTTACTTTTGATTGCAAATAAAAAGCAGTTTAGTAGTTTAAAATTTGTAAGAACTCTTTATTTATTTAAAATGTAAAATGTAGTCTAAATAGTCACTCAATGTCTTTATACAGGTTTATCAATTCGCAGAAATGCACACACACTTTATAATGTACAAGACAGTTGATGTTAACTCTAACAGCGCCAGTGATGAACTCAACTCACGACTGCAACCTCTGCCACTATCTTCTACGGACGTGTTTATAAACATGATGAATGCTGTAGGCAGTCGTTACGAACGTTAAATTCAAATCGGTATTGCAAATTCGTAACAATACTATGGGAACTCTGTACCATTAATTTCAGTGGTAAAAAAGTGGTTTACTGCATTTCGTTGTAACCGTACAAGCACGGAAGATACCGAACGTTTTTGACGCCCAGTTGAGGTCTTATACCCGAAACAATTCACGATATGAAAGCCATAGGCATCTCACATGGCTCAGTGGTTTCAATTTTGAATGATTACTTGGGTATGAGAAAGCTTTCCGTAAAATATGTGCCGCGTTGGCTCACAATCGATTGCGTTTGTGCAATCGTGTGATAACTTCGCAGGAATATTTGACGTTGTTCAACCGCAATATTCAAGAGATTTTGCGCCGTTTTGTAACCGTGGACGAAATGGATCTCACCACAACTCATCAGAGACCAAATAGCAGTCAAAACAGTGGATTTCTTGGAGTGAAACGGTCATCAAGTGCCTATTTTGAAGAACTCCACAAATCTTAATTTTTGGAAGGTACACGCAAAAAAAAAATATAGTTGTGCATGTTTACAGTAACCATTTCCACATTTTTAAAAGTTTTTTTAACAATATTATAGGCACAGTAATTATTTACATGATTGTGGTAACCATAACCATACGACTCACATGATTGTATCAATTATATATGTATATGGTTACAGTAAACAAATATACAGTGGTGGCCATGAGGTTAGCACACTAGCTACTTGCTATTTTTAAACGCAAATATTTCCTATATTTCTTAATTTTTTTATGATATCTTTTGCATGCGTGTTACTTGTCCTTCTAAGATCACGTCCCATCATGTCCAGCATTATTCCTTTATATATATTTTGCGTTTTTCTATCCAGAATAGAATAACCTAAAAAAAACACTGGCCAGTATTTTAGCACAAAATAAAAAAGTTTATTCATATTAAAAAAGTAACAAAACAAAAAAACTTATTTCACTAAAAACTTAGTACTTAGTTGGATACCCTTTATTTTTGATCACAGCTGCTAGTCTCCTTGGCATACTTTCTACAAGGGCCATACAGCGATCCACTGAAATATCATTCCAAGCTTTTTCTACTTCTTTCCATAAATCGGCCAAATTTTTAGGCTTTTTTCTCATTACATGCTGCTCCACATCATTCCAAAGGTTCTCAATAGGATTGAGATCCGGAGATTGGGCTGGCCATTTTAACACGTCGATATTGTTCGATTCCAAGCAACACCTCACTAAGCGTGAGGTGTGTTTTGGATCATTATCTTGCATAAATCGCCACCTAAGTGGCATGTTGTCCTCTGCATAAGGTATCATTGTATTTAGAAGTATATTCTGGTATACATACTGGTCCATATGAGTATCAATCTTTTTTATAGGACCAACACCATACCCAGAAAATGCTGCCCACACCATCACATTACCCCCACCGTGTTTTATTGTTTTACTGGTGTACTTTGGATTATGTTGCATGTTCGGAGGACGCCATACATACCTCTTACCATCCGATCCGAATCTACAAAATTTAGATTCATCACTCCAAAGGACATTTTTCCAAAAAATTAACGGCTTTTCCAAATGCTCACGAGCAAAGGACAACCGAGCTTGTATGTTCTTTTTTGAAACATGTGGCTTATGCTGAGAAATGCATCCACGTAAATTTTTTTCATTAAGTCTTCTTCTTATCGTTCTGCTGGACACGTTGATACCATATTTTCCTGAAATTTCTCTCTGGATTACGGTGGAGCTCTTAAAAGGATCTTCGACAGAGGCTCTGTATATTAAAGAGTCCTCTTTACGTGAAGTTTTTCTGGGCCGAGGAGCCTGTGTAACATTTTTAGATGTTTTATATTTCTGAATATGTCTTAATGCATTATAAAACATCTTCCTGGAGCATTCCAAAGTATAAGCAATCTCACTTATACTTGTTCCTCTCGAGTTCATTTGTTGAATAATCTTTCGTTGTTCCTCTGTACACCACTTTTTTTTAGCCATATCTAAATAATGTTTATTAAGTCAGTTTGTCTTCCTCATTGATTAAATAATACCTAAACTTACCAATTAATATTTATACCCTCAAACAACTTTTAAAAAATTTAATTATACTTATATGTGCTAAAATTGTGTCCGGCTTATTTTACATATTACTGCACTAAAATGCAAATTTGAAAGAGAATAGCGATAGAATGCAAAAAAAAAGTAACGGGACTTATTGATCACACCATAAACAACACTAATTAACAAAAACTTTAGTTTATAATTGCAATGAAATGAAATAATTTGCTTTAGAAAACAGCAAGTATGAAGTGTGCTAACCTCATGGCCACCACTGTATGTTTGTAACAACCATTTTTATGATTAAGATTTTATCATATTATGTTGCTCTCGGCTAATTGATATCATAATCTGAGAACAACATATTATGATATAAAGATTCATCATAACAATGGTTGTCACAAACGTATACTTGTTTGCTGTAACCATATATATGATTGATACAATCATGTGAATCGTTAGTTAACCATATTATGGTTACCACAATCATGTAAATAGTTACTGTGACTATAATATTGTTAAAAAAAAACTTTTAAAAATGTGGAAATGGTTACTGTAAACATGCACAACTGTATTTTTTCTCTTCATGTATATACAAATTTTAGAATCGTTTTACGAAGCTCAAAGGAAACTTGTTGAAAAATAAAATTATTTTTTTAACCAAAATCCAGTGTTTTTTTCACCAAGTTAAGGACTTAATGACCCGCCCTACTATTTAAAAGATCTAAATAAAACAAACAAATCCCCTAAAAAAAAAGTACCAAATTTTAACCAAATACAGATATTGGAAAAAAAATAAAAATATTCTGTCTTTTGGTTTTTGATCTCTTTGGTTTTACTGCTTGATTTGTAGCTGTTGTTATCGTTTATTTTATTTTATTTATTTGTTTGGTTTTTCAACTTAATAGATCGATACTTTATGTATGTGAAACTGTCATTTTTAAAACTGTTAATGTTGAACAGTCTGTTCGACCATCCGTCCGTCCTTCCGTCTATTTAGTGCTTTGGTTTGTTTAATAAAATGTCTGTTTCTTTGAAGCTGAGTGACTGACTGCCTATATGTGTGACTGACTCCTCTACTGACTGAGTTTTTATTTAGTTTTAGTTTTAGATTTATTTTTTTTTGTCATTTTTGCAATTGAGTGTTGAGACGCCGTTTCATTTAAAATCGCCAACAACATACTACATAATCCGTATCTTATAGATACTTAGTTTGTTTTTTTTGTCTTCCATACTACTCGTACTCTCCATCATTGACGTGTTTTTGATAAATTCATGGTCATCAAGTTTGACGACTGTTGGCTAAATTTAAAAATATACAAACAAACAAACAGCTAACTAAGTAAGAAACTACTTTAACTTAAATAAATATTTTTTATTTACTTATAAAAACAGCCAGCCAGCAACAACAACAATAATTTTACAACGGTATAAGTGTCGATATCGTGACAGTTTTATTGAATAAATTTATTTGAAAATTGCAAAAATAAATATACAAAGTCTACTACAGCAGATTCTGATACAGATAGGCAACGCCAGAGATTGTGGGAAGCGAGAAAGAGAGTGTAAGATTTTTTTGCGTTGAAAAATGGACAGAATTATTATTATTATTTAATTATTTAAATAAATAAATATTTATTTAAAAACAGCTTGGGATAATACAGATAGAGGAGTGAGAGTATGTTGAATAAACTTTAGAATATTTTAAGTTTAAAACTACATAGGCTTTAAATCAGAAATGGGAGATCATCGGCTTGGATATCTAAAGCAGTGGTCGTCATAAAGAGAACATGGAACTTGGATTATAATATTATGTCATGATCTTTCTTTCTGTGTTATCATTGGACCAGCTATATTTGTATGAACTTCATTGACATTCGTGTTATTTTCGGCCCCTGAGGCCTACGAATGCCAACCAATGATCTAAATAAACTATTCGTGATCGAATAAACTATCGTATCGAATTACTATCATTTCGATATCAAAATTATAATAAAATGTAGCAAATGTCTTAATCGATGATATTAAATGCCATAATCTCAAATATGAAATCTATATCGAATTCGGTCCCATGCTTTAACTTTTTAATGAAAAGTGTAGTGTGTATTAAAATTAGTTTGGGGTCCCATTAGTAATTTAATAACCCTGATACATATTTCTGATGAAATTACTTTCTATTTAAAATAAACTAAAAGAGATTTTATATCTAAAAGATACAAAGAGACTGTCAATTAATTACAAAAATTTAATTACATTTCAGCTAATCAGGCACGTGCATGTCCAAACAAAATTTCGTAAATATTTATGGTTACAGTTTGACTTTTTTTTCTCCAGCTTTTTACGTAAATCGATCAAATGATATTTTGTTTAAATAAAACAAACAGCTAAACTAAAGGGCATAAGAAATTTAAAAAAAAAAAAAAGTAAATTTTATGAAGTTTTAGTTTATTTTAGAGCAACATAATGGATCAAAACCCAAACCGCTTGGCGTGTTTTAAATGTTATTAAATTAAAGTTAATTTTAGATAGAAATCTTTAAACATCAATAACAACTTTTATACGAAATTTTTTATTTTTTTTTTTAACAAAAACCTAAAATTAAATAAATAATATATGTAGCTAAAAAAAGAAAATACACAAACATTGTGCTGCATTTGAAATTGAAATCAATTGAAAAGTGATTTCAAAGATTGATTGTTGTTAATTGTATAATGATGACGACGATTACACGTACATTTTAACATAACGCATGAAAGATAAAAGAAATTTCTTTAATGTTGGAGATTATTTTTACATTTCAAAATCAAGCAGATAATTGTTTAAATACTCCTCTTGAAAAAAGTTTCTAAATTTAAAGCTATGGCCTATATTTAATGAAATTTGAGCGCAATTTCAGGAAAAAATAAGTAATTTTAAAAAACAATTAACTGATTCGGTTGTAACAAGCAAAGTTTATTTGTGGTGTTTACAATATGTTGTTGGGCCAAGCGAATGTTGAAGATGTATCTATAAATGGTTTTCACAAACATATACATGTTTACTGTAACCATATTAACCATTTAAATTAACCATATTATTGTTACCACAATCATATATATAGTTACTGTGACTATAATATTGTTAAAAATGTTGAAATGGTTACAGTAACAATGCACAAATATATTTATTTTTCTGCTTGTATAATCCTGGTTCGATTGCTATTTATATTTCGGAAAACCGAACCACAAATGGCTAAGATATAAGCAAAAAACCACGACTACTCCGATATTTGACCTATTTGGTATCTATATCTGGATTGCTATGTTATTATGGGTGTATGACTTAAAAATACGGGATTTACAATAGATGGCGTATCTTTTGAACGCGGTGTAAAAACGAAGTTTTTTTACTTGCAAATGTTGAATTTTGTGCTAACTTTTTAAATTTGAAAAAAAAGTGCCTCTGAAGCACACCAATTGATCATCAAAGCTAATGGTGAATGTGTGTTTCATCGGTTACAACGTGAGAGATGGTTTATGCGGTTCAGAAGTGGTAATTTTGTTACAGAAGACAAAGATCACTCAGGCCAGTCAAAATAGGTTGAAAACAAAGAATTGGTGGCATTACTACATGAAGATTATTGTCAAACTCAACAAGAGATAGCAAAATCATTGAGAGCTACTCAGTCAGCAATTTCAATATGTTTGCAAGTAGCAGGATCCATCCAAGAGCAGGAAAATTGGGTACCATACGAATTGAAGCACAAACAAGATTGTTACTGATGAAGTTTATGTTTCCGGAAGAACTTTGAACTATAAATTATAAACATAATTTAACAAAAATCTAGGAAATTCTTGTCAGTTAACATAAGAATACATTGCAACCTCCATAAACTTCAAATTAACAAGGCTTTTGCCAACATTATTTTTAAAATCTCTTTAAATTTATCTAAAATATAAAACAACTTAATAACTCATTAAAATAACTCATCTTTGTCTTTCATATCAAGAATTATAATTATCACAAACATACATATAATTTAAATTGTTTAACATTTTATACAAAACGATCAGAGATGATCTGGTCAACTGAAAACATTTTCTACACCAAGAAAGAGCACACAGAAAGAACAAGGTGTTTTAAGCGAAAGATTAAAAGAAAACAAAATTCATTGAAAGATAAAATATCTGTCCTACTAAATGCCAGTATCCGGCATTAAAAAATATTGTTTGTTTAATTCTTTATTTTCAATATAATTTGTGTCTTTTTTTTTTAATATGGCAATCAGGTTTAATTTCAACACTCCTTGAATTGAAATAAAATACTCTGGCGTACGAGCTGTTTGGAAGACAGAGAGTCAGAGACAGACAACTCGTGAGGCTTGATGTTAGGCTGGCTGCTTCTTCCATTTATTTATGAAGTTTGCATGCTAAATTGTTAAATGTTCTTAAACGCAAAGAAACATTAAAACATAAAAATTACTTACAAACTCTAAACACAATTCCCCGATCTTGATCTAGCTGTCCAAAGTAGCGCGTAAATGGAATATTTTTCTGGGGAGAAATGTGACAGCTAGAAAATGAAACGTTCTGCATATAATAGTTACTAGCTATTCATGTATAATTATCACATTATTATCATCAATTCTCTTTTGCTGTTTTTTTTTTTTTTTTAAGAGTTTTTTGTGTCAAATTTATCACTTTACCACAGAATACTGGATACAAGTAAATACAAGTAGAAGTATGTAGATTCTAGTAAGTATTTATGTGCTGCTTCAGTATGTGAGAATTGAGTTTACAATTGTTTTCTTTTAAACACTTAATAAAAACATTTGCAATAACAATTTAGACCAGTGATCGGCAGTCATAAACAACAGGGCACCAACATAAACGGTTAGTTCATAAAAACTATCACAAAATAAATAAAAATCACATGAAAATATCAGTTAAGATTACAACAGAAAATGTTATAATCTATGTTCTCTTTATGCCGACCATTTATTTAGACACATGCTAAATACTTGTGGCAGAAATTTCTGCTAACTGATCTTTGGTCAGCTTGTTTTTTTTGTTTTAGCTTTATAGCACTCATTATAATAATGATGATTATGTTGAGAATAATAATGATGATGCTGATGTTGAATGTGATAAAGACTGATGATGATCATGTAAGCAAACATTAAACTTTAACAAGAATTATTTGTAGCTTGTTAGTTGATTGATTGAGATCGATACGTTTTACAAGTTGCTAACACATTTGCTATGTACTTAGTTGGCAATTAAGACGTAGTCATACATTTTTTCTTCAATCACATACTTATTGTTGAAAGAAATTTCGAATTTATAATACTAAAGTTTTAACTTATTCAGCCACGGTTTTATGTGAACGGGGTGGTTAGTTTATTAACCACCATGGCGGTAGGCTAAATTTTCTGGCTAAAACAAACGAAATAGCAAACTAACACTGAATTCGATGAACAATAAAAACTCTATGCTTTTTTTATTGAATGCGTGAAAGTCTCTTAGAAAAACTTCTTTATTTTCAAATTAATATATTAATCTAAATGTTGCAGGGTAACTGGTTACCATATTGTTTACGAAAAATATGTTCTTTAAATAGGCTTTCTTAATAGCGAAAAGTTTTTGTCAATGGTTTTAAACGGCATCGGTCGGCACCAATAACCTCCAGAGGCCAAAAAAAACTCTGTTATTTACTTGTAAAGAACACTAATATCAACGAAGTTCATAAAAACGATCAAATAAGAATGAGAAATCACAATCAATAGCTACAATAGATTACAACAGATAAAAAATGTTTTCTTTATTTCTCTTTATACATGACTTGTCAACGGAGAGACTTAAGTTGTTCAAATGTGTCATTAGATTGAACATTTTTAAATAAATTTTAAAAAACGTTTATTAATTTTAATCTAATGTTCCAGTATTTTAATATTCAAAACGGAACAAACCAGTACGATTCAAAGCCATGTTAAAACAAGCAAGAAAGTATAGTCGGTCAAGCCCGACCATATATGTAATACCCTACACTGAGTAAATGAGAAAAATCATATTTCTTTTAAAATTTCAATAATTTTTCTTAGTGAGTGATTCTCCGAAGTGGGCCTTATATGGCAGCTATGATCAATGATGTACTGATCGTACCGTATGATGTATTTCTATATGAAACTTATTTCTGTTGAACTACATTTTTAATAGTTTTAAGCTTGTTAAAGTTATTTTGGGAAGTGGTCCTTTATATGGCAGCAATGACCAATTGTGGACCGATCGCCATGAAATTAGGTCTCATGATTTCTTTCTTATTCATGTTGAATTTGGTCTGGTAGTAAGAGTTTTATGATCGCTAAAGTAATTTT
Source organism: Calliphora vomitoria (assembly GCA_942486065.2). Lineage (NCBI taxonomy): Eukaryota > Metazoa > Arthropoda > Insecta > Diptera > Calliphoridae > Calliphora > Calliphora vomitoria. The sequence continues at coordinate 49,043,945 of OW818032.2, forward strand.
CGAAAATCGGATTTATATGGGAGCTATGGTCAATTATGAATTTGTATGAATAATATTTATATAAATCAAGCATTCAAATTGATACAATCATTTGAATCATAAATTTACCATATTATGATTACCGCAACCATATAAATAATTACAGTGACCATAATATTGTTAAAAACTTGTAAAAATGTATTTTTCTATTTATATATTTTCTAACTATATTTTTCTCTGCGTGTAACTATTATAATTCCTACTCGGAAAAAATTGCCCAGGATTTTCTTAGAGTTTCCCGGTAAATTTCAAAAATTTCTTTATACATTTTTTATAATATTCAAATTCATTATGATAACCAAATTTGTTGCCAATCGAATGATTCCATTATATCCATAGATTTCGCCCCCTGTACCAACAGATAGGCAATTGACATAGAAGAATTATGGTTGGATTAACAAGCAACAGGTTATTGGTTGAATTTAGTATTAGTAATTTCTCGGGAAGAAAATATGTTTTTATTATTGTATATCCCGGGAATGGAAAAAGTCCCGGAAATAAAATAATGTTTGAACCATGAATGATTGTACTAACTTTGATTTTGATTTTTTTTTTCATATTTTCTTTTGTTTGGCGTTACAAGAATTGTATAATTGAGAATTTACTTTCTAATGAGTGTATATTGTTGTGTCATGGTTTGAACCAATTATTTTGTATTTGTTACAATATCTTACTATTTAATATCTATAGGGACTCACATTTATTCTTGAATGGGGTTAAATCCATTAAAAACATTGAAAACATGCCAAAAATTACCTGAAAATAAAAGAATATATGAAAAAATTATTAACAAAATTTCTCAAAATAAAAAAAGAAATAAAAAATAAAACTAATAACTTAAACTTATTTTGTGTTTTTCAGGTAAATAGTTGTCAACATTTGATCATAGTTCACAGAACATTACCCAATAATTTTGCTTATGTTGAGGTGAGTGAATATTTTGAAAATAACATAAAATATATATTTTAGGGTCTTAAATAATTCAACTAAGAAAATTGTGTGATTTATATCAATTACTAAATGGCTGTTTCTCGATATGGAACTAATACTTTCATTCGCATTTTGTTAGCGAACGAATATACGAACTGACTTGAACGAAAATGTTAGTACATAGTTAAGTAAACTCACTCGAACGATAGTTATACCCTGCACCACTATAGTTATGCGTTTGTGCTGATATTTGTAACGCCCATAAATATTAGTCTAACACGCACCTTAAAATATACCGATCGACTCAGAATCACTTTCAAAATCAATTTAACGATGCCCGTCCGTCTGGCTGTCCATGTAAACTGGACGCAAATTTGAAGACATTTGTATTAAGTATTAATTTTATTGAGCCTTTTTTCATTTCTTTATAAACAAAACAAACTTATAATTATTAAAATATTGGATGAAAAACTTAAGACTATAATGTAATATCTTAGTATACATAAAAGATTTTAGCCCAATGCCTATTAAAACTGGCTAAAAACGGTCCTTTATTTCACTTAGCTCCCATACAAATATCCTCGTGAAATAGGACTATATCGGTCATAAATGTTTAATTTATACTGGTATCTACGCAAATTTCTCCAAATAAGTTTTATATATACGGAAATCATGTCACCTAATTTTATGATGATCGGTCCATAATTAGTCATAGCTCCCATATAAGACCTACTTCCGAAAATCTCTCACGAATATACATAAATTAGTTGAATTTTAAAAGAAAAATGTTTTTTGCTCATTTACTCATTGTCTTGACCGACTTGTTTTTAATACGGAACAGTGGTCGGCATAAAGAGAACATGGCACTTGGATTATATTATCATATTATGCACTTGCTTTCTCTGTTCTAATCTGATCTCTTTTTATTTGTTCATTTGTTTAAACTTTGTTGACGTTTGTATAATGTACAAATAATTAAGCGATCATGTTCGATTCCTGGTGGCTATGAGTGCCGATCACAGGTATAGAAGAATCTAATTCCTATTAACTTCGAGATTGATGAACAGGTCAGTCAGGCCCTTAATAAAACAACAATTTAGACACATTTTAGGAGCAAGTTTAGCTAACTGATGCTTTGATTAGCTTACTTTTTGTTTTAGCTTTATAGCTCTATTATAATATAATATCAGAATAATGATAATGATGATGCTGACGTTGGATGTGATGATCATGTAAGCAAACATTAAACGTTAATAAGAATTATTTGTAGCTTGTTAGTTGATTAATTGAGATCGATACGTTTTGCAAGTTGCTAACACATTTGCTCTATAATTAGTAGGCAATTAAGTCGTAGTCAAACAGATTTTCTTGAACATTTATTGTACAGGTTTATTTACCATCTGAAATGTTTAGACTTTTCCCTAAAATAAAGTGTTAAATTGATAGGTCTCTTTTTGAGTTAGAAGTACATACACAGAGAAAACAGATTCGTGATAGCAACTGAATGTGTTGCCAATCGAATGATTCGGTTGCAAACATAGAATTTATCGGTTCTGTCAACAGAAATGCAGTTGATAAAGAAGAATTTCGGTTGAAGGAACCAAACTCTTGACTCCTTCTAAAATGTTTGTAGCCACCAATGTAAAATTGGGTCACTAAGGTAGAATCATTCGATTGGTAACAAATTCGATTACTATCACGAATCTGTATTCTCTGTGTAGACACGACTCACAAGTATTCAGTCATGTAACTTGTTATGTGTTAGTTTTCTCCCCTGTGTGGTCTGTGTTGACTTCTGTATACATTCAGGCAGGCAATTTGAAATAATCAAACTAATATTTCTGTTGTCTCAATTAAATTTTTGTAATTACCACTTAAACATACAAGTCAAACCCAGCAGTTTTACAAGTAGTCAATCCCTATTGCACTGTAATTTACATTAATTACTTGGCTAAATCCTATTTTAATGTCAAATGAACTCAATATATATATATGATCCTTTGACACTTACATATGTGCCCTTTTTAATGCAAACACAAGGCAATTGGTTACTTTTTACATGTCAGGTAACCTAACGAGAAGTCAATTGTCACTTAAGTAACTCTAAGTAATGTAGAATGTAGTCACTTTAAACCTTTTCATAATCAATTGGAGAGTCAAGTGTCACTTTATAATCTGATTACCATTTCACTTGTAATCCGAAGAAAGATAAATATTAGAACAATATGTATTTAAAAATCTCCTTCACACTTGACTTGATGCATTTCTTTTATCAGCAACTGGTCATTAATACATAATAAAATTGCCCATATAGAATTCTAAACCGGTTAGAATTTTATTACAAACATACAGATTGTTTAGTTGCTAATATTTTTTTTTTCTTCTGTATTTAATGCAATATCTTTACAGTTAAGTACAGATATAAATGAACAAACAAACAAACGAAAAATATATAAAAAACAACTTCCGTTTAAGGTTTTCTACTTTAATATTAAAAACAAAAACAAATATATAGAAAAAATAACAACAAACAAAAATCAATGAGACTTTTATAAAAAAAATGGGAAAAAAATAATAAAATAGCAACACTGCGTGGTTGTATTTAAAACCACTTTAAAATAAATCTAAATGGATTTTGTTTTTGAATACAAACAAAATAAATACTCGTGTAGACTCTCATGAATAACGAGTACTCGTATCTATGTTGCTCTCTACACACATTCATCAATCTGCTAGTATTTGACAATAATAAAAAAAATTTAGAAAAATCTTAAAAAAAAAAAAAACGGTAGGAAGTTGAAGTTACGATGAATCACTTCTGAATTTAAACATGTTTTTTAGATTTAATTTTTTTGGTGTGTGTGTGTTTTTTTTTTCAAATAAAATTAATTCTAAGCTCACAGCATAAAGAAAATTTGCAACAAAAGCCAAAAATCAAACAACAATTTGATTGTTAACACAAGAAGTTGTAAACAGCTGTTTATTTGCAATAATAAAATAAATGAATTATTTTAAATTTAAATTAAACTAATTGAATTATTAAACTTAAATAAATAATTTGCTTACTGGGAAGGGAATTGACATATAACTAGTTATGTGACTAGTTATGTGACTAGTTCTTTGGGGGTAGCTAACGGTTTTAGTTCTAACACTATAAATGAATGGGACCTGTCACTTTGTTGGGCTAAATTGACAGCTTTTAGACACTCTGTGTTGGAACAAAACCAAACTAAGTTCGTTTCGTTTTTTAAACAAAGATTTGATTAAAAATCAATAAATATATTGTTATTATTTATGAACTTATTGAATATTCCATTGACTTCAAAAAACCCTTTAAAAATAAATTATATGGTGTTAAATATCATGATCTAAGGGGCCAATTTCGATCACCGAAAAGTGAGATTATACAATCAGGAAATGTTTCATGCAATGTTTTCGTCACTTTAAAATCTTAATGGAAACGTTATCATTGTTCTTCGCTATACGATCCAGGATTTTCAGGAAACTTGTCTAAATGACTGTGCTTTTATGCTCATATTACTTACATCCAAGATTATTAAAACTAATTAAAATGTCTAAGGTCCGAGTAATTTTCAGTCTTTTGAATTCCTAAGAAATGTTCAACAACGTCAACAAAAGATTTTCAAACCGCTGCTTCTAAATCATTCATTTAATCGTTGTCTTTAACTTTAAGTTTTGCTTTACTCAAACCTGGAAATTTTATTGAAAACAATATAGAGAGCTGTATTCGAGTTAAAAAATATTTTTCCCGATTTTGAACCATTGTAGGTCCAACTTACTATAGCCTAATATACATCGTTGCAATTGAAATATCTATCATTGTCTATATTTATGACTTAGTAATCGAGATATAGATCAAAAATAGGCAACAAAAATAGAGGTTGTCTCAGATTTTTGCTTATATCTCCGTTATTTATGGACGTATTTTGCTGATTATAAATAGGAAACTTCTCGAAAGCATGTCTGACAGAATTATTGAAGATTTGGATCCCGAAGATATCTGGGGTCTTCAGAAAACTTATTTTAACAGACAGACGGACATAGCTACATCGACTTCGCTATCTATAAGGATCCAGAATATATATACTTTATAGGGTCGGAAAATTATATTGTGGAAATAACAAACGGAGTGACAAACTTATATATACCTTTCTCACGAAGATGAAGGGTATAAAAAGGCAAAACATATTGCTTCCCAATTTTATGTATAATGGAGGTATCTTATCTCTAGAAACCAAGGCGGGTTTATAACATTTTGTTTTCCAACCGTCATGTTTTCTCTCGGAGACCAGTCTTCCCTGATCCAATGGGCATGTTTTGCTCTGATGCGCCATAAACAGATGAAATATGGAAATATTGTGTATCCACTTTGTTGACCTATAGGAGATGACACATCGTCTGAGTACAGTAGAAGTCTTTTAGCAGACGGTAAATCAGGATATGTTATTTTCCTTTTCAGTCATCAATGTTTTTTTCGGTTCTGTCCTAGTCATAGGTACACCAAACTTAAAATGACTACGTTTACTGCTTTCCCACTGCCTTAAAAGTCCTATACACACTTTACATACAATGTTTGGAACCCACGGCTTATTCAGGGCCTTAAACTCCATCTTATAGCAATTGATATATGTGTTTCTCACTAACATAAATTTATTAGGCCGATAAACTGTCCGTTAACGATTTTGGTTTTCTCAATATACCGCCAAAAAACATTATGTATTTTCAGTTGGGCAATACCTCTCAAAGTAGATGTGAAAGTTGGGAACCCAGCCTTCAAGTCACAACATGTTGACATAAATCAGCTGCCGGAGTCTTTTGAAAAATTCATTATCCTCCATGTCTGCCAGGTAGTTAGGCCTGACATGAAAAACTCTTTCAACGTTTACTTGGAATTCATCTTCTTCGAGTTCATCCTCCATCAAATTAATGTTAATTCCTCTATTATTTAATTTTGTTTACAAAAACACAAACACATAAAAACTGTAAACAGCAGTCATTGAGAAAACCATTGAGAAAACCAAATTTCTTTAATCTGCAGTTTTCAATTATGTTAGTAAGTTAGGTAGTAAGTCTGTTATAAGTTTTCTAAACTTTTTGATTGTGTATTCACTTTTCGGTCATTGCGACAACTTTTTCGCGATGAGGTCATAATGTTAAAATCAATTTATTTATAGAAATTTACATATATGATTAGGAAGCGGGCACACGAATTTACTTACGACAGCCAATATTGAAAAATGAAGGTAGATCCAAAAAAAACATAATTGGTTTTACCAATCTATCATTTTTATACACACCATCAAAAGGTGTGTATTAAGATATTTGTCGCATACCCACATTAGTATATATACTGGGTGCTCAAACGATTCTATGACGATCTAGCTATGTCCGTCCGTCCATCCGTCTGTCTGTCAAAAACACTATAGGACCCAAACGAAAGGAGTTGGCTGTATATTTCAGATCCCCAAAGAAGGCCAAAACTACATATTGATGGTGGGTATACAAGGTTCGGAAAATTACAAAAAAAAATCTATCTAGTTTACAGGTTCCAACTGTTATTGAGCTTTTTTTGGAAAATTTTCCATCACTGGTATAAGTTGACATATTGCTGTCACATTTGCAGGCATATGTTCAGTGATTTTCTGCAAGTTAAAAGGGGGGTGTTCAGTTACTCATCAACAAAAGATTACCAAAGTGCTAAAACATAATTGAACCCAATTATTATATAATTTATTTTAGTTTTTCAGCCCTAAATTCTATTACATCATTACACAAGCCCATAAACTCTCAATTTAATTAATTTACTATATAAACAATTATCAATTAAACTAGATCTCAAAATCGATTAAGTGGATAAATACAGGCCTTTTTCAACATGAAACTCCAGTAATTGAAATGTTTTCAAAACCATATTGAATGAAAGCTAACAAAAAAAAAAAAAAAACAAACACAATAAAATATAAATGTAAAATCTTTCTTATTATATAATTTAAAGAAGAACGTGGTTTGCTACTGAAAAGCTACTTTAATGGCACTTCTTCCTCTTTGTCAGTCGGTATGTCTGACTTTTTTGGAGGTTTATTTTTCTTTTTTTTTTGCTTTTGAATTTCTAGGCTAAGGCTAAATAATAAAAATATAAGGTTTTATTTTGATTTGAATGTGTTTTTTTTTGGGATTTTTTTTTTTAAATTTTAGCTAAATTGTTTGGACGTTGTTAGTTGGTTCGAACATTCAAAATGTTCCAAACCGCGCACGTGCGTAGGTTGTCTAATGCGAGTTTTATTGATCATGATGATGATGAAGATTTTTTAATTCATTGAAATTGTAGTTGATCATCATTATTAAGTTAACTATACTGGCAATGTTAGAAATGCATTGTTTTTGTATTTTAATGGTATAATTTTTGGTAAAAGAATTGTTGTTGATAGTTTGTTGACTGTTGAATAGCTGGCTGGCTGACTAACTGGCTGGTAGTTTTTTTGTTGGTTTTGGTGGTTGTTCCATCAATTTGTTAGACCCGCTTCTTTTTTTTTGGTTTTTCGTATTTATTGAATGAATGAAATTGTGTTCGATCATTTTGTGGTGGCTTTATATTTACATGACCATAAAATCATCATCATCATCATCGTCTTCTTCAAACACATTCACAAAACTGGGAACAAACACGCGTTTTTTGCTTAACTATTCATCCGCTCTTGACTGGCTGGCTGGTTGTTTTGTGGATGTCTGTTTATTGGTTTGAAGCGGAAAGTGTGGTTGGTACGCACTCTGTCCAGTTCAGTTTTTGTGTCTTTTGTGTTAAACTATTTCGCAATCGTTTTATTCATTAAGAATTCAATACTTTTTTTCTGTTTTGTGGTGTTTCTTCTCTCTGTGGCTTCCATCGTTGACGCAGCCGCTGTAATTGTGGTTTATTTATGTTTTGTGTAAAATTGGCCATAATCAAAAACGCCTTAACAAACAATACAATACAATATCGTTTGTTGTACATTAATTTCTGTTTTATGGTCATCTTATACATATGTGTTTTATTTGTACATAAGTATTTTTCTTTAGCTTATTTTGATTTTTGAATTAATTTTAATATTTAAACATTTCCTCATATTTTTTTAGCTGATTGTTATAGGCAGCTTTTGAGTGGCTTTTTGTTGTTGTTAATTTCTTATAATAACAATTGCGTGTGGTTTTGGCCAGAAAAAAAAGTGAAAGATTTTTTAAGAAAAATTAACAAAAAAAAAAATGATTTAATTAGTTAATTTCTATTAAGTTTTGAGAAAATGATCACAAAGTCAAAGGAAGTGTGCCTAAAGACTGAATAAAGTAAACGTTAAGTAGTTGTCATTCAGTAGAATATAGTGGAGAGCAGCACAGTGGTCACAGATTACACAATTTTGGTAATAATAATTAATGGAAAACTTTTAATTTGGCTACACAGCAAGATCTTGGTAATGTTATTTTACTGCTAATTAACATTAATTGTATTACTTAGAAGTAGTTTGGTAATGATTGAATTGTAATCACATTTTTCCTATTAAAATTCAATGGAAAAAAACTCCCAGGAAATTTTTTATTCATAATTGGGCTGAATATGTCTTCTTTAACACATGGCAGGTTTTCTTGCCGCAAGTCTGAGTTTATAGGAGAGAGAAGCAAGAATAAAGAAGAGGGGTACACACTTGCTTGTACTGGCAAGTCTCTTCAATTGTCTGCTTTTACACAGGACAAGATTTCTTGCCGCCAGTCTGAGTTTATAGAAGAGTGAGGCAAGAAGAAAGAAGAGGGGTACACACTTGCTTGTATTGACAAGTATCTTCAATTCTCTTTTGTTTTCTCGTTTCTACTATGGCGTCTATTACGTTTTGACATGCAAAATTGAACACAGACTTGCTGTGTGTAAACAGACGAGCAAGTTTAAAAGAGAATCGAAGAGACTTGTTTCAAGTAAACTTGCTGTGTGTAAAAGCAGACTATAACAAGTAAGGGAGCTATATTCGGCTGTGCCGAATCTTATATACCCTTCAACAAATTATAATTTAAAATAAAATTAAACAAATTTTTTTTTTTAATTTTTTTACATTTTTTTTTTCAAAATTGTTTTTTTAAAGTTTTTTCCAATTTCTAAAAAAAAAAATTTTTTAATTTATTAGTGAAACAAATTTATGACAAAATAATGTTTTTTGTGAAAAAAAAAATTCGGGTTAAAAAATATTTTCCCGATTTTGATCCATTGTAGGTCCAACTTTGTATAGCCTTATATAGATCGTTGCAATGGACTTTGAAATATCTATCATTAGACAGAATTATTGAGGATTTGTATCCCGAAGATATCTGGGGTCTTCAGAAAATTGATTTCAACAGACAGACAGACGGATATGGCTAAATCGACTCCGCTATCTGTAAGGACTCAGAATATATACTTTATAGGGTCGGAAAATTATATTGCGGAAATTATAAACGGAATGACAAATTTATATATACCCTTCTCACGAAGGTGAAGGGTATAAAAATGTGGGATTTGCAATAGACGGCGTATCTTTTGAAAGCAGTTTTTGTTTTTAATAACTTTTATGTCATTTTGAACGGTACATATCTGTCATTTATTCTCACTTAGTTATTTAACATTTTTTTTTGCTTCGAAAATGTCGAATTTTGTACCATCAAAGCGTCATATGCGGGAAGTTTTGCTTTACTTCTTTAATTTGAAGAAAAAGTGTCGCTGAAGCACAGCGATTGTTCACTGAAGCTTATGGTAAATATGTTTAATCGGTTTCAACGTGCGAGAGATGGTTTGTGCGGTTCAGAAATGTTGATTTTGACATGGAAGTCAAAGATTGCACAGGCCAGCTAAAAAAGCTTGAAGACCAAGAATTTGAGGCATTACTCCATGAAGACTGTTGTCAAACTCAACAAGAGCTTGTAAAATCAATGGGAGCTATACTCAAACAGCATTTTCAAAACGTTAGCAAGTAGCAGAATTCATTCAAAAGCAAGGAAATGGGGTACCATACGAATTGAAACTGAGGGACCTTGAAAGTCGGTATAAGAGAAAATCATTTTTGCACCGAATCATTACTTGCGATGACAAAAAGTATGCATTACGATAACCCGAACCGTAAGAGATCGTATGTGAAGCCCGGTCAACCAGCGGAATCGACACCAAATATCCTTGCACTAAGGTAATGATCTGTATTTGTTGGGAGCAAAAGGATCATATATATTATAAGCTGCTGAAATCTGGCCAGACCATCACAGGGAACCTGTACCGAACGCAACTGATTCGTTTGAAGCGAGCATTTGCTGAAAAACGCCCAGAATATGCGGCCAGACATTAAACCGTAATATTCCATCACGGCAACCCTCTTCCACATGTTGCAATACCTGTTATAAACTATTTAGAATGAAACGGTTGGGAATTGGCTCACCCGCCTTATAGTCCAGACCTTGCCCCGTCCAATTACTATTTGCTTCGTTTGATGCAGAATGCTCTCTCTGTGATACGCTTCACTTTAGAACAGAGTATCCGAAATTGACTTGATTCCTTCTTGGCCTCAAAGGATGAGCAGTTCTTTTGGCTTGGAATCCATATGTTGCTAGGAAGATGGGAAATGGTCATATCTAACAATGGGCAATACCAAAATTCACATCAAGCAGTGAATTTTTCAGGATGCATTGGATGCTCATGGATCTCATGTGGATTGGTATCGTCCCAAATTCAACAATTTTATCATTTGCACGTGTTGTTGAACTCTAATTCTACAGATGCAGCTTCAACAATGTGACCGCTACCAACTGACAAAGTTCAGAAGTGCCTTTATGTTTCATTCAATGAACAAAAAAATATTTTTTGCAAACTTGTGTCTTTACACTGAAAGCTTACCAATACCTCCATTAATATATCGAGTTAGGAAATTTGAACAATAACAATATCAAGAAAATTAATATTAGAAAAATTAAAGAGAATTTCTAGATTCATTTTCCCAGTTATCTAACAATATCATTGGTTTATTTTTTATTACAAAAACTTGAAAGTTTAAGGTCTAATAAAGCATTCTATAACAAAGTTAGGAAGTAAATTATAAAACACAAAGACATTTCATAAAGCCCCTTGAGAACAGCATAAATATTTATATATTCCACAAATTGCCATGTTAAACATATTTGTCATGTATTTTTTAGGTTATAAAGACCCTTATCACCCCTTGATGCGGGGTTTTAAAAAGAAACCATATGGAAAAGATTAATTTTTTTCTTAAACACTTAAATAAGTAAAAAGACTCAATTAAATCAAAATATGCCACTATATTACAATATAATATTCAAATTGAAAAGAAACAGAATTCAGAGTATGGGAACCCGTATAATTGATAATTATGAAATAACAAACAGACACCCCATTTATTGCATCCCGACGTCAGCATTCAAAATGTTTTATTATTATTGCAGTGGCATCAATGTCTGTCTGTCTGTTTGTCTGTTATCAACGTATTACACTTACTTAAAGATTTCCGTATTCTATAACTCTCGATGGCTACAAATACAAACATAATTAAATTAACAATCTGCCAATTATAAAGACACCAAATATTTATTAAAATTATTACGAGTACTTTTTCTTCTTTTTCTGCTCTTTAAGGCACATAATTGACAGTTTCATTCTTCATTCTCTGCTGTCTTTCGTTTTGTAAATAAGAAAGAAATCTCTTTCTTTCTTTTTTCATCAGCATTTTATAGCTGTTTTTGGGAAATTGAAAAATATACAAAACTGTTTTTTTTAAAAAAAGGGGAGAAATCGTATGAGGTGGTTCTATTCGGCTGAAGTAGTAAAAGTGCAAGAGACACGTGCATCTTTTCTTTTTCGGTTTATTATTTCTAAGTTTTTAATCCGTAACACACCAAAAATTCATTAATTTAAGAAGCCTCTAGCTAAATCTTAATGATGATGATGATGTTGATGGTGTTGCAGATGTTGGCTGATGCAGAAGATGATGTTGCTTTGCTACCATATTTTGTAGACAAAATAATAACAAAATACTGAAATTGTGGTTAGTGGTTTTTTTTGTGTTATTATTTGGATTTTGTAATGATGCTGCTGTTGACACTAATACGCTACTGTAATTTTTGGATTTAATGTTGTTGAAATTATATGATTTCATATTTGTGTGTTTTTTTTTTTTGTAATTATTATTATGCATAGAGATTATGTATGTTTTATTTTCATCACACTCCTTAGATAACTAATCCAAAATGTTTGTGATTTCATTACAAATTTATTTTTGTTGCGTGAAAATCAATCGTCAATTTGGTGGCGGAAGATGGAGACTTGATTATGAAAATGTGTGAGATAAATTTTGCAAAAGTTGAACATAATTTTTTTACGATTTTCATCACTTCATGACTGTTTTAATGAAAGAATTATTTATGTGAATTCACTTATTTATTTAAATCTAAATTTTTATTCGACCATTAGATAGCCTCATTCATTGTTTTTTTATATATTCCAGCTAGTTTAAATTTGTTTTTATAAGCCATGATATTACTTTTGTTATATTTGTAATTTTAAGATTTAAACTTAATTTAATCCATGTTTAGGAAAGCTTTAGTTAACAAAATTTGTAGATGTTTAATATATAATTTGTTTGAGCTTTTTAAAATCAATACTTTTTCTACTTAAACTTAACTTAACCAGGTTTACGTAAACTCCAGTTAACTAAATATTTTTACATCTTCCAATTTGTTTTAATTTGAAAAGATAAGCTATGATATTATTTTTGTTATATTTATATTATTTTTTTTTAAACTTAATTTAAACAATGTTTAGGTAAACTTTAGTTAAAAATTTTTTTATGATTTTAATTTAATTTTCTCAAACTTTCCAAAATCAAAATTTTTATTCCTTAAACTTAACTAAACCAAGTTTAGGTAAACTTCAGTTATTTAAGTAATTTTACATTTTTCAGATTATTTTGAATTTAAAATAATAAGCGATAACATTTTTTCAGCTATATTTAGGTTTTTTAGCTTTAAACTTAATTTAAACCATGTATAGGTAAACTTTAGTTAGTCAAATTGGTTTATTTTGTATTTTAATTTTCTCCAACTTTTCTAAATCAACACTCTTCTTCCTTCAACTTGACTAAACCAAGTTTAGGTAACCTCTATTTAGTTAAGTATTTTTAAATTTCACAGCTTGTTTTAACTTGAAATTATAAACTATGACATTATTTTTGTTATATTTATAATTTTTAAATTAAAACATTAATTTAACACAGTTTAGGTTGCCTTTATTTCGACAAAATTTTGGTTTAATTTAAATTGTATTGATCTATTACAAATGAAAACTATTTCAACTTAAACTTATCTAAACCAAGTTTACTTAAACTCCAGTTAACTAAGTATTGTTATATTTTTCAGCTTGTTTTTATATGTTATTTTAAGCCATGATATTTGTTTTCGTAAATTAAGCATTTTTAGTTTTAAACTTAATTTAAACCTTGTTTAGTTAAACTTTAGCTATCAAAATTTGTTGATGTGTTATTTTAATTTTCTCAAGCTTTCCAAATTCAATACTTTTTTCTCTTAATCTCCATTAAGTCAAGTTTACGTAAACTCCAGTTAACTAAGTATTTATATATTTTTGAGCTTGTTTTAGTTTGAGAAGGTAAGTTATGTATTTATTTCTGTTATATTTATAATTTTTAGATTTAAACATAATTTAAACCATGTTTAGGTAAACTTTAGATAACAAAATTTGTTTCAAATACATTTGAATTTGCCTGAACTTATCAAAAATAATATTTTGTTTACTTAAACTTAACTAAACCAAGTTTAGCTAAACTCCAGTTAACTAAGTATTTTAATATTTTTCAGCTTGTTTTAATTTTAAATGACATTTTTTGTGTTTTATTTACAATTTTTAGTTGTAAACTTAATTTAAACCGAGTTTAGGTGAACTTTATTACCAAAAAATTGTATATGTTTTATATTAATTTTGTTGAACTATATAAAACCAATATTGTTTCCACATAAACTTAACTTAACCGAGATTAAGTAAACTCTAGTTTACAGATACTTAAGTCTGTCTCTGACTGAAACTGAGCCCGAGAATATAGATACAATTTGAATGAAGCTTAATGTGCTTTCGGTGAATATTTATAGTTGTTGTTGTTGTATTTAAGTTGTTTTCTGTAAATTGTCGGGCTAATAAAATTTTAGATTACCACAAACGGTTTGTTAATAATACATATTTGTTTTTAATTTAAATCTTTTTATTTAATAAACAACCAAATAAATAAGATTATAATTTTTACGCCTTTTTAATACGAGACATTTGAAAGTCTGTCTGTCGTTTGTTTTTTATTGATCTTTTCTTGTCATTTCATTAAAAAGTCATAAAAAACCCTAGCTTGACATGGCGACGACTAAACAATTTTTTCTTGTCTATTTTTAATTGAAATGATTGACAGTTATTTTTAAAAAGTGTTTTTGTGGTTTTGGTAGAATGATCATTTTTATTTATATAGTAGTTTAATTTTTTTTTTTCTTAAGGGAAAAAAATGCGGTAGTGTAAAACATTTATTTTGTATTTAATAAGTATTTAAATACAAGTATTATCTGAGTTAGATAGATAGATAGTCAGTCAGTCCCTACCCCTCGAACTGAAAAGTGATTGATTTAAAGTCGTTTTAAGAGCAAATTGGAATTGTGGTCTAATGACACGTAGTCATAATTACTAAGAAGAATATTTGTAAAAAATTTATTTATATTTGAAATATATTTAAATGATTGAAAAGCAAAAACATAAATAAATAGCACAGTGAGGGTGATGGAAAATTACAAGAAATATGCAGAGAACTAGTAAAATATTTAGATTCTCTCATTAGCGAATATTGTTGAGAATTTCTAGCAAACGATAATCAATTTAAAACTATAAAATCAACTTCTTTTTAATAACAAATTAAGAACAATAAACACAAAAGCATAATTAAGCAGGAACCATAAAAATCTAGTCAAAGAAAGTTTACAAAATTTAGCAAATATTTGCTTAAAATATCTCTTTGTCTTGTCTGTCACATACTAAAACAAAATAAACAAAATTATCATTCTGCCCAGTTTTTTTGTTAACTTGATAAATAAATTTTCTAAAACGAAACGAAGAACTCAAGAACAAAAGCAGACAAGCCCATATTTAGCAGTTATTTAGTTAATCAGTCAGTCGTTGTCCATTCAATAGTCAGAAACTAATTTTTAACTTTATGTTTTCTTTTCTCAACAATTGGCAGTAAATTAACGGCTTTTTTGTTCAAATACGTAGTTATAGAACAAAAATGATGTCACCCATAAAATAAACACGACAAGTTTAAACCAACACTCTTTGTTAAGATATTTTGCCAAATAAACCTTAACTTAAGGTCATTATCTCTTGGTCTTTGTCCACTACTAAACCATATCTTATAATATAGTTTTTGTGGTGATTAAAGTTTAAACAAAGCCCAAATAACCTTTAATTTTTTTAAATTTATTTTTAAATTCATATTTAAAGAAAAAACTTGTGTTATGTTTATTTTTAGGCTTAAAAATTATGGCTACCATATTTTTAAAAAAAAGACAATAAAATAAAACATGAAACTTAAGACAAATAATGAGGAAGTTAATAGGATTAAAATTGTTTAATTAGCTTATAAAAAAAACAAATTATCACCCATTGTTTGCCATGACTAAGAATTTGGTTTAGTCCAAAATAAGTATATCAAATATAATGTATAAATCATCAACACGAGACCAATTTATACTGTAGGAATTTATCCCACCTATGACTGCTATTTAAAAAGCTAAATAAATATAAATAACTACGTTTTAATTGCGTCATTTAATTAATTTAGAACACTGTGGAGACATTACAAAGTCTACGCTTTATAACTTATTTGCATTTTAAGCAATGTATAGCTACGTCACGCAGTAATAGCGAAAGTAAAGCAAATAGCTATAAATATAGAACTTTGAAACAACTAACTAGTCAAATAGAAAAAAAAATGTAAATGTAAATTATTCAGAAAATAAAATGTTTAACTACCCCGTTTGAATTCAATGTGAGTAACAGAGTGTCAAATTTTACCTCATTGAAGTTGTAACTTAGCGAAATAGACAATTAAGTTCCATAATATCATGATTCAGCGCTCCAAAAAAATTCAATAAAGTATTGGGAATGTATAAAGTACTTTTTTAACTGCTAAAAAATATATGTTGTAAGCTTCAGTTAACTAAGTATTTTTTTCATTTTCCAGATTGTTTTAATTTGAAAATTTAAGCCATGACATTATTGCAGGCATTATTACTTTTTTTAGATTTAATATAAAATTAAACCTCGTTTAGATAAACTTTAGTTAACAAAATTTGTTTATGTTTATTATTAAATTGTTTGAATTTTTTAAAATCAATACTTTTTTCACTTAAACTTAACTAAACCAAGTTTACGTAAACTCTAGTTAACCAAGTATTTTTTAATTTTCCGGCTTATTTTAATTAGAAGAGATAAGCCATGACATTATTTTTGTTATATTTAAAAGTTTTAGATTTAAACTTAAGTTAAACCTCGTTTAGGTACAATTAAATTCTAAAAAATTGCTTTAGTTTTATTTTAATTTTTTTGAGCTTTTCAAAATCAATACATTTTTCCACTTAAACTTAACTAAACCAAGTTTATGTAAACTCTAGTTAACTAAGTATTTTTATATTTTCCAGCTTATTTTATTTAGAAGACATAATACATGACATTATTTTTGTTGTATTTCCAATTTTGGAATTTAAACATAAGTTAAACCTCGTTTAGGTACAATTAAATTCCAAAAAATAGCTTATGTTTTATTTAAATTAGTTTGAACTTTTTAAAATCAATACTTTTTCCACTTAAACTTAACTAATGCTAGTTTACATAAACTCCAGTTAACTAAGTATTTTAATATTTTTCAGCTTATTTTATTTAGAAGAGATAAGCCATGACATTATTTTTTGTTATATTTCAAATTTTTGGACTTAAACTTAAGTTAAACCTCCTTTAGGTACAATTAAATTCGAAAAACTTGCTTAAGTTTTATATTAATTTGTTTGAACTTTTTAAAATCAAAACTTTTTCCACTTAAACTTAACTAAAACAAGTTTACGTAAACTCTAGTTAACTAAGTATTTTTATATTTTCCAGCTTATTTTATTTAGAAGTGATAAAATATAACATTATTTTTGTTATATTTAAAATTTTTGAATTTAAACTTAAGTTAAACCTCGTTTAGGTACAATTAAATTTGAAAAAATGGCTTATGTTTTATTTAAATTTGTTTATACTTTTTAAAATCAACACTTTTTCCACATAAACTTAACTAAACCAAGTTTACGTAAACTCCAGTTAACTAAGTACTTTTACATTTTCCAGCTTCTTTTAATTTTAAAAGATAACCCATGACATTATTTCTGTTATATTTATCATTTTTAAATTTAAACTTAAATTAAACCACGTTTAGTTACACTTTAATTCGAAAAGATAGCTTGCGTTTTATTTTAATTTGCTTTTTAACAATCAACTCTATTTTTACTTAAACTTAACTAAACCAAGTTTAAGTAAACCCTAGTTAACTAAGTATTTTTTACATTTTCCGGCTTTTTTTAATTTTAAAAGATAAACAATGATGTTAATTTAGTTTGTTTATAATTTTTAGATTTAAACTTAGTTTAAACCGCATTTAGTTATAGTAATAACTCGAAAAAAATTACTTACGTTAAACTTTAATTTTTGTGAGCTTTTCAAATTCCATAACTAGGTATTTTAAAATTTTTCAACTTATTTTAAAATTAAAAAAGACAATCCATCACAATATTTCTGCTATATTTACAATTTATTGATTTAAACTTAATTTAAACCTCGTTTAGGTATAATATAATTCGAAAAATTGCTTGTTTTTTTTTTTGGGGCATTTCAAAATCAACACTCTTTTAACTTAAACTTAACTAAACCAAGTTTATTTAAACTCCTGTTTAATTTCAAAAAATAATCCAAGATTTCAGTCATAATAACCTTTTTGCAAAAAAAAAATTACATATTTTTCTGTAAGACTATAAGAGGCTGATCTAAAGTATTAGAGAAACCAGGGGTTCTTAATGTTTGTTCCTCAATTGGTAACAGGAAGAGGGGTGGGAAATCTAGATTATGGCAATTAAATTTATTAATATTAATAATTTGTTTTTAAAGGTTTCAACATTAAGAACTTCTGACTTTTATACTCTTGACATCGTCATTATTACATGCTGCCATTCAGTCAGTCACACGTACCTTTAACAATCATAACATACGCTGCATGAACGTCTCTAAATTTGTTGACACAAGAGGAACACACAAAAAAAAACCCAACAAGAACAACAACTGCAGCAAAAAATAAGTCATACTTGTTGTAATAAATGTAACAAACATACGCTGACACACAATAATGCTTAAAAATAATAGTTTATCTGGGTTGTTTTTGTTATTTTTTGTTTACCCATAATAGTACCAGAAAACGAATACGACGAGTACCATGTAAACATGAAGAGAATAAAATTTAAGTACCCAGCATTTCTGGTGAGTGATATTACATTCACCACTGGTAACCGAAGCAACTGACCCCTAATTGCCAATCTTAGCGATGGTTCAGATGATGGCTCAATAGTTTTTTTTTTTTAAACTCTTTTGTAAATAATTATACTTTTTGCAATTCGATTTAATTTTTATAAATGTTTTCTCAAACTCAACTTATTTCATTTAACTTGATTTAACTATGTTCAGCTAAACTTTAGTTAACAAAATTTGTTTAAATTTGAACTTTTCAAAATTAAAACTTTTTCAACTTAAACTTAACTAAACCAAGTTTATGCATAATCAGTTTTACATTTTCCAGTTTTTTAAATAAGAAAATAATAGCCATGACATTATTTCTGTTATATTTATCATTTTGAGATTTTATCTTAATTTAAACTACGTTTAGGTAAACTTTAATTCAAAAAAACTGCTTATGTGTTACTTTATTTTTTTGGAGCTTTTCAAAATCAACACTTTTTTTGCTTAAACTTTACTTAACCGAGTTTACTTAAACTCCAGTTAACTGAGTATTTTTACATTTTCCAGCTTTTTTTAATTTTAAATGATAAGCTATGACATTATTTCTGTTATATTAATAATTTTTAGATTTAAACTTAATTAAACCGCGTTTAGGTAAACTTTAATTCCATAAAATTGCATATGATTTATTTAAATTTTCTTGAGCTTTTCAAAATCAACCAACTTTCCACTTAAACTTAACTAAACCAAGTTTATGTAAACTCCACTTAACTAAGTATTTTTTCATTTTCCAGCTTTTTTTAATTTTAAATGACAAGCTATGACATTATTTCTGTTATAATTGATTCTTTTAGATTTAAACTTAATTTAAACCAGGTTTAGATAAACTTTAATTCTATAAAATTGTATATGATTTATTTAAATTTTCCTGAACTTTTCAAAATCAACCAATTTTCCACTTAAACTTAACTAAACCAAGTTTATGTAAACTCCAGTTAACTAATTATTTTTACATTTTCCAGCTTTTTTGAATTTTAAATGACATTCTATGACATCATTTCTGTTATATTTATAATTTTTAGATTTAAACTTAATTTAAACCAGGTTTACGTAAACTTCAAATTCCATATAATTGTATATGATTTATTTAATTTTTCCTGAATTTATCAAAATCAACCAGCTTTCTATTTAAACTTAACTAAACCAAGTTTATGTAAACTCCAGTTAACTAAGTATTTTTTCATTTTCCAGATTTTTTTAATTTTAAATGACAAGCTATGACATTATTTCTGTTTTATTTATAATTTTTATATTTAAACTTAATTTAAACCAGGTTTAGGTAAACTTTAATTCATTTCAATTGCCTTAAACTATTAAAAATCATAACCTTTTCCACTTAAAATTAACTCAGCCTAGTTTATATATGCTTCAGTTAACTAAATTTATGAACTGGAATTAGCCAAGTAACCAGACATTACTGATAAATGCTGTTAAAAAGAAAGACATACATTGTCACCATCAAAACTAAAGGGAAATTTAAGTACATGTTATGTAAATATTTATGCATATGTGTGTGAATACAATCAACACCACTACCAAGAAGATAAGATTGTAAATTGTTGATGTATTTCAAGCTGAATTTTTTGTACAAAAGTGCAATTTACTGCTGCGTATTTACAACGACTACAAAGGGATTTAGGAGGCGCCTCAAAAAAAAAAAAAGTAACGAGAACAACACAACAGCAACAACCGTGATAATAATCACACACCAACCACCATCATCATTTAACTGCATCATAAGGTGTGAAAAAATTTATGTCTGTAGTTACTACATGCATCCGTTTATTATGGCTGTTTTTGTTGTTGTTGTGTATTTAATTTTAGGAAGTGTTTTATTGAAAGGATTAAAAAGGTTTTCCAGTTTAATTTTCTGTCGCTGTAATGATAACAATATTATTTACAGTGGATTACACGCACATTTTTATGTTTTATGGAATTTTTTTTTTTTAATATTTTTGGAAAAACTGGGGTTTTTAAAACCTTACTTAACTGCAGTGATTTGTTGTTCTACAGTTAACTGCTTCATGCTCGAATTAAATTGCTGGTGGGAAAATTTATATATTTATTGAATCAAGGAGGACTTGTTTATGGTATATGTAGATTTAATATGGTGGAATTATGGTTACAGAATGGCAGAGAATTTGCTTGTTAATGTACTCGTATTTGCTTTCAAAATATATCAGTAATTTCTTATTGGACCCTACAATCACCCCGAGTGATAGGTAATGGGAGGCCTCTGAAATTGAACTTTTTATCACACTGTTCTGCAAACAAAATTTGTAATTTACTTACTTCTATTTAAGTACATACAATGCCAACTGTATTGTTAAAATTTTCATTTATTACCTGGAAAGAAAAAAAGAGAAAATTAGTAAAAATTTTAAATTATATTTTAAACTATTCAAATAGCTATGAGCATTTCCCCAGAAAGGCTATAACATCATATTAAAAAAAAAATAAATTTAAATATTTGACCGCTTGGCTTTCATATTAAAAATATACTCCTGAAAAATTGTTAAAAAAAAACTTATATTAAAACAAATCCAATATACCCTCCCCACTATGGTGGTGTAGGGTATAACAATCCAGCAACAACTTGGTACTGATTTGCAATTACTGAACAGCTTACTTTCTAATGACTACTTCTTACCATCCTCATTACTTAGAAGTAGTTTGGTAATGGATATGACATATAATCTGATATATTCCTTCAACATATAAATTTTATATCATTTGAAATCCCCAGCTATTTTGAGTGTATCGTATTGTGAAGTTCATTTGTATAAATGTTATTCTTCAGTATTATATTCAAAATTTTTGCCTAAAGCTAGGAAAATATCAAAAAATAACTTTCAATTTCTACGCATTTAGTTTGTCAATAAAATCTATTAACAAAATTTATTAAATAAACAAATTATGTAATATCTATATTTATTTAACAAAAACTTTGCACAAAACTATTAGATCATCATTTTTAATATTTTCTCCCCTAAAAACCAAATAACAATACAATGGTTTTTTAACAAATACAGTGGTGGCCATGAGGTTAGCACACTAGCTACTTGCTATTTTTAAACGCAAATATTTCCTATATTTCTTAATTTTTTTATGATATCTTTTGCATGTGTGTTACTTGTCCTTCTAAGATCACGTCCCATCATGTCCAGCATTATTCCTTTATATATATTTTGCGTTTTTCTATCCAGAATAGAATAACCTCAAAAAAACACTGGACAGTATTTTAGCACAAAATAAAAAAGTTTATTCATATTAAAAAAGTAACAAAACAAAAAAAACTTATTTCACTAAAAACTTAGTACTTAGTTGGATACCCTTTATTTTTGATCACAGCTGCTAGTCTCCTTGGCATACTTTCTACTAGGGCCATACAGCGATCCACTGAAATATCATTCCAAGCTTTTTCTACTTCTTTCCATAAATCGGCCAAATTTTTAGGCTTTTCTCTTATTACATGCTGCTCCACATCATTCCAAAGGTTCTCAATAGGATTGAGATCCGGAGATTGGGCTGGCCATTTTAACACGTCGATATTGTTCGATTCCAAGCAACACCTCACTAAGCGTGAGGTGTGTTTTGGATCATTATCTTGCATAAATCGCCACCTAAGTGGCATGTTGTCCTCTGCATAAGGTATCATTGTATTTAGAAGTATATTCTGGTATACATACTGGTCCATACGAGTATCAATCTTTTTTATAGGACCAACACCATACCCAGAAAATGCTGCCCACACCATCACATTACCCCCACCGTGTTTTATTGTTTTACTGGTGTACTTTGGATTATGTTGCATGTTCGGAGGATGCCATACATACCTCTTACCATCCGATCCGAATCTACAAAATTTAGATTCATCACTCCAAAGGACATTTTTCCAAAAAATTAACGGCTTTTCCAAATGCTCACGAGCAAAGGACAACCGAGCTTGTATGTTCTTTTTTGAAACATGTGGCTTATGCTGAGAAATGCATCCACGTAAATTTTTTTCATTAAGTCTTCTTCTTATCGTTTTGCTGGACACGTTGATACCATATTTTCCTGAAATTTCTCTCTGGATTACGGTGGAGCTCTTAAAAGGATCTTCGACAGAGGCTCTGTATATTAAAGAGTCCTCTTTACGTGAAGTTTTTCTGGGCCGAGGAGCCTGTGTAACATTTTTAGATGTTTTATATTTCTGAATATGTCTTAATGCATTATAAACCATCTTCCTGGAGCATTCCAAAGTATAAGCAATCTCACTTATACTTGTTCCTCTCGAGTTCATTTGTTGAATAATCTTTCGTTGTTCCTCTGTACACCATTTTTTTTTAGCCATATCTAAATAATGTTTATTAAGTCAGTTTGTCTTCCTCATTGATTAAATAATACCTAAACTTACCAATTAATATTTATACCCTCAAAAAACTTTTAAAAAATTTAATTATACTTATATGTGCTAAAATTGTGTCCAGCTTATTTTACATATTACTGCACTAAAATGCAAATTTGAAAGAGAATAGCGATAGAATGCAAAAAAAAAGTAACGGGACTTATTGATCACACCATAAACAACACTAATTACCAAAAACTTTAGTTTATAATTGCAATGAAATTAAATAATTTGCTTTAGAAAACAGCAAGTATGAAGTGTGCTAACCTCATGGCCACCACTGTATATCTTTCAACAATTTATAAAAAAAAAATTAAAAATTTTTTATACAACAATCACACATGTTTAACATAATTTCTTTAAAAATTTTATAATATGTATTAAATGTAATTAATTTTTATGAATTGAACTTTTTTTTTTTTTTTGTAAGATTTTTGTAAATTTTTGCTAAAGAGGCTTAACTAAATGTAAGACATAATAAGTAAATAAATTGACATTATTAAAAATTAATTGGCTTTAAAACTATTTTCTAACGTCTGAATTAAAACTGAAATTTCAGTTTCTATTTATTTTATATTAAATAAGACGTCTCGTTAAAAGTTAAATGAAATTATTATTACAAAAAATTCAATTATATCATAAATTAACTGTAAACTATAAACAGTGGCGTTTCTTTATATTTTTAATTGAAAAATTAAATTGATGTGCTTTTGAAAAAGACCTTAATAGAGTTAAAATTAATTTTATACAAAAAGGGGGTTTTATTACATTAAATATATCAATATTTATTGTTTAACAGAGTTTTAAAGATATGTTGTCTTTAAGGTGAAGAGTTAAGAGCAGTGGTTGGCATCTATAGTTAACCAGGGCACGAAACAAATTTTCCAATATCAGCAACGATTTCACGCTCAAATGCCAGTCGTTTGTATTCCACAATTTATCAAACCAATTCAGGTTTCAATGCCAGTGAAGGATGGTTGAAGAAATTTAAGCGACGACATGGAATTAGATTTTTCAAAATTACAACCGAGAAATTGTCTTCGAAACCTTATCTTATTGATCCACTTGTGAACGAGTTTAAGGATTACGTTAATGGGCATGGCTTGACTCTGACATAAGCAACTGGTTTCAAGAATTTCATGTGGAATGTAATGAGGAGCAAATGGAATTATCAGATATGGAATCGGAGGATTTATACGATAGTGGTCATGAAGAAAACTAAATTAAAGTGGACGATTGTATAACATCGATAAACATATGCATACAATTTACACAAAATGTGACAGGTCTGGTTTTTAACTAGTCGCAAAAATCGAGCTTGCACTGTATTTCTATGTATGCGCTGAAACAAGTTTTGAGAATAAGTTGAGAAAAAATTTAAAATTTTTGGAATTTTTATTAAATTTCCTGAGTTTTCAAAATTCGAATTTGGAAATTTTCAAGAAAATCAACAAAATTTTTTTTTCAATTTTAAATTATATGCTAATTTCGTAATTGATATTTGTTTAGCAATATTCGAATTTAATTTCGAAAATTCGAACATAATTTCAAAATTCTAATTTATTATTACAAAAATATAAGTTTTCTGAGTTTTCAAACTTCAAAATTGCTAATTTTGAGAGAAATTCTAAAAATATTCGATTTCAAATTTGAAATTTTTTCGCATAATTCGAAAATTCGAATTTAATTTCAAAAATTCGATAGTAATTTTGAAAATTAAATTTTTACACCAAAATAATATAATCTTTTATTTCTGTTTTCGAAAATTAAATTTTTACACCAAAATAATATAATCTTTTATTTCTGATTTCGAAAAGGCAAATCGAGTCTGTAGTTGACCGATTAACTGTCTGATTGTCGTTCAAATTAACGAAAATCAAACAAAAATTTTTTTCAATATTAAATTATATGCTAATTTCTTAATTAATATTTGTTTAGCAATATTCGAATTTAATTTCGAAAATCCGAACTTAATTTCGAAATTCTAATTTATGCACCAAAATAATCTCTACCTCTTTTTTCATTACAAAAATATAAGTTTCCTGAGTTTTCAAAGTTCGAAATTGCAAATATTTAGAGAAATTCTAAAAAGATTCGATTTCAAATTTGACATTTTTTCGTAAAGTTCGAAAATTCGAATTTAATTTCAAAAATCCGAAAGTAATTTTGAAAATTCAATTTTTACACCAAAATAATATATATTTTTTTTCTAATTTCGAAAAATCAAATCTAGTCTGTAGTTGACCGATTAACTGCCTGATTGTCGTTCAAATTAACGAAAATCAAACAAGAATTTTTTTCAATTTTAAATTATATGCTAATTTTTTAATTGATATTTGTTTAGCAATATTCGAATTTAATTTCGAAAATTCGAACTTTATTTCGAAATTATAATTTATGCACCAAAATAATATCTACCTCTTTTTTCATTACAAAAATATAAGTTTCCTGAGTTTTCAAAGTTCGAATTCGATTTCAAATTTGACATTTTTTCGCAAAGTTCGAAAATTCGAATTTAATTTTAAAAATTCGAAAATAATTTTGAAAATTTAATTTTTACACGAAAATAATATAATGTTTTATTTCTGATTTCGAAAAATAAAATCGAGTCTGTAGTTGACTGATTGTCGTTCAAAACAACAGCCTGTTTATTATATAAATTTGACGAATTTCTAAATGAAAGGTTCGTGTACAAACGAAAGAGTTACATATTTAGTTTTGATAAATCACAAAATGTCTTTAAATACTGCTGCTAAATTGAAATTTAGCATTATTTGCAAATTTCTTTTTATTACAAAAATTTTATAATTTTTGTTCAATTTCAAATTAATTAAAAATATGTTTTCAATTCAAATTATATAATATTTTCGAATTTGATAGTTGCTTAGCAAAAATCGAACTTAATTTCGAAAATTCGAAATTAATTTCCAAAATTCGATTTTTACATCAAAATAATTTGTTATAACTATTTAGCTAGGTGATGAATTGAAATTTAACCTCATATTTCTATTTTCAAAAAATCGAGTCTGTAGTTGACCGATTAACTGTCTGTTTATCAGACAAAATAATAGACTGTTTTTATAAAGTTGACAAATTTCTAAACGAAAGCTTCGTCTACAAACGAAAGAGTTGCCAATTTGTTTTTTATAAATCGCAAAATTTGTTTATTCGTTTGAAAATTCATTTAATTCGTTTGAAAATTCATTTAATAAAATCGAAAACAAAATTAATTTCGTTACTGTGACAGCAGATAAAACATGTTGTAAGTTTTCAAGTAATTTTCCAAACTTCTGATTCCTTGAATTAATACATACCTTTAAATACTGCCTTTGTAAACCAATTGTTTTTCTTTTAGCAGTATGTTCTTTGTCTCTTCTCAATTTTTTCAAAATTGCCGATGTATGGAGTTAATTTTGTCACTCTTCTGTTTTGTTTACTTAAGTTTTTCATGTTGTTGTGGCTTTATTTTTTTTTTTTTGTCTGAAAATGACATTGACGCCAAAAAATTGAAGTTTATTTCATTTTTTTTTTTTTTTAGTTTTCAGTGGGACATGAAACAATAAAATTAAATTACAGTTCAATACGTTTAAACTGACTGAGTGACTGACTGACTACACAACTATTTGGCAATCGATTAAATTTATAAAAAAAAAAAACAACATAATAATTGACAAGCCAGACATTATAAATGAAGAAAAACAACAATGTTTTTATATAAACATTTGACAATTTACAGAACATGTTCCAAGTTTCAAGTAGTGGGGGGGCCCAGACACTCAGCTATTGTTGTGTTGTTGCTGTTGTTGTTGTCGAGCATGTTTAAGGGCGTCATTTAACAATTTTAAACCACAAACATCATTCATCCAATCCATCTATCAAACAAACGCATTATAAACATTACATGTATATTTTGGGCGCCCAATAATAAAAAATTAATTAAGTTTTTTTTTATTTTGTTAATATAAAATTGAATGTCAATATTGCGTGATTCTGTCCACTATTAAAGCCTTACCAAAAAAACAAAAAAAAAAAAAAAAACATTTTTCATATAAAATTATTTTTTGTTTAATATTTTTGAGTAAACTAATGGGCACTGTGCCCAAAATGTCAAAAACGAAACCAACAATTTCATAGTGATGAAATTTTATTTTTATTTGTAGTTCATATAAAATATAAAATACTGACCTACAACACTGTATTTTGTGTTTATTACACACATTTTTTCTGTGCAGTTATAAATTTTGTTGCAGATTTGTCTGCTTATAGACACACCAAGAAAGAACTCTTGTCAACAACTTAAATTATCGGTTGATGTGTAATTTTCTTAGCAACATTTTGCTGAAAAACAGTGAAACATATTCCTTCACATTTTCGTAATTATGATTCATGTTTAATTTCTTTTTTAAAATTTTTAGGAATTAAAACTGAAATCATCATCATGTTTATTTTGTTTGAAACATTTATGATATGATCAACACTCATGGGGTATTATTTAGAATGAATTGTTTGGTTATCTTGGTCAGAAAATTAAAGAACATGTGTAATAAAGAAACTTGTGTGGAATTTCTTACAAAAAAAAAAAAAAAAATATTGAATAAAATAAAGAAACATATGTGGACAGGGGATTAAATTTTTTAAATTATTTCTTTAAATTGGGTAATTTTATAAATTTATTTAATTTTTCACAATATTTTTTATTTATTCTTAAAATTTTGAAAGTGAAAAAAATGCTATATCACTTTTAATTTTCTTTTTTTTTATTTTAATTTTAAAATATTTTTTAAAATATTATTACGTTTTAACCTTTTTAAAACGTTGGTTTGTTTCCTTTGAATAAACCGGATTCTTTAGATTGCAAATAAAAGTCGTTTAGTAGTTTAAAATTTGTAACAACTCTTTATTTAATTTAAAATGTACAACAACAACTGTTCACTCAGTGTCTTTATACATGTTTATCAATTCGCAGAAATGCACACACACTTTATAATGTACAAACTCAAATGTACACGACAGTTGATGTTAACTCTAACAGCGCCAATGAACAATTCACTCACGACTGCAACCTCTGCTACTATTAATACACGCGCCATCTTTCGTGAATCTTCTACAATGCTCTTAACGAACAAACTAGTATGTTCGAATTCTAGAGCTTTCGATGTCAATGTTAAGTAGCAGCTTAAACATTTAGTTTTACCATACTTATAAACAATGCTAATAACCG
This sequence comes from Calliphora vomitoria, assembly GCA_942486065.2. Taxonomy (NCBI): domain Eukaryota; kingdom Metazoa; phylum Arthropoda; class Insecta; order Diptera; family Calliphoridae; genus Calliphora; species Calliphora vomitoria. The sequence continues at coordinate 49,072,184 of OW818032.2, forward strand.
CATGTTATCAACATTGTTGATAAGTAGCAGCTTCTACTGATGGACGTGTTTATAAACATAATGAATGCTGCAGGCAGTCGTTACAGACTGTTAAATTCAAATCGCTATTGCAAATTCGTAACAATATATAATTTTTTTTATTTAAATTTTTAATTTATTGGTGAACATTTTTATGATAAACCATTTTTTTTTTTTTTTTTGGCGAAAAAAAAATCGGGTTAAATTTTTTTTTCGATTTTGATTCATTGTAGGTCCAACTATGTCATTATATACGTCGTTGCAAAGGTCTTTGATATCTATCATTAGACATCCATATTGTTTATATTAAAGACTTAGTAATCCAGATATAGATCAAAAATAGGTAAAAAATCGAGGTTGTCTTGGATTTTTTCTTATATCTTGCAACCGAATCGGGTCTATAACAGATATATTGATGTATGAATCATGTATGTAAGTTCTTTTGGGGCTACGTGAAGTTCATTTCAACATACAGATGGACATGGCTATATCGACGCCGATATCTATAACGATCCAGAATACATATACTTTGTGGGGTCGCAAAAGAAAAAATGTAGAAATTACAAATCTATTTATACTCTTGCCACTCATGGTGATGGGTATAAAAAGTAGAGGTAGTCGTGTTTTTTTACTTATATCTCAACCATTTGTAAGCCGATTTTATCGATTTCAAATAGCAACCGAACCAGGACTATACCTGATACAAAGATCTATCAATCATGTTTGTAAGTTATTTGGGGACTTCGGAAAGTTGATTTCAACAAACAAACGAATGTATAACTTAAAAACGTTTAGTTTATTCTGAAAAACTTGTACAATATAAATTTATTCAAAGTATTGGCCATAGTTTGCTATAACCTTTTCCCATCTTTCCGAGAAACATATAGATTCCATGCCAATAGAACTGATCATCAAGTCAATTTCGGATTCTCTGTTCTGAACTGAAGAGAGCGTTCGGCATCGATAGCAACAAATAGTAGTCGGATCGATGAATTTTGCTGCTCGCAAACGTTTTGAAATTGAAGCTTGTGAACCTCCCAATGATTTTGCAGGCTCCTGTTCAGTTCGACAACAATCTTCATGGAGTAATAACTTCAATATTTGGTCTTCAAACTTGTTTCTTTCGTGTCAATATCACCACTTCAGAATGGCACAAACCAGCTCTTGCACGTTAAAACCGATGGAACATATTCATCATAAGCTATGATGAGCAATCGGTGTGCTTCAGTGGCATTTTTTTTTTTTCAACTTAAAGAACTAAAGCTAACTTCCCGCATATGACTCTTTGTTTGCACAAAATTCGATATTTTCGAAGCAAAAAAAAAAATAACGTTATTGTTTACACTATAATGTTCAATAACTAAGTGAGAATAAACAAGTAAGAGAGCTATATTCGGATCTTCAATACCATTCACAACATTTTTTTTTTTAAGTTTTTTTCAAAATTTAAAAAAAAATTTTTTTTTTCAAAATTGTTTTTTAAGTTTTTTCAACATTTTTTAAAAAAATTTTTTTTATAAATTTTTCTTTCATTTAAAAAAAAATTAATTTATTAGTGAAAAAAATTAACGACAAAAAAATTTTTTTGTGAAAAAAAATTCGGGTAAAAAATTTGTTTCCCGATTTGACAAATTGTAGGTCCAACTTACTATAGCCTTATATAGATCATTGCAATAAACTTTGAAATATCTATTATTAGATATCCATATTGTCTATATTTATCACTTAGTTATCAAGATATAGATAAAAAATAGGCCGAAAATAGAGGTTTCTTTCTTCTATCTCAGCTATTTGTGGGCCGTTTTTCTCCATTTTAAATAGCAACCGAGCCGGCAGAATTCCCGATATATTAATGTATGAATCATGCATGTAAGCTATATTTTTGGGGGCTACGGAAAGTTGATTTCAACTTCGCTATCTATAACGATCCTTTGTAGGGTCGCCAATGAAAAATGTAGAAATTACAAACGGAATGACAGATATGTACCCTTCAAAATGACATACAAGTTACTTATTAAAACCAAAAATTGCGTTCAAAAGATATGCCATCTATTGAGAAGTCTGCATTTAGTTATACACCCAATATAATGATCCAGATATCCACAAAATATCAAAAAAGCTGGTCAGATTACAACATGTTATAAAAATTCTAAAACCATGTTCTCTTTACGCCGACCACTGATTTAGATTATTTTGAAACCCTGTATTGTTTTTAACTAAATTAAAATCTGATTCATATAAATATTAAATTTCAGCTCCACAGCTATTAACACCAATACTAATGTACATAAATATGTTTGTCCTCGTTTCCATTTTAATCTACATTAAAACCTTTTTAACACTTTTTTCCTGCCACCGAAAAACAAAGAATTGAAAACCTTTGCCAAATTGAAATATAACAATTTCCACACAAACATGTAACATGTATTAAAATTTGTTTTTGTTATTTTTCCTTTAAATCCTTGTAACGCGAAATATTGCATGTCATAGTTTATTACAAACTAAATATTGTAATAAAACGAAATGAATAATTTATGGAAAACAACAAAAAAAAAAAAAAAACAGACGTCTACAGGGTTTTTATTAGAGTGGCATGACTCATGTATGTATGACATAGTCATAGTTGTTTTTTTGTTTCTGTTTACTTGGCTATTAATAAAATAGAACCTATGACACCATTTATTTACTTTTTTTTTTGGCCTGGGTGCAGGGGGGTTTTTATAACAAGGCACCTTGGAAATCGGCTCCTAACTCCTGCTTGCATACTCAATTTTTTTTTTGTTTAACAAAACAAAAATCGACAATAATAATTATTATTTTATGAAAAATGGTAAAAAAAAACTTTGAATTTTTATGGTTTTTATTATATGTATTTTTCTTGCTAACACGAGCCATTGATACTGGTATTCTGTTTGTATTCATATGTAAACTTTTCGATGTTGGTTTTTTATTGTATTAAAATGTTGTTGAAACAAAAAAGAACAAACTATTTTTGTAGCAATATTCTTTCGTTTTTTGCTTTTGTTGGTTGTTATGACGAATTTCATTTTTTATATAAAAAAAGAAAAGATATAGAAAAAGAAATCTCAGGCAATTATGAATAAAACAGAGGTCATCTTAAACCATTCTCATGTACATATATGTATATTTGGTCAACTGTCAGCAAGACAATATCAGCGTATCTTAGAAAAAAGTGCATGATCTGTATTTTTATCGTTTACTTGGAAAAATAAACAATTTCACCCAGAATCATATAACATCATAATAATCCCCAATTTAATACAATTATTTTATATATCTATTTTTAATACCAATTCAAAAATTGGTAGAACATTTTAGTTTAGAAATCTTGTAATTTCCGTAAACAAGGGTTTGGCAACAAACATTTCATGTAAGCTCATTTAAAACTAAGAAACTATATAAGAACTACATATACATATATTTAATTATTTAATCTGTTTTATTGTTTAAACACTATTTAGTCTAGATTTTCTTGTAGAGAGCTTTAAGAGAAAATTAGTTGCATGTGCAAGAAATTATAAGCGGATTTTAAAATCAATTTTTGTTTTTCTTTTAGTTACAAAATCACACAGTTCATGAATACATAAATATCTTTTTTTGCAAATTAGCCAGCATATGCAAACAACTTGATTGACGTAAACATTTAAACCAAAAAAAGAAAAAAAGAAAACAAGAAATTTAAACAATCTAATGGATTCCCCTAATAATGCTTATCATTTGTAGTAACTAAAACCAGTTAATTATTAAGCAAATTGTAGTAATTGTTTAGAAAACAAAGGTCTTAATTTTTAGTTTTTTTTAAAGTACTTTTTATTAGTTTTTGTTTTTTACAAACACCTTTTTGATGATGTCATTGATGTTTTAACAAAATATTTCTAATCGTAATAAGTTTTTTTTATTAAATGGGTAAAGAAAAGTGTTTTTAAATTGTCTCCTTCTTGAAATAAGTATTTTGTTTAAACCAGGTGTGGATCAAGAGAAAAAATGTTAAATAAATTTTAAGTTTTTTTATTTATATTTAATTTATTTTAGCTCCTGTATCCCCCATGACCTGATAGAAACTGCGTGGGTGTTAGTTTACCTTCCCGTGCTTGCCATCTTATAATTGATGAAATCAATCTGTATGTCCAATGTCCTACTGGTGTCTTGTCCCACCTTCTCTGCTAATTGCTTTTAGTTTTCCTTCTTCCTATCGCGTCTTTTTTCTTCCATATTCCTTTTCTTTGCTGCATACACTCTGTAAACCTCGTCTGCAGCCAAGTCGATTGGAATAGATCCGCTAATAACACATATTGCTTCCATTTATATGGTTCTATAGCCGCAACATACTCTAAGACAGCTATGTCTAAAAAGAGAGTACATTTTTACGAGATATGTTCTTAATTCCTCTGGACCAGATAGGTGCGCCATATAATAGGATTGATGTCGCTACTCTTGAAAGTAGGATCCTTCGATTTTGTCTAGGTCCTCCCACATTTGGCATTATTCTGTTGAGGGAGTTGATCAACACACCTAGGTACATAGAGAATTATACATAGAGACGAGACACTCCGATTTGTCAAACAAAAATACAACAAATCATATTTCTGATACAACAACAAAATACATTGAGTTACATGTATTTTGTTGTTGCAAGAGATAGGTTTTTGACAACAGACTTAGGTTTTTGACAATTCCGTCTCGTCTCTATTTTACCTTATGCCTAGGTACTTAATAGACGCAGATGATTTTATATTTGCTGTTCCTACTTTTATATTTATAGTCTCCTTTTTCCTGCGAGTACTAATTAGAACTGCTTCCGTTTTGTGATCAGCAAGTTCCAGCTCTGCCTTCTTTAACCACGTTTTGAAGATGCGATTGGTATCATTTGCGTAAAGCTCCACTTCGTCTAGGAAGCGTGCGCGAACTACGACAGTAATATCATCGGCGAAACCAATAATTTTATGCTCTTCGGGAATATTTAACTCCAGTACTTCATTATACATTATGTACCAGAGGATAGGCCCTAACACTGATCCTTGGGGGACTCCTGCTGAAGTTCTGTACTGCTGCATTCCTATATTGGTATCGTACCGTAGGGTTCTATTTTAAAAATAAGCCACGAGTATCCTTATGATGTAGCTCGGGACTTCTAGCTTTTGGAGAGAGAGCATGATCTGTTTCCAGCCTGTACTATTAAAGGCGTTTTTGATGTCCAAAGTAATGATTGCACAATACTTAATATTCGCACCTTTTCCTTCTATAGCCGTTTCCGCCATATTCTTTACTCTATTTATTGCATCTATTGTCGACTTGGCTTTTTCTTAATCCATACTAAATTTCACCATGTCTTCTCTCCAGCCAGTTTTTTATCTCTGGAATAAGTCGGTAGGTCCACCTGCCTTTATCATCCCGATTCCAACGTTCTTACCATCTACTCATGAGTGTTGATCTAGCATCCTTTTTCACTTGTTCCTTATAGAAAGTGTCAATTCTGGGCTGGGCTTCCATATTCAGCATTCGCCAGATTTCCTCTCTTTCCAATATTAGAAGATCAATCGGTGGAATGCCTGCGAGCACTTGTGATGCACATGTAGATACTGTCCTATACGCCTATATTATTGTTAGAGCACTCATTCTTTGCGGCCTTAAGAGTTGGGATATAACCTTTCTATCTATCTATCTATCTATCTATCTATCTATCTATCTATCTATCTATCTATCTATCTATCTATCTATCTATCTATCTATCTATCTATCTATCTATCTATCTATCTATCTATCTATCTATCTATCTATCTATCTATCTATCTATCTATCTATCTATCTATCTATCTATCTATCTATCTATCTATCTATCTATCTATCTATCTATCTATCTATCTATCTATCTATCTATTTATCTATCTATCTATCTATCTATCTATCTATCTATCTATCTATCTATCTATCTATCTATCTATCTATCTATCTATCTATCTATCTATCTATCTATCTATCTATCTATCTATCTATCTATCTATCTATCTATCTATCTATCTATCTATCTATCTATCTATCTATCTATCTATCTATCTATCTATCTATCTATCTATCTATCTATCTATCTATCTATCTATCTATCTATCTATCTATCTATCTATCTATCTATCTATCTATCTATCTATCTATCTATCTATCTATCTATCTATCTATCTATCTATCTATCTATCTATCTATCTATCTATCTATCTATCTATCTATCTATCTATCTATCTATCTATCTATCTATCTATCTATCTATCTATCTATCTATCTATCTATCTATCTATCTATCTATCTATCTATCTATCTATCTATCTATCTATCTATCTATCTATCTATCTATCTATCTATCTATCTATCTATCTATCTATCTATCTATCTATCTATCTATCTATCTATCTATCTATCTATCTATCTATCTATCTATCTATCTATCTATCTATCTATCTATCTATCTATCTATCTATCTATCTATCTATCTATCTATCTATCTATCTATCTATCTATCTATCTATCTATCTATCTATCTATCTATCTATCTATCTATCTATCTATCTATCTATCTATCTATCTATCTATCTATCTATCTATCTATCTATCTATCTATCTATCTATCTATCTATCTATCTATCTATCTATCTATCTATCTATCTATCTATCTATCTATCTATCTATCTATCTATCTATCTATCTATCTATCTATCTATCTATCTATCTATCTATCTATCTATCTATCTATCTATCTATATATCTATCTATCTATCTATCTATCTATCTATCTATCTATCTATATATCTATCTATCTATCTATTTGATTTTACATTTTTCTTTAAACACGTCTTTTTTTTAATATACAAAATAACTAGATACACCAACCCTAGTAATTAGTGAGTAACTTGAGGAATTTCAAAAATGTTTTTTTTTTTTTTGCTTTTCTCACTCCTCTATTATCTTAGCTGATGATCCAATTTGTGCAAAAAACCACAAATTATTAAGTTTAAAAGTGTTTTGAGGAAATTATTTAAAATTTTTTATTCTAGTCTAACAACAACGTTATAGATTTCAGTTTCATTTTAATTACAAATACATTTGTTGTTGTTCTACTAATGAGAGATAAAGTGTCTGGAAAATAATTGAAAATGATTTATTTACAACATGTTGTCGGTTGGTTGGTTGGTTGTTTTGTTGGGTCGTCGTCTCTAAGCGATTTGTTCCAATAACAATGTAAGATAGAGCACACAATTTAAAACAAGTATTAATTATTGATTATGGCAAAAATGATGGAGCTCGTAAGTTAACCCATTAAGGGGATTGCAAAAAAAATTAAACAACATAACAATGTTAAACCTACTGCTTGTACTTAATAAATTTGCCTTGAGGTGGCAAAAACAATTGCCCTTTTTCTGCCTTCTTTTTCAAAAACTGTTATATGTAAATTATAGGATGTTAAACGTTAGTATAAGTATGTTATATCAAATTAAAGGTATAATCAAGATCTGTCATAATTAGCATGGGCTAGCACAATAAATAAAGAAAAATATTCTAAAATTTTACAATTACAGTGCACTCGCGGTAACGTGAACTAATTAAAACCAAGGGTGTTCATGTTAGTGAAATTGTTCACGTTAGCGATTGTCGAATTTCATGGAAAAAATATAAAATTTTATAATATAAACCTGTGTTTTATACGCTTGAACGTGAAATTATTTTATTATTATTTTCATTATTAAATATTAAACAAGAATTATTGATTAAAATGCATTAAAAACAAAACGCGATTTAGAGCAAATAAAATTACTCATTCGTTGCCATACAAAAAATATTAATTTAGAGGATACAAACACATTTTTAATATAAGGAGATTCCCTAACCTTTAAAAATCGTATTTAATATATGTATTTCAGTGTTGTCTACATGCTTAGAAAACAAATGTAGTGAAAAAAGTTGTTCACGTTATAGAGCTTTCTGAGTTTGTTCACGTTACAGAGTAGTCAATGTAAACAAAAGCTTGTTCACGTTAGGCGGTGTTCACGTTACCGCGAGTGCACTGTATTGTCGAAAATATTTCCAATATTTCGCAAAATATTGATATATATCCAAAAATTTGTATGTACTTATATATACTAATGGACATTTATTTTAAATACCTCTAGATAACCATTATAATACCAAAATTACGATTTTTGTAAGCAAGGGGCAGAAAAAATGCAACATTTTGATTGCACTCAATCAAAATTCTTTTTATTCCTCAGTTTTTTTCAAATTTCTCAGTAACTTGTATGTTTTGACTATGTTTTTGGTTTCCTAAACAATACACTTTGTCCGTTTTACAGTTTTTATTTATTTTTAATGTACAAAACATTGATAAATATAACCCCATTTAAAAAAAACAAAGTCATATGTTTATCGTTTCTAATACATTTAACAAAAAAAATGTATTTTTATTATATTTATCATCCATTAACCATATACTTGTTCAATTTCCAACAAATTATTATGACAGTTTCTTATCGCTTTTAAAAATGTAAATTGTTTTAGTGGAAACGCCCTCAAAAAAAACTTTTTAATAAATCATGTAAAGGTTTGTTGTTTAAAAAAATGTATGTTACAATAAACAGAAAATAATTATGTTGCAATGTTTGAAGTTAAAAAAAATATACAAATTTCCTAAAAGCCAACAAAATTCAAATCAAATATTTTCTACTAAAAAAAGTCCAAAGTATTCTATAATGAATATTTCATTTGTACGTAGAATAGTAGCAAAATAACTCATGCAAAGTTTTGAAAATCTCAATATTATAGTTCTCTAGATATTCGATTTTACGGGAGAGGCCACGCCCACTGATTCGATCCCTTTAAATCCAATAAATTGTATGTTTTGTAAATTATTTGCATAAAACTTGAATGATTCAGTGCAGGAGTTAATTCTATAAAGAATACATTCTTAAAGTAATAAATTCAATACTTTATTTAATGAAATGGTTAAGAGATAAAATTTTATTTGACTTTGAAAATTAAATTAAGAATTAATTCCAACGAACTATTGATATTAAAGTTTATTAAGAGGTGTGGCAGTCTAAACAAAATATATGAAACTATGAAAGAAATTTTGTTAATTTCTAAATTTAAAACAAAAATTCCCAAAGTTTATATTCTATTTTTAAAAATTTAACTTTAAGTTCCAAAGAAAACTTGCTCAATCTTTATTTTGAAATCACTTAACTTAAAGAAACCCCGGTCTATCATACTATTTGCAGAAAATATGTATTAAAAAACCATTGTTTATATATAAAGCTATTTAACTGTCTGGCAAATACATAAATAAATATCAATGCTAGCTAGATACTTCAAAATGTTTGTTTGTGCTGATTTTCATTCTGTCCCCTGTTTTATAAAGAAATTGCTTTATACAAGTAGTACTTTAAAAGCAAGAATATGGACAAATATATAGAATACATAGTGATAATTTTGGCCTGATAACAATATCTTTAATATTTAAATTTTATTTTTTGTTGTGTTTGTACTTTTATTACCCACCTTTTAATTGTTTGAGATATTTAGCGATTTTGGTTATAGGTTGATAGTTTTTTTTTTTTTATTTTTCATTTGTTATTGTATTGACAATTTCAGCATTCTTTCTTTTATTTTAAATCACTGTATAATGGTTGGTTTCCACCCCAAATAACTGGTGAAATTTTCATTATTTTCTATATATTCTTTTGTATTTTTTTGCTTTATTAGTGCAGAAATTATTTTATTAAACACCGACTGGTAAAAATGTTTTAGCACCAGGAAGGAGCAGCATTATTATTTTTCAGACCGAGAAAATAAACAAGAACCAGGAAGAAACAACAACAACAACAATAACGAGGGAGAAGTAGAAGAAAAACAACGGAAATTCCGCAACCGTAATTGAATTTGCGTGTGTATGTGTGTGTGTGTTTGAGAAAGTGTGTACAAAATAACGGGAACGAAAAACTCAACAACAACTAGAGTTAAAGAGACGACGACGACGAAGACGATGACAGTACAACAATACACGTCTACACGTTACAAAGGATTAAATTAAACTCTCTACTAGCGGTGAATACACAAAGCAATTGGACTGAAAGTGTAGAGAATTATTTAAACCAAAAAATTTGCAAAACAACACAAAAGGATTCTTAATATGCAAAAGGGGGTTTTTCAATGATTTTCCTTTAATACACACAGGCAGACAGACACACTCCCAACTAACACTACTGTCATGCTACTAAAAACTCTACACGGAAATCTAGTGCCCATATGAATTTGACAGCTGCTGTCAAAAGTGGAAACAAAATGTTTGCAACTTAAAGCGCATGCTTCAATTTGTTGGATTCTTTTCGTTGCTATTCCCCAAAACAGTTGTTCTTCTTTTATTGTAAGCTTTTTATTATTGTTGTTATTTCGCTTGTTAATAATAAATGTCACATGTTTGGTTTTGTTGTTGTTGTATATGGATTTGTAGTACCAACATACGTTTTATAAAAAAGGTACTTTTTATATCCCTGTTTACATTTATTGCCATGTGTAAGAAAACCCGAAACAAAGCTTATGGAGGAGGGAGGGCAAACAAAACACATGGATTGTTTTTTTTTATTCTCTGGTTTAAATGAGAAAATCCTTTAAAAAGAGGGGGGGTATTGAAAGCTGGTATTTAAAGGAGAGCCTTCTTTTGAAGGAACAAAAAATATATACAGTGTTGGAAAAAATAGCTTTTTTTCAAATTTTGTAAGTATATTAGCCAAGTTTAGTTTTGTAAAAACAATTTGTATACTGTTTTGTTTATCAGACATACAGCATAAGATAAATCATAATCTATCCTCTTTTCATTTATATTTTAATACATTATATGACTAACAATGTCAAGAGTCAATATTTTTACTGGAAACAATAATAGAAACGCGTAAAGGAATTAATTTTTAGAGGCACATCTTTTTATTTTTTGTTAAAAAATTATTTTATTTTAATATTTTGTTGCTCTACCTTTGTTTTTCACAACTTCATTGCATCTGCGACTCATGGAATCAACCATGTTTTTTGGAAACGTCTTTGTCAATGGAAAGCCACTCTTCCTGGATTTTTTCCCACAATTCATCCTTATTTATCGGACTGAAACCCTCCGGCTTCCTCTTGAGCACTCCACAAAGGTGTTCTATAGGGTTAAGGTCCGGTGACTGCGAAGGCCATTCCATGGTACTTTGTTGACAGGGTATTGAAAGCTGATATTTAAAGCATAGCTTTCTTTTGAATATTTTTGAAAGTTAGAACATAATTTTTTTTAATTCAAAAATTAATAATTCTTTAGTTTGCATAAAGAAATATATGAAAGAACAAATTGACTAGACTTAAAACTCTTGCAAACAGTTATTGTAAATTTGCAAATTGTAAACACATGATTGTTTTGATGTCAAATGACGTTTTTTTTTTTTCTAAAAAAAAATTAAAATTTTTTGTGACAATTTTTTACAAAATCTAATTTTTGGTAATATGTATTTGTTGGTACCAAATTGAATCCATTTAAAAGACTTGACTAATTGGATATATAACAATTTTTGAATTAATATTATACATATTGAGTGTCATTCATTATGCGCTTCCTATCTTTAACCTTCATAGGGTCTTCGGGTCAAATTTGACACATTTTGAAATTAAAATAAAATTTTTTCTAAAAGTGAGTAGTGAGACTTTTAATTTTAAATGTCAACAACTACGTTAGGTTTAAAAAAAAAAATTCAAAAAAATAATTTAAAAATTTTACCCAAATAGAAAATATTTTGACACCTTATAAAGGTTAAATTTTAATAAATACAGCAAAGTGTTTGCATATTCATTTGAAAGGCCTATCGATGACATTATGCATGTAATAAACATGGTGCAAATGTAAGCCGCGACTTCGTTGGATGCAATTTTCAATGACTCTGGTGCATAAATCAGACTGAATTTGATCGATGACATGGTTTATGTTAGTTTTGAGAGCCGCGGTGCTTTATGTCTTATTCTCATAGACCTGCGACTAACCCCACAAGAAAAGCCCCCAAATAGCTTGCATTATGTCTTTAAGTCATGACTTAAAATCATGGGCTTTTTTTTTTGTACTAGCAAATTGTGACGTCTAAAGAAGAGGCAAGTTTTATGTTTTTCATGACTTTTTTTGATATTCTGCTTTGAGCTCTTTTCTGATTGGTTGTTGATACGATTATATGCCAAAAAAAGGCAAGCATGGTTGAAAAAAAAGGCATCGTATAAAGGCAATGAGATTTTCGTAGAGGTTTTAAAAGAGAAACAAAAAAAGACAAGACTTTAAATCAAATTGTAAATGTCGACTTACAAACATAAATGATACATCAATATTTCGGGTATGGTCCTGGTTCGGTTGCTATTGGATGTATGACTTAAAAATGCGAGATTTACAATAGATGGCGTTTGAAGAGTACATTTCAGTCATTTATTCTCACGTATTTATTGAAAAAAGTGCCGCTAAAGGACACCGATTGCTCACCAAAACTTATGCTGAATGTGTTCCATCGATTTTAACGTGCGAAAGATGGTTTGTTCGGTTCAGACGTGGTGATTTCGACTCGGAAAACAATGATCGCCCAAGGCAGCCCAAACAAGTTTGATGGCCAAGAATTGGAGGCACTACTCCATGAAGATTGTTGTAAAACTCAACAAAAGTTTGCAAAATCATTGGGAGCTACTCGAGCAGCAATTTCAAAATATTTGTGAGCAGCATGATTTTTCCAAAAGCAGGGAAATTGGGTGCCATACGAATGGAAGACGAGATACCTTGAAAGACGATTTTGTGTTTCTGAAATGCTGCTTCAACACTATAAAAGATTATCATTTTTGTAGCAAATCATTACTAGCGATGAAAAATGAATCCATTACTATAACCCGAAGCGTAAGAGATCGTATGTGAACCCAGCCAACCAGCCATATCGACACCAAACCCAAATATCTGTGGCGCTAAGGTAATGCTATGTATTTGGTGGGATCTAAAGGATCCTATCTATTATGAGCTGCTGATATCTGGCCAGACCATCACAGGGAACTTGTACCGAACGCAACATATTCATTTGAAGTGAGCATTGGCTGAAAAACGCCCAGAATATAAGGCCAGCAATGAAGCCGTAATATTCAATCATAACAACGCTAGACCACATGTTGCAATACCTGTTAAAAAAGTATTTAGAATGAAGTGGTTGAGAAGTTTTGCCTCACCCACTTTTTAGTCCAGATCGTGCTTCGTTCAATTACTATTTATTTCGATCGATGCAGAACGCTCTCTCTGGGATACGCTTCACTTTGGAACATAGTATCCGAAATTGGCTTGATTCGTTCTTGGTCCCGGAAAGATGGGAAAAGCTCATAGCTAACAATGACCAATACTTTAAATAGATTTATATTGTACAAATGTTTCAAAATAAAAGCTAAATATTTAAACAAATCCCCAATAGTTCTTAGTAATGCAGGCGGTATGTAGTAGTCATTACTAAGTTACTATGTAAAACAATAGTTATGCAGCTAATTTTAGTTTCTTGTTTTCGTATAATAATAAGTACTACAATATATTTTGTAAAGACTACATTCCTTAGCAAGACTGAGTTTCATTTTCAAATGGTATTTTTTTGTTCATGTTTACAACTCCCTCCCACCCAGTTTTATGGGAGACGAGAAAGAAGAAAAAAAATAAACGAGTTTTTATGGCAAGTGTTTCGTCTATTTATAGGTATAACATAAAAGTATTAAAGACTTTTAAACAAAATCAAAATACAAAAAAAAAAAAACAGAAAATATTTCAACTTTAATACTGTTTATAAAAAAATATCAAAAAAAAAAAAAGCAGAAGAAATTGCTTGAATGTTAGAAAAACCTCGTCAAAAACATATCTAATCTATAGAGTTGTATATTTTTTTTGTACCTCTGCCTTGGGTTCCGTATTAAAGGTTCAACCAGATATGAAAGCGGAGTACTCCCTCTTACAGCTATGAGTGTGTGTGTGTGTTTAAATATTTTGCTCATTTTATTTTTTGCTTGAAACAACAAATTTGTCGTCATATTTTTCTGTTGCTATTGTTGCTATTGTATGTGTTTAGTATCTTATCGATTTCTTAGCACTGAACAGCAGCAGCAGCAGCAATAACAACAAAACATAATTCAAATACTTTATGTATCTGAGTTTAGTGTTCAAAAAAAATCTATAACACAACCAGCTGACTAAGAATGTGTATGTATCGCACATTCACACATACATATATGTATAAGACATCGTCATACTCATACTTGTACTCAAAACCAAACGACCTACCAACCGAAATGAAATGTCTGTCTGTCTGTATGACTATCTTAAAGATACTTGTTCATACAAAAAAGCATGCATTCGATTTCGATTATATTAGCAACTAGTTATTATTATTATTATATAATTTTTTTTTTTTGTGTTTCTTTCAACTTTATTTTTTCTTTATAAAAATTTTAGTCAGTCAATCAGAGTCGGCTTTTTGATGATGGTTACACACCGACGTCTATTAACAGAATGTGTGAAGGCGTTCTTTTGTAACATTTCTGTTGTGTGTTGTACAAGTATCTTTTGCTGTTGTTTTATGTTATTTTGTTGTTGCTGTTCGATTAGATTGCAACCATCTCAGATCGAAGCAAAACCATAACAAAAAACTGCTGGTATGTGTTCGATTTTTATTATTATTATTTTTTTTTTTTTTTTTTTGTTAAAAAAATGTGTGCAAGTGTTTTTTAAAGATTTTTCTTGCGGTAGTTTTATGTTGTCATTAAGAGGATTTTAAGATTCTTTTAGTTTAAATTTAATAGGAAATTTGATGTTTAAGGATTAGGTTTTTTAGATACTTAATAGTGTAATATAAGTCTTTAGGGATTTTGGTTTAAGCAAAACTATGATTTAAATGAGAAATTTAATGGTTTTATAGATTTTTTTTTTAAGAGGTTGTACAATTTAAAGCAAATCCCTGGACATCATGTTATGATCTAATTTTTGTATAAAAATTTTTGAAAAAAATGTTTTTATGTTTCAATATTTTGTTCTAGACTAAACGAAAAAATCTAAGCATACAATTAAAAAAGTAATTAAAAATATGTTGTAGTAATAAAATAATATAAAAAAGTCCAGTTTCTAAACCATTTTTGTTTGATTTTCAATAGCAAAATTCTCCAAAGCGTAACAAATATATAACATTTAGGTCCGTTAGTTATTTTGGGGTCTTCGGAAATTTGATTTCAGCAAACAAACAAACATTATTTTACCGTTATGTATATCGATGGCTTAATATAGAAAGGTCGTATCTCAACTTTTAGTTACTTTACAGGAGAAGGAAAAAACTTAATAAAATCTGAAAGTGAAAGTGAAAAATAAACAACTAAAAATTTGTAATTTTTTGAAATATACTTTAAGAAAAGTTGTTTGTTTTAATTTAAACCAAAAAATATGCATTCAACATTTCATTCTTTCAAACTATTATTGAAATGAGTTAGGGTTTTTTTTAATTACTGTAAATTTGTTATTCGTCAACATAGGAAACTGAATTTTATAGGAGAGGTGTATTTGAGTTTTGTGTACCAGAATATGTGAAAAACCCGATTTTGAAAAAAAAAAAAAAAAAAAAAAAAACGAGAAACGACCTTTCTATATATAGGATAGCAAACAAATATGATTTTTTTCAACAAACACAAACTGCGAAGCTTTTTGATAGCCTGCAGATACACCCAGAGTCTCTGGCGGGAATCGAACCAGCAACTATCATCTAGTCTATCAGGGCACTCTTTTAAAATTACTAACGGTATACTGACATACGAAACAACCTAAGCATACAAATTTCTATACGAATTTATTTCAAGGGAACAATTACAAAATATATAATAAATTAATGCAAAATAGTTACATACTTTATTAAAAAATGTGCTGAATTTGTGATTCATTTCAATAAAAATGTCAAGAATCTTATGTCTCCCATTTTAATTTAATATAGAGAAACACATGAATATTGTAGAACTAAAAAACGGTATATTGACAAACGAAATAATCCAAGCATACGAATTTTGTACAAACGTATCCTCATATACGGGAAGTTTTGCTTTACTTCTTTAATTTGAAAAAAGTGGCGCTGAAGCTCACCGATTGCTAACCAAAGTTTATGGTGATTGTGTTTCATCGATATCAACGTGCGAGAGATGATTTGTTCGGTTCAGAAGTGGTGATTTTGACACGGAAGACAAAGATCGCCCAGGCCAGCCAAAAAAGTTTAAAGACCAAAAATTGGATAAATTACTCCATGAAGATTGTTGTAAAACTCAACAAGAGCTTGGAAAATCATTGGGAGCTCCCCAATCAGCCATTTCATTTCATTTGCAAGCAGCAGGATTCATCCAAAAGCAAGGCAATTGGGTACCATACGAATGGAAGCTGAGAGACCTTGAAAGACGATTTTGGATGTCCGAAATGAGACTTGAACGTTATAAAATAAGCACCGAATCATTACTTGCTATTGATTGATCCATTACAATAAACCGAAGCGTAAAAGATCGTATGTGAAGCCGGGCCAACCAGCCGAATCGACACCAAAGCCAAATATCTATGGCGCTAAGGTAATTTTCTGTATTTGGTGGGAGCAAAAGGGTCCTATCTATTATGAGCTGCTGAAATCTGACCAGACCATCATGGGGAACCTGTAACGAACGTAACTGATTCGTTTGAAGCAATCATTGGCCGAAAACGCAAAAAGTATGCAGCCAGACATAAAACCGTAATATTCCATGATGACAACACTCGGCCACATTTTGCAATATCTGTTAAAAAGTATTTAGAATGAAGTGGTTGGGAAGTTCTGTTTCATCCGCTTTATAGCCAAACTATTTGTTTCGATCGGTGCGTTCTGCACTCTCTCCGAAAATAGCTTAATTCGTTCTTGGCCTCAAAAGATGAGAAGTTCTTTTGGCTCGGAATCCATATGTTGCCAGAAAGATGGGAAAAGATCATAGCTAACAATGGCCAATACTTTGAATAAATTTATATTGTACAAATGTTTCAAAATAAAAGCTAAACAATTGAAATAAAGCCCTCATTTTTAAGTCATAAATCCAATATATACTGATGTCTCATAAGATTCCAAGACGATCCATCTATCTCCGTCAGTCTATCCGTCTTTCTGTTGAAAACACAATAGGAGCTTGTTGGCTACAATTTGTCACATATACTCTCTGTTGATAAGGTTTCTTTGGTATTGAAAATTATCAATAACAGTCCATAATACTATTTGAGCAGTCGTAAATATATTGACTAAAAGTAATTATCTTTTAGCTAAAATGCTGAAAATTTTTATAAAATTAATGACAAATTAAAACCTTTAAAGCTAAAAAAATTTTAGAATATTTGTACATCGATAGATTTGGTCAATTCACAAGGTATCTTATCAGTCATAATGTCCTAATATATCACGACTCGGCGGATCGGCTTAACCGACTCTTACGCATTCGGCGTTGGTCTCTGCTGATTCGTTGTGATAACACAATAAACATAGCATATGAGGTAGTATTATTTTAGGAAATTTTTTGCTTGAAAAGCAATAAAAACCATTGTGAAATATTAGGACATTATGACAATATGACATTATATACATATATTATCATTAATTTCATAATCTTTCCTATGCAATAGCTTTAATTTTCAATGTGTATGCTTAGGTTATTTCGTTTGTCATTATACCGTTTCTAAGTTATACAACATTGATTTGTAAACCTATATTAATTTATAATTTATATATTCTGTATCCTTATAATTAAGGGACGCATTAAACCAGCTCTGTCTGTGATTTAAATTTTATTAAAGAGCTATTTAAATTGTTCTTTGTTTTATTTTTCTAATAAATTTCTCTAAATTAATGCCATATATTGTATTCTTCCTAACAATTAAACAATTTTCTTTGTGATCTCTATTATTTTCATGGCAATTATTAATGTATTCATTGCAATTGTGTATTTTTTTTTTTAGATTTAAACAAGTAATAATAAAGTAGTTGTGATTAAGATGGTTTTTTTTCGTTCTAAATAAATATGTGGAATAATTATCTTTTTTAATTTGTTTTATTACTCACACTCATTACTCGTATTAAATATTATTATATTGCTATAAAACACAATACTTTTATTGTTATTTTAATAATGTTGATTACTAAGTATTTATTTAAAAAAGAAAAGTAGTTTAGAGCAATTTTTTTTTTTAATAATTTCAGTAACTAAATGTCTGTTTAACAAGCAGTAATAAATTTCTAAGAAAGTTATTTTATTTTTTGCAATTTCAAGAATTTTATGCGAAATTGCTAAAGGTAACAGATTTTGTGTTGTTTCACATTTTTTACCTTTAAAAAAAAAAGCAATTTTGTGTGGTTATTCGAAATTTTACTTTACTTAATATTGATTGTTTAACAATTACAGAACAAGTCAATAAACTTTAAATTTTGGGTAAGCTTTTGATGTTTCGCCATAGTTTTCTTAACAAATCTATTATGTATTTTAAGATACATATTTATTAGATCGTGGGAAACTTATTAAATGACTAGCTTGACCCGGTGCGCTTCGCTACCCCTGTCGATGTAAAAATCGGTACAGCCATTTAGTAATTATTGTTTAAAAACTAAAGGTACCAATTTTACCCGTTTTTCCCCCTTTTTATCCCTTTCTGGTCCAAGTATTGAAAAAATTTATAGCCTATTGACGCTTCCAAGTAAGGATCTATCTACGTTCCAAATTTCAATAAAATCGGTTCAGCCGTTTAGGCGTGATGCTCAAACAAACAAACAAACAAACAAACAAACAAATAAACAAACAAACAAACTTACAAAGACATTTATATATTTATATAGATTTGTTAAATTTATTAACTTAATCTTTTTCAGCTTATGTTGAAAACTAGGGGACCCGCAGAAATATTTAGCTAAATAACATGGGAATATTTATGTTCCTGAAAGTAAAATCAACTTTTACACCCCCGTTAGTTGTTATTTTAAATGAGTTACAAGTAAAATCCTCCCTAAACTTTTAAACAATTTTAGTTAGATACTAAAATGTTATGTTATAATTTTGTATTGTTTCTAAACAACCTATATTTGGTTTCTTTCGATCGAGGTCTTGTATAAACATTTTTCATTTAACATTTGTGTGGGCTTATTGAATAAAATCGTTAAAAATTTTTGTAAATAACATTGTTAAATATTTATTGCTTTTACAAATTAAGTAATAATTTGAATAAAATAATGTTACAGAAAAACCTTTGTTCAGATCAAGGGTAAATTTTAAATTATAGCAATAAAAAATTTTGTATTCGAATAAAAATTTTTTAGAAAATATTCGATTAAAACTCCTATATTCGCAAATTTAATAAACAGCTTCTAACATTAATATTAATATAGTAAATAATAAAAACTATTTTTATTCGAATAAAAAAACGAATATTTTTTTTAGAAACTTATTCGAATAAAAAAACCTTATATTCTTTCCAAAAACAACATGCTGATTTGAACAGAAAACTAAAGAATTTTCTGGGAAAATATTCGATTAAAAAATATGGCTTTTCGGCATAGTTTACAGTATAATTTTAGAGTATGTACTTTTAGAACTAATTTGTGCAAATTTTTATCAGGATTACCTCATAATCAACATATTTCTGACTGCTCAAACAGTATTCCAGGGGGACATTCGTATATAATCTAAATTGTTATATTCGATTACAAATTAAAAAAATAATCGAATAAAAAATTTCTAAAAATTATTCGATTAAAATATGTATAATGAATTAAATTTTTCAGATTAAATTAAATATCTATTAAACTTTGGAAATATTTTTTAAAGTTTAATAAATAATTTTACAAAATTATTCGAATGACTGATTAAAATTATTTTTTTTTCAAATTAAATTTTTTTTAAATTTTAGTTTAAAAAACTATATAAATTTTTTTTATATTACGAAAAATTGGTTTTTATTCGATTAAAATCCGAAAATATTCGAATAAAAAATTTTTTTCTTCCAAAAACTTTAATTTAAATTACATTACATATTGAATTTTAAGTTTTTATTCGATTAAAAATTTATTAAAAAATTATTCGCATAAAATGTTATTTGTATTATTGCAAAAATAATAATAATAAGTAATAATTTTCAAATAGAATTTATTATTATATTTCTATGAGATGACCAAAATGTTTGCTTGAAAAAAAATTTATTAAAATTCGAAATTTTTACAAAATGGTTCCAAAATTACAATAATATAATATATTTTTTTTTTTTTAAATATTTTTTAAATAATAAATTTAAACAAGTTTTTATTCAAACAAAAATTTTTATTTATTAAAAAAAATATTCGAATATTTTTTTTTTTTTTAATAAAATTATTAAAGCATTTATAATAAAATATTTATTTAAATTATTGGATTTGACAAAAAAAAAAAAAATTATTCGATTAAAATATTATTTTGTGTTTTGCGAAAATTTACACAAAACTAACGTTTTTTATAGTTTTCAAATTAAGTTATTATTTATATTAAGTTCTCATATTCGATTAAAATCAGAACAATTTTCAAAAATTATTTGAATATTTTTTTTATAAATTCTTAATTACAAAAATAATATCTATAAAACATATAATTTTAGTTGAAATGATTCGATTATTTATTCGGATTAAAATTCGAATTTTCTAAAAATTATTCGAATAAAATATTAAGTTTTGTTTAAACAAAAAAAAAAAAATTCAAAAAATTCGAATTTTAATCCGAATAAATAATCGAATCATTTAAACACAAATTAAATGTTTTATAGATATGTATTATTTTTATACAATAATTAAAAATGTATTTAAAAAAAATATTCAAATAACTTTCGAATAATTTTAACAAAATTAATGTTCTTCTAGTTTTCAAATTGATTTAGTTGTTTTATTATGAAAATCTCATATTTAATAAGAAAATGTTAAACAAATTATTCAATTAATTCAAAAAAAAAAAAATACTTTAATTATAAAATATTTAAGTTTTCGATTATTTTGTTATTTTATTCGATTAAAATCCGAGTTATTCAAAAATTATTAGAACAAAATTGTATAGTTTTATTAAAAAAAATTGCACCAATTTAATTTACATATTCAATTTCAAATTTTAAATGTTTTTGAATTTAATTTGTTATTCGATTAAAATTTTCTTTAAAAATCATTCAAATAAAATATTTTTTTTTGTATTAACAAATTTTGCTCAAAACTTTTGTTCCTTCTAATTTTCAAATACATTTTTTGTATTAAGTTCTCATATTTGATCAGAAAAAAATTCAAAATTTATTCGAATAATTTTTTGTTTTAAATTTTTTGTAATGTTATACTTTAAGTTAGAAAATATTTCCATTTTATTTAAGTGTTTCCATTATTTGGTTTTTTGATTCGTTTAAAATCAAAATTTTAAGAAAAATTATTAGAATTTTTATTTGTTATTCGATTAAAAATTTATTAAAATATTTTTCGAATAAAATATTATTTTTTGTATTCTAAAAATTTGCACAAAACTAACGTACTTTCTAATTTTCAAATTGATTTTTTATATAAAGTTCTCATATTTTATCAGAAAAAAATTCAAAAATTATTCGAATATTTGTTTGTTTTAATTTTTTTTTGTAATTTAAAGATCTTAGTTAGAGAATATTTCAGTTTTATTTAAATCTTTCGATTATTTGGTTGTTTGATTCTATTAAAATTCAAATTTTATAAAAAAATTATTCGAATATAATTTTTTTAATAATAATTATTTTTTTACTTTTTTAAAAGAAATTATTATTTTAATTTATATAATAAATAATTACAACCTACTCAACTTCTGCTTAAAATATTCGAATATTCGAATAAAATTCGAATTTTAAACAAAATTATTCGAATAAAATCAACAATTTTTAATGATTTGTTATAAATGATCGATTAATATTTAAATATTTTTCTAAAAAAAAATAAAAAAAATCAAAATTTTGAAATTTCAAAATTTAAATTTTTAAAATTTAAAAAAAAAAATCTTTAAAAAATCACTCAGTAATAAAATTTCAAAATTTAAAATTTTTAGATTTAAATGTTAAAAATGTTAATCGATTATGAAGATTATCATTTTTAACATTTAAAACTAAAAATTTAAATTTTCAAGTTTTATTACTGCAGTATTTCGAACTAGAATTTTGCACTTTCACTTGGTTTTGTATAAAATATTAATTAAAATAATTTAAAAAACTCAGTGAATCAAAAAAGAGAAATTTGTATTTAATGAATTTTCAGCACTTCACAATTTAAATACAAAATTAATTAGAAGCTTCTTATTCCAAAAAAATAAAACCATAAAAAAGTTTTTTTTTTGTACACATTGGTCTGATTTTAAAAATATTAATTAATTTCCATGATATTCCTATACTAAACGAGTTAATCCATTGATTGGAAATTGACTAACTTTCAAATTATATTGATTTAAAAAAAAATTTGCAACTAATGGATTTTTTATCAAGATTTTCTACATCAAATAAAATTTAACACAATCTTCCTTAAAATTAAATCTCTAAACGCTTAAACAAACAAGATTATATTTAAAATATTGAAACATTTAAAATACTTTTTAGAAATTAACACGATCAGCAAGAACTGCAGCCATTGAACCCCTTTCAATATAAATCAATTTTAATAAAACACTTTATCTAAACATACATACATAATAATACTAACTGAATAAAATACAAAATTTTGACCTCAAAACAAAGAATTATAATAAATTTTTTATTTTGTATTTGTTTATAAAATGAAGAAAAAGCAAAGTCTACATAGTTAGTTACTGCATCCCTACCGCATGTACTAGTCGTGTTTTATTTAAAAAAAATTCTTTATTGAAATAAATTGATAAGAATAATAATAAATAAATGAAACAAAAACAAAAATAAACACTTAAATATTTAAATGAATCAGTACCTTTTTTTTGTATGTAAATTATTTCATAGAGAATCCAGCAAAATAATCCATTAATTTTGGGGAAGCAGAAAATTTCTTTGCTCAATTTTGAAACCAAATTTTAAATAAACAGTAACGAGTATTTAAAAAGTTTCAAATTCCAACTAAAAACACAAAAGCACTTTTAACACTATTTTATGAAAATTTTTGCAAATATTTTCAATAATTTAATTTTTTCAAAATTTTTTTCGTTTTCAATTTTTTTAATAAATTTTCAAAATTTTTTTTAAATTCAAATTTTTTAAACACTTAACATATTTTATTTCAAGTATTTGGTTACATTGTTTTTTTAACATAAAATATTTTCTTTGTTTAATTATGCCAACTAAAATGATGAGGGGGTGGGTGTTAATTCGTTTTATTCAATAAAAAATAATAATGAAACTGATCATAAAATAACCGCTATTAATTTTGTTTTAATACTTCGTTAAACCGTTTGTTTAATTTGTTCAATATTTTCTATGAATTTCAAATCAAACTTTATTATTTCCCTGGACTACTACCGAGCTGTGTGAACACACGAACGTTGCAGAAATTGTACTGAAACTTTGTCGTTTGGTATCTTGGGTTTATAAATGAATGCTAAAAATTCGTTTAAAATCGAGTTCGTTGCTTGTTTGAGATACACGAACGAACGTAAACACAACCTTGCGCCAACATAATACAACATGTTGGCTGTCTGTTGCCAACTCATGCTAACCGTCGTAACAGTGGTGGTTGCTGTTATTCCACAGGGTGTTTATGATAAAAATTAATTTTGTGGTTAATTTATGTTATTGTTTAACATATTGTTGTGGTGGCCTGTTCACTGCTGTTTTATTTTGAGTCAATAGAGAACTGTTATTTTGAGGTGTTAAATGTGTGTAAATAGCATATTGCTGTCGTATGTAAATAAAACAACAAGAATGTTAAAAAAAAGTCTCCTGTTATTCAAAAGTAGAACCAAGAAGAAAAGTGCTAATTTTGTAACACATTCCATTAGACACGTCAGGGTGAACCAACATACATATTGTGATTTTATTTAATTTTGTTTGCTAACAAAATGGTACCATTTGTTTCAAAAAATTTATTTGTGACAGAATTGTTATTTTTACCACACAAAAACGTTCTTCCAAAAATATGTTTGAAATCCAAATGTTTTCCTTAAAAATCAACAATTACTTTAATACTCCTTCGAGTTTTTAACTACTATGACTTAAAAATTTGTTTAATAGATGGCGGTTTTTTTTAATAACTTATATGTCATTTTGAAGGGTACATGTCTGTAATTTATTCTCACTTAGTTATTAAACATTATAGTGTAAACAACAAAGTTTTTTTTTTTTTGCCTCGAAAATGTTGAATTTTGTACAAACAAAGCGTCATATGCGGGAAGTTTTGCTTTACACCGATTGCTCACCAAAGCTTATGGTGAATGTGTTCCATCGGTTTCAAAGTCCGAGAAATGCTGTTCAGAAGTTGTGATTTTAAACGGAATACAAATATCGCCCAGACTAGCCATAAAAGTTTTAAGAACAAGAATTGGAGGCATTACTCCATGAAGATTGTTGTCAAACTCAAAAAGAGCTTGCAAAGTCATTGGGAGCTACTCAAGCAGCAATTTCAAAATGTTTGCAAGCATCAGGATTCATCTAAAAACAAGAAAATTTGGTACCATACGAATAGAAGCCGAGAGACCTTGAAAGACGATTTTGTACATATTTCTGAAATGCTGCTTGAACGCTATAAAAGAAAATCCTTTTTGCACCGAATCATTACTTCCGATGAAAAATTGATTCATTACGATAACCCGAAGAGTTATAGATCGTATGTGAAGCCCAGCAAACCAGCCGAATCGACACCAAAGCCAAATATCCATGGCGCTAGAGTACTTCTCTGTATTTGGTGGAAGCAAATGTGTCCTATCTATTATGAGCTGCTGAAATCTGACCAGACCATCACAGGGAACCTTTACCGAACGCAACTGATTCGTTTGAAGCGAGCATTAGCGAAAAACGCCTAGAATATGCGGCCAGACATGAAACCGTAATATTCCATCATGACAACGCTAGGCCAAACGTTACAATACCTGTTAAAAAATATTTAGAATGAAGTGGTTGGGAACTTCTGCCTCGCCACACAGTGAACCGTCCGACTACTATTTGTTTCGATCGATGCTGGACGCTTCACTTTGAAACAGAGTATCCGATATTAGCTTGATTCGTTCTTGGCCACAAAATATGAGCAGTTCTATCGGCTCGGATTCCATATGTTGCCAGACAGATGGGAAAAGGTCATAGCTAACAATGGCCAAGATAATAGCTAAACATTTCAACAAATCCCTCATTTTTAAGTTATACAAAAAAAATTTAAATTCAATGCTTTACCAGAATATGTGCTTAGCGGCACTCATAGCCTGGGACCGAATTACCTCATTCGATATCGAGTAAAATCGATCGCAATTTTCTTATTTGAGATTTCGGCATTCGTAGAGCATGAAATTTAGTACATTTTGTTACAATTACGATATCGAAATTATTTTTCGATACGATAGCTCATTCGATCACGAATGCGGTAATTCGGCCCCTGATCGGTTATTTAACTGTAAACAACACGAATATATAAGATTCGGCTGTGGCGAATCTTATATGCCCTTCCCCAAATTATAATTTAAAATAAAATGTTTAAATATTTTTAGGTAAACAAAATTAAAAATTTTCTTTTCAAAATTAAAAAAATTTTTTTTTTTCAAAATTCTTTTAAATTTATTTTTTCGAAATTGTTTTAATTTTTTTTTTAAATTTATTAGTGAAAAAAAAAAATATAAAAAAATTAGTTTGTTGTAAAAAAATATTCGGGTTAAAAAATAATTTTCCCGATTTTGACACATTGTAGGTCCAAATTACTATATTCTAATATAAATCATTGCAATGGACTTTGAAATATCTATCATTAGATATCCATATTGTCTATATTAATGACTTAGTAATCCAGATATAGATAAAAAATAGGCCAAAAATCGAGGTTGTCCCGGCTTTTTCCTTATATCTCAGCCATTTGTGTGCCGATTTTCTCGATTTTAAATAGCGAACGAGCCGGAAGAATTCCCGATATATTGATGTATCAATTATGTTTGTAAGTTATTTGGGGGCTACGGAAAGTTGATTTCAACATACATACGGACAGACGAACATGGCTATATCGACTTCACTATATATAACGATCCAGAATATATATACTTTGTAGGGTCGCAAATAAAAAATGTAGAAATTACAAATGGAATGACAAACTTATATACATATACCCTTGCCACTCATGCTGAAGGGTATAAAAAAGTTTATAAAAATTATCAAATACTAAATAAAAATCACAATCAGTAACTGATCACATTACAAAAGAGAAAGAAAGTACTTGAAATGTATCAATTCATCGAGGAGTTACAGTAAAATTTCACAATTTTGAAAAATACAAATTTCGTATTATTTTTATACCCTTCACCTTCGTGAGAAGGATATATATAAGTTTGTCATTCCGTTTGTAATTTCCACAATATAATTTTCCGACCCTATAAAGTATATATATTCTGGATTCTTATAGATAGCGGAGTCGATTTAGCCATGTCCGTCTGTCTGTTGAAATAAATTTTCTGAAGACCCCAGATATCTTCAGGATACAAATCTTCAATAATTCTATCAGACATGCTTTCGAGAAGTTTCCTATTTAAAAATTAGCAAAATCCGTTCATAAATAACGGAGCAAAAATCCGAGAAAACCTCTATTTTTGCCCTATTGTTGATCTATATCTCGATTACTAAGTCATAAATATAGACAATATGGATATCTTATGATAGATATTTCAAAGTCCATTGCAACGATGTATATAAGGCTATAGTAAGTTGGACCTACAATGGGTCAAAATCGGGAAAAATATTTTATTACCCGAATTTTTTTGTACAAAAAAAAAATTTTTTTGTCGTACATTTTTTTCACTAATAAATTAAAAAATATGTATTTTTAAATTAATTTTTTTTTTTTTAAAAAAAATTGGGAAAAACTTTTAAAAAACAATTTCGAAAAAAAAATTAATTTTATTTTAAAGTATATAAGATTCGGCACAGCCGAATATATCACTCTTACTTGTTATTGTATTAATTCTTGGTTTATTGAGAACAGAAAATGAAAGCTTTGAGACACTGTTAAATTTTTGATACTTTTATACAATTTATATCAAAACAAAATAAAATACCGCGGTTGTTGTTATATCTGCTTGAAAATTAAGTTTAATTAGCTGGTTCAATGGACCTAAAGGGTATTTTTTAGTTTTCTATTTGCTTCAAATTTAATATTTTTTATTCACCATTTACTTACCAAACTATTTTCAAATATACCCATTAGTTACATAGTTATCAATTAGATTAATATTAATTTGTATTCGTATTTCTGTTGTAGGTCAGACTTACTATGGCATTATATATGTACGTCGCTGGAAAGTTATTTGAAATATTTATCATTATAATCCAGATATGAGCCATTTCTTAGCTGATTTTTTTGATTTTAAATAGCAATCAAACCGGTAATAAAACGTATATATTGATGTATGAATCATGTATGTATGTAAGTTAATTGGAGGCTACGGAAAGTTGATTTCAACATACAGACGGACAAACGGATATGGTTATATCGACTCTGCTATCTATAACGATCCAAAGTAGTATATGTATTTGTATACTTTATGGGGTCGCAAATGTAGAAATTGCAAACGGAATGACAAACATATATATACCCTTGGCACTAAAAGAATAAAATATGCAACAAAAATATGCAGATATTTGTAAAATATGCACTATTTTTAAAATTGTCTGAAACGGATAAAAAACTAACTCTTATGATATTGCATAGTTTTGTTTGCCCTGGTTATTAGAATTAAATCACTAAATTAAAGAAGCTAAATATTTGTTTCCTTAAATCAAATCAAATATCGTTGGTTAATGTAAATGCGGGAAGTAAATGCCTAAAAAATTCAATTCCATTCGATTAAACCAAATATTATTAATTGTTTTCATTTAAATATTCCATTTATGTAACAACAACTTCAATACCCACAAGGCATTATATTTCATGTCTCCATGTAATTTTAGTTTTAAATTCATTTATTTATTTCTATTCCATGCACAACAAATTGTTTTATGTCAAACATCTATTGTTAAGACCAAACAAGACAATAAAATTAAAAAAAAATAAAAAAAACAACTCCAATTTGAAATTGTATACTGTTGAATTTTTAATAATAATTTTTTTTTCTTTATTATTATTTAAACATTAAACACACACTTACATGCAAACATGCACTGAATTTGATTTATGCAATCAAGCCATTAAACTATTTTAATATTCAGTGTAAATTTGCTAAACATTTTTGAAGAAAATCTAAGAGAAAAAAAAAAAAGAATTATAATAAAAATGAAACGTGAAACAAGTCAAAATTATTTACAATATTTTATTAATTTATTTATTGTTCTTAACGAGTTTTAATCTGGTTTTAATCCATCCATCTCTCTCTGTCTGTTGGTGGAGGTGGAGGTGGTTGTGGAGTTGCTGGTGTTTGGCAAAGAAACTAAATACTGGCAATTTACTGTCGCCGTCAGAGACCAGACCACACCACACCTTTTATGGTTGTCTAAAGTCGCAAAGAACATGATCAAAATTGTAAATTGATTCTTTTGTACATGAAATGAAATGATTTGATTTTTTCTATATTTTTATTTTTTTTCTTCTAACGTTCTTTTTTATTAATTTTTTGACAAGTTCTTGTCTTTTTTGATTTTCTTACCATAAATAACATAAATTTTTTAGTTTCAAAACCGAATGTAAATAAATTACTTATAGTTCAATGTATTTAAAGGGCAGTTTATGATTTTAATTTGAATTTATTACTTTTTTCAAATACAAATTACGCATTCATACCAATGGATTGAAATATAGTTAACGCTCAAAATGTTGTGTAGAATCATAATTTATTTTTTACTTTAGATGTTTTTTTATAAGATCAATCACACTTGGAATTATTTCTTATCTAGATTTTATTATTAAGATTTACATAAAACTAAACAAGTGTAGGGGTTTCAATTAAAATTATATATATGTATGTGTTTATTTGGAAATATATTGAGTTAAATTATATATATTATTTTAATATTATCTTATTCAATGGCAAAATAAAAAACATACTCACAGGTGCTGGCCCTGGAATTTTGAAAAATACCCCAAAATTATCTATAGTTAAACATTTATTTTTTATGATTTCTTGTTCTAAGCAAATCCTAACGATGTTATTTCATAATCAGTTTCAATTTCTTTAAAAGATATAAAAGCGAAATCCATAAGGCTTTTAATTGATTTAGAGTGTGTGTACATACCAGCCGCGGATCCAGGTCAACCATTTTGATGTGGTGGTAAAAAATTAAAATTTGTTTTACATTAAGCATTTTTTTTTTTCCTTTTTTATATGAAAACTTTTTGATTTGTGGGGAGGAAATTCCTATTTCACCCCCTGGAACCGCTCCTGGTACATACATATGCATACAGATCAGTGGTCGACACTTATAGCCACCAGTAAGCGAACATTATCGGTTATTTGCCTGTAAACAACACGAATGTCAACAAAGTTCCTAAAAGTTATCCACTAAGAAATAAAAAAATCGTAATCAATAGCTAGTCAGATTACAACAGGAAAGGAAATTATATAATGTTAACATCTTTATGCCGACCACTGATATATGTAGATAGCAAGGGTATATATAAGTTTGTCATTCCGTTTGTAATTTCTACATTTTTCATTTGCGACTCCATAAAGTATTGTATATATATTCTGGATCGTTATAGAAAGCGGAGTCGATATAGCCATGTCTGTCTGACGTATGTTAAAATCAACTTTCCGAAGCCCTCAACTAACTTTCATATAGATGAAAGTTTTTTTTTTCATATATTAGTTTGTATGAGAGATGCCACGCCCATTACTGATAGTCCGCCCATACTTGTCCTCAATATTTATATTGATGGTAGAATTATCCGTACAAAGTTTATGGACTCTAGTATCCTATATATTCCATTTTTATCCCTTCTCCTTCATGAGAAGGGTATAAATAAGTTTGTCATTCCGTTTGTAATTTCCACAATATAATTTTCCGACCCTATAATGTATATATATTCTGGATCCTTATAGATAGCGGAGTCGATTAAGCCATGTCCGTCTGTCTGTTGAAATCAAGAAGACCCCAAATAACATACAAACTTAATTCATACATCATTATATCGGGAATTCTTCCGGCTCGGTTGCTATTTAAAATCGGCCCACAAATGTCTGAGATATAAGGAAAAAACCGGGCCAACCTCGATTTTTGGCCTATTTTTGATCTATATCTGAGGCCGAATTACCGCATTCGTGATCGAATGAGCTATCGTATCTAAAAATAATTTCGATATCGTAATTATAACAAAATGTACTAAATTTCATGCTCGATATCGAATTCCGTAATCTCAAATAAGAAAATTACGATCGATTTTACTCGCTATCGAATGCGGTAATTCGGCACCTGGATTACTAAGTCATTAATATAGACAATATGGCTATCTAATGATAGATATTTCAAAGTCCATTGCAACGATGCATATAAGGCTATAGTAATTTGGACCTACAATGGTTCAAAATCGGAAAAAATATTTCACACGATTTTTTTTTTTACCAAAAATTTTTTTTGTCATAAATTTTATTTCACTAGTAAATTTAAAAAAAAAAAAATTAAAAAAAACTTTTGAAAAAAAAATTTTTTGAAAACAATATTTGGAAAAAAATATTATTTTTTAAATTTTGAAAAATAATTTTGTTTATCTAAAAATATTTAATATTTTTATTTTAAAGTATAATTTGGTGAAGGTTATATAAGATTCGGCACAGCCGAATATAGCTCCCTTGCTTGTTTAAATTTACTTTATATGGCAGGTACCACATTTTTAAATTTACTTTATGTTGAGGTACCACGCCCACTATTTATAAAATCGACAGAGATGATTTATTTGAGGACTCTAGCTATTATAGTTTCTTAGATATTGTATTTTTAATTTACATCATATGGGAGGTGCCACTCCCACTGTGGCTACTACTCTCATTATACCCTTCACCTTCGTGAGAAGGGTATATATAAATTTGTCATTCCGTTTGTAATTTCCACAATATAATTTTCCGACCCTATAAAGTATATATATTCTGGATCCTTATAGATAGCGGAGTCGATTAAGCCATGTCCGTCTGTCTGTCTGTTGAAATCAATTTTCTGAAGACCCCAGATATCTTCGGGATCCAAATCTTCAATAATTCTGTCAGACATGCTTTCGAGAATTTTGCTATTTAAAATCAGCAAAATCCGTCCATAAATAACGGAGATATGAGCAAAAATCCGAGACAACCTCTGAAAATTTCATCAAAAAAAGACAATTTATTGCATGCTTTGAGAAAAAAAAAACAAAACGTATGTGTGTTGGATTCATTGTGTGTTGGCTTCATGCTTCATGCTTTGTGTATTTTGTTTTTGTTTTTGTTTTTTTTTTTTTGGTGTTTGACAAAAAAGCAACAAAACGTATATATGTATGTTTGGATGTGAGTTGGTTTCACTGCTTTACGTATTTTGTTTTTTTTTTTTTTTTGGTGTTTCGTTTGGCGTTGTTGTTATTGAGAAGGGAATATATAAGATTGTTGTTTCGTTTGTAACTTCTACAATATAGCAATAGCAATTAAATGTAAAATTTTTAAAAGTTTTCTTGATATATTTAGGATGATATACGCTGAAAATAGGCAAGTAAGTAATGCATCCACAACAAAGGTGAAGGGTATATAAGATTCGGCATAGCCGAATATAGCACTCTTACTTGTTTTTGCCTCAAATATTTGTGCAAACGTTAAATTGCTCATGTAAAATTTGAGGCACATAGCTATTATAGTTTCCTAGATATTCCATTATTAAAATTAACTTTGTATGGGAGGGTGCCACGCCCATTTGAAATTTCAAATCAAAAGTCTTATTTCTTTGCCAATTTTAATTAAATCCATTTTGAAACATTTGAAACCTTATTTTTTTAATTATAAATTTGTTCAAATTACGTCACCGAAGGAGCATAAAAGTTATAGCAGTTTTGATTTAAAAATTTAAAAAATGTTTACAAAATTTGAAATTTAGATTTTTTTGATTCGAAAGTGTGGTTTATATGGGAACTATAACTAATTATGAACAGATCGCCATGAAATTTGATGGCATAATTTATATGTATATTTATGAAACTTATTTCTGTTGAATTTTATTTACGGCCATTTTCACAATGTACGATTAAAAGTTAACGTGAACTTTAACCGCAAGTTAGGCTAATCTGAATTTCACAATGTATGATTAATTTTTAACTGACACTATTTAACAACAAAGTTGCTGTTAAACATAACCGAACAATCTTCGCCGGTTAGCATCTTAATTGTAAGAAATATAATAAAAGAACATGAAAAACATTTATATTTTTGTAATATTTATAATTTTTGAAAAAAAGTGAAGCGCAGAAAATGCAATTTTGCACGGCGTGATCCAGATACCACCCGGATATTGCACTTCAGAAAAAAATACAAACCAAACAACAAATATGCACTTTTTCTTGTTGGTTTTCAATATTTGTTGTTCAGTTTGTTTCTTGGTATAAAGGCGCAATATTTAGGTACTTTAATATTTTTGAGTTTTATAAGTTTTTTTTATTATGCAACTAATAAAATACAAATAATTATTTTTTGATGCCGCCTTTTTAGAAATTTTTTATATTTCAATCTTTCATTACACTATTTTTCGTAAACAAATGTATGCAGTATTGCCATACTTTCTACTAAATGCTTTTGTTAAGTAATCAAATGATGGTGAAACGTAAATCGGTAACCGTTGGTTAAATGGACCCCGTTAAACAAACCGACAGTTAGTTAATTTTCTGTTAAAATGGAAATAATCGTACATTGTGAAAATGGCCGTTAAAGAGATTTCTCCTCGTTAAAGTTATTTTCGGAATTTGGCTTTATATGGGAGCTAGAGTCAATTATGAATCGATCCGCACAAAATTTGTAAATGTGATTTGTTTTTATATAGAACTTAAACATTATTTTTAATATTTTTTGAAATTGTTTTTTAAAAGTTTTTTCCAATTTTTTTTTTTTAATTTTTTTTTTTTTTTTTTTTGACTTATTGTAAAAAAAATTTATGACAAAAAATGTATTTTGTAAAAAAAAATTCGGGTTAAAAAATATTTTTCCAGATTTTGACCCATTGTAGGTCCAACTTACTATAGCCTTATATACATCATTGCAATGGACTTTGAAATATCAATCATTAGATATCCATATTGTGTATATTTATGATTTAGTAATCGAGATATAGATCAAAAATAGAGGTTGTCTCGGATTTTTGCTCATATCTCCGTTATTTATCGACGGATTTTGCTGATTTTAAATAGGAAACTTCTCGAAAGCATGTTTGACAGAATTATTGAAGATTTGAATCCCGAAGATATCTGGGGTCTTCAGAAAGTTGGTTTCAACAGACAGACAGACGGACATGGCTTAATCGACTCCGCTATCTATAAGGATCCAGAATATATATACTTTATAGGGTCGGAAAATTATATTGTGGAAATTTCAAACGGAATGACAAACTTATATATTCCCTTCTCACGAAGGTGAAGGGTGTAAAAACAGAACGAAGGTAGAACCTCATACAAAACTGAATATTTAGTTTCCTATGTGAATACATATTTAAACTAAAATCGTTTTCTCTTCTGTGTCAGAAATATTTCTGTAAATCATGTAAATTAAAGTGTGCAATAATTTCCAAAAGTAAAGACCTTAAATTAGCCCATATTTATGATTCCGCTAATTGCTGGAGCACTACACTGTGTTTAAATAAATTACAGATTAAGATTAACTGTATAATCAGAGCAGTAGAGCACTTAAAATAACTCAACAATACAGAAACAAACAACCATACTTACGTACGTACTTACTTAAATTTCAATAATTCCTTAATAAACACACAATTTTTATTATACCATCCACTCATTCGTACAAATAGAAAAAAGATATTGGGGTGGTTGATGTTGAGAAATGTTCAATGGGTGGGCGAATTAATGAGTAGCAAAACAAGATTAAATGGTCAAAATGGCGAGTATGTATACACTTTCGACATGACTCCAAATTGTGATTAATACTAAACGTTGTAAATATGTAGTCGAAACAACAAGCAAAACGAGGAGAACCCAACTACCGGCCAACCGACCAACCATCCATCTATCCAACCCATCAAACCACATGTGAAATTATTTCTTTACTTTGTTGTCCTCTCCAAGTAACGATTTAAGCAAATACCACTAAATGAGCTTATTTTATTGTAGTTGTTGCTGCTTTTTATGCGTCGCCTCCATTGTTCTTTGAAATTGTATAAAATCAACAGTAGTCAGTCAGTCTCTCAGTCATTTAGTGTGTCTGTTTAACTGTTTTACTTACTGTCTTTATGGCTTTCATACGCACAATTCTGTTTAGATGTTATAAAAGAAAAGTGTTGCCATTCAGAAGCAGAAGCAGCAGCAGCAGCATCTTAGTTTCTTTTTCAATTTACTTGTCTTTCTCTCTTCTACTTCGTCTTCTACTTTTATTCTTCTATTCCTTACATCCCTTCCCTTCCCCATTTGCGTGTAGTGTCTGCTCGTCCCCACCCTAGAGAAAGTAACAGTCGCATTGGAAATTGAATGAGAAGCAACAGGGTTTTCTGTCTGTCTGCCAGCCAGCCACTAACAAATACACACCCACACACACACACTATTACAAGTCACTCACTTAGTTACACACTCACCGGCACTCGCACACAGTCACTGTGAGTCCGTTATTCAATATGCAGACAATATGGCTGAGTGTTAAAAATAAATACAATTCTATCATCATCAACATCCAACAACTACAACTCATATTCATACACATACACAGTATACACTCACTTAGTACATACTACATACGCCTCTCACTCCCCAAACACATACTTTTACATACAGATGAAATATCCTTAACATTGTTGTTAGGTTGATTATTGTTGAATATTGGTTGGTTGTTAAGCCCCTGCAAAGAATACTACAAATCGGGAATGCGTACTGAGTTTTTTAATGCGTATTAATAAAATTGTTATAAAATGGTACTTTTTCAGCAAGGATTATACTTTGGCTTTATGAAATATGAGCTATGAGAAGGAATTTTAGAATTTTTAAACATAATTTTGGTTTCAATATGTTTTTTTTTCTTAATAAATCTAGTCTAATTGTTTTCTAATTGTGGGTTGGAAATTTAGATTTCCAACAAAAGGTACTTTCTTGGTTTTCAGAATATTATCAGGCCTGTCACACATTTTGTTCGGAATGGTTTCAATTCCGTAGTTTTTATTACGATCGATTTCGTTTTAGATTAATTCCAAAAATATTTAATAGTTCTGTATTTCTGATTTTAATTTGACATTTGTGGTACAGAAATTGATTAAACATTTTAGAAAAACAAAGAAAAAATAATAATTCCACTTTGAAAACTGAAAGTTGTTTTATTCCGAAAGAAATTTTCGTTTAACTTTTTCTGAAGAAGCTAAATACGGAATTAATTCCACTTTCGATCGGAATGGAATTCTGTGACAGGCTTGTATAGTTAAAGTCTGTCAAGCAAGTACCTCTATTGGATAGAAAAGTCCTACTTTCTCACTCTCTGAGTGTCTTACTGCATCTATTTTTATTTCAATGTCCAAGAAATTTTATATTATCTGTGTTCTTATCTGATTGGATTGAAAAAATAATAATTTTTAAGTTAGTGTCAGTGCCTCAAAACTTAAAAAAATCCAATTTTAAATGGTCTGTCATTAAGCGCTTCCTATCCTGTGTGTGAGAAACCATCGACATTTTTATTAGTTTGAAAGGCCTATCGATGCAAATTTTCCATGACTCTGGTGCCAGCGGCTTCAGAAAAGCCCAAAAAGTTTAATGGATTCAAATCTCAATGGCCAATTCATATTAACCATGCCCTCAAATCGTTCGTGCAGAATGTCCAATGTGGCATGAGCTGTGTGGCACATGCCAAAAGAAGTTGATAATCATCGACCTATAGCGCTCGCCGTTGATGGTGATGGCCTGGCCAACGTCATTCTCAAAGAATGATGGATAGATGTAATCGATGATGCCGGCAGCCCAAAATCCACACCAGTGACTTTATCGGGATGCATTGAAACGCTATTAGATCACAATTTCGTGCATAAATGGGCCTCACCGTAAAATGAGAGAAGCGTGCGGAACGTTGTCCTGGCAGAAAAGCCATTTTGATAAATCAGTCTTATCATTTGCACGTATTGTTGAACGCTGTATCCGTCCATGGTGATTTGGCAAAATAAACTGAATAAATAACAATCAATTCCACAGATTTAGCTTCAACAATATGGACGATATCAACTGTCGAAATTCGGAAGACCCTATACAAATTCCTATTTACACTACATCTGAGAAACTTTTCTGAATTGTTCAGTTCAGACAAAAACTCAGAGATAATTTTTCCCTTAACATGATTTTATCAAAGAATAATGACTATAATACAAGGTGGCGCAGAAGTAAACTTCCGATGTTTTTTGGCTGTAATTAAAAAAAAAAAATGAAAAAGTTTGATTCTTATGGATTATTTTTATTTGGTCTTTTAATTTTTTTACATCAAGTCGAGAATATGATGTCATGTAAATGGCCGCCGCCTCAGTTGTTTGTCATTTGAGCCCTTTTTATGTCATTTTCCATCACTTTGGCCAAAACTTCATGCGATAGGTCCTCACATTCTTGACGGATATTGTCTTTAAGAGCTGCAAGAGTCTGAGGCTTGTTGACATAAACCCGCGACTTCAAAAAGCCCCACAAAAAGAAGTCTGGAGGCGATTTTGCTGGCCAGTGCAAATCGCCAAAATGGGAGATTAGGCGCCCGGAAAATGCATCCTTTAGCATATCGGTTGTGGCACGTGCAGTGTGTGCCGTTGCACTGTCCTGTTGGAACCACATGTTTTTCAATCCCAATTCATCAAGTTGCGGCAAAAAGAACTCGTTGATCATTGCACTGTAGCGCTCACCATTCACAGTAACAGTTTGGCGCGACGTCTTCGAAGAAAAAAGGTCCGATGACTCCTCCAGCGAAAACAGCACACCATACAGTGACTTTGAGCGGGTGTAATGGCTCTTCGTGGGTTACACGCAGAAGCGTAAATTTTGATTATTTACGTACCCGCTAAGATGGAAATGGGCCTCACCACTCATGATTATTTTTGATGAAAAATCATCTTCCTCTTGGTGGTGATTAAGGATGGCTTGAGCGTATGTTAGACGCGATTGGCGGTCAGCAGTTAACAGCTGATGCACCGTCTGGACTTTGTACCGAAACATCTTCAAACCTTCTACCAAAATTCGCTGTAAAGACCGTCGACTGATACCCATTTGCGTGGCACATCGTCTGGTCGATGTCGACGGCGCTTCCATGACATCCTCGGCTACAGCAGCAATATTCTCTGCAGAACGGCTACTCCGGGGTCTGCCACGCCTGGTCGCAGTGTTTCACCAGTAGGCGGTGGACGGCCAGGAAATCTGCGACGAAATTCACGTTGTGACAAAGTCACCGACCGATTATTGGTCAAGGAAATAGTCAGCAATATTCCGCGTTCTGGAGCAGTGTAGCGTAACATTGTTTATTAACGTGTATTTCGCATGTGTTTACTACACAAATGTCAAAACAGAACTGACATTAGGGGCCAATAGCAAAATTTATAGCATTTTCTAATAGGAGGATTACTTTTGCGCCACCTTGTATTTCTATGGCATTGAATAATAATTTATTTTTCACTTCCATTAATATTTAAAATTAATCCATTAATTGGCTTTGAGCACTGTTGTGGTCCAATATATTTTAATTGGTCATGGTTTTTTTAACAGTTATTATATTACTTAGTTTCCCTCTAGACTCGTTTTTTTTTTTGTCTCCTTAGGAAACTATTAAAAAACCAATTTGTTCAAATTATTAACTCAGCTAAATTTTGCTGATCTCTGCATGCCTCATTTGTCAAACTCATAAAATGTGTTTGTTTCCGAACAAAATCTAATTCCCAAAGATATTTTAAAATATATAAACAGAAGTCTTTGTGAGTCAGATCTAGAGAATTCGGGAAATAAGAGAGTAATGCGTAATATCAGGAGCTTAAATTTCTATAATCGAAACGAATGATGTTACACTGTTATATTGGAATGATATGTTTGTTTAAATTAAGATATTTTTACTTATAACTTGTGTAATATATATTCCACTAGCTTGACCCGGTGCGCTTAGCTACCCCTGTCGTAGTAAAAATCGGTTCAGCCGTTTAGTAATTATTGTTTAAGACCTAAAGGTACCAATTTTACCAGTTTTCCTTAAACCTTTCTGGTAAAAGTATTGAAAAAAGTTATAGCCTATTGTCGCTTCCAAGTAAGGATCTATATACGTTCCAAATTTCAATAAAATCGATTTAGCCGTTTAGGCGTGATGCTCAAACAAACCAACAAACTTACAAAGACATTTATATATTTATATGGATAATGTGGCAATGTACTTACAATATTTCCGTCAAGTTTCCTTCTTTATTTCCAGTTGAATATTAAATCTATGGATACTTCATATGGCTTCCCTCCACTAAAAACACAATGTAGAATGTCTTTAGGGCTCCGATGTTTAGTAATGGATCCTTTCTAATCTAGTACAAAGCTCATGTAATATTATAAGAACGTATTCTCATTTTGTTTTCTTTGAGATATCAGAAATATCAGTCACCATTAAACCATTGAATCTTCCATCTTTATTTTTATATTTTTGTAAGATTAAATAAAGTATTTTTTCTTAAAGAACAAGAAATTAAGATTGGAAAAAAACTTCATCTTGATGTTTTAATAAACGGCACTTAAAATCCCCATAATTCATGAGTCCGCTACTCGAGATTTTGAAGTTTAGCATTGACTGGAAATAATAATTTATTGAGGTTATAAAAAAAAAATACATTTTAACTGAACTAAAAATAAATGCCATATAAGTCCAACACATTTACTGATACTAACAAATAAACTTTAACCAAATTGTAGGAAATTATATTCTCTACAAATGTTGTCATAACTCCAAAACCAGGAGGAAGCAAAAATCTGTGACCTTGTTGACTTCAATCGCTCGCTTAACGTTTAAGTTATTTATGATGAATAAACACCTTATTTAGAACCTCAAGACACAATTCTTGGACAATTTTTATTGCAGTACTCATTCATTCTGCAGTTTAGTAATATTCCATTTAATTTCACTAGCCCAGTTCTGTATAATTTTCATAATAACGATAATTGGGAAGCCAACATTCACCGTGCTAACTTCCAAAGCAGTCATATACGAATAATGGTAAATTTATTTCCAATTAAATGTCTTTAAATTTTTACTGGGGAATAATAAAGTTTGTTGACTCTACAGAATAAACAGAACTTTTTTAATCCTTATATTACCATATCACATGATACATTGTTTGTGAGCATGTTGTACGTTCTAAATAATGTTAACCCCTTTGGGAATTTATGGTACGGGGTTGGTCATTTTAAATATGACGTAACTTACGAATGCGACATTTGATTTCAACACTTAAGCTGTCATGTGAAAGGTGTTGGTCTCTTCTTAAGTTTGTAGTATAAAATTAAACAAATTAACATAAGTTCATTATTCATTTGTGCGTTTTTTATGAGTGCTCAGGAAGGTTGCTCTGTACTCCGATTCGAAGGAAAACTTTTTAGAATGTCATTAAAAAAAATAAAGTTTCAGATGAACTATAGCACCTTGAACACTTACTTTATTCACGACGTAGTGTTCCAATGTTAAGCCATCTAGAACATGGTGGTTACCTTGTTTCTAAAATTCATACTGTGGCTATCTTTAGAATCCTTTCCGTTTCATATTACAGGATGAGAACTACTTATTTATTACTCCAGAAATATTGTAATTAAATTTTCACCAAAATGTTGTTCAAAAACATTAACAAATGTCTGATAGTTTCAACTTTTGAATAAATGTTCCAACATCCAAAATAGGTATATTTAAAAAAGGTAAAGTCCTAGTTCCAACTTAAGAATTCAGAAAGCAAATAAGGTTCTTCTTTATAAGAATATACTTCTTAGACTACTCCAGTGACACGTTCCATTATCTGTGATGTCATCCATCTACGAATATAATTCTCTTTGCAACAATATCGTCGAATAACTCATACCATTCCGAACATCAAATAGTAAAAGTTTTTCTCCTATTTGTAGAAAAAAACTTGAACCGTAATAAGTCCCAAAAAGCATAAACATCAAATTGACAATAAAAATTGCTGGCCTTAACAAACTGAAAAATTGAGAAATAAAGTAGAGTTTTTATAGCAAATCTTTCTACTTGGTAATCCAAATAAATAAGACCTTCTCATATCACTGTGATAAATTGTTTCTGAAAACAAAAAATGCCTACAATTGGTAGCAACTTGTTTATCCCCCTGACACACAATATTGAAGGACATCAAGTGGAATGGAGTAGAGAGAAGATGAATAATAAATTGTCATTAGTTCGTTTAACATGATGATGATGATGATACTCGTACATGGTAGATTTGAATATGATTCTTATTGTTGTTATTGATGTTGATTTTAATTCAATACTTGTGTTGGGAAAATGAAAATGAAAATGGCAATATGGAGGTTGGAGGATGGGGATGGATGATGAATAACGATACACACACCAGTCATTCTGTCACTCACTCAGCCAGGCAATCAGAGTCCGTCCGTGTTATAGTCCTTGATATACATATTGAATTAATAAAGAGAAGTGGATAAAATAAATACAATGTAGCACAAAAAAAAAACTGAAACATACATAATTGACAGGGAGTCGGAAAGAGGAAATGAAAATGAACATGTATGTAAATGAGAATGAGCTGGTAAACGGAAGCATCCCCTGCCTTCATGTGTGGTGGTTCATCAATTGATTGGTTTAATTGAATGGAATCCATACAATTCCAAATTCAATTCAATTGTTAGGAAAACAACTAAATTTAGAGTGTGAGAGTAAATAAATGAAGGTGGTTTTAGGTGAAATAAATAAAAAAAATAAATACACTTTACAATCGTTTTTTTTTTTTTTTGGTTTTTTGTTTTTTTTTTTATTTTATTTTGAGAATTTAATTAGAATTTATTTTAGAATTAAATTTAATTAGTTAGTTAAATTTTAAATGTTTACATGTATGTTTTTTTGGGATTTTTTTTGTTTTTTTTTTATTCATTTATTTATTTTTATTAAATTGTGATATAATTTATTTAAGAATTCGATCGAATTTTGGTTTTTTTGTATTTTTTTGTTTTTATTATTTTTTATAATTTTTTTTTTTTTGTTTGTTCTGTTTTAATTTATAATTATAAGTATATTTTTTATAAGAGTCTAAAGTAAGAAAAAAATGGTGACGTAGACGCAAAAAATATCTGTGTAATTATAACACTGACAAGTGCTGCTGCTGCTGCTGCGGCTTCTTCTCCTTCCTCTTCTTGTTCCGAAAAATAAAATAAAAATTCATCAAGTTCTTCTTCTCTAATATTCTTCTGTATCTTCTTCAACATCTTTCTCTTGCACTCTAAAAAATAAAAAGTTTTTTGCACGGTTTTATTTTTTATATTTTTTGTTTGTTTGTTTGGTTTTTTTTTGTTTTTTTTTTTTTTGTTTTGTTCAATAAAAAAAGTTTATTTTTTTCCTCATTCGCTTTTAAATATGCTGCTGTTCTTCATTCTCTATTATAATTCTTCATCTTCGGTATTCTATTTGTTTCATCATCTTGTTCTGATTCATCTTCCTTTATTTTATAGCTCTTCTTTCCACTTCTTCGTTTGCACACACACACACAAATAATCCTGTTTTGTTGTAAGTAGTTTTTGTTATAGTTTATATAGTGGTAGACATACTGTCGTCGTGGCTTTCGTCGTCGTCGTCATTGTTGTTGTTTTTGTTGTATTTTGGTTGTAGTCGTCGAAGTCGTAGAAGTCGTAGCAGTTGTAGTCTACTTTTGGGATACAAAATCAAAAGTCGTTGCTCCACTAGCTTTGCCCGAAGCACTACGATGGAAATGGACATTCTGCCATTTGTTGTCGCGTTTATGCCAGACACGTGTCTCCTCCGACTGATGGGTGTGGGCATGACCCTGTTTATCGATATATTGAGTTAAGCGTACATAAGCAATACAAGCGGCATCCTCGCCCAAGAGATGGACGTGTGGATTTAAAATGGTAGTATTGATGGCTTTGCAATTTTTGCCCAAGACATTTTCAAAGTAGAATTTGTGAAAGTCAATTCCTTCGACCAGATTGCCGAGGGCTTCCGGCTCGAAAGCAGTCAAATGCGGATCACCGATTTTGGTGTAGGCATCAAAATCACCACTGTTGATGGCCTCAATCAGTTGTTCCGTGATTTTAATGATCTCCTGGCGCCTGGCCTTGACGTCGTCGTCCTCCAACGTGGTGTTGGATGAGTCGGTCGAGTCCTTGACGGGCGAGCCCTCGCCCTTTTTGGTGACCATGCTCTTGCTGGAGAAGTTGCGCGTGGCCAGCATGGTGGTCAAGATGGCGCCCTTCAGCTTGCGACGGGCGTTGAACTTCTTGAGGCAATCAACAGTTTCTTGGCGGTGTACCACGGAGGCAACACGCTCGCGCTGGCATATCCAGGGGTGTTTGAGGGCTTCGGCCGCCGTGATGCGCTTGTGGGGATTGACGGTAAGCATTTGATTGATGAGATTTTTGGCTTCTGGTGTTACCGTATCCCATTCGGGCGATGGGTAATCGTAAGCTCCAGCCTTGATCTGGGAATACAGACGGTGCTGGTCCTCATCCCAAAACGGTGGATAACCAACGAGCAAAATGTATAAGATAACACCACAAGCCCAAATGTCCACTGGCTTGCCGTAGGGTTCCTTTTTGAGCACCTCCGGTGAGAGGTAGCCAGGAGTGCCGGCAAAACCGAACCAGGCCTGATGATCACCTTGCACCTCAATGGCCAGACCAAAGTCGGCCAGTTTTACAGCGGCACCCTTGGCCTTGCTAGCTAATAGTAAGTTTTCCGGCTTCAGATCACGATGGACCACACCATTCGAGTGGCAGTGATTTACCGATTCCAATATCTGCTGAATACAATGCGATGCATCCGCCTCCGAATAGAATTCCCTTGCAACAATATCCTCAAACAATTCGCCCCCGGTCACCAGATCGAACACCAAATAGTGATAGTTCTCCTCCTGTATGCTGTCGTGCAGTCGCACAATATTTGGATGGTGTAGCTTTCGGCAGATTCTCGCCTCGCGCTCCAACTTTTGAAAATCTCGTGCTGTTAACTTTTTGGTATTGATAATTTTTGCAGCAAACTCATTGCCTGTGGATTTTTGAACGCAACGTTTTACAATCGAAAAAGCGCCTCGGCCCAGCTCTTCTTTAATCTCATAATTGTCCGAGAAACGCGTACAGGCTGCTGGAGCAGCCATCGCGATGGCACACTTGAGAAAATCTATTGCGGCAACAAAATAAAGGACCACACCACGTCAATCACAGATTGTTGTGTAGTCGTCTCCGTCGTCGTGGTCACAGTCGTTGGCTTCTTCGTCGTCTTTTACTTCTACGTCTCTAACACCTCCTCCTTTCTTTCTTTCTTTCTATCTATCTTCCTGCTGAGAGGGGTCTTGCTTGTTGTGTTGTTTGCTCGTGTTAATTCTCTTTAATGTTGTTGCTGCTGTTGCTGTTGCTGCTTTTGGTGGTAGTAGTGTGATACTTGATTAATCGTGGAAATTGTCTCCTCCGTTGTCGTCGTCGTCGTAATCGTAGTCGCTGTTGAAGACTTAATCGTACTTCGTAGCTCCGATAGCCGTTTAAATTGTTGTTGCTGTTGTGTGATTGTATGTGGTTTTTGGTGTTCTTTTTCTTGTTCTTTAATATGTTGTTGTTGTAATTGTTGTTGCTGCTGCTGGTATTGTTGGTGTTGTAGCAGTAGTTGATGTTGTAGTATGTTGTAGATGCAACTCTATATTTCGGAATAAAAAAAAAAGAACGCAGAAGAAGAAAGCAGTCGATTAAATTGATTTTTAACTTTGTTTTAGTTTTTTTTTT
This sequence comes from Calliphora vomitoria, assembly GCA_942486065.2. Classification (NCBI taxonomy): domain Eukaryota; kingdom Metazoa; phylum Arthropoda; class Insecta; order Diptera; family Calliphoridae; genus Calliphora; species Calliphora vomitoria. Next base: position 49,116,547 of record OW818032.2, read on the forward strand.
TTTTTCTATCTATATTTTTTTTTCGAAACTTTATTCGATTTTTTTTTCTTTTGCTTTAATATTGTAGGTGTAGAGAGCAAGCAGAAGTTTTCTATGGTTTTATTTTTTTTTTTTTTTTTCTTAATTACAATTACAATAAAATAAGGGGCAAGAGTTATTATTAAAGCACTCGGTTAGTTTTTAGGTTTTTTTTTTTTTTTGATTCTTTCTTTTCTTCCTTCTGTTTTTTTTTTTCTTTTGATGAATATATAAATGTATGTATATAAATATTGTAGTATATGTATGTATATTGTATATACTCTACTTGTATGTATAGCTGATATACGTAAAATGTAGATATTTATTATATATATTTTTTTATATTATATTTTATTTATTATATTATTAAAATATTAGTTAGTTAGTTAGTTGGTTAGTGAGTAGTATAGAATGTGTTTTTTTTATATATGGTTATTTTATTTTCAGTTTATTCGGGGGCTTTTTTCAGTTTCTATTTATTCAGTGTTTCTGTTCTTATTCGCTTGTGTCTTAAACTCCAACTGACCCAGATTCGGGGCAGAGTAAAAAAACTTGTGAACAACGGAAGTGTATGTATATGTAAATTCTAATCAGTCCTTGTCCTGTAATGATTTTTGATATAGTTTTTTTTCTGCTTTTCGTTTCGTTTTTTTTTTATATATTTTTTTGTTAATATTCATTTGAGTTTCTTTTTTCTCGTAAATTCACTTATTATACACATTGGGGGAAAGACAAAAAGTTATTAGAGGATTGGAAATACGTATAAATTCGTTGAATTTTATTGATGTTTAATAATTTTTATCTTACCGTTCAACAGTTTGTATTTTTTGTTAGTTTTTTAGTTAGTAATTTTTCACTTTTTTTTCTATTTCGTTTGGTTGTTAACGAAGCACTTAACCAGCAGAGAAAAAAGTTTGTATCTACATTTTCAACGTTGATGCGTTTTCTATATATTTTTCTTCGCATCCAACACACTCAGCTAAAAAAAAGAACAAGACCGATTTTTTAGTTCTCGTTCTGCAGTCAGTAGTCTCAGTCTCCCCACAATGGGAATATTTTCTAACTGTCGTTTACTACGCAGAAGCAAGACTACGAAAATGTGTTCTAAAACTACCACCACAACCCCTGTCGCCACCATTAAAGCAATGTTAAATGGTCTCTGCCTGCCCTGACCAATGTGTCGCAATTATGTTGCCAATTAGAATTTATCATAGAAAGTTGGTAACACTGTGAGTAAATTTAGCACAAAACACACATTTCTAACGGTACATAAGGGTGTTTAATGGGAAATTATATTCCTGTCTCTCTCTCTCGCAATTTCTCAATTTTCCAGTCTCTCTTTGTGTTTAACTAAGTATGTGTGTGTAGAAAGTGGTGAGTTTTAAATACAACCCTGTTTAAGGGAAATTTATTAAAACAGGATATTAGCTTAAAAGTAGCCAGAGTTTTTGTTTTTATTTAAAGTATTACCACTGTCATAATTTTTTTATAATTTATGTAGTTTGGTTTTCCTTCAACCCCCCCTCCCTTTTTAAGTCAAGGACATTGATGTGTTGTCTGTGGTATGTAGCGAACAAAGCAAAAATCAAATTATTTCTTACAAAACATTTCAATTTAATTAATGTTGATTAATTTATTATTACTAATCAACGCAATAGCATTAAGACAAGCATTAAAAATTTACAAAAAAAAAAACAGACATGCTGGAATATTTGCCAAATAGCAGTTAAATTGTTTTAAATTTTAGATGAAAAAAATTTATTTTAATAGATACATATTCTTTCTTTTAATTTAATTTAATTGTATTTAAAGCATAACAAATTTATTGCACAAATAAATTTAAATAGAAGTAGCGTTTTCGTTTTTAAAACGATTTAACTAATTTTGGTGTTTTGTTAAACGATTTAGATCGTAAATTTTTCGTTTTTGAAAATTGCTCGGTTTTAAAATCACTCCATTTACAGTGCGATTATTTGCTTTGCAATGTTGGCTACCGTTTCAGCTAAACTACCGCTACCGAAATATCTGCAATTACCGTTACTGAAATAATCCAAATTAGCGTTACCGTTACCTTTTCAAGAATCAGACATTTTTAATTTAATTTGAAATTGCATACTACGTATTTTTAACATTTATTGGTGTTCCGTAAATCGAATCCACATGAATTACACGTTTTACTTTCGAGAAATCAAACTTAATCGATTTTAGAACACTAATACCTTGTTATTGAAAACTACTCGATTTCCACATAAGGACATTGTTTGAACAGTTTTAAATTTTAAGTAAAAACTATGTCAGCTGTTTAGAGACATTGTAAGGAAACTGAAATTTTATAAAAAAAAAACTTTGTAAATGTTTCAGGATGTTTAATAAAAATACATAAATCTTTCAATTAAAACTTATGTCAAGAGGCAACACAAAATTCTAAACAACACATTAACATTAATTCGGGTTCGAAATGATTTACAAGATTTCATTTCAATTTCCCTGTACAGAAAAGTTACCATAATTTTGTTACTTTTTAAACAATTTCTATAAGATATACCTTATATAAACCAGAATAAATAACAATTTCACAATATTTATTCAGTTATAGTCATTTGAAAGGAAATTTTGAAAATAACTCATGCCAACTTTTAACATTATAGAAAGCAATTTAAATTTCAACTTCCCGGTTAAGAAAAAATACCATAATTGGAAATTTATTGAGAAAACGCTTTTAGACCTATAAAGTATATATACTGGATCCTTACAGATGAAAATTGGACTTAGCAATGTACGTCTGACGCACCCACAGTCGGCAACAATATATCAGATATATTCATGAGAATAATTGTCCGAAAAAAATTAAACTCATCATAAAATATCTGCAGTAATGACACTCAAATCTTTTCATAATAGTTTCTGATGAAAAAATTATACAAATCAGTTCAGAAATCACTTCAAAAAGGATTTTTTATTGAAATTTAAATTTGATATTGAAATGCTCGCATTGAAAATTTAGAATTTTTTTAATCAGTGAACTCATCTCAAATATCTGTAGCTTTAAAACTTTTTGTTAATAACTAAACTGTTTTCTATAAAACTTTGACAGCAGTTTCAGGTTTGCTAAAAATACTCAGATTTTTTTACAATTTAATTACAGACAACTTGATCATATTCAAATAAATGGCACTGTATTTTTAAGACAAGTGTTAAGATATAATCACAGCTGCATGTGTAGACACTTCATATCTCTAGTTTGTTTTTTTTTATATATATATTTTCTCAATTTTTGTTACACCACCTATTTGAGTAGTATTTTTCGTAATTGTTTTTCTTTTCATGGTTGTTGGAGTTGTCAAGTTGTGTTGCATGCATGCAGCAGCAACATTTGGCATACCAAAATGTCAACATAAAATCATAAATTATATAAACATTTCGAAAATTTAACAACAAAAAAAAAATATTGCAAAAATTTAAGAATATTTTTATTTTCAATATCCAGTTTGTGGTGTTTGTTCAATTTAAAATGTTGAACAAGGTGTCATAAATCAATTTTATTTTAAGACAAATAAAAAACAAACAAATATTTTAAATATTTCTGCTATAATAATAAATGATCAAGATATGAAAAATTAGCTAAATATACAAACAAAAGTAAATGACTTTATATTAAGTACTAAGTATGTTTAAATAATCATAGTTTGGTTTTAGTTAAAACAATCAAGCGATTTTATTAATTGTTTGTCTTTTAGTTTAATGACTTTGATAAGAATATAATGTATGTACAATGACCTCTTTTTGAGTTAGAGATCAAATTTGAGAAAAGCCTGGGAACATTTGTATGTTTAAATATAATAAATAGATAAATAATAGAAAAAAACTAAATAAAATTGTCATATAACAAAACTGTTTTGTATTTATTTTAATATAACAAAAATAACTCTAAATATTAATATCTGGAAATAATTAGTAAACATTTTAAGCATTTATTATTTAATACAAATTTTAGTTAAACTAAAGCCAATGTGCAGTTTAGCTTAACTCAGTATAAATTTGATTAAGCTTTAGCTAATATCGTTTCAGGTTAGTAATAGAAAAGTTGATACGATCGTACTCTTTTTGATGTTAAAACACACCGTGGTACTCGTGTGACTAATTTGATTATATCAAACTATTTTCTATCGTTATATTGTGTATAACAGTTTTTTATATAACAAATATGTGTATAACAGTTTAATCTGTAGAATAATTTGTGTATAACAATTTTTTCCATAGAAACATTTGTGTATAACAGTTTTTTCTACAGAATAATTTGTGTATATTAGCTTTTCTACAGAAATTTGTGTATAAACGTTTTTGTGCAGAAAAATTTGAGTATAACAGTTTTTTCTATATAAAAATGTGTGTATAACAGTTTTCTCTATAGAAACATTTGTATATAACAGTTTTATCTACAGACAAATGCGTGTAAACAGTTTTATCTACGGAAACTTTTTGTGTATAACAGCTTTTTCTATAGAAAAAATTGTGTATAACAGTTTTATCTATAGAAAAATTACAGTAACATTTTTTTTTTCTACAGAAAAATGTGTGTAAAACAGTTGCGTCTATAGAAACATTTGTGAACATGCACACCAGTTTTTTCTACAGAAAAATTTGTTTATAAAAGTTTTTTTTTCTATAAAAAAATTTGTGTATAACAGTTTTATCTATAGAAAAATTAGTGTATAACAGTTTTTTTCTACAGAAAAAATTGTGTATACCAGTTTTTTCTACAGAAAAATTTGTGTATAACATAATTTTCTAATGAAAATAACACAACATTTCAATTTTAGTACTGTGGAGGTGAAAAATGTACCTAATATTTGAATATTATTTTGATACCGAACTAAAATTTAATTTTCCATCCATATTTCACAGTTTAAATTTGTCCCAAATCCTGTTCCAGATTGAAAATGTTTAATATTGAAAATCAAACAACAAACTATGTATAATCATTTAAAAACCATTAAACAATTCAAAGAATTATTAATTGAATCGATTAATTTGAAAACTATTAAAACAATAACAACACAACCATTAATTTTCATTAAATTAAGCACCGATGGACAGGCTTACGAAATATTTTCGCCAACTAATTAACAATTATTAATTAAAACTTACAACACACACACATACTATACTCCGCTCCATTTATGATTTTTTATTAAAATGGAATTTTTTCTGTTTACGATTTGTTTATCTTCATCACGATTTGAAAAAAAAAAGTAACAAAAATAAATCATAAAGAGATTCCATTCATTTGTAATTGTGAATTAGCCAACAAACTCAATAAATACTTGCAACAATCGTAAAAATGTAAAGTATTTATTTAATAAATTTGACATTGCCAATAAAAACACACTAATAAAACTTAAATAACAATAAAAACAAAATGAAATGAAACAAAACAAGAAGAAGAAATAAAAATTACAGTAAATATACCAGCAACAACAACAACAAAACAGGCAGACAGGCAGCCATTATTTTAATAACAATAATAAAATTGTCGCACTTGATTAGCTCTCGCCGTGTACGTATGCATGTTTGTATGTATGTGTGACAATTTGTATGAGAGCAGTTTTTTTGTAGGTGTATTTGTGTGTGAGTGTAGCTGTAAAATTGGCAATTGTACCGTTTTAAAGTACATATTGTAGTGTAAATAAACGATTAATATTTAAATTGCAAGAAACAAAGTGTGACAAATAAACAAAAACTACAATAAAAAAAGTCGATGCTCTATACACTCTTACATATATACCTACATATGTACGAACATTTTTGTACACAAAGACAATTTTTAAACAGACTAATTGCAATTGACAGCTTGAAAAATTGATTTTTGTGTTTTTTGTTTGTTTTTATGTAAATTTTTGAAATTCCAAACAATTAAACACATTGAAAAATCATCAATTTGAAAAATGACTTTTTAGCACTATTATCTCTGAAATTTGTAATAATAAATTAATATTTAAATATGTATGCTTGTACATACATATAAATAAACAAGAATATTTAAAGGTTCTTTTTGTAAAAAAGGTCGAAATTGTTTAAAGAATTTAACATTATTTTTTACAGCAATGTATAAAATTGGGTTTTGTAATTTTATACAATAAAGTACTCATTTTAAATCACGGTAACCAAACGGCTTTTAATTTAATTTCTTTCAAACGGCGAAAATGTTTGTGCTTTTAAATGATTACTCTAGTGCTCGATTTTAAATACTTTCAAAAAACATTAGTTCTTAAAGCTATTTATTAAAAATATTAATATAATTAAATATTCACTTATTATAAAAATAAATACATGAATATTTGAAACCGGTAACTCAAGTAACCAACAGAAAACTCATTAATTTTCCTTAAAACTGTGTGAAATTTATGTTTTTTTTTAATTAGTACTTAAAAATCTTTTATTTAAATATTTTAAACTGGTTACTCTGGTAACAGAAATTCCTTTCATTAGAATTCTTTTAAATTATGTAAAATTGTTGTATTACTCGATTAATCTATTTAAAACTATGATTTGTTCTTAATCATGTATTAATTACTAAAATTATTTAATATTTCTAAATAAAAACGATTACTCGTTTTAATAATCGATTATCCGAGTATTTCAAACCGGTTACTCAAGTAACCATTACCTATTTTAATCTATCTCATATAAATCGTTCTATATTGTTGTTATTTCAAAAGTGGTTACTCGAGTACTTGGTTTTTTATTATTCCATGAACCACTTCTAAAAACAAATTTGCTGTTAAATATTAGATAAATCCTTTGTATTATTTGTACCCAATATGTATAAAAACGATTAATTAACTAAAAACGTATTCGAGTATTTAACTATGGTTACTTAAGTAACCGAAAACCTATTTTATTAGTTTTGCAAAAGTTGCTCAATATCGGGATATTTTATTATATTTTACTCATGTAACCAGCAAAAACCTATTTTATAAAACGTGGAACATTGTTTTCTTTTCAGATTATTACTCGAATATCCGGCCTTTATTACTCGATTAACTATTAAGCAAAAATCCATTTATTTTTTAACAAGTAAGAGAGCTATATTCGGCTATGCGGAATATTATATTATACCTAATTATACTTCAAAATAGAATACCAAATTATACTTCAAATTTTAAATATTTTTAGTTAAACAAAATAATTTTTTTTTCAAAATTTAAAAAAAAAAAAAATTCTAAATTGTTTTTCAAAACTTAAAAAAAAAAAAATTTTCGGAATTGTTTTATTTTTTTTTTAATTTAAATTTTTTTTTTTAAATTTATTAGGGAAAAAATATTTATGAAAAAAAAATTTTGCTAAAAAAATATTTTTTCCGATTTTGACCCATTGTAGGTCCAAATTACTATAGCCTTATTAACATCGTTGCAATGGACTTTGAAATATCTATCATTAGATATCCATATTGTCTATATTAATGACTTAGTAATCTAAATATAGATCAAAAATAGGCCAAAAATCGAGGTTGTCCCGGTTTTTTCCTTATATCTTCGCTATCTATAACGATCCAGAATACATATACTTTGTGGGGTCGCAAATGAAATGTAGAAATTACAAACGGAATGACAAACTATATATACCCTTGCCACTCATAGTGAAGGATATAATAATGTTTGGGCACTCGAGATCGATCGAAATTTAGATTGATTATAGACAATTCAATTCTAACATCAATACCGTAATATTTGACATTTTTAAAAGTGGATATCACTTCATTTGTCCAATCGGAGTAAAAAGTTCTCAATTTATCAAGGAATTTAAAAAAAAAAATAAATTTTATTCAAATTTTATAATCAGTACTATAATATTCGAAACAGTATCATAACTCCGTAACTATCTCTGATGTCTATTTATCCTCATCTAGGACATCGCCATGTTAAAGTAACAGGCCCTTTTCATATAAAGTGTTAGAACTAGAACCGGTTCCTATCACTTTGAAAGATTTCATAGATTGACTCAAATCATATTACTTTTTGGTCTCTCATAACTTTAATTTTAATGAAGAAAATTTAGTTAGGTATCTAACTCAATTATTCAATCTTAAGTATTTCTTTTATAACACAATAAATCGACAATAACACACCTGTATAAAACCCTTAAAATATGACAAAAATCTGACACATTTTCGACATAAAACAACACTATAAATCACCAGATATTTTCGCCATAAAATCTAGTTTTTTTTTATTAATTCAAATATTTCAATTTTCAGATTTTCACATTTATAACCGTAACAACCAATAATGTCAGGCAACGGGTGCCAATCATAAATAACACTTTCGATTTCAAGACTTTCTTATTTGAAATCAAAAGCAAATGAAAATAGAGACAAAAACAAACAATATTCAAAACAAAATAAAATAACTTAACAAATGTATAAAATAACAAAAACAATATGATAAAAGTAAGGTGTTGGTGGTAAACTATATTATTAAAATTTATGGTCTGTGTCTTTAAGATTATAAAAGTAATTCTTTAAAAAAAAAACTATTTTAAATTCAATACTTCGCTCTTACATACTGTTTACCATCACATTTTGTATTCATTGTGGTCGGTCAATGAATGAATGAATCTATCGATAGTTCGTTCGTTCGTTCATTGATTGCGGTATATATTTAATGAAAATGTTTAATATACAACAAATTGATCCATCTTTTTTATAAATGATTTTGTATGGCTGTCCGTTCTTGCATTTTATCAGTTGTTGTAGTTTAAAGCCATTTAACAAACATCAGTTTTGTGGGCGTTAGTTTATTTAATTACAATATTTTCTTCTTTTCATTTGTTTGTTTAAAATTTCTTTTCTGATTAATAAGATTTTTTTTGCTGCTTATTTTATCGTTTTGGTAAATTCATTTAATATTCATAATTTACTTATTTTTTTTTTATTTTTTTTTTTTTTTTTGAATTCGTTTCAGTTACAGGTTTTCTCTGCGGTCCATAAATACCTTCTTACCAACACTTTAATTTAATCTCGAATTACCAGACAACTTTGTTGGTTGGAAAACGTGCTCGTGTCTTTCATTGAAAGATTATTATGGTTCATTTATGATGTGTGAAATCAACTCGATTTGATGGTGAAGAGCAACAATAAATATCGAGTTTGAATTGAAACTTTTACTTTCAACAAATTTAAAGCCGTTTAAATTAATAATTTGAGGGTAAGTGAAACAAATTTTGAAATGTATTTCAATTTACAGTAATATCGATTTGCAAATAGTAATTGAAAGTTTTCAGGAGAGTTTTATACATTTTAGTTATTCGTAAAATGTTTATAAATTTTGGGTCTTATGTTAAAATTTGTATAATAAAGGGTATTTTTTTAGAGGTGGAGAACATTAAATTGGCAGCAATGTTTTCTGTGATAGCTGATTTGACAGTTCTCAGCTGTTTTGGGGTTAGTTTGTTTTGGCAATTTAGCGTGAATAGACACACGCCATAACAACATTTGCAAATGTTTTTTTTGTTTTTGGTTTAATCGTGTTTCAATCCAAAAAACTCATCAGGCATTACGTGCATTTTATGGTGCTCATAATCGTCCATCAGAATGATTAACTCGAAAACTATTAATCGTTTTCGCAAAACGTTTACTCTTAACAATGACACGCATCCCGTGTAGTGTGCACAGAACAAGCGATTGATGGCGTGTAGGCGTGTTTATGATGATCCAAATGTGTCAATTCGCGATATAGAGACATGCTTACTAACTTTTTCGTGCCTCAATTGGAAGGCATTACTCACACAGCGATCGATACAATCAATTTCCTGAGAGAAAATTGGGCGAATAATAATTTCAAGAAATGAACCTGTTAACTGGTCACCTCGTTCATTTGATTTGTTGACATTAGATTATATTTTCTGGGAATATTTAAAGTCCCAGGTCTATGCAGATAAACCAGAAACAATCAGGGACTTGGAAGCGAATAAAATCTAATTAATGAGGCAACTGGATGGGTATTAAAAACGTTTTTTTCTGATTTATTTTTATTTTACAAAACTTTAAATAGATATGCAAGAGTTAAGCTTTCAGAATTTAGTTTTCAGAACTGTAAAATTTCAAAACAGGGGAAAACAAACGCACCCCAAATTTGACCTTTGATTTGAAACTTTTGAAACTTTAGTGATTTTTTTGTTTTAATCTTTCGATCTTTTATAAATGTTTGAATAAACATGTTGTTTATAATTTCAAACATCTATCTCAGTATTCAGTTAATCTTATTATCTTTAATATTATTTGTCTCTATTATTAAAACTGACTGTAATTTTCGCGAAATGTTTTGACTTATGTTTTAATATATAACATAAAATTAACATATGTAGATATATGTATTCCTGTAGGACATTGTCGTTTAAAATCACCCTTCTCTGGCAGCTATAAAAACAGTTTACCGTAATTTGAACTTAATTTAATAAAATTTATTACATTTTGTTTTAATCACAACGATTAACTGATTAATCTGTCTTGTCTAAAACCTCATATTAAACGAATGAAAAATAAAATTCATTATATGTAATCTCTATAATTATATGAGTATAAATCAAATGCATGCATGTTCATGTAGACTGTAAGCAATTATGGCTGGTAACGAATTTTATACACCCTCTCCTACTATACGTTTTTTTTTTCTTCTAATGACTATTGTTTTAGTAAACAAATATGTATTTGTATTAAAAAAAAATTGTTCATACTTAATTGCCAATCATATCGAAGTAGAATTTTATGAACAAATTCATTAGACTCGTTTCACACTACTTTTCCTTAACCCAACCTCTGACATCTACAAACACAAGCGTAATTAAATTGCCTAATGCGAAATGGGTCTTAGCAGGTGTATTCCGGTGATTTCGAATTGAATTTTCATAAATTTTAAATTAAATGACAATTAAATCTGCTGGTCAATTCACAAGGTCTCTTATCAGTCATATTGGAAATTAGTTTAATATTGTTACGTAAATTTTATAAATCTATTTTGTAATGGATTTGAATCAAAGACAATTTAATGAATGATGTAATGGAATAGTTAAAATGCTCGTATCATATTTGATTTAAAAAATTGAACTGAGAATAATACTTTCGAAATTGGCAGTTCCTTAAAAAATTCGGATTAAGCCGAATATTGAATATTAATAAGGGTATGTGGGATTTCGGTTCCGGACGGACTCTAATAATAAGTAATTTTCAGGATTGGTTGACGAACCCCAAAAATAACCTATCAGCACGACTACCATAACCCCTAAAATACTGGTACCATTATAATCGTAAATACCGTTACCGCTATTCTATAAATAATTTAAAATTATAAAAATAAAAAATTAAATCTACAGGATTTAAAATGTAAGTTAGCTTATTTCCAAAGTAACAGCTAATATTGTTACCAAATAAATAACCTATTATATTCGGCACCCGTTGGCTATGAGTGCCGACCACTGGTCTAGTTAGTCTACTATTAATAATAATGTTGCCATATCTAATAACAATAGTACATAGTAGTTATTTGAATATAACAACTAATTAAATAATGAATTTAACATGCTTATTTTCAAGTAGCTCCTATTTTAATGTATGCCACATTAAAGCTTCAAATTGTTTTTATTAAAACTAAATTAAAGTCTGCATTTGGCCGGGCATATAAAATTAAGTGTGTTGGTCGGTCAGTGGCAGTGTTTAGCGGTTTGTGGTGCGCTCTGTTAATACACAATGTTATTAACTTTACACTTAATAAATCATAATGGTTTATGGCTGTTTTTAATATTATTATAATGCTATTTTTTTTTTTTTCATAGTATTATTAAATTCTGAGGCTGTTATGTTTTTTTTTATATATATAAATAAAAACAAAAAATGTATTGAAATTTAGTGTTCTTTAGAGAAAACCAAAGTGGTGGTGTCTATAAATGAATCATATTTAAGTAAATTATAAATAAAACATTTATGTATATTGATTAAATGGCGGCTCTTGGCTTTTATAAAAGAAAAAAAAAAGCCAAGTGTCTAATAGAAAATCCTATACATTTGCAGCTACATACATATATAAAATCATAAGAATAAGTATTTATTTATTTATATATATAAAGTTAAACACCGTTAAGGCCTCTAGTTTGGTCTCTTAAGTGTAATTTACTTGTTTTACTAAATAAATTTTAGTTGGCCCGACAAAAATCTTAATGTTAGCAGACAACAAACAACAGGCGAGTACATTAACGTCAAGTAGTATTATTAATAATAATAATCATAATTTCAATAATTTTGTTTCCAATTTCGGTATTTTGGGGTTAATAACAAACAAATTCAAAATTTACTACCACAACATATGTACATATGAATTAACAATAAATGTTTAGACTTGGCTAAAACATATATGTATGTATGTATGTAGACACTAGCTAACCCGATGCGCTTCGGCGCCCAATCGTAGTAAAATGAAAATGAACTGAAACATAAACCTGGTTATAAATCGGTAAATAGAGGTTCAAATGGAAAAACACGATCATCTACAATCACTTATATTTTTAACTAAAAATCATTTTTATACCCTTCATCATGCGTGGTGAAGATATATGTATATAAGTTTGTTATTCCGTTAATAATATCTACATTCTTCATTTGCGACCCCACAAAGTATATATATTCTGGATCGTTATAGATAGCCATATCCGTATGTATGTTGAAATAAACTTCACGAAGCCCCCAAATAACTTACATACATGATTCATACATCAATATATCTCCTAAATACCCGGTTCGGTTGCTATTTAAAATCGAGAAAATCAGCCAACAAATGGCTGAGATACCTATTTTTGATCTATATCTGGATTACTAAGTCATTAATATAGAAAATATGGATATCTAAAGATAGATATTTCAAAGACCTTCGCAACGAAGTATATGCCATAGTAAGTCAGATCTACAATGGGTAAAAATCGGAAAAAATAGTTTTTAGCCCGAGTTTTTTTTTAACAAAAAATATCTTATATTTTAAATGAACTGAAACATAAACTAGCCACGTAAGTCGGTAAATATAGTCCAAATGCAATATGGGCGAGTTAATATATAGAATTAGAAACGTATTAGAATAAATAAAAACTGTCACTTATTCCCTTTTGTAAGTTCCAATTTTACTCAGATTCATAAGAACCTAATTTTATGTTTCTAGATTCATAAAGAAATTTCATATAGAAATTTCAAAAAATGTAATTATTTTTTAACATAGTCTCCTTGAGCTCTATGCACTTTCTCCAACGTTTCTCCAATTTTTGTATCCCTTCCAAAAAAATAAGATTTTTTGAGGTAATCAAAATGCGGAAAGCTTTCTCATACTTAAGTGATCATTCAAATTTTAAATCACTGAGCCATGTGAGATGCCTGTGGCTTCCACAATCTCTCGCACTTTCAATCTCCGATCGGCCAACATCTCAACTGGGCATCCAGAATGTTCGGCATTTTCTGTGCTTGTACGGCCACAACGAAATTCAGTAAACCACTTTTTTACCATTGAAATTGATGGTGTAGAGTTCCCATAATATTTATCAAGCTTAGCCTTAATTTGAGTGATGGTTTTTTCCGCAAAAAATAATTCACTTTTTTCCAATTTCTCCCCAAGTCACGAGGTAGTCTACTATCAGTGGCTGTCAAACACAAACTAAATGACGCAGCTTGCTAAAATTTTGACAGGAGTCGACTGAAAGATGCCTGCTGGCAGAAGCAATGTTGCCCATTCAGTTAAGAGCCGGGTAATTGACCCACCTTAGTATATGCTTCAAATTTCGTGTATCTCAGTTCCTCATAATACAAAATTCTCAAAGGTATCAGTGACATTTATAAAATGCAACATTTAGTACATATTATTGCGTTTGTGTTTAAGTTTGTATACCTTTTAGAAGAAAGAAACTCATTTAGTCTCCCTTTTTAGATTCTAATTCATTTCAGATTATATGTATCTAATTTCATTATTCTAGGTTCATTTCTATGAAATATTAAGAAAGTACGAATAGAATAAATAAAAAGTACCATAAAGTGTCCGCGATGGATTTTAATTCACTCTTAATTAATTCGGGGTTGTCATAGAATCCAATCATTATCGGAATCGGTTTTGAAAACGACAGAAAAAGTACATTGGTCTCGTGAAATCGGTTTTATATTCTTTATCGATTAAACAAAAAAATACATTGGATTTCATAAGTCAAATGTACCTTTTTTGTCGTTTTCAAAACCGATTCCGACAATGATTGGATTATATGACAACCCCGATTAATTAAATTTTCAAAGCCAATTATTATAGAAAATTCAAAAAGTACCATTCGAGGAACGAAAAAGTAGAATTTTCTCTGTCTTTATGGTACATTTATACCTTTAAGCACCCTATTCTTAATTCTTACATCACTCAGAAGTATATATAAAAATATTAAAAAAGTACCATTAGAAGAAAAAGTACCAATTTCGGTTTTCCCTCTTGTACACCCGCCAAGTTTGAAATTTCATAATATGGAGTATTGGCGAAACTATTTGTGACATAGATATGTCTGAAACGATTCAAATCTGTGTTCATGTGTTTAAGGAAAAATATGGTTTAAAAAAGTACCAAACTGCTTTGGATTTGGACCAATCCACTTGAGTTCCAAATAACAACCGGTTAGTTATTTTTTGTATAAATGGATGAATCAATATTTAAAATTTTATTAAAATAGTGTTAATAATTTTTAATAAAATATATTTTCCCATTTTTACCCATTTTATAGAAACTTATGGCATTTTTTGAAAAAGTACCAAAAATAAATACAATTTTTCAAATTTCCAAAAAATACCAAAGTTTTATTTGGCATATTTTGATTTGAAGAATACGATTTAAAATTTATTTATATTTTTATTGTTTTAAAAGATATATAGGGTGCCAAAATAAGTACCAACATTTAGTTTTTACCCGTTTTCTTTCCTAAAGGATTCGAGTTTCAAAGAAGATCTAAACACCTGTCTGCTAATTTTTTAAGTAAATTTAGATGCATTTTATATTTTTTTTTGCATTTGTTTAGAAGATACATGGTTACCAAATTTACCATCAAAACCTTAGAATTTCCAAATTTTTTACTTAGTGGATGTACATAGAGTGAGGGTGACCTATAGCAAATTTTAATGTTTCTACCTTTTGGCGTTTGGGCTAGGCAATGTTGAATCAGTCAGTCACTCAGTAACGTTACTCTTTTATATATATAGATTGATAAATATATAAATTTATGTTTTTATTTATATTCAAAAAGTTTGTTTACACCAACAAAACCAAATCTTAAAGAATATATATATGACTTTGGAGTTAATATTTTCCCCCAATATTTTTATAAACTACAATTGCGTACAAAACTCAGCTAAACCATTAAAATTAATAACAAAAAAAGAAAAAAGCAAAAATTATTACTTTAATATTGAAAACAAAAAAAATATTGTTTATTTTTCTGATGAACATACGAAGAGAGTGAAGTGAGTCTTAATGAGACAGCACTTTGTTTGAACAATTATGGCAAGGGGTAATTTCTTTTTTCAAAATTCAACAATTTTATCTGAATTTCAAACAAGTTGTGCGAATGAATGATTTTGAGTTGTGTACTTTATGGTTGGCTGTTGTTCTGTTCTGGGGTGGTACGTATGTAAATCTATATAAACAAACAAATGTATATACTGGCAGATACATATGTACATATGCATGGATATTCATATATAGGTTACCCAATTATTAAAGCTAATATAAACAACAACAAAATTGTACATTTGTTTAGCAAAAAGGAAAAAGATATGTACATACATATGTACACAATAATTATATTTCCGTCTACAGCCAAGTACGCCTTCATAGGAACTCTATCGATTCTGACAGTTGTGTAAACAAACCTACACTATGAAAGAAGATTTTTGTCCTCAGTTGTTAAAAGTTTATTTATTTAAAAAAAGATACTACGACATTTACAAAGAGTTAGTTAAAATTAAATTGTTTATATAAATTTTAATATTCCTGGTTTCTGTCCATAATTAAATTTGTTGCCAATTTATTTCTTACAAAGAATTTATAAAACTCTTTGTCCATCAGACAAATAATGGTAAAAAAGTAACGGTAAAGAGATTTTAATTCTTTCGGTAACGTGTAAACAACAAAGTTCTTTTTTTGCTTCGAAAATGTCGAATTTTGTACCAACAATGTGACATATGCGGGAAGTTTTGCTTTACTACTTTAAAAAAAGTGTAGCTTAAGCACACCGATTTAGAAAGAAGTGGTTGGGAACCCCCCTTATTGTTCAGACATTGCCCCGTCCGACTACTATTTTTTTAGATCGATGCAGAATGATATCCCTGTGATACACTTCACCTTAGCACAGAGTATACGAAATTGGTTTGATTTGTTCTTGACCTCAAAAGATGAGCAGTTCTTTTGTCTCGAAATCTATATGTTGCCAGAAAGATGGGAAAAGAACATAGCTAACAATGGCCAATACTTTGAATAAATTTATATTGTACAAATGTTTCAAAATAAAAGCTAAAAATTAGAAAAAATCCCGCATTTTTAAGTCATATCACACCCAATATAAAAGGAGAAAATTATGCACAAAAGTTAGAAGACAAAAAAGAAAACCAGAAATATATGAACTCTATTTAAAAACCCCCAAACAATCTCCGCATTTTTAGATGAAAAACTTTATTCGTATGTGAAAATAGATTTAAAAAGTAATTGATTTCAACAGCGAGCTACTTTCATTACAAAAATGTTTAAACATTAAATTTTGAACGCGGTATGTCGTGTATATTTTTAAGAAACATTTCTTAAGTTTCAATCAAACTTGCCAATAAACAAAAATTAACACTTTTATTAGTTTTGGTAAAAAAAACATACGTATTTCTTGATAAATATACAACCAAGAATGGAAACTGCATTTGGCCTCAATTGATTTTGGTCTCAAATCTTCCCGTTTAAAAAAAATGATTAAAAAGTATAAACTATTTAATAGAATTCATGTTAAATAATTGTAGCATGTAATTAAGCAACTAAAATTACTCTATTAACCCCTAATAATTACTTAAATTATTATAAAACCAAAATGTAGATCTAATAATATCTAACAATAAGTATTAAATTTATTGATTTAACAATTATTTATCAGTTAGTATTACATAGTAACACAAACATACATACGTACATGTAAAATAATAAATATAAAATACAAAATACAAACTAATTAGTAGCAATAATTAGTATAAGCTGGGTATTATTGCTGTTTTCATTAAACAAATACAAAATAAATAATAATAAATGTGCAACATTGAATATGCATACGTATAGGTATAAATAGAGAGGTAAACAAATGGTTTTATTTTACTTTTTTTTTACAAAAAAAAATAAAATAAATAGAAATTAAACTACATAAATAAATATGTTAACAATTAATATCACGGTATACAATAACATAATAACTACATAAACAATTGTTTCTGCTGCTGTGATAGAAGTTTTATTGTCAGTTGTGTAAATGTTAGCGGATGAGTTTGATTTGATTTGATATGATATGCTTACTATACTATCACCATAGTATAACATTTAAATATTTGCTATGATACATGATTTTTAACTACATACATCCATCACACACACCACAAATCCATAATATTCTAAATGGTTTTAACCATTTCAGTTAAATACAAATGACGCAGTCATTTAATTATTATTTTTATATATATATTTTTTCTTTTAATGTGAGGGACATTAAGTTACAGACACTTGGTGGAATTGTTATTTTGAAATGTAAAATTGTGCAAAATATTTTTATAGAAATTGTACACAATTCATTATTTTTTTTTTTTAATTATATGCATGTATTTATGTGTGTAGTTGCTAAGACATATTTTTAATACAATGTGATATAAACTCACTCGCCAAATGATTAAGAATAAATCCGCAAATAAACTTAAATCGTGCTTCGTGTTTATATTATTTATAAGTTTTATGATTTTTGGTTTTGAGGATGGTTGAGGATTTTCAAAAGTGATGATGTAGCAATAGTTTATCAGTCATTCCTGTAATAAAAATGAAAAGAGAAATTAGTAATACACACATTATGTATTAATAAATTATAAATATAGGCATTATTTCAGTTTTTATGAATATATTGAAGGATAAATCTAAATGTTAAACCATTAAAGTAATGCTGACACATTATTAAAACAATTTCGTTACCATTATCTACATACTTAGACGAATATTTCTTAAAAATTAACACATATCGATGTAGTAGCTAAAGTAGAAAAGAACTTGAGCTTTGTTCAGACATCAGAAACGAAACTCTACTGTCAAAGACCTAACTCAGTTGTCAAAAACCTAGGTGGTAAGAATGGATCAGTAAAAAAAACAACACTTGTGCATGTGATTATTTTAAGTAGTTTTGTGTTTGAGTTTTTTCTAGTTTCCGCTCTATGCATAGAGAAATACGTATAGAGCGGAAACTATTGGGTGTATGACTTAAAAAAGCAGGCTTTTAGTTTGAAACATTTGAACAATATTAATTTATTTAAAGTATTGCCCATTGCACAGTGGGGGATCTGAAAAAAAAAGTGGAAATAAATCTGTAACTTCTAAACGAATAGCTCGATTTTAATAAAATTTCACATGGCTATAGAGGAGGTGTTGATAAGTTTAAGTTTTGAATTTGGGCTTAAACAACCAAGGACGGGCCGAGCCACAATGCCCCAAAGTCGGGCACCTCGGGTATATCAAAAATTAAAAATGATGCCAAATTTTTGTTTGCGATCCGATTTGAAAGATTTTTATATATATGGAATGTACTAGACGAGATCTACAAAAAACATTGCTTTAGCCGTATATTATCTCTTATAGTTTACGAGTTATTCGCATTTGAAAAGTAAAATTTTATTTTTTTTGCCTACCTTGGTCTGCTATTTTGCTAATAACGGATCCAATTCATTCCCGATTTTCTTGAAGTGTCTTTTTTTGAATTAACAACAAATTTATTAATAATCTTTAGAAAGAAATGTTAAAAAATATCTACTGAGTCAAAAGTTATGTGCATTCAAACTTAAAAAAAATAAAAAAGTCGTTTTTTCCGCCATTTTTTTTTTCGAAAAAAGTAACTACATTAATTTTAAATTATACAGAAAATGAGAAAAAGATAAATAATGTGTTTACATTTTTCTGAAAGGTAACATTTCGGGAAATATTATAAAAGCAAAATAATATCAAAATTTGTATTATTGCGTGGTCCAGAGCCTTCCGAAGTAGACCTATTTTTTATGAAAATTTCAACTTTAGACAACATATTCTAAAATCGCATAGCTGCTTTCAAAAAATTAAGACCTGTTTTGTATGTCCCAATATGTTCTTCAATATTATGCAAAGGGATTTCATAGCCCCAAGCTTGGTGTCTTCAATAGATCTAAAAATCAAAAAAATCCCAATTTTGGGATTTTTGAAAAGTTTTTTGGGAATTGTGGGATTGTCAAAAACAATTCACTTATTTCTTTTTCACTTTTGTATTTCGATCAAAAGTTTCTATATAAGTCTAAAGTTTCATTAAAAACGATTCATAAACAAAATTTTTATTGCATTTTAAATATTGAAATTTTCCAGAAAAATCAGCTACCATTTTTTATTCCCATATTTTTGAAAAAAGTCTTCTATCATTTTTTTAACTTTTAAAAATTTTTTATATTTTTGAAAATAGGACATAATTTCCTACACGTTGATATATAATATGTATATCTTTTATTTTCCACTAGTCTCATTAATGGCTTCAAAACCCATAACTCACAGTAATTAGCTTCATCTTATAGTGTTCTCCGGTGTTTGGTTATGCAAAAGTCGGCAAGGCAGTGCAAAAAATATATTACAAAACGGCAAGATTTGATAATTTTCTGTAGGTTGTTGATTTTGAATCCACAAATTTGATTAGTGGAAAAGAAAAGATATACATATTATATATCAACGTGTAGGAAATTATGTCCTATTTTCAAAAATATAAAAAATTTTTAAAAGTTAAAAAAATGATAGAAGACTTTTTTCAAAAATATGGGAATAAAAAATGGTAGCTGATTTTTCTGGAAAATTTCAATATTTAAAATGCAATAAAAATTTTGTTTATGAATCGTTTTTAATGAAACTTTAGACTTATATAGAAACTTTTGATCGAAATACAAAAGTGAAAAAGAAATAAGTGAATTGTTTTTGACAATCCCACAATTCCCAAAAAACTTTTCAAAAATCCCAAAATTGGGATTTTTTTGATTTTTAGATCTATTGAAGGCACCAAGCTTGGGGCTATGAAATCCCTTTGCATAATATTGAAGAACATATTGGGACATACAAAACAGGTCTTAATTTTTTGAAAGCAGCTATGCGATTTTAGAATATGTTGTCTAAAGTTGAAATTTTCATAAAAAATAGGTCTACTTCGGAAGGCTCTGGACCACGCAATAATACAAATTTTGATATTATTTTGCTTTAATAATATTTCCCGAAATGTTACCTTTCAGAAAAATGTAAACACATTATTTATCTTTTGCTCATTTTATGTATAATTTAAAATTAATGTAGTTACTTTTTTCGAAAAAAAATGGCGAAACGACTTTTTTATTTTTTTAAAGTTTGAATGCACATAACTTTTGACTCAGTAGATATTTTTTAACATTTCTTTCTTAAGGTTATTAATGAATTTGTTGTTAATTCAAAAAAAGACACTTCAAGAAAATCGGGAAAGAATTGGATCCGTTATTAGCAATATAGCAGACCAAGGTAGGCAAACTAAATAAAATTTTACTTTTCAAATGCGAATAACTCGTGAACTATAAGAGATAATATACGGCTAAAGCAATGTTTTTTGTAGATCTCGTCTAGTACATTCCATATATATAAAAATCTTTCAAATCGGATCGCAAACAAAAATTTGGCATCATTTTTAATTTTTGATATACCCGAGATGCCCCACTTTGGGGCATTGTGGCTCGGCCCGTCCTTGGTTGTTTAAGTCCAAATTCAAAACTTAAACTTATCAACACCTCCTCTATAGCCATGGGAAATTTTATTAAAATCGAGCTATTCGTTTAGAAGTTACAGATTTATTTCCACTTTTTTTTTCAGATCCCCCACTGTGCATTGTTAGTTATGATCTTTTCCCATCTTTCTGGCAACATATGGTCATATTTTGAGGCCAAGAACGAATTAATCCTATTTCGTATACTCTGTTCCAAAATGAAGAGTATTCCAGAGAGAACGTTCTGTTTCGATCGAAATAAATAGTAGTTGGACGGGCCAAGGCATGGACTACAAAGCGGCTGAGGTAAAACTTATCAACCACTTCATTCTTAATAGTTTTTAACAGGTATTGCAACATGTGGCCGAGTGTTGTCATGATGGAATATTGCAGTTTCATGTCTGGCCGCATATTCTGGGCGTTATTCACTTAAAACGAATCAGTTGATTTCGGTACAGGTTCCCTGCAATGGTCTGTCCAAATTTCAGCAGCTCATAATAGATAGGACCCTTTTGGTCCCACCAAATACAGAGCATTACCTTAGCGCCATGTATATTTGGCTTTGGTGTCGATTGGGCTGGTTGTCCGGGCTTCACATACTTCGGGTTATTGTAATAGATCCATTTTTCATCGCAAGTAATTATTCGTTGCAAAAATTATTTTCTTTTATAGCTTTAAAGCATAATTTTCGACATGCAAAATCATCTTTTAAGGTCTCTCGGCTTTAATTCGTATGGTATCCAATTTCCCTGTTTTTTGATGAACCCTGCTGCTCGCAAACATTTTGCTGCTTAAGTAGCTCCGAATGATTTTGCAAGCTCTTGTTGAGTTTGACAACAATATTGATGAAGTAAAACTTTTTGGCTTGCCTGGGCGATTTTTGTCTTCCATTTCAAAAACATCAAAAAACCATCTCTTGCACGTTGAAACCGATGGAACACATTCACCATGAGCTTTGTTGAACAATCGGTATGCTTCAGCGGCACGTATTTTTAAATTAAAGAAGTAAAGCAAAACTTCCCGCATATGACGCTTTGTTTGGCACAAAATTCGAGATCAATAACTAAGTGATAATAAATGACAGATATGGATTCTTCAAAATGACATATATGTTATTAAAAACAAAAACCTCTTTCATTGCAAATCCCGCATTTTTAAGTCATACAGCTAATAGTTTACATTTCATTGCTTATGTTTTTTATCTGACAAAGATGCCATGGTCAGATGTTAAAAATTGTCCCATCTGTCAACATTTTGACAATGAGAACGAAATGTCGGATATCTGACAATATTTGTATCAACAAACATTCGGACAATGATCTAGCAATGCTTTCTCTGACTGAATATTGCCAGACTGAATATTGCAAAAAAAAAAAATCACGCGATTGTAAAACACTTTCTGTACATTCATCTGACAATATTTTTAGATCTGTTAGACCGTCTTAACAAAGCTTATTTTTCACATTAATTTCCACAGAATAATCTTAACATACTTAATTTCATAAAAATATATTCCTTAGTTTCTGTTCCAAATAGATTTTAAATCGATTTTTTTGTGTTTCCTAACTTAAAACCATATTTGTTATAAATTTCTTTAATTCTTAAACTAATACTGCTAGTAGTAGATATGTATTGTGTAGATATCCAATACATATCCTCTGACTGAACTGTATGTACTACATATATATATATATATATATTCGTATACATATAGTTAAAACCACATGCCATTCCCTGTAATTTAGTCACATTATAACTTATTTATAAGCGCACACACAATTATTTCATATTGTTATTGCAAACTAAATTAAATTGAAAATACATAACGTGATTTAAAACAATTTCAGTACATGTAACTAACTAACAAACGAAACAAAGGAATATCTATCTGTCTATTTAAAACACGTAAATAACATATTGGCTACATGTATTGATTAAACGACACAACACTTTTTGAAGGACTTTAACAAGGAATTCACTTTAAAAAGAGATTTTTTTTTATTCTTATTTGTGATTTTTAAAGAGATATACGTACATATATTTTCTGAATTATTGGTTGAATTTTATGATTATATTGAATTATAATGATAGTTCGATTTATTTATAATTTTTTAAAATTTAACATTAACGCAATTCAATCTTCATAGTAAACTAACCTTGGAAATGTAGTAAGTCTAGTAAAAATAACATACATATCAAGTGGTTTTCACTCTTGATAGTTAAGTTCTTTAGTAGATTTTGTAAATATGTACAATATACACAGCAACAAAATGTATTAACCTATAATTTACTACGATGTTTTTTGAAATATGTACTATTTAAAAGTTTGAAGTAAACTTGATAAGTTTACATGAAGAGCATTTTGTTTTTCTGAATGGTGTGTTAAATATTAAAGTTTATTTAATTAAAAATCCGCACAATAAAAGATGAACCGATAAGGAAATTGAGCAGTTGTTAATATGTTTAATTTTGCATCCCTCTGCAACTCAAATCTTAAATATAGCCTAATACAGTTATTCCACCGCAAACATTTTGATATCATTTATAAATATATCTATTATCATTTATGATAGATATATTTTATATTTAGAAAAGTAATTTTATAAAAAAAAAAAAAAAAAAAAAAAAACAAGTAAAAGAGCTACATATATTCGGCTGTGCCAAATCTTATATGCCCTTCTCCAAAGTATACTTTAAGATAAATATTAAAAACATTAAAGTATAATTTGGTGAAAGGTATATAAGATTCGGCACAGCCGAATATAGCTCTCTTACTTGTTTTAAGTACATATGTACGAGTATATTTTTCTAAATTTTTCAGAACATTTTCTTAAGTTTCCAGTTGTTGTTATTTTAAGCATTCAAATTTTATTTGTTTTTTATACTGTACGATTGCAATAGCCACAATAATGATATAATTTAAAATATTGAGTGCCAAGCGATTTTAATGAAGGAGGCCAAGCATGGAATGAGTCTAAAAGCTGGTTCTAAAGATTTCTCAGGCATCCACATTATGGGTCTTATTATTGATTTTATAAATGTAATTTTTTGAAAGGAATTATTGTTCTTTTGAGAAAATATACTCAGAAAAAGTCTATGAAAACAGCTTAATCAAAAAACTTTACTGCTTTTTTAATTGTTTTAGCATTAATAAGTTCCCGGATTTCCCCGGAATGATCGCATATTTTTATTATTTCCCGGGAATGGAAAAATTCTGGGATACTAGTAACACTAATATTTAAACTTAACCACTCTATTTAATAGAAAGAAAATCTTGTGAAATTTAAAAAAAAACAAATAAGAGTGCCGAACCTTTAATATCTGTGGTAAATTTCACATTGCTAGATTCATGCATTGAAATGTTATTATCAGTATCAATAAATTTATAGTGGTAAGAACGATCAAAGTTTTTCATATTAAAAAAATTTTCAAAATCTTTATTTATGCCCGTTAATGTATTTGGATGTGGGCCTTATATGAGAACTATAACCATAGAGAAATATACATAGAGCGGAAACTAGAAAAAAAAACTGAAACAAAAAAATTACTTATATAAAAAATTTAAAATAGTTTTTCTCATAGAGAAAATATACATAGCGGAAACTAGAAATAACTCAAACATAAAAATTACTCAAAAAAGTTACACATACGAGTGTTGTTTTTGTGTTCACATAGTTTTTTTTTACTAACACATTCTCACCACTTAGGTTTTTGACAACTGAGTTAGGTCTTTGACAGGAGACTTTCCACTCTTCTATAAGGGGGCCATTATCACAAAATTTTGTGCGTTAATAATATTTATGTATGTAATGCTTATTTCAATTCAATTTCGTCCCAACAATATTTACAATAGTTTTATTATTGTTACAGTTATTATTGGAACTGGAACTTATATGGGTGCTATGGCCAATTATGGATCATCGCAAAAACTTATAATATGATTTTTAAATACAACTGCTCTGTGTAAAATATTGGTTCGATATTGATATTTATACGATTTTTATTTAAGTTAATGTGTTTTTCCGAAGTGGTGCTTATATGGGATCCATAAACAATTATTGACCGATCTTCTTAATATATGAGGGTTATTTATGTCGAATTTCTACCTATAAAAGATTAACGGCTATTTAAGTGATTTTAGGAAGTGGACTACATATATATGGGTCAAATATGGACTGATATAGAAAAAATTTTCGTTTTGTGATTTCTTACATAAAACTTATATTTGCTGAGTTTTGTATGAATCCTGTTATTCAACCATATTCTCTTTTGCGTCGTCGACATCGTCGTCAATATTGAGTCAAAAAATGGTATATGCTTCGTCGATATCGATAACAAATGGTTACTATTGACAGAATTTTAAACTTTTATAAGTCGAGTTAAAGCACAAAACGCTGTCAAAAGTTACCAATTACTATCGATATTGGCGAAACATATACGATTTATTGACTCAATATTGACGACGATGTCGACAACGCAAAATAGAATAAGGGTGATTATATAGGCATTTATGTACCATAGAGGCTTATTCCGGTAAGATATTTTTATGTGGGCTAGGAAAAATCATCAAAAATCAAAAAACCGATTATATCCGTTTTCAACAGAACTTGTCTTTTATCAACAAATCAATGTGTGAAAAATTTCATGGTATTATCTGCAATATATTTAAAGAAAATAGAAAAATATTTTCGAAGAATATAATTTTTTTTTTTTTTTTTTTTTTTTGAAGTCCATAACTCTGGTTCTACTTGACCTATTTTACACTATTTTTCAATACCAAACATTTCTGATTAACAAAGAATATTTGGGGATCCTTCGAGGGGCTATGTGCCATCGTTTTAGAATTTTTTAAACGATGGCACGACAATGACTTTTTGATGGTAAAATGTTCAGTTCAAACATATATATATATTTTTTTTGCTGTTTTATTTGCATTTCTGGTTTTTCTCTATCTTATACAATTAATTTTTTCCGAATGCAAAATCCTCTATCTTTTTAAATTATTAATTTTCAAATATTTTTTTGGCAAATCATGTTTTTCTACTAATTTTTGCATGCTTAACATGAATTTCACATTTTCCAATCATTTATCAAAATAGCGAATGCCGATTCTGAATTGAATTACAATGAAAATATTTTACCTTTTTGTTTTTGGAAAATATAATAATGTCCATGGCATAAATATAAATGGTTAATGTTGGAGTTTGCTTTTAAAAGTGTCTACTTTTGAAATGTCATCTATTATTTTACGATTTACACCAATCAAACTCCAAAAAACAAAAAGAAAACATTTTTTCTATAACTTTTTGTTTAATATTGTTTATTGTTAATTTTTTTATCTTATGTTGTATTATTAGCCGTTATCTTGAATACATCACGTTAAAAACTGACAGATGACATAAATGAAATCAAAATAATTTAATTTTATAAAAATGC
The DNA here is from genome assembly GCA_942486065.2 of Calliphora vomitoria. Taxonomy (NCBI): domain Eukaryota; kingdom Metazoa; phylum Arthropoda; class Insecta; order Diptera; family Calliphoridae; genus Calliphora; species Calliphora vomitoria. The sequence goes on from OW818032.2 coordinate 49,143,061, forward strand.
AAAATCCTCTCTATCTTATCATTTTCACTTTGAATATTTTGAGTAGAAAAACCAACTATCTATCATAAAGTCCCCAATAATGCAAAATTTTAAAAACCAATTATATGCGAGATTCAGTAGTTTTTGTAAAAAATATTGTAGAATACCAAATTTTAATAACTCAAGTAATACGCGAAAAAACTGTTTTTTTAAGATTGAGGGTTTTGAATATGATCCCTCGATATATACTTTTGGTTCTTGGACCAATATTTTGATATGTTACAAACGGAATGACACACTCAATATACCCCCTATCTTTTTGGTGGTGGATCTAAAAAACGGTGAATAAGTACCGTAAGAGTCAAGTACTAATATGAAATGTTTCATTTACAAAATCAAAACTTCAATTTCATTTCGCAAATTCAATTAATGTTTAACAATGTGTTTAAAAACAAAACTATCTATGTTTACGATAAAATGTCTTATCAAATTTAAAGATTAAAAATAAATTTATTTTCATTAAAAACTTACCTATTTTTTTTTTCAAACAAAAATATGGTTGATGACTGATAGATAATTATTAAGCTCTTTAAATGATGGGCACCTGAGTAGTACTTATTTGGTTGAAAGAATCTTCTGCTTCTTATTATTATTATTTTTTAATTAAAGCAACATTTTGCTTATATTGTTCATATAGGTTCTTTAGCTGCCATTACGTTGAATTAAATATTTTATTTTGTAGCATTTTCTTTCATGTTTGCTGTCTATCCAATTATAACTGCCATTATTTCTCTAACCCAAATCACCGGGGAAATTATTTTTTATACCTTTATGTAATGGGGGGAAGAAAAAAAAAAGAAGAGTTTAGGATTAATATGTGTGTGTTTAATGGGTAGTTTATACAACTTACTTGCTTTGTATTATAGCAATTATATAATTGAGATTGTGTGTAGTAAATGGATATATTCTGGAGAAATTAGCCGGCTATCAGAATCAGTATCAGTGATGAGATTTCTTCTTTTTTTTTCGTATGCTGTTGCTTTTAATTTTCTTTGCACTTGCGGTGTGGTGTGTATTTGTTTATTTGTTGGTTGTTAACAAAAGCATTCAATTTAACAGTTCTAGTATGGATTATTAACACAATTGTCACTTCTTAATATGGATTATTTTACACAAAAATTCTTCTCCACTTTAATTAATGCACAAACGTACAACACTTACAATAAGAGTACATACATACATACTAAGTCAGTCGACATTGTGGGTAAGGTATATAGTATATATACAATATTTATCATATCATGTGTATACATAACATATTTTGTCTTTTATTTTGTATTTATTTAATGTGAACAAATTAAAAGCTTAAATGATTTGAGATATCTTATACAAATGGGGCCTAAATACATTTACATACATATACTATACATACATATACGATTTAATACTTGCTATAAAATAAATTGTTTATTTAAGGAATAATATCCTTGATATTTGTAAATAAAATTTAACAAAATATTGAAGGTTAGAAACGTTAGTGTAAATTAGAAAAGTAAGGTTAATCAAAATAATTTAGCTGCAAGCATTTGTTAAAAATAAAACTGTGTTTAAAGAGTCTTTTATTGTTTGACTAATTTCAAAAAGTTTATTAAATTCTGAAAACTTTTTTAAACGTTCTAATCTAAAAAGTGTTTTTTTAAAATACAAATTCGAAAATAAATCATTTATTTTTTAGTTTTTTTAATGTTGTATGTATTAACATTAAGATGTAAGAAAAGTTTCTATTACAATAAAAAAAATCCCTACACTTAACTGTTAAATTGCAAAAAAACTCTATCCGTGAATACTTGCCTATGGCTATTAACAGCTTGTTAGTTGAAGCCAAGTTAGTTGCTCTTGCTTTGCCAATAGTCGGGGCAGCTCGCTTCCGACCATTTTCTGCTTTATTTAAGTATAAGCTTAAATTGTTTTAACATTTAGCTCTTTTCAATTTCAGGCTCAATGTATGACTTGATCGGTGCATGCAACATTATGTCCTTTAAGATGTTTTTCTTATTTGTGCTGGAATTGTATGAGAATGCATTATAAATACAAATTTCTCGATTAACACGAGACTCCTGCCAATGTGAAAAACATTGATGATATGAACATTGTTTTATTAAATGAAAGTTAAATGAGACCTGCTCGAAGGACCACCAAACTATAAACAAATTTTGTGCTTTAGGAAGTTTTATTTTTATGAAAATACGTTTCTTAATAGGAAATTGAATTGCCACCAGACCTTTTAATGAATTACTTGTAATATTATTGTTACAACATGTAATTTATTTGCTGCTTAGCGACCCATAATTTTTGCTTGCATTTATTTTGTTTCTTTGTTTTTATGTAAGAAAATGTATCAGTTAGTCAGTTAGTAGTAACACACACTTCAACAATGTTTCCTTATGTTCATAAATAGTTATGAAATTATAGGAAATATTTTCGGTTTTATCCCACTTTCTTTATTCCTATTATATTATTAGTTTTGTGCTTTAAATTCTGTCCAATTCCAAGAAGCAATAAAAAGTTAATTATTACTTTAATAGGTATTATGTTTGTTATGTTCCTAGTTTATGTTTCCTTTATTTACGTTTCTTTATGTTTGTGAAGTTACCCATAGATGGAAGATGAATGCTAGTGAAATACAAGTATGAACAGTTTAATTTCAAATAAGGTTACTAAAAAAAAGTAAATAATTTTAATAACTTATTTGTGTCTACAGGTTGAAACTACACTACAGGTAAATTTACATTGATATTTATTAAAAAAACCCTTTGGCAAGTTAGCTTCCAGATATATAATAAATTCGTAGATTTCAAACTGATTTTTTGCTTATATGTATAAGTATTATTCATATACGTTCTTTAACTGTTATTACGTTGCAATAAATTTATTATTTTGTAGCATTCTCTTCCATGTTTTCTGTCTATCCAGATATAACTGCCTTTATTGTTCAGTTTAGATTTCGGAAAATTCCAAAATGAATTTTTATCATTCAACTTAGTTTAAACGTTTCTTAATCCAGTTTTGAATAGGGTGACTTTGATATTATTCAAACCTAACATATTGAGAGTATACAAAAATAAACGATTTTCTCTAAAAAATATTTTTCACATAAAATACTAATTTTGTTCACAGTCAGTGAAAAACATATACATACATACATTTAAAAGATTTATTTACTACAGACACATTTTTTTGACAAATTCTGAATAAAATTAAAAACATCCATATGTATTTTATTCGGTATGGTTTAAAAATAAACTCCTTTACATAGAATAAATACATAGAACGGGAGGAGAGAGAAATGTCAATGAAAAATTGCATGGCAATACATTCTCGTGAATTCTCTTAGTTACCTCCCACCAGTTAAACCAGTAATTGTCACTAATGTCTCTTGGATCACTTGGATGACTCCACTTTATATATTTTGGGTCATCTGACAAGTATGTGCTGTTTGTAGTGCTGAGATAAGATAATTGGGTACTTTATACATTCCATGTAATCTACCGTGAAGTCAATCCTCACTTAAGAGCCTCTAAGTAATCCAGAGTGAAGTCACTTTAAACGTTTGTTTTGTACTGCACTTTATGTGAGTTATTCGTACTAACGGGTTTAATAAAAAGGGTCCTAGAACTGCTGGGCTATTTAGTTGTCATCTAAATTCCTTTACTTGTACAAAATCTAAAATCTAATATAAACTAGAAATCGATTTTAACTCAATAAAAATAGAGCAGAAATATGTTTAAGCTATATTAATAATTCTTTATTATATTGCTCTAAAATGTGTTAAATTTATGATGTTTACAGTGATATTAATAGCGACACAGAACAATCCTGAAAACCGGGTTGTGGCTAACCTCACAAATGCATTCCATTCTGACAAGTTTCTTATAAAAAAACAAACTTCTTTGAAATTTAAAAATAATTTTTTTTTCTTTGAAATTTACATGAACTTGAGCCAGTATAATTTATTTCACATAATTATAAACCACCAATACGGTTTGATTTATAAATAAAGATTCATAATCAATTTTTAAATTTATCAAAGGTTTATAAAACAAATTTTGTGTCGAAATAATGTTTTATAAACCTTTTAAAAATTGATTATGAATAAGGGGGTAAAAATTTATTGCTAGTATATTGAAAATACATACCTAGTATTGAAACTTTTAGCTTTAAATCATAAGAAAACCTAACTTTTTAATAAAAATTGCTTCAATTAAATTGTTTTGTTCTGTCGCCAAACAATTATCAACGCCAATTGATAGATTGATTGATGAATGTTTTACGAGGGTAATTCATTAAGTCTGCAAATGTATTCAGATTTGTTTAAACTGGAATTAAATTATTGTTTAAAAATTCTATTAAAGTTTAGATGACTTGAAGATTGGAGATTAAATTAAGTTTAATCTACGAATGTTGTTTATGGGTGGTCGATTATTTTGTTTATCTGCAATATTGCCGGTTAGACTATGCAATAAATGCGAGATAACAAACAGCTGATGCTTGTGTAGGAAAACATAAAATATGAATATTCCAGTGCTGAGATTTAATTTACTAAAAAAAATTATTATTTGTGTAGATATATTGTTTCAATTTGAGTTTAAGCGGCCGCTTTTTCCAATTTGATTTCTAAATACACACAGCCAGCTACATAAACTACTCACTGTTTGTATGGCAATACTCAAAGTTTAAACAAGAACCAAGATATACCGTTATTTCGAAAAAGGAGGAGGTTGCACAACATATAGGTATTCGCGTAACTCAAAAACTGTTTAGCTTATTGAATAAACGAAATTCTGCAATAAAATTAGCTTTATGTAAGACAGAAACTTTTTTTATCTGCGCAGTCGTTTTAGAAATATAAAATTTTTTTTTTTTTTTGCAAAAAAATATGAATCAATGACTCATTCGTCATAAAAACCGCAACATGTAGACAATTTTATAGTATCGTACGTATATTTAGCAATCTTGTAATAATTATTCACAATAAATTTATAAATTTTCAAATCCATATGCAAATTGATGGCTAATCAAGACGATGTTAAAGATTCATTGTGACTTCTAGAGTGAAAGTTGGAACCTAAATTTAGTACCGAATTATCGAATCACCCTCGTAAAACTTTTCACAACTGTGTTATAAAATATAGAAATGGCTAACATTTGAAATTGTTTTTAATATATTTAAATGGAAATTAAATGTTTTATTAAAAAATTTGAAAAATAAAAATTCCCATAACATTTGTTTAAAAGAATGACGACTTTATGTGAATTCTAATAATCATTAAAATTCCTGAAAATTATTTACTGTTTAATGATAAACTTTTTATAGGTACGCATTTTTTTTCATAGCATGACTGACCATGACTAATGTGAAATTTTGTTTAATAAATTAAAGTATGTAATCCTATTATAAATAATTATTTTTCTACATACTAGACGTCAATCTAGTAAACAAAGATTTTTCAAAGATAAGTTAATTATGTCAAATGAATTATCTATCAAAGAACAATTTTTTAGTTACCACTAGGGTTTCTAATTTCCCGGACTTTTTTCCATTCGTGCAAAGTATTAAATAGATCTGTTCATTCTCGGGAATATTTTAATATTAACCAAAAAACAATAACATTTTTCAAATTAAATCATAAAATTGAAGAGTTGAGACGAATTTTAATCTGAAAAAATGCGTAATTCATTTCAAAAGTGAACTTTTTCAAGTCAGAATGTAGGTACCTATGAAATCAAATTGAAATCACTATTATTTTCACTATTTTCTTTAAATTCGAATATCTTTAGATGTTTTAATATTAAGTAGTCATTATAATCAAATCATTCGACTGGCAACTAATCACAACTAATCTGTTTCATCTGTGAAGAAATAATACTGCAACTTTTAAAAACACTTATAAAGACATTCACGAATATTCCCGGGAATTTCCGGTATCATTTTTCCAATTAGCATTAACATCTCAACGATATGTTTATATTATATCGGTCAGATGTTTTTACATATCTGTTTATTTTAAAGTAATTTATTTTATTTTGTAGTTTATTGTTGTAAAGCATAAAAATAATTAAAGCAAAACATCCGAGACAAAATAAACAATGGTAGAATTTGTTAGTATAAAATTTTGAGACGTAACTTCTTTTTTCAATCTAGTAGCACAACAAATAGGACTTGGTTACCCACATTTAAAGATCTTACATTTGGTTTACTTCCAATTTTGGAAGCAAAACCAAGAATTTTAATAGTCTTCAATACATATTACTGTATTTTATTTAAAAGTTAATAAAAAAAAAGAATAATGTATGCAAGTATGTATAATATCCCAAAAAAAGAAAATTCTGCTATAAAAGAAAAACACTAAATATAAAATAATGAAAGAAAAACGCAAAAACCAAAATAATAAAAACCAAAAACATTTAATTCAGTCATAAACATTCCCAGACAAGAAAATTGTGCATGTATTGCAGATATAGACTTTTACCGATGCGCATTTAAATTAAAACGTTTGTTTCATTTTATACCTAAACCTAACACAATTAGTGCAACACAAACTTTTTGCTAAACTCCTAAAACACTGAAATGAATTGCTTCTTTTACAGGGCTGACATTGAAGTGCCAATTGTAGGTCACTGGGGGAAACTGTCCGGCTGAAGTGGCAGCAGACAGGCAAACATCAATATGGATGGTACAACATTTGTATTATGTATCTATTATAGGTACCTATATTGTATTTTATGGAGAAATAATTAAGATTACATATTGAAATCGCCTTGTTATTGTGATAAAGCTGTGTACAACATATAATACTACATGTATATCATTTATTTACGTTTAACTTGGGCAAATTATTCATTTTATTATCAAAATTAATTCGTTATTTTTGTGTATTTTAGTACGTATTTGTTTTTGTATCTTTTTTAGATATATATATATACAGCACACATATACAGATTGGATATATACATACATTTATATCTACATACATCTATCTGAATATTTATTTTAATAGCATTCCTCACATCTTGTATTTCTTTGTTGTTGTTTTGTTATTTATGACAATAGTATATATCTACGTACATTTCTATATAAATAGAATATTTTGTATACCTTTTATAAAAAGTAAATGGATGTTCATTCGTTCATTTACGTTCCACATACATTCCACACTTCACAGTGGAACAAAATATTAAGAAGAAAAAAAAGAGAAGTAAAAACAATAAAAACTCAACTGTTTATGGATTTACGTTTTTTTTTTCAAATGTCTAACTTCACATACACAAATATACGCGTGTTTACATTTATATTTATTTATTATTATCTATTTCTGTTTTTTGCTTCTTCTTTTGCTTTTTTATTACCGTTTCACTGTTATTTTCTAACTATTTTGTTGTATTTTTCGGTTTTTCTTTTGTATTTTGCATTTCTAACAATAATAACAACTACACTACACTCATGTGTAACTTCTTTTCCGCTACAGTAGCATTTTCGTTTTTATTTGCAAACTTTTTTTTTTATTATTATTATTGTTGTATTTTTGTTTTTTGATTTTTTCGATTGAATGGTGCAGAATATTATAGTAGAGAGTCGGTCGCATGCAAGCAATTTACTAGAAATTTTTGAAACGAAAATTTATAAATAAAATGTAGCACAAAACAAGAAAGAAGAAAAAAGACACCAAATCAAATTACGTAATAATTGACTGTGTGGTTGGTGTGTGTTTATAGGAGGCGCAGCAGCAGCAGGCAGGCATGTGGTGTAAAGTAGTACTTACTTTTCGTTTGCAAAAGAAAATAAAGCAACATTTGTTTTAATTTTCTTTGCCATTATTACAGAAAATAGCAGAAATGAAAATTGCTTTAGTTATTAAACAAATAAAATAAAAAAAAAAGAAACATGCAACAATTTTTTTAACATTGAATAATTTATTTTTTAATTTTCTATTACCTCCGTGAAGATAGCAACGTTGCTGGGACTTTTTTAAACGTTTCTCTCTTCTACAGGGTGTTTCAATTAAATTCCATTACTTTTGATTCTATTCATAAACAATTCTATCAAAATGTAAACATTCAAATATTAAATAAAAAAAATATTTAGGAAAAATTTATTTCAAAAACCTTTTTTCTGTTATTAAGTGGTACAGCATTATAGGTCATTGCATTTTTGTTGTTGGGGGCGTGCTACCAATCGAATTTTGTAAATAATAACAGTTAGTTGACAAATCGACGTTGGTGAACAGAGTTGCCCCAACATATACTACAAAAAGCGCTGTAATAAAATAATGACACTCATTTACAACCATAAACAGCTGAAATATGTAATTTAAAAGAGTTTGAATTGGCATTTAAAATAAAAAAATTTTTCTGAATAGTATTAAATTCCAAATGTTTTCAGTATTACGCTGGGTATATACAATACTAAATTTCGTAGTATGAGTTGAAGCACGGTTTTGTGATAGACATTACTACAAATAGTACTAATTCATATGAACAAGAATTGGAAAAAGAAAACACACTAATCAAAATGGATATGTGTATTTGTATTAGGAGTTGAAATTTTAATGAAAGTTTATTTTTTTATAAAAAAGGCAAAAATTTATTTATTTATTAAATTATTTAAAAGGTATCACAAAATAACTTAGATGTATGAATCAGCTGTTGAAGAAATAAATTTCGTAGTATGACAGCATGATACACGATATTAATTATCGTAATTTTCGAAAATTCGTCATCAAAAAATCAAAAATGTTTGATTTTCATACTTCGTTAGTTCGACGATATGATACAGGTTACTAATTTAATACTTATACGATTTATCGTAACGTATATACCTAGGACTACACATCAGATAGTTATAGTTAGGGTGACATTCATCCGAAATGAGTGGATTATTCGCATAGACCTGGGAAATAATGAAATAATTTGGCAAAACAAACTGAATAAATGACAGCCAATTCTACAGATGTAGCTTCAACAATATTATTAAAACAAAATAATTTACAAATTTAGTTGTAATTTATTAGAAATTATCTTTTTTTTACTATTTTACTAAGAATTATCTATAATATTTATTAAAAAATGCGTAGTGGTATAAATGGGTTAATTGAATCGAATCACCCTGTTTATAGAAATCCTTTAAATAATTTTGTATTGTTGCCAACTTATCGATAATATATTACTTCAACAGAGCTGCCACTGTATCGTAGATGGCAGTGTAACGGAAATCTTTAAATAGATTGATTTAAAATTTTAAGGGCCATTATTACAATTTTCCTTTATGTTCGTAATAGTAAAAGATAACTTTAAAGCTACCTTTTTCTATTACTTAAAGTTACCTTTTACTATTACGAACATAAAGGAAAATTGTAATAATGGCCCTAAGAGTTAATATTCAATAAAGTTATAAAAAATTTTCTACACTATTAATGTGTGTTAAATTGAAAACATGTAATTACAATTTTTTATCCAATTTCAATCATCTAACCCATATCCCATATCATATTCCATTATTCGATATTATTTACTAAATTTGTTTAGTAATTAAATATTAAATGTAGATATGTATATACAAGATTCTTTAAGAATTTTGCAATAAACATCAACTTTTGATTTTTGTTTTTCATTTAATGCTTGAATTATGTATTTAAATGTATCAATTCCAGTCGTAATATAATTTCATTATAGCAGATGTTTTTTGTTAGAATAGGTCGAGACTTTGACATGAGCTGTTAATAACGATTTTGTAACCTTAATATTATTTTAAGTAACGACATATTAATTATTATTATTATTCATAAGTTAATTACTGCTTTAAAATTGTAAAGCATATTGTGTATGTATTCGGTATATTACAAACAATATTATTTCATCCTTTTTTGGAAGTATTTTTTTTTTTACTGATTTAGAACAATTTGTAGAGTTTACGTTGACAACTTACGTTGTACAGGGTAAATTAAAAATAGCTGTTATATATTGAATATATGTTTGCAAACAAAGACTTGTAAATTAGTATAAGAGTTAGTAGGTAATAAGTTTAATTATTTAATAAGACTTTTATAAATAAATAAGTTGAATATTTAAGTAATTGAATTAACAGAATTTATCGTGAACCTATGTTTTTTAAAATGCACACAGAAATTCGTTTGTAACAATGACTTTTCAAAACGATTAATTTCTATTTTAGCCACCATTTATGGTTAAGTGTTAATGTCATAACATATTTTTCGTTAAACAATTAACTTCATGTGTCCATGCATGCACAACACCGACGCCATGCATGTAATTTTTCTAATCGTGTGTTCTATTTGATCCCCTTTTTAATAGAAGTGACAAACTGCCGCTTTTAAAAATGTGTATTAAAAAAATATATGTATGTACGTTTATTATTTCACATATACAATTAATTACAGCGGCTGTATTGTTTTGTGTTCTTACCAACTTTATTGGCCTTATAAATAATCAATTGAATTAAATGTTTTTAAAACTTAAAATTTACAGGTGTGACAGTGTGACAAAAAAATTTAATTATTAACTTGTCTGATCTTGCCATATTTGGCAAACAGCTTACAAGGTTTACACACTCACAGTTGAACACATAACAATAGCTTTTAACATGATTTGGCAAGTGGTCACACTAAATATGGTTTTAAAACAAGGGTTGATATAGTCGTTATTACTTAGCTAATTGCATTTGATTGTTAAAACATTTGTAGTGAATTCTTTTTAATACCACCGCATATACTTTTTTAAGTTTTTATAATTTACCATTGAAGTTATACGAAATCAATTCAAGTAGTTTCAATTTGAGAGTTCAAAGGTACGAAAGAAATTTTTAAAATTACATTTCATCTCTTAATATAGAATTCATAAGGAATTAATTCATAGGCTTTATAGAATTAATTCTGTGGACTTTTGACAAAACAACTTAAGTGTAATTTTAAAATTGTTCAGGAATGTCCAAAAACTGTTGAATTGGTAGATAATTATTTTATTATTTGTCCTTGAAGAACTTTATTATTTGTCTCGAAGAATCTTTCAAAGCTCTCGAAATTTTTTAAGATCAAATAATAATATAATTAACGATCAATTCAACAGTTTTTGCGCACTCCTGAAAAATTTTAAATTTACACATAAGTTGTTTTGTCAAAAGTGCACAAAATTGTATTCAAGTTTTCTTTTATTCGAATCCATTACAAAATAGCTTAATAAAATTATTGAATGGTTACATTTTTCTTCAATTCAAATCTATTACAAATAGGCTTTAATTAATTTGTATACCCTTCCCCATGAGTGGTAAGATTATTCATATATAAGTTTGTAATTTCTACATTTTTCATTTGTGACCCCATAAAGTATATATATTATGGATCGTTATAGATAGCGGAGTTGAGATAGCCATGTCTTCTGTCTGTTGAAATCGACTTTCTGTAGCCCAAATAACTTTAATACATGATTGATAAATCCGCTATAGTCCAACTTAGGATGCTATATAAAATCTGTCCAAAAATGTCTGCGACTACTTGATTTTTTCGCCGAATATAGCGTTTGAAAGTTTGAATTAACAAAAATTTAACCATTTAAATGCTGAACGAATTGTATTATGAATTAATTAAAAAATTAATCAATTCTATTCAAATAAAATCCATTGAATCAAACTAAAAAAATTATTTTGCAATTAACTTTAAATTTAATTACTTATTAAATTCGAAGCTTTGGTATAGTTGAAATTGTTTATAATTTGACTAACTCACTGCTATTAAAACTACCAATATCCCTAGAATACTCTTTCAGTTCCTCTAAAAAATAGGTTCTACAATGCTACCGATCACAAACTTTTTCTAGCCGAATTACAATTTATACTAACTGCAAATTTTGGCCGAATCTTTGAGAGGTATTATGGAATTTTAACGAATTATTTCATAAGCTTAATTTTCTACTACTTTGAAAGTATTGAATTAGTTCATTTCAGAATTGAATCTTTATATCTGATTGTTGAATCATTAATTTCTATTACTTCAATTCTATTACTTATTTGTAATAAATAAATTTAGAAAACTATCTTGTAATCTATTATTTTGTTGTAATAAATACATAAATTTAGAAAATTTTATTTCATTAATATTGGATGAAATTTGAAGTTACAAAATTCTATTGTAATAAAAACTGAAGCTAATGAATTGCTGAGATTTTAAATTCTGAGTTAAGATTTTAGTGAATTAAGCTCAAAATAAAGAATAAACTTTTTTGTAGCGTGTGATTGAATTGCAGAGTTAAGATTTCAACGAATTAAGCTCAGATTAATAAATTAAATCGAAGTTCTTTTAAAAAAAACTAACGTGTTGAAGAAAACTTTCTTTGTCGTTTTTGTCGATAAAGAGTTTTTGCTATGCGCGGCAAATTATTAATCAAGGGACGAAATATTGACACAGAAATTTAATTTTACTAAACACATCAAAATTGATCGCAAATGTCTTCCAGCGCTTTCAATAAATACCTTTAAAGGCTTTCTATACATAGTTGCCAAGTGAACTTGGTATTAAATCGTTAAATAAAAAAAAAATTAATTAAAATAATCAAAATGTATTTTTAAAATCGTCAAAATGAAATGCTACCTTTACTAGCTCTAGTTAGATTTACATTGTTTAATCACAAATTACCAGAATTAATCTGAAAAACAGTACAATATTGTTACGTTTTAAACTTTTTAAAACGTTGGTTTATTTCCTTTAAATAAACCGTATTCTTTTGATTGCAAATAAAAGCAGTTTTAGTAGTTTAAAATTGTAACAACTCTTAATTTATTTAAAATGTACAACAACAGTTAAAATAGTCACTCAGTGTCTTTATACACGTTTATCAATTAGCAGTAATGCACACACGCTGTTGATGTTAACTCTAACAGCGTCTATGATCAACTTACTCACGACTGCAACCTCTGCCACTATTTATACATGCGTCATCTTTCGTGTATCTTTTACAATGCTCTTAACGTACAAACTAGTATGTTCGAATTCTAGAGCTTTCGATGTCAATGTTAGCAGCTTAAACATTAAGTGTTGCCATACTTATGAACAATGTGCTAATAACAGCATGCTATCAACATTGTTGATAAGTAGAAGCTTCTACTGATGGACGTGTTTATAAACATGATGGCAGTCGTTACAGACTGTTTAATTCAAATCGCTATTGCAAATACGTAACAATATAATGAAATTTTGAGTACGGGTACAATTTCCTTAAAAATCTTGCAAATACGGCAACAAGCAAAATACCTATAGTAAAAAAAAAAATTTGAGGGAAAAAAATCGAGTTAAAAAATATTTATCCCGAAATTTACCCATTGTCGGTATATCCATTTGGTAGTGCAATTTTTACTAATATACAACTTATTTGCGTTGAAGTTTTTTAAAGTATGTAATAAATTTTATCGAAATATCTTCCTACGAGTCAAGTTAGAAGAACAAAAAGTTCTTGTTTTGCTAATCAACTGTTAATGCTAGAATATACCATTTTAATTTAACATTTTAAATTTTATTTGTAAGATCAAATAAGTGTCATTAAGTTTATATTTTAGTCAATTAAGAATTTATATGTGATTGTTAACTAATAAATTTTTTTTTATTTTAGCTGCGTCAAAATATTAAACTATTCTATCATTCATCAAGTTTTGGCAGTCTGCAAACAAGAGCAATAAAGTTTTCCCCATACCTAATAAATAACGTCTAAAAATATATATCACCTAAAACCGACAGCGAAAATGGCAACACCTTTAGAAATGCAACACCGCCTTAACTACTATTTAATACAACCCAGATTGCATCTTGCAAGAGAAACATCGCGAATTTATATAAATATTGAGGAAACAAGAAGCGTGCATATTTATTGATTCGTTTCATATCAAAAAATCAATTGAAAATCATTCGTAAACATGAGTATTGAAGAGGTAATTAAGCAAATTAAACTGTTGATTTCAACAATTTAATTAAATTTGTTAAATTCTGTTGCAGTTACGAAAAGATTCTGAGGAATTCTCCAAACTTTTGGGAGAAGCCTCTAGGCAGCGTGTTAAGGATGCACTAATTCATGCCAAAGCTGAGGTGGATCGTGAGATAGTAACGTTGGAGTTTAAGGCTAAACAAGCAGAGGAGCGTAAAGAACAAGGACCCAGAAGGTATGAAAACGTTTAATACGCAAACCATTTTCTAGAACATTAACTACTACCATGTACATGTGTGTATGTTTACTAATTAGCTTTTGCTTTTTATTTTTCTGCTTTGTCTTTCTTTGTTTACAGATATTTCAGTGAACTAACAGAATACGGTTGGGATCAAAGTGACAAGTTCGTTAAAATATTCATTACTTTGGGAGGCGTCCAAAATTTAGATGAATCAGCAGTTGTTACTAAATTTACCGAAAACTCAATGAATGTGAATGTTTCTAATTTGCATGGCAAAGACTATGGTTTGGTTATAAACAATCTACTCGAACCAATTGATGTTGTCAAAAGTTATCGCAAGATAAAGACCGGCATGATTGCCATTTATCTTAAGAAAGCCACTGAGGGTAGACACTGGTCCTGTTTGACCTCGATTCAAAAACGTTTAAAGGAACAGCAAGATACCGAATTGAAGTCCTCAGACTCGGACAATCCTTCGGATGCTCTTGTCAACATAATGAAGAAAATGTATATGACTGGAGATACCAAAACGAAGCAGATGATTGCTAAAGCTTGGACTGAAAGTCAGGAAAAGATTCATAAAGGTGATGCCAGCAGTTTGGATCTATCGTCCATGTAAACAGCAACCAACAAGACAAATGCATATTTTAAAGAGAAAACCGTCGTCGTCTAGAGTAGTTGAATTTTTTTTAATGAGATCGAATTTGATGTTAAATAATTAATTCGCATTCGTAATTCCTTGAATTGTTTTATGTACAATTCCATAGTTTTTAATTTCCGTATTTGTACAAATATGTATTCTAATAGTAATTTTGTACCATTCTCTCCTAGCATAGTCAACCTAAAGTTTAATATCATTTATATAACTATATACTAAACATTTCATAATTTATATACAGTGAATTTATAAAAATTAAATTGTTTAAATGAAATACTAAAAGAACCATGTGTCTATTTCTTTATTTTTCCATAAATTGTTTAATAAGTTAGTGGATGTAGATATAGAAGAATAAGAAAATTTAAATATCACAATTTTGTTCAAAGCTTGCTGGATTTTATAGCTATGGTCACTATATTTGGTTCATTAATAGAAAAAAATACCGTCGATAAAATGGCATGATCAAAATTTAAAAAGGATTACAACTTTAGTTTTTATAAGCGTTTAAACATAAAACGCCCATATTTCCGCAAGTGGGCGTGGCTATGGGCAAAAAAATGGAGATCATCTGAAAGCCCAATTCCAAATCTATAAGATGGCGAAAACTATTTTCACGTAGCTGTCTTAGTTTTCGAGTTATTACTTGTGGAAGAAAAGTCGCGAAGCGCCGTTTACCTTCTGCAAGATTATGTTCTCCTAGTATTTCACAAAAAAAAAAATGGAATTTTTGAAAATCGTTTTTTAGTGGCATAATTTTATATTTAGAAAATTGCTTATATCTTTAACATATTTCCACCTATCTATATGAAATTTGAAATAAGGCTAGAGGAAGATACAAGCAACTTGGTTGATAAGAAAAAGTTTGTCAACGCTTTACAATGTTGGTTTTATAAGCGTTTGAAACTTTAAATTAAAATATTCTCATAGTGGGCATGGCAATAGGGTTATAATTTCTAACGCAGATGGTAGACAATTTTAAACTCTATAAGATAGTGAAGAAATTGTGCAAAATATCCACTTAGTTTTCGAGTTATAACTAATTTAATAAAACTTTTTCACTTTCAGAAGCGTTTTTTACGATTAAATTTAAAATATCTCTATTTACACATAACTATTGCGTAAAAGTTTCTGATTTATTTAAAAGAAGACTTCCAAATCGTTCACCTAAAGAAAAAATCATCGAAAATACTTCTTTAATTTGTCAGTTATAAAGTTTAGAACAAACTTTAGACAACGCCCCAAAATTCATGTTGCGTAAAATTTTAATATCACAATTTTGTTTAAAGCTTGCAGGCTTTTAAAGCTATGGTCACTATATTTGGTTTATCGGTAGAAAAAGATGTCGCCGATAAAATGCCATAATTAAAATTTTAAAAGGCTTGCAACTTTAGTTTTTATAAGCGTTTAAACATAAAACGCCCATATTTCCCCAAGTGGGCGTGGCAATGGGCACAAAAAATGCCGATCATCTGAAAGCCCAATTCAAAATCTATAAGATGGCGAAAACTATTTTCACGTAGCTGTCTTAGTTTTCGAGTTATTACTTGTGAAAGAAAAGTCGTGTCGCGGCATTTACCTTCTGCAAGATTATGTTCTCCTAGTATTTCACAAAAAAATGGAATTTTTAAAATCATTTTTTAGTGGCATAATTTAATATTTAGAAAATTGTTTATATCTCTAACAGATTACGACCAATCTATATGAAATTTGAAATAAGGCTAGAAGATGATACAAGCAACTTGGTTGATAAGAAAAAGTTGGTCAATGCTTTACAATTTCGGTTTTATAAGCGTTTTAAACTTTAACTTAAAATATCCTCATAGTGGGCATGGCAATAGGGTTATAATTTCTAACGCAGATGGTAGACAATTTTAAACTCTATAATATATTGAAGAAATTATGGCAAATATCCACTTAGTTTTCGAGTTATAACTAATTTAATAAAACTTTTTCACTTTCAGAAGCGTTTTTTAACATTAAATTTAAAATATTTCTTTTTAGACCTAGCTATGGGGTAAAAGTTTCTCATTTATTTAAAAGAAGACTTCAAAATCGTTCACCTAAAGAAAAAATCATGAAAAATACTTCTTTAGTTTTTCAGTTATAAAGTTTAAAACAAACTTTTGACAACACCCCAAAATTCATGATGTGTAAAATTTTAATATCACAATTTTGCTAAAAGCTTGCAGGCTTTTATAGCTATGGTCACTATATTTAGTTTAACTATAGAAAAAGATGTCGCCGATAAAATGCCATGATTAAGATTTTAAAAGGCTTGCAACTTTAGTTTTTATAAGCGTTTAAACATAAAACGCCCACATTTCCCCAAGTGGGCGTGGAAATGGGCACAAAAAATGCCGATCATCTGAAAGCCCAATTCCAAATCTGTAAAATGGCGAAAACTATAATCCTGTAGCCACCTTAGTTTTCGAGTTATTACTAGTGAAAGAAAAGTCGTTACACGGCATTTACCTTCTGCAAGATTATGTTCTCCTAGTATTTCACAAAAAAAATGGAATTTTTGAAAATCAGTTTATAGTGGCAAAATTTTTTATTTAGAAAATTGCTTATATCTCTAACATATCACGACCAATCTATATGAAATTTGGAATGAGGCTAGAAGAAGATACAAGCAACTTGGTTGATAAGAAAAAGTTTGTCAATGCTTTACAATTTTGGTTTTATAAGCGTATGAAATTAAAATATCCTCATATTGTCATAGTGGGCATGGCAATAGGGTTATAATTTCCAACGCAGATGGTAGACAATTTTAAACTCTATAATATAGTGAAGAAATTATGGAAAATATCCATTTAGTTTTCGAGTTATAACTAATTTAATAAAACTTTTTCACTTTCAGAAGCGTTTTTTAAGATTAAATTTAAAATATCTCTTTTTAGACCTAGCTATAGGATAAAAGTTTCTCATTTATTTAAAAGAAGACTTCAAAATCCTTCACCTAAAGAAAAAATCATCGAAAATAGTTCTTTAATTTTACAGTTATAAAGATTAGAACAAACTTTTGACAACGCCCCAAAATGTATAATGTGTTAAATTTTAATATCACAATTTTGTTAAAAGCTTGCTGGATTTTACAGCTATGGTCACTATATTTGGTTTATCTATAGAAAAAGATGTCGTCGATAAAATGCCATGATTAAAATTTTAAAAGGCTTGCCACTTTAGTTTTTATAAGCGTTAAAACATAAAACGCCCATATTTTCACAAGTGGGCGTGGCTATGGGCAAAAAAAATGTCGATCATCTGAAAGCCCAATTCCAAATCTATACGATGGCGCAAACTATTTTCACGTAGCTGTCTTAGTTTTCGAGTTATTACTTGTGGAAGAAAAGTCGTGAAGCGCCGTTTACCTTCTGCAAGATTATGTTCTCCTAGTATTTCACAAAAAAAATGGAATTTTTGAAAATCATTTTTTAGTGGCATAATTTTATATTTAGAAAATTGCTTATATCTCTAATAGATTACGACCAATCTATATGAAATTTGGAATGAGGCTAGAAGATGATTCCATCAACTTGGCTGGTGCAAAATTTTTTAACCACAGCCACGCTCACTTAGGGAAATAGGGGCGTTTTGTGTTCAAACGCTTATAAAAAGTTATATAATCAGTTTTTTTAATATTTAATCATAGCATTTTATCGACGATATCTTTTTCTATAAATGCGGAAAATTTTGTGGCCAAAGCTATAAAAACGTGGAAGCTTTGAACTAATATGTAAGATTAACATTTAGCAAAACAATAATTTTCGGGAATTTTTCAAACATTATTTCTTAACGTTATAATTGAAATGACTTACAAATCGTTTTGCTTTATTCTTTATGTAATAGACTTTGAAGTCCTCTTTCGTAAAAATTAAAAACTTTTACCCAATAGCTATGTGTTAACAGATATATTTCAAATATACTCTATAAAAACGCTTCTGAAAATGAAAAAGTTTTATTAAATTAGTTATAACTCGAAAACGAAATGGATATTTTGCACAATTTCTTCACTATCTTATAGAGTTTAAAATTGTCTACCATCTGCGTCACAAATTATAAGCCTATTGCCATGCCCACTATGACAATATGAGGATACTTTAATTTAAAGTTTTAAACGCTTATAAAACCAAAATTGTAAAGCATTGACAAAATTTTTCTTGTCAACCAAGTCGCCTGTATCTTCTTCTAGACCCATTTCAAATTTCATATAGATTGTTCGTAATCTGTTAGAGATATAAGCAATTTTCTAAATATTAAATTATGCCACTAAAAAATGATTTTCAAAAATTCCATTTTTTTTGTGAAATACTAGGAGAACATAATCTTGCAGAAGGTAAACGGCGCTTCGCGACTTTTCTTGTAGTTGCAATAACTCGAAAACTAAGACAGCTACGTGAAAATAGTTTTCGCCATCTTACAGATTTAGAATTGGGCTTTCAGATGATCTCCATTTTTTTGCCTATAGCCACGCCCACTTGGGGAAATATGGGCGTTTTATGTTTAAACGCTTATAAAAACTAAAGTTGCAAGCCTTTTAAAATTTTAATCATGGCATTTTATCGGCGACATCTTTTTCTACAGATAAACCAAATATAGTGACCATAGCTGTAAAATCCAGCAAGCTTTAAACAAAATTGTAATATTAAAATTTTACACAACATGAATTTTGGGGTGTTGTCAAAAGTTTGTTCTAAACTTTATAACTAAAAAACTAAAGAACTATTTTTCAAGATTTTTTCTTTAGGTGAAATAATTTGAAGTGTTCTTTTGAATAAATGAGAAACTTTTACCCAATAGCTATGTGTTAATAAAGATATTTTAAATTTAGTCTTAAAAAACGCTTCTGAAAGTGAAAAAGGTTTATTAAATTAGTGATAACTCGAAAACTAGGTACACATTTTCCACAATTGCTTCACTCTATTATAGAGTTTAAAATTGTCTACCATCTGCGTTAGAAATTATAAGCCTATTGCCACGCCCACTATGAGAATATTTTAATTTAAAGTTTCAAACGCTTATAAAATCAAAATTGTAAAGCGTTTACAAAATTTGTCATACCAACCAAGTTGCCCGTATCATTTTCTAGACCCACTTCAAATTTCATATAGATTGGTGGTAATATGTTAGAGATATAAGTAATTTTCTAAATATAAAATTATGCCACTAAAAAATGATTTTCAAAAAATTCCATTTTTTTTGTGAAATACTAGGAGAACATAATCTTGCAGAAGGTAAACGGTGCTTCGCGACTTTTCTTCCACATGTAATAACTCGAAAACTATGGCAGCTACGTGAAAATAGTTTTCGCCATCTTACAGATTTGGAATTGGGCTTTCAGATGATCGACATTTTTTTTGCTCATAGCCACGCCCACTTGGGGAAATATGGGCGTTTTATGTTTAAACGCTTATAAAAATTAAAGTTGCAAGCCTTTTAAAATTCTAATCATGGCATTTTATCGACGACATCTTTTTCTACAGATAAACCAAATATAGTGACCATAGCTTTAAAATCCAGGAAGCTTTTAACAAAATTGTGATATTAAAATTTAACACAACATAAATTTTGGGGTGTTGTCAAAACTTTGTTCTAATCTTTATAACTGTAAAATTAAAGAACTATTTTCGATGATTTTTTCTTTAGGTGAAGGCTTTTGAAGTCTTCTTTTAAATGAATGAAAAACTTTAACGCAATAGCTATGTGTAAATAGAGATATTTCAAATATACTCTATAAAAACGCTTCTGAAAGTGAAAAAGTTTTATTAAATGAGTTATAACTCGAAAACTAAGTGGATATTTTCCATAATTTCTTCACTATATTATAGAGTTTAAAATTGTCTACCACCTGCGTCACAAATTATAAGACTATTGCCATGCCCACTAAGAGAATATTTTAATTTAAAGTTTCAAACGCTTATAAAGCCAAAATTGTAAAGCGTTTACAAAATTTGTCATACCAACCAAGTTGCCCGTATCATTTTCTAGACCCACTTCAAATTTCATATAGATTGGTGGTAATATGTTAGAGATATAAGTAATTTTCTAAATATAAAATTATGCCACTAAAAAATGATTTTCAAAAATTCCATTTTTTTTGTGAAATACTAGGAGAACATAATCTTGCAGAAGGTAAACGGCGCTTCACGACTTTTCTTCCACAAGTAATAACTCGAAAACTAAGACAGCTACGTGAAAATAGTTTGCGCCATCGTATAGATTTGGAATTGGGCTTTCAGATGATCGACATTTTTTTTGCCCATAGCCACGCCCACTTGTGAAAATATGGGCGTTTTATGTTTAAACGCTTATAAAAACTAAAGTTGCAAGCTTTTTCAAATTTTAATCATGGCATTTTATCGACGACATCTTTTTCTACAGATAAACCAAATATAGTGACCATAGCTGTAAAATCCAGCAAGCTTTTAACAAAATTGTGATATTAAAATTTAACACATTATACATTTTGGGGCGTTGTCAAAAGTTTGTTCTAAACTTTATAACTGACATATTAAAGAAGTATTTTCGATGATTTTTTCTTTAGGTGAACGATTTTGAAGTCTTCTTTTAAGTAAATGAGAAACTTTTACCCCATAGCTAGGTCTAAAAAGAAATATTTTAAATTTAATGTTAAAAAACGCTTCTGAAAGTGAAAAAGTTTTATTGAATTAGTTATAACTCGAAAACTAAGTGGATATTTTGCACAATTTCTTCACTATCTTATAGAGTTTAAAATTGTCTACCACCTGCGTCACAAATTATAAGCCTATTGCCATGCCCACTATGAGAATATTTTAATTTAAAGTTTCAAACGCTTATAAAACCAAAATTGTAAAGCGTTTACAAAATTTGTCATACCAACCAAGTTGCCCGTATCATTTTCTAGACCCATTTCAAATTTCATATAGATTGGTCGTAATCTGTTAGAGATATAAGCAATTTTCTAAATATTAAATTATGCCACTAAAAAATGATTTTCAAAAATTCCATTTTTTTTTTTGTGAAATACTAGGAGAACATAATCTTACAGAAGGTAAACGGCGCTTCGCGACTTTTCTTGCACAAGTAATAACTCGACAACTAAGGCATCTATGGGATTATAGTTTTCGCCATCTTATAGATTTGGAAGTGGGCTTTCATATGATCGACCAATTTTTTCCCTATAGCCACGCCCACTTGGGGAAATATGGGCGTTTTATGTTTAAACGCTTATAAAAACTAAAGTTGTAAGCTTTTTCAAATTTTAATCATGGCATTTTATCGACGACATCTTTTTCTATAGATAAACTAAATATAGTGACCATAGCTGTAAAATCCATCAAGCTTTAAACAAAATTGTGATATTAAAATTTTACACAACATGAATTTTGGGGTGTTGTCAAAAGTTTGTTCTAAACTTTATAACTGAAAAACTAAAGAAGTATTTTTCATGATTTTTTCTTTAGGTGAACGACTTTGAAGTCTTCTTTTAAATAAATGAGAAACTTTTACGCAATAGTTATGTGTAAATAGAGATATTTTAAATTTAATCTTAAAAAACGCTTCTGAAAGTGAAAAAGGTTTATTAAATGAGTGATAACTCGAAAACTAAGTGGATATTTTCCATAATTTCTTCACTATATTATAGAGTTTAAAATTGTCTACCATCTGCGTTAGAAATTATAAGCCTATTGCCACGCCCACTATGAGAATATTTTAATTTAAAGTTTCAAACGCTTATAAAATCAAAATTGTAAAGCGTTTACAAAATTTGTCATACCAACCAAGTTGCCCGAATCATTTTCTAGACCCACTTCAAATTTCATATAGATTGGTGGTAATATGTTAGAGATATAAGTAATTTCCTAAATATAAAATTATGCCACTAAAAAATGATTTTCAAAAATTCCATTTTTTTTGTGAAATACTAGGAGAACATAATCTTGCAGAAGGTAAACGGTGCTTCGCGACTTTTCTTCCACATGTAATAACTCGAAAACTATGGCAGCTACGTGAAAATAGTTTTCGCCATCTTACAGATTTGGAATTGGGCTTTCAGATGATCGACATTTTTTTTGCCCATAGCCACGCCCACTTGGGGAAATATGGGCGTTTTATGTTTAAACGCTTATAAAAACTAAAGTTGCAAGCCTTTTAAAATTTTAATCATGACATTTTATCGGCGACATCTTTTTCTACAGATAAACCAAATATAGTGACCATAGCTGTAAAATCCATCAAGCTTTAAATAAAATTGTGATATTAAAATTTTACACAACATGAATTTTGGGGTGTTGTCTAAAGTTTGTTCTAAACTTTATAACTGACAAATTAAAGAAGTATTTTTCATGATTTTTTCTTTAGGTGAACGATTTTAAATTAATGAGAAACTTTTACCCAATAGCTATGTGTAAACGGAGATATTTTAAATTTAATCTTAAAAAACGCTTCTGAAAGTGAAAAAGTTTTATTAAATTAGTTATAACTCGAAAACTAGGTACACATTTTCCACAATATCCTCACTATATTATAGAGTTTAAAATTGTCTACCATCTGCGTTAGAAATTATAAGCCTATTGCCATGCCAACTATGAGTATATTTTAATTTAAAGTTTCAAACGCTTATAAAACCAAAATTGTAAAGCATTGACAAAATTTTTCTTATCTTCTTCTAGAACCATTTCAAATTTCATTAAGATTGGTCGTAATCTGTTAGAGATATAAGCAATTTTCTAAATATAAAATTATGCCACTAAAAAATGATTTTCAAAAATTCCATTTTTTTTTGTGAAATACTAGGAGAACATAATCTTGCAGAAGGTAAACGGCGCTTCGCGACTTTTCCTCCACAAGTAATAACTCAAAAACTAAGACAGCTACAGGATTATAGTTTTCACCATCTTATAGATTTGGAAGTGGGCTTTCAGATGATCGAAATTTTTTTTGCCTATAGCCACGCCCACTTGGAGAAATATGGGCGTTTTATGTTTAAACGCTTATAAAAACTTATGTAATACGATTTTAAAATTTTCAATGATGCAATTTTTTAGGTAATATCTTTTTATATAAATATACTAAATATTGTGACCATATCAGTAAAATCGTTTAAACGTTGAATAAAACAGTGATTTTAAAATTATACAAATCAAAATTATGTGTACGTACTTTGCCAAAAAGTGAATCTACTGAAAGAAAGATGTCGGTGTACATAAATAGTGGCAGCACTTGTAATAGGTGTTTTAGAAGTAACATCAACTATATTACCAGTGTATACATGTACATCATAAAGTGTGTTTTTAAATTGTTGTGTAAATTTGAATAAATAAAGAGTTGTTACAATTTTAAATGAAATCAATCAAGAGTATTCGGTTTCTTTAAAGGAAATAAACCACCATAGATTCTTAAAATTTGATTCCTCTATTAAATAAAATTAGCAATATATTTTTAATATATTTTTATATATATTTTTTCTTTATTACATGTGTGTGTATTATTTATGTTTGTATGCACGTTGTTTTATGTAAAATTGAATTTATTTCATTTTAAAATTGCGGAATGAATTATAATATTACACTCGTACAATAAGTAATAATACTAATAATAATAATAATGATGCATTTTAAATATGTCATGTATATGAGATGATTTTTTAAAATTTCTTCCATTTTTTTTCCATTTGATTAAACAATTTTTTAATAAACTACAGTGATTTTTTTAATAATAGATTTAATATATTTATTGGGGGGGTTTTTCCATAAATGAGTGCATTAAATATTTTTATATATAAATATTTAGTTGTTGTTTGTAATTAATATTTAATTTGTTTAAAAGGCTGCCAGTCAAATATTAACGATTTCTGATATCTAAAGGTACGGTCACACACAGCAAATATTTACTCAAAAAAGCGTTACCACTTTTTTTACTACAAATTTCTTTGACATTGTTTACTCTTACAAGTGTTTTGTAAGATCAAATAGCATAAAATAAAATAAAAATGAATATATGCTTTGAATTGTCCTAATTAAAAGGAGTTTTTGACAATAAATATAAGAATTTAAATACATATTTTATTTAGTGGTTACGTCTTTTTCGTTAAATATTTGCCATGTGTGACCCTACCTTAAGTATTTCCAGTAAATCATTTTATTTCAGTTTATTTATTATGGTTTATAACTCTAACTCTAATTTTTAAGGGTTTTTTTTTTTAAGAGGCACAACTATTTTTACTTGTTTTAAATATTCATTTGTTTGTATTATAACTAATATTTTATTTGATAAAATATTTATTTAAATTATTTAAAAAAAAAAAAATATTATAAATTGAAATGTTTTGTAAATAAATCACTTTCAGTTTAATATTTAAAAAAAATTAAAATTTCAAAAACTTAAAACATAAATCATAATTTGTCTTTTTGTTCATTGTATTTGTTAAAAGCTGCTTAAAAATTATATTTATTTTTAGTTTGTTTCTTTTTTCTTAAATAATTATAAAGAATTCTTTTTAATTGTTTGTTATTTGTTTATAAAAATACTTTATATTTGTTGTTTATTTGTTTGTTTATTGCTTAAAACATTTTTCCTGATTAACCTGAAAAATGTGTGTGTGGTTTTTTCATTTTATTATTCTTTTTAATTGCACTTTTTTTTTATTTCATTATCATTTTTGTTTCCGTTTAAATTTATATTTGAGTTCAGTTTAAAAAGAGTTTAAAAATTAAATACATTTTTTTAAATTTGTTCTTAAGCAAGGATTTGTTTTTGTAAAATTAAATACATATTTTCTATAACGAAAAACCTTAAAATAAAAATATTATTACTGTAAATGTTGTTTCTTTTATAAATAATATATTGGAAATTTGTTTTAAATAATAATAATAATAAAAACTAATCATGTCTTTTAAAAAGAAGTCATTTTATGTTTGTTTGTATGAAAAATACTTTTAAAGGAATTAAAGAAATTAAAATAAAAATAAAATTATTATAGACTCACTAGGGTTGCGGAAAAATAAAATTGTATAAAAATACATATGTTTTTTAAAAGAGGAATGTTTTTCTGTTTTTTTAATTTACATTAATTATTTTATTTTATATTTATTTACTTATTGTTTTATGTATATTTTTCATAATTCCCACTTGTGTGAAAAAATGGGAGTTTTCTTAGATCTGAGTTTAAATGAGATTTAAATGATGACTTAATTTTTTGAAATACTCGTATTACCATGACTTTTTAGCAGATACCGAAAATAACGGGTCCACCCACTTTCATTTCAATGGTAAATTCACAGTCTTACACGGGACTTACACGATGACTTTTCAGTCATAGTATTTACGCAATTCTCTTTTGAATTTGCTTTTACTCCAACCCTCTTCTCAACAAACTCATAAAATCCTGACTTAAAATCAAGCTGTGAATCCCGTGTTAATTATTTAAAAATCGTCGTTTGTGTTATATCACTAAGAGAGTGTTTCATAAGAGAACATTTTAAGTTAGTGATTGAGAGCAACGGAAAAGTAAAACAAGTAAGAGAGCTATATTCGGCTGTGCCGAATCTTATATACCCTTCACCAAATTATACTTTAAAATAAAAATTTTAAATATTTTTAGGTAAACAAAATTAAATTTTTTTTTTTCAAATTGTTTTTATAAATTTAAAAAAAATTGTTTTTTTTTTCAGAATTGTTTTTTTTTAAATTTATTTTCCAAATTTTTTTTTAAATTTTTTAAATTTATTAGTGAAAAAAAAAATTCGGGTTCAAAAATATTTTTACCGATTTTGACCCATTGTATGTACAAATTACTATAGCCTTATATAAATCGTTGCAATGGACTTTGAAATATCTATCATTAGATATCCATATTGTCTATATTAATGACTTAGTAATCCAGCCATATCTCAGCCATTTGGGGGCCGATTTTCTCGATTTTAAATAGCGACCGTGCCGGAATAATTCCCGATATATTGATGTATCAATTATGTTTGTAAGTTATTTGGGGGCTACGGAAAGTTGATTTCAATATACAGACGGACATGGCTATATCGACTTCGCTATCTATAACGATCCAGAATATATATACTTTGTGGGGTCGCAAATGAAAAATGTAGAAATTTCAAACGGAATGACAAACTTATATATACCATTGCCACTCATGGTATAAAGAATCAAATAATCGTGATGAGTTGTTCACCCAGCGGGAAAAAGATGCCGTAAAGAGGCCTTCCTAAAGGCCTTATTTTGCAGATACAAGGACAACCAGCCGCATTGGGATATCTCTTTTTAATTTTTTAATTTTACACAGCGTGTCATTGAGAGCCAAGGCCTTGTTGAAAGAAGGCTTACTTAAGAAGGCATATTTATCATCAATTCAAATCTATTCTGTCAATTACTTTGTAAATTATTAAAAACCAATTTTGGGTACCTATTTGAAACGGTTAAAAGTTTACGGTAACGATAATTTGCATAAAATGTTGTTCAACCATATTTGATTTGAATGAATTTTATTATGAATTTGTGGGTAGTGAAATACATATTTTGAAATAATTTTCTAACAAATACTGAACTTGATTCGTAAAAGAAAATTTTTGAATTTATATGCAAATACAAAGAAATTCGAAAGAGTTGCCTTCGAATCAAATTACCGAATATTTTTTATAACATTTCCTCTAAATACTTTTAAATTAAGTCATCATTTTTCATAAATACCCTTGATAGAATCTAATAATATTTTTACGCCCAAAATCATAGTTTAAATAATCGCTTTATTCTAGTACTAATCAGATTTGCATGTTAAATACATTGTAAATTGAAAGAGTTTCCTGGCGAATCGAATGATTTAGAAGAAAATTTCCCATAATTCTTTATAATTTGTTTCAAACCAGCAAACACAAATTCAATAAAAGTAAATTTGAAACGTTTCTTCAAATCTTGAAAAACATTATAGAAATCATCCCTAACTGTTAAGAAAACCATTATTTTCAAAAACTATCAAAGCATTCTCAAATGATTTAGAATTATTCTCAATTTAAAATTAAACCTCCATGTTTGCTGGTCAAAAAGGTCTTGTATATTTATCGGAAGGATACGAAATCGATTAATGATACAATAATATTTTTCATCTAGCTAATACGTCACAAATTATACAGATATGAATCAGCTGGTTTCAGTAATATCTAAATAGAAAACAAACAAGAGAAAATGTCAAAATGGTTGTGGTTTGCAAAGAGGGACAGATATATATATCACACTCGTTGCCTATTGAAAATTGCATGTTTTCTCTCGCTCTAGAAATCACAACCATTGAAAAGTGGTTGTACAACGTCAAAATAACCATACGATATTACTTTATTGACAGCAGCCATTTGTTGCATATCTATAATAATCTGTGTAATAAGTTTATAATCTAAACTTTAGATAAACACTTTTATTGCTGGGCTTCTCAATAAAACCTGCAAATCTGAAGAGTGCGATAACAAAGCAAATATTAAACTAATAGCAATAAATAATTTTTCAAGCTCCAAATTATAACTCCAAAGTTCAGTTTAGCTATAAATTAAAGCTAAAATATATGTGATCAATTGGGCGCATTAAATGTTCTAATTTAAACTAATAATATTTCTACAACTTCAACTACGAGTTTAACTACTACGTACTACTTCACACATACTGCTAAATATTACCTCCGTAATCCTAAGGGATATTTGTTGCTGCTCTGTTGTCTGAATTTTGTTAACGTGTGGTAAAGGCACTTAAGAAATGAGCACCACTCATGTCGAATTGTTGCTCATAACTTTCATCGGCCGATGAGGATGCATTTTGTGCATTAGCTGCCGCAGTGGCTAAAGCTGCCATAGTGCTGGTGGTGGTGATATGGTTGGTGGCATTTGTGTTGCCCTTAAGTTGTTCCATATCGATGAGGGGCGGTTTGTCGCCAGGCTTCCAGCGCCTGTGTATGCCCATGGATTTTAATTTCTGACACACCGAGGACGGCGAAATAGCATAACCCTTTTCCGCCAGTCGTGCCGACACTTTCCAGTATTGTATGTTGTTATCTTCTTTAATTAATTCTAGAATTTCTCGCGTGATTTCTTTGTCTCGAACTTCACGTTCGGCTGCCTTAAGACGACGTCTAGGATTTGAGTGTTTTTGTTCGGGTGGCTGGATTTGTTGCGTTGACTGTTGTTGTTGCTGATGCTGCAGTTGTTTTTTCTGCTTTTGCACCAGTTGTTGCTGCTGTTCACGTTCTCTTTCCTGTTGTCGTTGTTGTTTTTGCTGTTCCAGTTGTTGCTGCTGCTGTTGTAACTGTTGCTGTCTCTGTAGCAGTTGTTGAATTTGTTGTTGCTGCTGTAAATGCTGCTGCTGTAACTTTTGCTGATGATCCAATTGCTGTTGCACCAGCAAAGCCTGTTGTTGTCTTTCCGTATCGGTTTCACGTCTCGTATCGCTGCCCTCACTTAGCACACTGCCCGTGTCTTCATCGTGCCTCATCATGGTCATACGTATATCACGTCTATTGCGATACGACAGGGGTACTCCCTTAATTATGGCATCTCTTAGCTTCCAGGCAGTCATTTGTGAGACATTCAGTGCCTTGGCAATTTCCATAGTTGAGGCATTTTGTGCCACCAACATTTTGGCCATAGCATATTTTTCATCGTCTATAAAGACATTCGGTTTGCGTGGTTTCTTTTTGGAACCGCTGATGTTGTTCGATGATCTGTAATTAGGGAAATTTAGAGGTTAAGTAGTTTATAAACAATGTTGAAAGGTGTAGAGTATTTTAAATTTTAAAAACATTTGTTTAATGTTATATAAGTATACACTCAATTGCTATAATTAATTTCACTTACGTTTCATTATTCTGCATAGAAGCAATCGGACGTATTGAAAGATTTACAGGTAATTGGTGGCTAAAATAAACAAAAATACATTCAATTCATTAAAAATTCTTTTAAATTATTAAAAATTATAACACAAACTTACATTGCAGCCGCTACAGCTGGAGATAAATGGTTCAAAAGCGGTAGTTTTTTACCATTGCCCAAAGGAATCGTTTGAGAATCTTCAGGGTCTTTTAAAGTAGTTGAATTTTGTAAATATAAAGATTGTTGTATTTGTTGTTGTTGACTATTTACATGTTCAGTCTCTTGTTGGTTTTGTTGTTGTTGTTGTTTATGACGTTGATATTGATGATGACGATGATTTGAGGCGGGATCATCATCATTATCACTGTCCGTATCGGTAGCAGTATCATTGTTATCTAGGTGAGCATTTTTATTGATTTCCATAAGTCTTTGTTGTTGTACTACAGATATTTTATTGTGCAATTTATGTTGTTCTAATATGGCGTTTGTTGTTGTTGTTGTTGATAATTGTTGCTGCTGCTGAGCATTATTTAATTTCAATTCATTTGTTCGTTGTATTACGGAAGTGGCAACACTAACATTGTTATTTTCTCTTAATAATTGTTGTTGTTGTTGTTGCTGCTGCAATTCAAGGTGATGTTGTTCTAGTTGCCGGTGGTGATCATCATTATCTGATTCATGATTATTATTATCATGATCCTCTTCCTCCTCATCTTCGGTAGCTGCTCGCTCACGTTTAATGTGCTCGGTAAAGGGCTGATGATTTAGTTGATTTTCGGGTTTTTCTACATTTAACATTTCACCTCCTTCATTATTTGGCATCTCTGCCTCGTTGTTATCATTATCGTCCTCCTCATCTTCGGGTGGATCGATGACTCTCTCGTGTAAACTGACACCATTGACGAGACTTTTACGCAGACGCCAGGCAAATGTTCGTGATATATTCAATTCATTAGCAATGACTGTGGTAGTGGCTTCTCGTAAGATCAATTGCTTGGCCAGGGCGATTTTCTTAGCGTCCAATTTAATGCGAGTTCTGCCCTTGCGTTTATTGTTGGCCATGATAATTCTGCAAAATGGAATTAATATTATAAAATCATTTTCACTTTAACAACCTCTTACTAAAACCAATAATCTGCAAAAATATATATGTACTTTGATCTACTTACTTTCGATTATGAAGATAAATAGCATTTTCCGGTTTTCGTATACCAATGCGTCTGGGAAAATTGTTATATTGCACAATATTTTGTTTGAAAAGTTGTTGCAGAGGCCTAAAATGAAACACAAAGTTTTATTACTTCCAATATATTCCTTTCTATGATAAGCAAACCCACATTTTTGCTGTTTTCGAGGGGCAGCCAGTACGTTTATGCCAGCCCAAATGATGACCAGTAGGGAATAAAACATTGCAGTCGGTACATTGCATGGGTCGCCTAAAAATTCAAAAATTAAATTAGTTATTAAATTTAAAAACAAAAAACAACTCACGTTTGATTACGTCTCTTTTTAACACAACGACCACGACGTATGTGTTTCTCCAGGAAACGTTTGTAAAAGTAGGTCTTCTTACAATTCGTACACTCATAGACGGGACCCGAGGTGCCATGAACACTTTGCATGTGCGCCTTTAGTACTTGTTTCATTTCGAATATTTGAAAACAGTGAGGACATTGATAGCCACGCATGTGTGTCATGCCAGAAGTTGCATCGACCGCCGAGGCTGTACCATTGGTAACAGTAGCGCCTGCGCCTCCATCCTCGGACGGTGTTATTAACTCAATTTCCGGTATCAATGGCAACGGTCCATCTTCATCATCATCGTCTTGATCAGTATCACTAGCCGTACCCTCGGCCGCCTCATCATCACTTGCTCCATTACGTTGGATGCCATTTAATTTGCTTAAATGCTGTTGCATATACTCATGCATCAAGCGTATCGAATTAAAATCAAATGCAGGTTTTTGTCCATTGGCACTTTTTATTTCACCATCATCCTCTACCACATGACCATGATGATGATGATGGTCATCATCAATTTCATGATTTTCATTATCACCAGCATCTTCCAGTCTATGATCACCACCATTTATTTGACGATGTAGCTGGTGTTTATAATTGTGTTCATCCAATTCGAGTTCCTCGTCACTCTTATTTGAGGCCAGTTTGTGAATTTGCCCATTTGTCATATCATTATCGATCTCATCCTCGTCTTCCGTTTCAACTGTATTGGTGTGATCGGATTTGCTTTCGATTTTACGTATTAGCAATTGTTGTCTGTAGAAATTGTCAGCATCTTCACATTTCTTTTTGAACAGACATGCCGATATGGTGTTTTTCGCACAGGTTATGCACACTTGTTGGGGCAGTGTATCGCCACGTTCGATCTGAAATGATAATAAGTTTTGATTTGAGTATAATTATGTTTTAAAAAGAATTCAAGGATGTTTTAGTTAATGGAATAATACGATGTTTTAAAATGTTTTAAAACCCTGTTTCCTACACTGAGGGAAAAACGACGTTGAAAAATCGACAACGGTTGGTGTCATTTTGACACCATACGGTGTCACTTTTTTTGACACCGTACGTTTACAATTTGTAAACAAACGGGTATGAATCGACAACAGAACGTTGTCAAATTATGCGAAGACTCATCTCACCGTGAATAACAAGCCAGTTTATTTGTATTACAACGAACATAATGGTATTTATTACTAAGTTTTTGTTATTTAGAACGCAAAAGTACAAATTATTAAATAAGTGCTAAACAAATTGTGAACAAAAAGTGAACAAAATAAATGCTGTAAAACTAATAGGATCAATGAGGAGATAGCTGAATAAAGGGACTATATGGAAGTACAACAGTACCAGGAAACAATTGCCATTCACAATTTGTTTACATACGAGTATTCTAACATGATTTTATAAATGTGTTTATATTAAATAAATGCAAAATTAATGAAAAATAAGGTATTTTATGTTTTATTTTAATCTCCATAAATATTATGGTAAATTTGGAAAGGGAAGGGATTACACGATTCCAAACTAAAAAAAGGGTGGTGTTAAATCAACAACGGACGGTATCAAAACGACAACGCTATGGTGACAAATCGACAACGGTATGGTGACAAATCGACAACATTATGGTGACTAATTGACAACGCATGGTGTCAAATCTGCAACGGTATGGTGTCATTTCTTCGTTGACAAATTGACACCGTTCGTGTACGATTTGTGCACATACGGGGTTGATACACTATTGACACCGAATGGTGTCAAATTGTACACGGATGTGTTCATTTTTTCTGTGGGTGTAATCTCTGAAATATTTTAAAAACAACATCAGGTTTCGGCTAGTATTCGTAATAAAAAAAAGAATCAGGTTCCGTTTTGGTCTGAAGAAAAACGATTTTGATCGGAGTCTTAACCCTTTGCCTGTCCCCATACTAAAAATGTTTCTGCCGTACGTCCAAAGTGATGCACGAACGTGTGAAAGTAACTTGCTGTGAATCATATGTGATGCACAGGACAGGAAAAGGGTTAAAAACTACTCTCAGAACTCCAAAATAGGAAATGTTTATAAAAATAGTAAAATAAAATACCAGCTCGTAACAGATTTACAAGTTAATCCTCTTCAAGAGATGCCAAAAAGTACTTTAAAATGTACCAAATTTTCCAAATGAATTTTATTTAAATTTTACTCCAAATCTACTAAATTCAAATTGTAGACACAGCCCAACGCATAATCAGAATTTCGAAAAACTTAAAAATGTTCCACCTGTATTCTTTGTACAATATTTCCAACCATCAGGATCAGAGATCAGCAATAAATCACTTTTTTGCTATTCATACGCACTTATGAAATTATAAGTATAAGTGAGTAGTCATCATCGAAATTAAACTACTCTGACGTATTCATACTCACAATAACATTGTACATCATACACGTACGAACTCAAATCTGTTTTATTCATAAATAACCTCAGCCTGACTTATAATTTTAGGAATATACTCATGATACATACTATTGATTCAACTCATGCATGTTTATTTTAATTATACAGAATTCGGCAACACTGAAACACACATCCTCATAATGAGCATTTTAATGTTCGTATTCGAATCATACTTATTTTGCATCGTCTATACAAATTAAGTTAAGTAGAGTCGAAATCAACAACGTCATAAATATTGTTATTTAGTGGATATGTGTCCCGACAACATTGTAATAAATATGAATGCGTATAAGTACAAGAAATTTTGAGTTATGATTCAACTCTACTCACTTTGTCAATACTCATTGCAGATCTCTGATCAAGATCAATAAGCAACTATCTTTTGCCAAAATAGCATTATTCTAATCAATTTTTATTATTAAATCTCAGTATATTACTGAGTTTATTTGTTATTTATCCGATACTCCTCTACTCTAACGTAATAAGATCGATATGTTTTTTCGATTGCATTTATTCACTGGTGCAACTTAGACAAAACTTTGTCGAGATTCTGGAAAATACTGATGAATGCGCAACAAACGGGTCGTCCTTGGATGAAACCGTGGCGCAAAGGGACATTCGTATCTCCTGGATTGCCGTATCGAAAATATTTTGTCACAAAACTTGGTAGATAAAAGCTTTTTCCAGTCATCATAATGTTCTCAAAAAAATTTGGGAGCTATAGGCCAAAAATGGTAAAAAAAACCTATACAAAATTAAAAATTTTCGACATTTCAACAATTTTGTGACACTAGATGCAGTTTTATTGGGTTAATTTGTTTTTCTCCTAGTCTCTAACTTCAATTGTGCCGAAGACAGGAAAACAAAATTTCAATTGGTTTCCGAGATATAGCCGTGAGAAAAATTGCATCTTTTCATTAAATTTTAGCCAAAATATATATACATAAATACATAAATTACAACCAGCAGCTTAAACTAACAAAACCCTAATGGGGGCTTGTTAGTTTCGATAAGTACTTCAAGAAAAGGAAACTGTAAAAAGTCTACATTTGGGAGGAAGACCTCGCAAAACTATTCCAACACAAGTTAATAGTTTAAAAAATATCCAAAAATTATTCCCAGGAAGCTTCTCACATTGTTTGAAGCAAGGCAAATGAGGCTGGTCTATGTAGGTTGCTAATGCCCCTTGCAAAAATCTTGTATTTCTAAAAAAAACAAATACTATTTAAGTGGCTGTGATGGGAGAACCCCCTACACCCCAAGTACACAAATAAGACAGTAAAGTTTGGCGGTGGCAATATTATGGTATAGGGCTGTTTTTCAGTTCAATCGGATGTTATGTATCCATACGCTGAGGAGATTTCAGCATTACAATGACCCCAAACAATTAGGTACGTGTTTTGAAGTGGCCTGCCCAATCCCAATATACAGGCTCAAAATTATGCCACTTAGGAAGCTTTATCAGATGCGGTTATAAGGGAATGAAAAAATATTTCAAAGGAGAGAATTGATTTTTTTAACTGACCCAAGGCGCCATTTGAGTTTTTTCGTTACAAAAATCATGACTATTGAACCAATTGAGATAATCAAAAAATTTAAAAGGCATATGATAGATAATTGATCAACCTATGAAATGAGTGTTTGAAAAGGGCTCTACGCCTTTTAGATGCCTTTTAGATGGATTGGAAAATTTCAAATTTGTGGAAAAATCTATTTTATGGGAAGTAAAATTAAATATTTTTTAAAATTTTTGATTTTTTATGTTTATTTTTTTATGAATTAAAATTATTCCAGAAAAGATTTAATTTTTTTTTTTATTTATTTTTAAATTTCTATTAAATATTGCTCACAATCCGGAATAGAAGGGGTTGCACGGTTTTATGTCATAAATTGCACAAAAATGCATGCAACACATTATTGGAACCATGTCTTTTTTCAAAATTTTACCTCTGTCAAAAAATGGGGCAAGGATGGGCAGCTGGAAATTTTTGCATTAAGTAAAGGAATAATCAAAGAACTTATTTTGAAAATACAGTGCACTCGCGGTAACGTGAACTAATTAAAACCAAGGGAGTTCATGTTAGTGAAATTGTTCACGTTAGCGATTGTCGAATTTCATGGAATAAATATAAAATTTTATAATATAAAACTGTGTTTTACACGCGTGAACCTGAAATTCTTTTATTATTATTTTCATTATTGAAATATAAAACAAAAATTATTGATTAAAATACATTACAAAACAAAACGAGATCACGAGAAATTATACATTGAAATAAAATTACGTAGCTAATAAAATTACTCATTCGTTGCCATTAAAAACATTAATTTAGAGGATACAAACACATTTTTATTATAAGGGTATTCTT
Organism: Calliphora vomitoria; assembly: GCA_942486065.2. Classification (NCBI taxonomy): domain Eukaryota; kingdom Metazoa; phylum Arthropoda; class Insecta; order Diptera; family Calliphoridae; genus Calliphora; species Calliphora vomitoria. Next base: position 49,179,084 of record OW818032.2, read on the forward strand.
TAATCTTTGAAAATCAAATTAAATGTATGTATTTCAGTGCTTAGAAAACAAATACAGTGAAAAAAAATTGTTCACGTTATAGCGCTTTCTGAGTTTGTTCACGTTACAGAGTAGTCAATGTAAATAAAAGCTTGTTCACGTTAGGCGGTGTTCACGTTACCGCGAGTCCACTGTATGGCAAATCTAGAAATTTATATTTTTTTTATTTTCCATCAAAGTTGAGAAATATTGAAAAAATGGATAGTTGGTAAATATCGATTTACCTGGACAAACATAAAGCAAACAGTAACATTTTTTTAATCTTTTGTTAATAAACAGATCTGTTAATTGAATCAAAAAGAATAACGATCCATTACTTAGTTTTCGAGATACTGTATCTGAAAGCGAACCAGTGTTCTGTTTTTTTTGAACACTTTGAAGGGCTATATCTTCTGAACCAAAAATCTAAGTAACATATTAAGAGTAGCATATTTCAAATCGTTGGACAATTTCCTGTAAAATAGTTTATTCATTATTTTGTTTGGGGCACATGAAATTTTTGATTTTTGCAACCTCACTTGTTCTACAAGCGCCACTGTGTGTCGCTGTAAAGCTGTAATAAACAAGGGATATCCAAAAAAATACTGAGTCAGTAAAAGTTAATTACATTATACTCGGTTTTATTAAACTTTAGCTTAATCCACTAAAATCTTAATTCATTAGTATAAATATCAGCAATTCATTCCATTAATCCAAACCAAAACAAGTAAGAGAGCTATATTCGTCTGTGGCGAATATTCACCAAATTATACTTCAAAATAAAAATTTTAAATATTTTTAGGTAAACACAATTTTTTTTTCCAGTTTTTTTTTTAATTTTTTTGAAAATTTTTTTCGAATTGTTTTTAATTTTTTTTTTTAATTTAAAAAATTTTTTTTTTTAATATTTAGTGAAAAAAACTTTTGGTTGGAAAAAAAAAATCGGATTTAAAAATATTTTTTCCGATTTTGACCCATTGTAGGTCCAACTTACTATGGTATTATATACGTCGTTGCAAAGGTCTTTTAAAGATCTATCATTTGATTTCCATATTGTCTATATTAATGACTTAATAATCCAGATATATGTAGGTCAAAACTAGGTAAAAAATCGAGGTTGTCCTGGTTTTTTCCTTATATCTCAGCCATTTGTGGACCGTCGGAAAATTATATTGTGGAAATTACAAACGGAATGAAAAACTTATATATACCCTTCTCACGAAGATGAAGGGTATAACAACTAATTCTTTAGATTCATTCAAAGGCTTTATTTGAATAAAATTCATTCATCGTCGAATTAATTCGTAACAGAATTCATTCAATTTTTGTTAATTCAAGACAAATACAAATTGAATGAAAATATTTTTCAATTTAATAGATTTGAATTGAAGAATAATTTAATCATTCAATATATTTTAGTAAGATATTTTGTAATGGATTTGAAATACAGAAAACGTGAATGATTGAATAAGGAACTAATTCTATAAAGAATGATTTCATAAATGAACAAATTCAATATGTTTGAAGTACTAAGGAGTTAAGACAACGAATGAATGGTTAAGATAATGTTTTTAATTAAATATTAAAAATTTTATGAAAAATTTATTATTTTGACCTATTGGAATTAATAATTCTATCAAATTAAGCTAAAGAATTAGTTTTGTTTAGAATGGTTTTATGTAATGAATTGCTGACATTTTTAATTCTAAATTAAGATTTTAGAGATGTAAGTTCAAATATAATTAATTAAATCAAAGCTCTGGCTAAAATATCTTGTTATACAACCCTTTCATGATCTGAACTGTCTTAAAGAAGTTTCACTGATGAATCCGATAAAATTTGTCAGAAGTAGAGGGTGAATCTTACAGGCACCTCGAGAGTCACAAAGTAAAGACTTTAATAAAAAACATAATAATAATTACACCTGACTTTCTTAGCAAGACAAAAGAAGCATGTGTTTAAAAGTACTAAAAATGTCATAGATTTTTAAGTACTTTCCAAAAAAATAATTTAGAAATAAATTATAAAAAATATTTGATTTCAAAACCTGGTAAATTGTGATCAATTTTAGTTTGACGTTGTTAGTAACAAAGATTTTTGTTTATATAATTCTCTGTTCTATTACATAATTAATAATCTCAAAGGTATTTTTGCAATAAAATACATAATAATGATAATAAAATCAGCTAAAATTGTGTATGCAAGTCTTGTTTTAATTTGCGCACTATTATTTACAATCGCTTATTGTAAATCGATATTTTGTTTTTTTACAAAACCAAACTATAAATATTATTTTGTTAAAAAAAATAATGTTTGCCAGAATGACATTAACAAAAAAGAACAACGTTGCTGGTTACAAAACTTGTTGAAAAAGAAAAACATATTTACAAAATTAAATAAATAAATAACTTAAAACAATAGACAATCATAAAATATTTATACGAAAGAAATCGACAGCAACAACAATAACAGCAACATCGACTACATATAGCAAAAAGGCAACAAAAATTACTTAAAATATTTACAACAAAGTATAAAATTTCAAACTAAAAATGTAAATTATTTATTTTTTCTTCAAGTAGGGAGTGGTTCAAATAAAAACTACTAACAAATAATACAATAATAATAATAATAGTAATAACAACAACAACAACAGCAGCAGCTAAATAATACAATATAAAAACAGAAACAAATAAAGTGAAAAAAAAAAAATTGAAATAATATGAAACTATTGAATACTCACACAAATATCTTGTATCTCACTTACTTATTTACTACGTTTATAATACAATAATGGTGAAATATTCAAAGTGAATACAGAAAAAGAAACAGAACAAATAAAAAATTTATTAATATGAAAAATAAATAAATAAAAAAAAAAAAATAAACACAAAATAATTTAATCAACCCAAAAAAAAAAAAAAAATAACAACACACATCCATATACATATTTACACAAGAAGAGAAAAGAAAATAAATATAAATTGAATACAAAATTTTACTACAGTGAAATATGTTGGTGTATGTTCTGTTTCCGTGTGTGTGTGTGTATTTGTGTTACGTAAAATTTTAAGTTTGATTTTTGTGAAAATTCAATTAAAAAACTTAAATTTTAACTTATTCTTTTATAATATTCTTTTATTAATATATGTTATGACACAGACAACCCAGAGGAGAAGACAGTTGTATAAAGTACATATTTTAAATACACCGGAAGTGTACAGAGACTTTTAATTTTAAATTAACGGTCTGCACTAAAATAGCTTAGAAATACTCAATTGAATATTAGTCATCTTACGTGAATATTTACTGATACTGACTCTATGGTGACATTTCCCCAGTGTCCCATGTCCTAAAGACATCACTGAATTTTAGTTTAAATCGAATTTTGAACTGTAACACTTTATTCAAAAATATAATATATTTCTGCAAACCTTTCAGAATGAGGAGGTTAATATTTCAGAAAATAGGACTAAACGTTAAAAAATTGTATTAATTATACAGAGCCACAGCGAAAAAATAATCTCTCTATGTGGGTAAGTGTAGGTTCTTGGCAGAACTTCGAATTTGAGCAGAATTCACAAAAATCTTAATTCGGAATTAAAAAAATGAACGCTCAGCGTTGCTACTCAAGACTGCTGTCGCATCATTGGGCGAAGTATGGCCGGGATCTAGGCTTGATGTGGTATCGGTGAGTGTGATACCCCGAAAGCCTAGATCCATAGCTAAAATTCCAGCTGAGCCATCTAGCCCGGAGGAGATCTTGGAGATCCGTCAGTGCTGTAACCCACAGCTTCCAACTCACGATTGGAAAGTTGTTAAGGTTACGGACGCTGAGGGGTTTTCCAGAAAGGCGATCGTTATCCTGAATAAGAACTCTTTGGGGCCGCTAAGGAAGATACAAGGGAAGGTCTACTATGGATTTGGTCTGATCATCCTGCTTGTCTACCGAAGTTACAACAAAGGCGATACCTCCTAAGATGATGTAAAGCCCATGCTCTCGGAAGAGGGCCTTCTTTGAACGGATGGATGAGGCGTTGTACGAGCACGCCCTCCTGAACTCTGACCAGGAGGACGTCGATGTCACCGTTGTAAAAATGGAGTATGTTGAGAGTGACACAAAAAAACCTTTACCACTCTAAAGCAGCATCCGCTGCAGTGCTCCTCCGAATTCCAAAAAACGGGGAGGAGCTAGTCATGGTCCAGGAACCTTGGATCCATCAGGATCGTATCTGTGGACTATGTTTGAAGAGGTATAAGTTCTACTACCCTAAAGGTGCAGGTAAAATTAGATCCTGTATATTGGCTAAAAGCTCTTTGAATATCTTTATTCTGTCTGATTACAGCAATGATGATATATTAACAGTCTCATGGGAAACTAATGTAGACAGTTTGTTATGGCTGATATCCAGCTATATGGTGCATGACCACAGAGAGCATCCGCCAAATAATGCTGTACGTAGTGTTGTTAAAAAGGCGAATGAGTCCAAAATACCTCCGGTTATCTGTGCTCACGCTAATTCGCACCATATTATATGGCGTAGCAGCGTCACCAATACAAGAGGTGAGAGTATTTTCAGTTTCATACTTAATAGTAATTTGGAAGTAGTAAATAGAGGTTCGGAACCTACCTTCATTGTTGCAAATAGAAGTGAGGTTCTAGACTTAACACTTGTGAGGCCCGTTGCCATTCTAACTGCGAGGGATGAACTTGGAATTGATATATGTGTTCGCCGTCAGTCGGTAAGATACTCAGCTATAGTCATATGTGCTACTCTAGGTGGCATAAGTGTTTCAAAAGTGGCCAATCGTGGAACCCTGAAGGGTGGTGTACTATCATCAGTTCTGTGGAATTTGGCTATGAATACCCTGTTTGTCAGTATGGACAATAGAAGGATCAAGACAGTCGCATATGCTGATGATGTTGCAGTATTTATATCTGATAAATTTCTGGATACAATATCTAGTTGTATGGAATCGGCATTAAGTACACTGAGTGAGTGGAGTATTTCGAGCGGACTTAGTGTGAACCCACAAAAAACGGAATTGGTTCTCTTTACTAGGAGGTATAAGATCGATGACTTTAGACCACTTAGACTGAATGGTATTAGTCTTAAGATCAGAACATCTATTCCTGTAAAAGGGCAATTAACTAGGGTATTATGCCGAAGGGTATCAATTGGATCTTTAAAGCTGTTGTTAAACCCATCTTGATATATGGAGTGTTGGTGTGGTGGCACACCTTGGACAATGCTACTCACCGGATTACAGGCACTATAAGGACTCTAAGGCTCTTTTTACTATTTTAAACTGGTTACCAGTTGATTTGATGGTGATACAAATGGCTCTCAACTCTGCTGCGAGACTGAATGCTGGCTGTTTGTGGACTGGTAAAGACCATGGGCTCTAGGATACTGAATTACTATGGACACATACATAGTACTGTCGAATACTGCATCGCAAAACCTTTTTTCGATAGGCATTTCCATACTATAATCCCGAATAGGGATTTATGGCAGCGCGGACTTTTCCACCCTGACGATGTCATAAAGGTATATACTGATGGCTAGAAAAGGGGCAGTATTATCGGTGGAGGTTTCTTTATTGATAACTTTGGGATGAAATCCTACTTCAGGCTACCTAACTTCTGTACGGCTCTTCAGGCGGAATTTACGGTCATTAAACGTGCATCAACCACTGGCCGAACTGGAAAGAGTATTAGTGACTTGGCATATATTATTTCGAGCTCGTGCTGTAAAAAGAGTTTTATCGAGTGTCGAAAGTAGTATTCAAGTGTCTCGGATTTCTGAAACGGTGTAGGAATTACTTCACTTCATCTGTACCGCAATTCTGTAATTTTTTAACGAACAAATTTTATCGGTAAGTAGTCAAAAATCGTTTGTTAACGATAATTGTCGTTAAAAGCTATTCTCTTGCAAAATTTTACCGATTTTTTTCGTTAAAAATTGTCGGTAGTTAACGATAAACTTCGATAAGCTAACGACTAGAAAAAAGGTCTCGTTACATCATATCAGAAAAAAATCGGAATACAACTCCCATGTACGGAGTCAATTTTGGAGCTTCTCGACCGCGTACAGGAGAGGGCGAAGGTGATTATTGGTAACAGTAGGGTATCCAACTCTATTGATTCATTGGAACACCGTCACAATGTGGGTTGCGTTTCACTGTATTCCGATTAAATTAAGGAATTTGTTCCTGATACCGGCAGATTTAATACACGTTTTCATCAGGAACACATTCCTTTGTAGTCGATTGGCCAGTGGACCGCACAACATACTACAGTTAAAATTTTTTCTTTAGCCGTACTGTACGTATAATGAACAAACTTCCCACTGAAGTTTTTCCTGTCATTTTCAATATAGGAAAGTTCAAATCGAATGTCTGATAAACATCATTCTTTAAATATGGTCAATTCCTAGTGTGCAAAAAGAATTTTGCAAAATTAATACTTTTTTATACGATACTATATAGTAAATTTAAGTTAACTTAGTATGAATGAACTAATTTAATTAATATTTTTTAAATTTTTGTCAAATTTCAATGTGTCGAGCAAAATTAAGAGCTACCGCAAATCAATTTTTAAATGCGTTATAATATAAAATATTCGTTTAAATTAGCTAACAAATTATGGACGCAAAATGCCAGCGATTTCTTTTTTATTTTTCGCCCCATTTTGATCCACATATCATCTAGGCAATAAATAAACTTTTGAACTGGATTATCTCCAAATTTTTATTCATTTAACATAACGTCCATGTTTGAAATGTTAGATAAGACGCGAACTAGTACGAATATTAAAAACAAATGAATCCTAAAACGAACTAAGATTTACGTATTTTGAGGAATCACTTTTTTCCTTTCCATACGAAGTGAGTCGCTCTATTAGAGAGACATACATATATTCTTACACTCATGGTGAAGGGTATACAAAATTAATAGTGTACAATGTACATATAATTTTATAAAAATCTAATATTTTACTAAATAATTTCTTTAGATTTTATAAATATTTGGTTTAAAATTAATTTTTCAATCTATTACTGAATTTTTACTAACATTTTTCACTGAGTGTAACATTTCTGTAATATTAATTTAGAAGCAATAAAAAAAGACAAAATCAAGCATTTTAAAATAATCCAAAGTGCACACAAATTATTTAAGTTTTAGACTAGAAAAACTACAAATTCATTCCTTAACAAACACACACACACACATTAACTCATACAAGTGAAGATACATACATATTTACCTTTACAACAACATACAATTTAAAGCTCCTAAAAATAAAACACCTCGATGCCTTCGAAAAATACCTCTCAGCTTTTTAAACCAAATAAAGTTTTAGCTTAAACAAACTTGTAAACAACCAGCCAACAACAGCAGAAGACAGTCAAACAAAACGAAAAACGTACCAACCAACCATCCAACCAACCAACCAACTGACCTAACAACCAACCATGGAACAACTTAAAGTCAGTCTGACGTTCGTTGTACCGACGACATAAAATCAGTCAGGTATTTAGAAAAACACAAAAAAACCAAACAAATAAACAACAAAAATTATTCTAAGTTTGTAAACTGATTGGGAAGTAAGAATTAAATAACAAGAAGAAAATGCTAAGAAAAACAAAATGTAAAATTGTACTCGCACTCCATCCATCCACATCCCCATCCCCACTCACACTCACTCTTTACAGCGAGTAGAACAGCAACAAACACACACACACACATTCACTTTACTTACACAAAAAACTAGGAATTCGAACATTCAACTTCTTAAACAAATAACAACAACGACAACAAAAAAAAAAAAAGAAAAACAACAAACAAAAATAAAAACTAAAAAAAAAAACAAATTGTATCGTACATTAAACTACGTGTAGTCAGAGTCGTTGTTGGGTTGGTTGGATGTTTGGTTGATGTTGGTTGATATCATATAGAATCGTATCGTATGCATGTTTGCAAGTTGAATTTATGAAAACCATCATAAAATAAATACAGACGAAAGAAAATACACATATTTACCAACAACTATCATACGAGTGAGTATTCTTCTCATCCATATAAAACTTATAGCAAACGACAAAAACCAAATAAAACACACAAAACTTTAAAAAATAGTTTACAACAAAAACGAACAAAATATTTTTGTACAACTACACAATTACACCATCTCCAATTGTTTAAGGAAATTAAAAGTTTGCAACATCAACTGTGCGTTGTATTTCGTACTTTATCAAAATTAAAATTATGTATTAAACCTGAAAATGGGTCTGTTAACTTAAACGGTCCTGTTCAAGTTGAATTTAACCAAAATAGTTCTAAAAGAAGTATGTAGTAGCGAATGATCAGACCAATTTTGCATAATATTAGAAAAAAACAAGTAAGAGAGCTATATTCGGCTGTGCGGAATCTTATACACCCTTCACCAAATTATACTTTAAAATAAAAATTTTAAAAATTTTTATGTTAAGAACATTTTTTAAATTTTTTCCAATTTTTTTTTTTTAATTTATTAGTGAAAAAAAAATTTATGAAAAAAAATTTTATTGGTAAAAAAAAAATTCGGGTTAAAAATATTTTTCCTGATTTTGATCCATTGTAGGTCCAAATTACTATAGCCTTAAATACATCGTTGCAATGGACTTTGAAATATCTATCATTAAATATCCATATTGTCTATATTAATGACATAGTAATCCAGATATAGTTCAAAAATAGAGGTTGTCCCGGGTTTTACTTATATCTCAGCCATTTGTTGACCGATTTTCTCGATTTTAAAAAGCGACAGAGCCGGAAGAATTCCCGATATATTGATGTATCAATAATGTTTGTAAGTTATTTGGGAGCTACGGAAAGTTGATTTCAACATACAGACGGACATGGCTATATCCACTTCGCTATCTATAACGATCCAGAATATATATACTTTGTGGGTTCGCAAATGAAAAATGTGGAAATTACAAACGGAATGACAAACTTATATATACCCTTGACACTCATGTACCCTTCACCATGAGTGTCAAGGGTATATATATACAAAATAGTTTGGTGCAAAAAAAGTACTATAGCGGACATATTGATGTATGAATCTTGTATGAAAATTATTTGGGGGATACAGAAAGTTGATTTCAACATACAGACGGTCATGGCTATATCGACTCCACTATCTAAAACGATCCAGAATATATACTTACACTTTATGGGTTCGCAAATTTTGAAATTACAAACGGAATGACAAACTTATATATGATGATATCAGTATGTAACATCAAAGTATATTCAACTTACACCACTTTTGCTACATTACTTTGTTATATTAAGTATGATTTGTGCAAAAACGATTTCTTCAGCTCCATCTACTTTTGAATACCAAAAGGTAGCTTACCCCACTTTAGTATTGATATTAGTAATGCAAGGACTATATGTAACACCAGAACAGCAACCAAAAAAATTATGGTTTACACCACTTTTGTGCTGATGGCCTTATATAACATTGCCACTCATAGTGAAGGCAATACAAATTTTTCATGTAAGTTAAAAAAAATCCACTTCTAATGGTGACTAGTGATTTAGAAACATTTTATTTTGGAAATAATTTTGTAACTTGTAATTTTTTTTTTTGAAAACTTTGATATTCGAGTTAATGCAAAATTAAGATATCGTAATAAAATGTGGGACCTTTATATATCGAATGGTCTTTTAATCAATTGTTTGAGAACTTTTGCTATAGTCTTTATTTAAATACCGAAATTTCTTAAACCGGGAAAACATGATCCAAAAATTTAGTTTTTTCATAAAATAAACCGCTTTGCCGTTATTTACCCTGTAATATCTTATTAGCTGTTCGAGTGTTTAAATTACATATTTAGCTATCCAAAAATAATAAAGGCCAAGATTGGAGACCTGAGGGTCTCTGCTCCCTTAAATTAGCCAATTTATAGTTTACACGCTTTTAACATACCCGACATGACTACGAGTCCAAAAATGGGTGACTCAAAAAATTAAAGAAATTTTGAATTTCATTGATATTAAAATTGAACATTAACAAGTAAGAGTCTTATATTCGGCTATGACGAATCTTATATACCAATTATGAATATAATACGGCCACCTATTGTTGTGCGATTTCTATATATTGGATATTGGAACTATTTTAGATGGTTATACAAATGGCTCTCAACTCTGCTGTGAGGCTGAATGCTGGCTGTTCGTGGTCTGGTAAGGACCTTGGGCATTCTAAGATACTGAATTACTATGGGCACATACATAGTAATGTCGATTACTGCATCGCAAAACCTTTTTTCCATATTATAATAATCCCGAACAGGGATTTATGGCAGCATGGCCTCTTCCCCTCTGACGATGTCATAAGGGTATATACTGACGGTGGAGGTTTCTATATTGGTTGAGGTATTATCTAATATCTGGTGATACACAGAGAAAACAGATTCGTGATAGCAACCGAATTTTTTGAAAAAACAGCTCTAAATCCCACACTCTTCAAAGCCCTCGCATATTTTAAAAGACTCATTGTTTCTCTGCTCAAATAATCATTTACATATACGTTTTTAGTTACAGTATTTTCTTTTAATTTCGGCTTGATCGACATCAATTCAGCTTCAGATTTTTTTGAGCAAAATTTAACAACAACAGATTGTGTTTTATTATTTTTGTTATTCAAAAAGTATGCATCACTTATACTTTCAGGCCTCACAATAACACCAACATCGGCTGACTACTTTACTACAGCATCAACAGCTGATACATTTTCATTTTGCTTCACACCAGTTATCACACAATCATTTTGCACTCTCTGATCGTTAATATTTTTAATAGAACCCTTCAAATTATTAATCTCTGCTTTTAATGTTTTATTCTCTTTTTGAACAATTTCCAACTTTTTCTTGTTTTCTGCTACCCCTTTTAGAATATCATCAAACTGTTTCGACATAAAATTCATCGTTTCATGTAAACTACTCAGCTGATCCAATTTCTTTAGTTCTGTTTTTATCGCATTTAGTTCCACAGCTACAGAGGCACTGCTGATGTTGTTGCTGTTATTAAGGTTGTGAGAGCTACTGTTATTATTACATACATGGCACACAAATTCTTCACTTTCATTTGCCAAAAGATGATTAAACTGACGTTTGTTTAGTGCAGTACAAACTACATGAAAAGTTTTGTTGCACTTATCGCAATCTATGCTTTCGTCACTATCTTCTACTTCTAGATTGCACTGGGTACAAAACTGTTTTTTATTTATAGAACTTCTCCTGCTTGCTGGAGCCATACTTCAATAATTCAATGTTCTTTATTAACTTCTTACTAGAAATTTGTTTATTATTTATATTATACAAATTTAAACTTTGAAATGCGGAGAGAAGGAAAATTTGACGTTAACACAAAAGGGTTGCCAACTTATTTTCCTTATTTGTAAAGGATTTATGCGTATATAAGTGATTTTAGAAAGTGGGCTATAAAATGGGGCTATGGTCAAATATGGAACCCTCCAAACTATTCTATATGCATTTATGTAATATGGGGAAATACACCGGGAAGAAATTTGTATGAGGGCTGAGAGAGATCATGGACCGATTCTTACCATTTTCAACAGAGCTTGTCTTTTGATCAAAAGAACAAAATTTCATGATATTGTTTGTAATATTTGAAAATAGCGAAATAGTTTCGTAAAATATTAACTATTTTGGAAGTTGTCTCACATTTGGGTCCATAACTCTGGTACTACTTGAACGATTTTGACCATTTTCAATACCAAACATTTCTGATCAATAAAAAATATTTGGAAATATTTGGATGGGCGGACATAGCAAGATCGTATTAGAATTTTACCAGGACCCAGAATATATATATTTTTTGGTTCTACGACTAATATTTCGATGTGTTACAAACGGGCATAAAAATGTGTCCAATTTTTCTCAAAAACCGTAGATGTTATCTTCTTTTAGATATTGGATCATTTATGCATTAACGATATTTTCAAAAATAGCTAAGTTGTTTAATGTTTTTAAGCTTTTCCAAAGTAAAACCGTCAAAAATCGTCTTAATTACTTGAAAAGTTGCATTAATTGAGTAACATTTTATTCAAGTGACTTTTTCACGCCGAAACAGTTGACGATTGCGAATACACACTGTAAAATTTTAAAAACGGGAAAATTATTTTTTTTTTTTGAAAATCCTTTGATTTTGGAAAGATTTTGATCAAATTTGATGTTGGGTTATTGACAACAAACATGCGCTTGCAGGAAAATTTCTGCCTTGCTAAAGACTCTCTTCGGAAATGGTGTATGCCTAAGAAGAAACAAACCAGCAATAACCAACGAATAAATTACAATTTCTTCACATAAATACACATACTAAAATTATGTTTAAGAAGTAATAAAAAAATAATAAATTCAAATAAAAAATTATTGAAAAACAAAACCAAATCAAAACCGTCATTTAAACGGTAAATTATTTTGTATGCTTAAAAACAAACAATAAACCTCCAAATCATAAAAGAATTAAAATTAAAAAAAAAAAAACATTGTACAACTATAAAAAAAATTATGAATAAATTTAATTTAATATTATTTATTTGTTGGTTGGTTGGTTGATTGTATTAGTTTAAATAATGACATACGATTCAGCTTTTTTTGGTTTGTTTGTTTTTAGACAAAAACGAAACAACTAAAAAATATTGTACGTTTTTTTTTGTTTTACTTTATTACTTAAATATTATTTAAGTATTTCTCGTTATTTCGAGAAAATATTTGTTGCTGTTTTTTTTTTTTTCTTCAAATTGTTTATTAGTTTGTGGCACAAACAGAGGAAGAAGTTGAAGAAAATGTATGTGTGTGTGTGTAAGTTTTTGTTTTGTATGAGTAAAATTTTAATACAAATATAAATGAATAAATAAAAAAAAAAATACATAATAAAATAATAAGAATATGAATTTAATTTTGATTTTGGTTTTGTTGAGTTTGTTTCGGTTTCTGTTTCTGTAGCTGTGTTTGTTTCTTTAGCGTTCCAATAAAATAAATGAACAAAAATTATGTATACTCAAGCTTAATTGAATAAAAAAATACAAACAATAAAAACAACAACGAAATAATAACAATAAATGATAATAAAATATACAAGTTTGAATTTGGTTTTTTATTGTAATATTCTCCTCTACTCGCATGTATGTATATACATACGTACATACATATGTATGTTTATATGAATTTATCCATATTTTTTCAAATAGTATTCGAATTTTGAATGTTGTGTGTTTAAATAAAATTTTGCATTTGTATTGGTATGAAAATACATTGTGTATATGTGTGTATGTATGTGTTCTGCAATTGTTTGTACAAGCAGAAAATTAATTTAATAAAATTATTGTGATTTATTTTGTTGTTGTTTCATTTTTGTTTAAATTAATACTCGTATTTCTTTTTATAAGTATAAGTATTTGATGTGATTTAAATTTTGTTTATTTTATTTTTCGTTTTTTTTTTAATTGAAAATCTCAGTAAATTAACGCAAATTGGTATAAAAAAATATGAATTCGGTTTGTATTCAACAAAATTAATTAATTTCATTGATTGAAATTTGTTTTTTTTATACCCTTCATCTTCGTGAGAAGGGTATATATAAGTTTTTCATTCCGTTTGTAATTTCCACAATATAATTTTCCGACCCTATAAAGTATATATATTCTGGATCCTTATAGATAGCGGAGTCGATTAACCTATGTCCGTCCGCCTGTCTGTCTGTTGTAATCAATTTTCTGAAGACCCCAAATAACTTACAAACTTGATTCATACATCAAAATATCGGGAATTCTTGCGGCTCGGTTGCTATTTAAAATCGATAAAACCAGGCCAACCTCGATTTTTGGTCTTTAGATATCTAATGGTAGATATTTCAAAGTCCATTGCGATGATCTATATAAGGTAATTTGGACCTACAATGGGTCAAAATCGGGAAAAATATTTTTTGCCCAAATTTTATTTTTTTTACCTAAACATTTTTTTTGTCATAAATTTTTTCACACTAGTAAATTTAAAAAAAAATTAAAAAAAAACTATTTCGAAAAAAAAAATTTTTTGAAAACAATTTTGAAAAAAAAATATTTTTTAAATTTCGAAAAAAAAATTAGTTTTGTTTACATAAAAATATTTCAGATTTTTATTTTAAAGTATAATTTGGTGAAGGGTATAATCTCTTACTTGTTTTTTCATACATTTTTTATTTAAAGAGAATTGTAGAGAGTTTTACAACCCGTGGGGCGTGGTCATGGGTCCCCAAAGTAGGACACCTCGGGTATGTTACATTTTTAAAACCATCCTATTTCATCGTTTATTTTCCCATTACAAAAAATTCCATATGTGGAATCTTCTCGTCGAGCACAACAAAGTTTTCCCTAATTAATTTAATTAATTTATCTAGTGGTCATGTTGTATTGATGATTTTGTCTACTTTCCAAAAATGTATATAACTTTTTACAATTAAAAAATACAAATTCATGGAATACTTTTTTGAAATATTTGGATCCGCTGTTATTAAAAAACTGGAGTAGGGTGGGTAAAAATTTTGAAAATTTAATTTTCAAATGCGAATATCTGCTAATTGTTTAAGTTATTTGCAGAATTATGAAGTCTTTGTTTATTGGTAATATCTCAGCTTGCATTAAAATGTAAGATGAGGAACTGCAATTTGATATTAAGAAAATAGAAATTGTAATTCAGAAAAGCAAATTAATATTGAGAAAATGAATTTAAAATTAAGAAATCCAAATGAATATAGAGGAAATACAAATTGATATTAGGAATTAATATCAATTTGCTTTTACTCAATATTAACTTGCTTTTCTGAATTACAATTTCTATTTTCTTAATATCAAATTGAAGATGAGAAACTCTTCAAACTCCCAACATTAATTTGGATTTCTCAATTTTAACTTGAAATAGGTAGTTTCAAAAAATCAGCTAAAAAGTTATATCACAAATAATTTTAATAACTGCGGCATTGTTTTTGTTTAATAAGCTTTTAATTGTTAGGAGCACCTTCAGATAATGCACTTCTAATATCATTCTTAAGATCCCTATAAAATCGATTCTTTATTTTGATTGATAAAACTGCATAAAATATTGATTCACATAAATATATCGATGAAAATTTATTTATTTCAAAAACCAGTCAAGCAACAAATTATTGATTTTGGGTAAATCAAACTGCCTTGCAGCCTAAAAATTACTTGTACAAAATTTATATTGTTTCCTATGAAAGTTATCTATTTGTGTAACTGTTTTTTAACCTATATTCACATATATTTAAAAAATAATATAAAGTTTGGACTTGACTGGTTTCTAATTTTATTAGGAACTTCAAAAGTAAAATGACAAATTAACTTTTTATATACATACTACATATTTGTTCAAAAATAACTACGAGTATTAATCATCTACAGTGCACACTGCTTCCGTTGTAGGTCATCGAAAAATATTCCCATAAAATTCTTCATATCCAAACAAGTAGGGTTTTAGAGCTTGTAAATCTTTTATTTTTTTCACATTTATTGAGACCTACAACATTTATGAAAAATGTAAGAGAGCTATATTCGGCTATGCCGAATCTTATATACACTTCATCAAATTATACTTAAAAAAAAAAAATAAAAAAATTAAATTTTTTTTTTTAATTTTTTTTCCGAAATTGTTTTTTAAGTTTTTTTTAATTAGTGAAAAAAAATTTATGACAAAAAAATTTTTTTTGTGAAAAAAAATTCGGGTTATAAATTATTTTTCCCGATTTTGACCCATTGTAGGTCCAACTTACTATAGCCTTATATACATCGTTGCAATGGACTTTGAAATATCTATAATAGATATCCATATTGTCTATATTTATGACTTAGTAATCGAAATATAGATCAAAAATAGGCCAAAAATAGAGGTTGTCTCGGTTTTTGCTGATTTTAAATAGGAAACTTCTCGAAAGCATGTCTGACAGAATTATTGAAGATTTGGATCCCGAAGATAACTGGGGTCTTCAGAAAATTGATATAAACAGACAGACGGACATGGCTAAATCGACTCCGCTATCTATAAGGATCCAGAATAAACGGAATGACAATCTTATGTAGACCCTTCTCACGAAGGTGAAGTGTATAAAAATGGATTAGGACCTACAATTTCATAGTATAAAATAAACCACGTGACTTCTTTCTGCACTAAACACCGATTTATCGGCTTTGCTACACCATAATAGGGGGTCAGTATTTAATTATTTTTTTTCATTAAACGGATGCATTTACCTTTACAGTAGCTCAATTACGGATATTTTGTTGCTTGACTGGTTTCCAAAATAAACGATTCAATTGTATTTATAGCTTCAACAAGGGAAAACTTATGTAATATATAAACTAAAAGTTTTCGATTTCAACTGATTCAAAATCAAATTTAACACACATGTTACATTTCCTTTCAATTATTTTTACCTAGAAATATATCGGGAATTTCATCAACCGATATAAGAAAAGCATTTCAAAGTAAATTATTTTGACAGCTATCTAGAATAGAATCAATATGTCAAGATATGCAACAAAAGAGAGTTGTCAAAAAAGTAATATCGAACCGCATGGTTATTTTTATGTTCTAAAAGCATTTTTCAATGATTTTAGTTTGCAGATCGAGAGAAAAAAAATGTTCAATAGGCAACAAGTGTGATATATAAAGAGTATTTCATTAAACGCTTTCCATCTTTAAATTTAAATAAAACAATGTGTATGTGAAAGAAATATGACAATTTTATATGTAATATAATAGAGTTTCCAAAAAACCGACGAATTTCAAAACCGCGGTTTCGGTTTTAAAAAATTGAAAACCGTTCGGTTTCGGTTCGGTTTTGTGATAATTTATTAACTATTAAATCAGCTGATAATATAGGAAATGCTATACAAATTTAAAGTTCAAACTTGGCGAGTGTTCAAGAGGATAAAGGAAAATTGGTACTTTTTCTGTTAATGGTAACTTTTTAATACATTAAATAGGTAGCTTATATACATTAAAATTGGCCAATATGCTTCTCAGTAAAGAAATAATCAAGAATAGGGTGCTCAATTGCATTATGATACCAATTTTCTATAATTTTGAACCTAGAATCAGGAAATTACTTTGAAATCTCAAAATGGATAGTGGAAAGTATGGAAAATTGTTACTTTTTCTTTTAATGGTACTTTTTATTATATTAAATTATATTGTTTCTGAGTAAAGCAAGAATGAAATTTATTTTATTGAAATTTCTATAATAATGAACCTATAAGCAGGAAATTAAACACACATGATCCTGACTGAGTTAGAATATAAAAAAGGGATTTGCAGGTACTTTTTCCAACTAATAGTACTTTTTGAATATTTTATAACGATGGATCTAGAAACGTGAATTCAAAAGGAATAATAAATTTTGAATTTTTCTACTGAAAATAGATTAAGAGTCAAAACCGAAGAATAATTGTCGGTTTCGGTTTTATAGAGAATCATGCCTTCAAATCGCTTGTGCAGAATGTTCAATATGGCCTGAGTGCCTAGTAGCGAAGTCATGTTGAAACCACGTTGGTGTCCATTATCATCGTCGTTGACGGTGAAGGTCAACGTCGCGACTTTCTCAATGAAATATGACCAACAGTGACTTCATTCGGGATGTATTGGATGCTTTTGGATCTCATGTGGATCGGTATCGTCCCAAATTCAACAATTTTGTTTTGTTTGTACCCATTCATTCAGAAATGGGTGATAAAACAATTGTCTCATTTACACGTGTTGTGCTATACGCTATATCCATGCATGGTGATTTGGAAAAATAAACTGTATAACTACCAGCCAATGAGACAGATGTACCTTCAACAATATGGCCGCTATCAACTCTCAAAGTTCGGAATTCCCTATTGGAAGACCCTTGATGTATCCTTGCCACTCATGGTGAAGGTGACGTGAATTATTTTATAATAATGTTACGTTTTTACCTTTTAAAAACGGGATTTATTTCCTTTAAATAAACCGGATACTTTTGATTGCAAATAAAAGCAGTTTTAGTAGTTTACATATTGTAACAACTCTTTATTTATTAAAATGTACAACAACAACAGTTCAAATAGACATTCAGTGTCTATTTACACGTTTATCAATTCGCAGAAATGCATACACACTTTATAATGTACAAACTTAAATGTACAAGACAGTTGATGTTAACTCTAACAGCGCCTATGATAAACTCACTGTCGACTGCAACCTATGGCACTATTTATACACACACCATCTTTCGGGAATCTTTTACAATTCTCTTAACGAACAAACTAGTATGTTCGAATTCTAGAACTTTCGATGTCAATGTTAGCAGCTTAAACTTAGTGTTGTCATACTTATAAACAATGCTAATAACCGCATGCTATCAACATTGTTAATAAGTCGAAGCTTCTACTAATGGACGTATTTATAAACATAATGAATGCTGCAGGCAGTCGTACAAACCGTTAAATTCAAATCGCTATTGCAAAATCGTAACAATATATTTAGTAAATTTTGATAATTAAATATTTACTCCCATATTCATAAACACATTTTTAAATTTATCCAAGTTTTATCAAACAAAATTTCCATACAAAATAAGAATAAGGCCTTAAATGCACAAGCGATCAAAATTTACAAAAAATACAAAAATCTTAAGAAATGTTTCTTTAATAAATTTAATTTTACATTAAATACATTTTAAGAAAACATTTTTCGTCTAGATACTTTTAAGAAAATCTTTAACAAATATCACAACTTATATAATTTTTATAATTATTCGAATGAAAGTAGACTAAAGTAATTCAAATTAATTAAAAAAAATATATATAAAGAAATAATTGAAATTATTGCATACAAAGAAATGAAATGAAAACCCCGTCATGAATAATAAAATAAATAAATTGCATTGAATTAATAAAATAAATATTCATACATATTCAATATTATATAAAAATAAATAAAAATAACAATAATAAAGCATTGTTGTAGATTTATTAAATATTAATAAGAAATATAAAAAATAAAAAAAATTACCTTAACATCAGCCAGCGTTGTAATTTTTTTCCATAATGAATCTTCACCAAATATTGAAATCATTTGTGTTGAACAATTACTGCTGCTGCCATTTGGCGTCGGGGGCGTTGATGAAATGCAAATGCGGCATAATTGCAAATTGTTTGATAGCGTTGATAACGATGACGATATTGAAGATGTTGCATCCATGTTGAAAACATTAAAATGAGTTTGGTTTTTTAATACTTTTCTTTTTAAATTTTGTTAAATTTCAGTTTGATATTTTTAATAAAAATAAGACCGCCTGAATTATGTTAACAACAAGTGGTTTGAAAGAATTCACACTAGACTGCTAGTAACAATTTATTTTATTATTTTGTTTAAGATGTTCTTTACACTTACACTGTCTCAACTGCAGCACACTTACGCGAATATGTTGAAGCGAAAACTGAGACTATTTTGTTTTTTTTTTTTTTTTTTTGTATTCAGTATGTGTGTGTTTATTTTATTGTTTTAGCCACCAAATCGTCATACTACAGAGTATGTAGAAAGAATTTTCTGTTGGACGGAAGGAAGGTGTTTGTTTGTTTTGTTATGTTTTTCTTTACTGCTTGTTGTTACAGATTTGTAACATGTATGATGATGACATGTGGAACGAACCAGCGAACAGCAACTTGTTAGTGTAAACAAATCATAAAAACACACACTGTCTGCCACACACTAACAACAAGTGTGAGAACACAACCAATAACCGAGAGATATAAATTTAGTTAGAGATATGTAGTTAGAGATACAGAGAGAGAGCACTTAAGTAAAAAGACAATCAAATTAAGTTTTTTGTTTTTATAACATTAAAGAAACACACGATTTTTTAGTTAGCAAGGAAAAGCAAAAAACAAATAAATTAAACGACGACAAAAACAAATTATCACACATTTAACAAATATAAAATTGACTATGAATCGGAGCACTGAGTGTAAGTTTGAGAATGAGTGAGTGAGTAAGAGAGAGAGAGAGAGCGCGACAAGCAAATATCTTTCACATATTTCTGAACTACTGGTAGGCGCGCAAGATTTTACAATTATTTTAAACTTTTATTTTGTTGTTAATTTTGTTTTGTTTTTTTAATTTAATTTTCTTGAATTTGTTTGTTGTGTTTGTTTACAATTACAACAAAAATTCGTAGCCAGGAAAAGGAAATATTTCACTCACACACATACATTCATTCATTCAGACATAGCGATGAACAATAAATAAATTAATGTATTAAATTTTCTTTCTTTTTTTTATAATAATAATAATTCACTTTGTTATTTATAATAAATAATTTTCAAACACACTCTGAAATTAAAATCAACCCGTATGCGGTGGCAACGACAACGACATACTACAACTCTGATCCAATATCTAAAACAGACTGCGACGACTACGATTGTGTGTCTTGTGTGACTCTGCTGGTTGTGTTTGACTCCGACTCTAAGTGAATCTAAAATAAAAAAATATTATAATGAAAATAAAATAAAAACATACATACAAACAACAACAACAACAAAAACAAGAAGAGAATAAGAAAATTTTATTTGATATTAATAATAATAAAGAAATACACACACACATACTCACACACAAACTACATCTATACATATAATTTTTTTAAAGAAATTACAATTATTTACAAATATGTATGGAGGTATGTAGACGAAACGAGTATTTCGTAGCCAACAATTTGAAAATATTTTCAGTAACTCACACACACACACACACACATGGATAGTTTTACTAATACATAAACATACCCAGAATTCAGAATTTTGTTGAACAACCAACCATCCAACCAACCAACCAACCAACCAACAATAAGAACAACAAACAAAAAACTAGAAAAATACTCTAGAAAAATGTAAAATTTAGTTTAGTTTCAGTTTTATTACTGCTTTTATGTTTGTTTTTCAATAAATTATGTGAAAAAAAATTGTGTATTAAAAAGAAATAGTAAATGAAACAAGATAAGATAGGATATAAATTAATACACACACATACACATTTACATACATATATTTGTAACTACACACATACATATGTATGTATGTATTTTATGTAAATGTAAAAGTCTACACATTCAATAAATGACTAGATCCATAATAACGAATATTTCAAGAAAAATCGAATGATGTTAATTATGATTTAAAATGCATTAAAAAATAATATAATAAGTTAACGTTGAATATGTTCCCAGCAGTTTTAGGAGACTGTCTCGAACTAGTGATTTTACCTATCGTTTAGGGTGACAACTAGTTACAAAACTATCTACGTGAGTAAATATTTAAGCAGGGGGTGAATTGGCCCTTGTAGATTACATTGAGACTGTCTGAGAGCTGGTCCAAAGTAGTCAATGCATTGGATTCACATACACGCAGAGATGATAAGATTTATGATTGTAGTCCAAACATATTATGATCATTATTAATATCATAAAATATCATAATATGTTCTGAAATAATCATATTATGATATAAATCAATCATATTATGACCCAATTAAATCATATTATGATGCAATGAAATCATATTCTGATCCAAAGTAATCGTATTATTATAAAACTTTATTTTTGTAAACACAAAATTTTATTTTAATAGGTTTTAATTTTAAAGTACTAAATTTCCAATTAAAATATTATTGATAAATTCACTGAAATTTATTGTTATTCGCTCTAGGAAAGTTTAAGATATACTACTAATAAAACTATAGAGCGACTGAGAATTGCTGACAATCAAAATGTACTTGTAAAAATAGCATAGCTTAGACAAACACCATCGCTCACAGATGTCGAGAACAAATGACTGTTAAAGTAAACTTAACATTTAATGGTTGTACATAATATAATATGTTCACCTATTTATCATTATTTAGTTGTTCGAAAAATAATTCTGATTCGGTGAACAATATTCATATTTATAATTGCGATGAAAATATAAACGTTTACAGTATCTATAATATTGTTGAAATTAAACTAAAACAACAATTATACATTTACGACAACAAATTTTCAAAGAACATATTATAGTTGTCGTAACCATGTCGAACCATGTATTCTCTCTGCGTGTACCAGAGAGAAATCTAGGAAATCTACGACCACTTTTAAAACTCTTTTTACTTTTAAAACTCTTTTTATATTGTGCATATCTAGAGAAAATAACCTTTTATATCATATATGTTTCATCAATATTAGTAAACAATAACATACTTAAAAGTGTACCACAAAAAAACGTGTGGCCTATTTATATATACGAAGATATTGTACAAATACATTAAACATTATAATATTGGCATACAGTGCACTCGCGGTAACGTGAACTAATTAAAACCAAGGAAGTTCAAGTTAGTGAATTTGTTCACGTTAGCGATTGTCGAATTTCATGGAAAAAATATGAAATTTTATAATACAAACCTGTGTTTTACACGCTTGAACGTAAAGTTCTTTTATTATTATATTCATTATTAAAATATAAAACAAAAATTATTGATTAAAATGCACTACAAAACAAAACGAGATCACGAGAAATAAAATTACATAGCAAATAAAATTACTCATTCGTTGCCATACAAAATTCCCTAAACTTTAAAAATCGAATTTAATGCATGTATTTCAGTATTGTCTACATGCTTAGAAACCAAATGCAGTGAAAAAAGTTGTTCACGTTATAGAGCTTTCTGAGTTTGTTCACGTTACAGAGTAGTCAATGTAAACAAAAGCTTGTTCACGTTAGGCGGTGTTCACGTAGACGGTGTTCACGTTACCGCAAGTGCACTGTATTACCATTTTTCCGGAAACCCTCCCATTAAAGATTTTATAGTTGCTTCCGTTACTTATTTGGACGAGCTGGTCCACTAACGCTTAAAATCGGGCATGTCCTGGGATACCTTTCCTGTGTTCTTTAATTCTTTTTTTACAAGGCCACAGGGCGAAGTTCTGGACAGTTGGGTGGATTTGAATACCACTCAAGGCCATTTCCATTTCCACAGTGACATTTGCCAAGATATATGGAAACATCCTATGCTGTTTTAAGAAAGGTAAAATACGTTTTTGTAGACACTTCATAATATATAAGTATTTCTGTGTTTATCGTGCCTGATGTCACCAATGATTGGCTTCTTAATCCACAACTGGAATTGACTTGTTTTTATACCCTTCACCATGAGTGGCAAAAGTATATATAAGTATGTTAATCCTTTTGTAATTTTACATTTGCAACCCCACAAAGTATATATATTCTGGATCGTTATAGATAGCGAAGTCGATATAGCCATGTCAGTCTTTCCGTCTGTATGTTGAAATCAACTTTACGTAGCCCCCAAATAACTTACAAACATAATTGATACATCAATATATCGGGAATTCTTCCGGCTCGATCGCGATTTAAAATCGAGAAAATCGTAAAATCGGCCACAAATGGCTGAGATATAAGGAAAAAACTGGGACAATCTCGATTTTTGATCTATATCTGGATTACTAAGTCATTAATATAGACAATATGGATATTTAATGATAGATATTTCAAAGTCCATTGCAACGATGTATATAAGGCTATAATTTGAATCTACAATGGATCAAAATCGGGAAAAATATTTTTTTACCCGAATTTTTTTTTGACCAAAAAAATTTTTTCAACCAATAAATTTAAAAATTTTGTAGAAAATTAAAAAAAAACAATTTCGAAAAAAAAAATTTTTTTTTAAATTTTGAAAAAAAAAAAATTAATTTTGTTTACCTAAAAATATTTAAAATTTTTATGTTAAAGTATAATTTGGTGAAGGGTATATAAGATTCGACACAGAATACTAGTTTATTTTTTTTGTCCATGAGCCACATCAAAATCTTGACCCGGAGTTGTCAAAAGTTCCATCACCTCAATTTTAGTTCTTTACCGCATTGCGATCTGGAATTGTCTGATTTTTTTTTCTTTTTTCTGGGGATACCAGTGCATGGTAGGTAGTAAATTCTACATACCTATGGATCGACCAAAAAACACTCTGTGCTTTTTTATTAAATGCTTGAAAATCTTTTAGAACAACTGCGCTTTTCAACTTAATATATTAATCAAACCAGAGCACCCTGAAGGCAAAGTTTTGCAAAAAAAAAAAAAAAAACATAAACTATGACTTCAAAAAATTTAACTGTTTAGCAAAATGCCAATAAACTATGATTTAAATACTATAGAAAAGGTGGTTAGAAAAGTGACCACTAAACCGCAAAGAGTTAATATGTACAGATAAAAATAAGTTTTATGTTTATCAAACAGTTACACAAAGAAATAACTTCCATAGGAAAAAATATACATTTTGTACAAGAAATTTTTAGGCTGCTAGGAAGTTTTCTTTAATTTACTCAAAATCAATCATTTGTTGCTTGACTGGTTTTTAAAATAAATCAAACCAATTGACTTGATGCTAGTTACATGGATGTCAGTATGTATACTTAAGCAAAAAGAAAATAAACTGTATGAGAATTATATCATCAGAATTTGTATAAAACGAGTTTGTACAAATTACTCATAAACAAGTAAGAGAGCTATATTCGACTGTGCCGAATCTTATATACCCTTCACCAAATTTTACTTTAAAATAAAATTTTTTTATTTTCAAAATAAAAAAAAATATGTTTTTTCGAAATTTAAAAAATAGTAATTTTTTTTCAAAATTGTTTTCAAAAAAAAAAATTTGTTTTTTTAAATTTACTAGTGAAAAAAAATGTATGACAAAAAAATTTTTTTGTTAAAAAAATTCGGATTAAAAAATATTTTTCCCGATTTTGAACCATTGTAGGTCCAAATTGCTATAGCCTTATATATATCGTTGCAATGTACTTTGAAATGTCTATCATTAGATATTCATATTGTCTATATTTAAAACTTAGTAATCCAGATATGTATAGATAAAAAATAGGCCAAAAATCGAGGTTGACCAGGTTTTTTCCTTATATCGATTTTAAATAGCGACCGAGCCGGAAGAATTCCCGATATATTGATGTATAAATCATGTTTGCAAGTTATTTGGGATCTTCAGAAAATTGAATTTAACAGACAGACGGACATGGCTTAATCGACTCCGTTATCTATAAGGATCCAGAATATACTTTATATGGTCGGGAAATTATATTGTGGAAATTACAAACGGAATGGCAAACTTATATATACCCTTCTCACGAAGGTGAAGGGTATAAAAATAGGGCAGTACAACATAAACATTTAAAGTGACTTCACTCTAGATTACATAAAGACACTTAAGTGACAATTGTCTTTACGCTAGATTACCTGATATGTATAAAGTATCCAATTGACTTCTATCTACAATACTAAGAGCACATACGTGTCCCAAAATATATCAATTAGAGTTAGCCAAGTGATCAGATATTAGTGAAAATTACTGTCTATAAGGGATACTTTGACTACTTGCTTAACTGCTGGGTTGTTGTTTTTTGTTGTAACTGAATTATTTTTCAGCATGGTAAGAAAGAGAATTATAGGAAAATAGAAAATGTCTACATGCAATAAATTAATGTATTTATAACATTTACAAAATTCAATTTTTGGACTACTTAAATTTTTTTTTTTAAATTCGTCACAAATTATCGCCTAATTAACTAACTGTCACAACTAGCGTTTCATAATTTTAGCAGGAAACCTTATTTAATCATTTATCGAATGATTCTGCCCTAGTGCCCGAATTTTACAGTTGTGGAAACAAAATTTTAGAAGGTGAAACTAAAGTTTGGTTGCTTCAACCGAAATTCTTCTTTATCAACTGATTTTCTGTTGCTAGAATCGAAAAATTCGATTTGTGCAACCGAATCATCCGATTGGCAACAAATTCGGTTGCTACTACGAATCTGTTTTCTCTGTGTAGGTTTGGTTTGGGCCCCAAAAAACGCCATTAAACATATTAATGAAAACGAGATATTTTCCAAACCAACTGAAAGCCGTAAATAAAAATTAGTGGCCCAATTTAAAAATCGTTTAAATGCTGTAATTGCTAATAATTAGTTGCAAATATTCTTAATGTAAAACGGTAATTTCAAAATCTACAGAATTTACTTTACTGCCAGTAAGATTCTTCTTAGTTTTTATTGTCTTAAAGAAGATTTTTCTTAAATCAATAAAAATCCGAATAAATTTGGATATTTTTTTGAATTTGTTTTAATATTTTTTTTTAATAATGTTTCGAAATGAAATAGCTTTTCTCAATATACAGTTCATACCTTAATGTTTTTCGTCAATTTATAAAATCTAATTTATGAAAAAACTAGTTTTATTTTAAATCCTTTCATATCATAAAAATTAACCCCTTAAAACGTGTCAAATAATCTGATTGATGTTTTTATATTTTAGAAACATATTGTACTGCAAGCTGTTAGACAAATGTTGTTTCATAAATTTTTGAGAGTTTAAATTATTCTTTTAAGTAACAACAATTTTGCATATGTCTTACAGCTTTCATATTTATGTAGATTCTAAAGAACAATAGGATTATTTTAATATATTTTATTTGTATAAAAAGAAACTCTTTTTTTTGTTGCTGTATGCAATTAGGGGTTAAATTTAATTAAATATTAAAGAACATTTTCAAAATATAAAATAATTTTAGCATTATTATACTCTTCACTATGAGCGGCAATGGTATATATAAGTTTGTCATTCCGTTTGTAATTTCTACATTTTTCATTTGCGACCCCATAAATAAAATATTCTGGATCATCATAGTATGTATGTTGAAATCAACTTTCCGTAGCCCCCAAATAACTTACATACATTATTCACACATCAAAATATATGCTATTATCCCGGTTCGGTTGCTATTTAAAATCAAGAAAATCGGCTGAGATTTAAACAAAAATCCACGACTACCTCGATTTTTGACATGTTTTTGATCTAAATCTGGATTACTAAGTCATTAATATAGACAATATGGATAACTAATGATCAATATTTCAATGACCTTGCCAATGACGTATATAACGCCATAGTAATTCGGACCTACAATGGGTCGAAATCGGGAGTTTTTATTTCACAAAAAATAAAAGAATTTGAGTGTAAGATATGACCGAAACATTTTATTCCTTTAAAAGGTCTATCGATGCTTGTGTATTGAATATAACATCGTGCAAATGCCCGCTGCGGCTGTGCTGGGTCCAATTTTCCACGACTCTGGCGCTAAAATCAGGCTAAAGTTGACCGATGGCATTGGTTCTGTTGTGGCTTATTCACATAGAGCTGCGACTTAAGAAATCGTTCTCTAAGAAATATAGACCGATGATGGGGCCAGCACAAAATTAAATCCAAACAGTGACTTTTTCGTGATGCATAGGACGTTCCTGGGTCTTATCGCTGTAATGAATTTATGATGAAAAACGAACAGAATAGCAATTTTGCTAAAACAATTTTATCATTTGCAGGTGTTGTTTTACGTCCATGGTGAATTGGCAAAACAAAGAGAATAAATGACAGCCAATTGGGTAGATGTAGCTTCAACGTCAAAGTTGGGAAATCTACTACTATCAAAGAAATCTACAACTATCAAGTTGGGAAATCCCTATTAAGGACTGAGATCGAAAAATTCTTAACACACGTTTTCATTAAAACTTTTAACCCAAGTATTATTTGGTTTTTGTTTTGATCAAGTTACCTTTGTAAAGAATGTCAGTTATTATGTTTAATGTCAATTATATTCATTTGTTGTTAATCTGATTAAAATGAGTGACCAGAAAAAAGTGCATACTAAAATTATTAAATATTTTCAACAAAACCCAACTTGGTCCTACCAAAAGGTGGCCAAGCATTCAAAATTCTGCCGTCAAACTGTTTCCAATGTAATTAAACAGTACCGGTAGCCCGGTTTGCTTAGTGCTCGGACTATTTGGTACGAAAAGTTAACGCTAATGCATGTTTAAAAACATACAAGGCTCAAAAAGTTCCTGACAGGAACGCTGCTAAAAATTTAGAGGCCAAAAACAGAGCACGGAAATTGAAGTCAAGTTTTATAAAAAATGTTCTTGCTGCATAATGGATGACGAAACGTATGTTCTGGCAGATTTTTCGCAACTTCCTGGTCAAAAATTTCATGTTGCTGATGCTCGAGGGAATGTTGAAGAAAAGTTAAGGACCCAAAAGCAGACAAAATTTCCCAAAAAGTTCTTGGTATGGCAAGCAATATGCAGTTGCGGCAAAAAAGCTAAACATTTGTTACAAAGGGCTCTATAAATACCGAAATTTACATCAAGGAATGTTTACAAAAAAGGCTGCTTTCGTTCATAAGACTTCATAATGGGACCACTTATTTTTGGCCTGACTTGGCATCCTGTCACTATGGAAGCAAGCCCTTGAGTGGTACAAGAACAATAATGTGATATTTGTACCAAGAGAGGCAAATTCTCCAAACTGCCTGGAGCTAAGGCCAGTGGAGAGGTATTGGGCTCTTGTTAAAATAGAATTGAAGAGCACAAAAAAGTGTCCAAAAGTGTGGTAGATTTTAAACGGAGATGGACAACCTGTTCGAACAAAGTAACGGTTTCCGAAAAAGGTTCAAAATTTCATCACTAGTGATTAGAACTATAAAAATATTTTTTTTTTGTAAATTGTAATAATAATAATTATTTGATTGAAATTAATCAAATAAAAAAAAGTCAAAACTGTAACTTTAGTGGTTTCATTTTTATTAACATATATGAATGTTAAGAATTTTTCGATCTCAGTCTTTAGAATACACTTGATATAATAAGTAGTAAATATCTCTATAATAAATACCAAGTATTCTGTTGTTTATAAAGTTTTGAGTTGAATTTACTTGAATGATTGGTATTACAAACATGAAGAAAAAGTATGTCGCGTGACAAACCATGGTTACTAAATGTTGTATAACAAAAACCAATGCAAGCATTTAAACAAGACAATTGATAGCTACATTATTCCATTTTAATTTAGAAAATATTTCCTTAATAAATTATGTTCCAATTCGCTGATTTTTACATTTTTCTGGAGGCAGCCGTCAACAAGTTGCATTTTTTTGTCCCGTTCGGGATACCATGTTTATTGCTAATATCTTGGAATCATACGGCTACAAATATTGTATCGAAAAGTGTAAATAAGAAAGAAATAATTGTTTAGATTTCTTCAATTTGTTATCCACATCAACAAATGTCGCGTTCGGCACCGAAGTTCAAATAAAATTTAATTCATTAAGTTACAGTTAATTTAAACATTTAGCACTATTTAAATATTATTCGTTTAAGAAATAATGTCAATTGATATTCGTATGTAGCCGTGTATCTTAACGAAACCCACTGTACAATTATTTCAAATCCACTTAATTTAAACAAAAAAAAAAAGAAATATATACTAAATGTATAATTTAATTTATAAAAGTAGTACAGTTTAATAAAACTAAGAAGAAAAATAAAATAAACAACTGAACTAAACTAAACTTACATACATGTTATTTCATTTTATTATTTTCTTTATTGTGCTTTCTAAAAGTAAAAATAAAAATAAAACTAAACAAAACAAAATATGTATGAGTCGGTATATAATTTCAATACAATACAATACACAATTTCAATTATTCAAACATAAATTCAAAAATTCCATATTTGTGAAAAATACACTAAAAAAAGTGCCACAATAAACAAATACAAATGAACAACAAGTATCTGTGTATCTGTGTATGAATGGATGGATCTCTGAATGTTTGGATGGATGATTGTTGTTGTATGAATAAAACGATACGAGTACCACCACCTCACCGGTAGTTTATTATAAATACAACAACAATAATAACAACAACAACAACAACATTTGAACACACGTTTCATTAGCTATTGTTGTACTTATTTTTTTACTATGTACAACAAAATAATATTATAGACTAAATTCACAAATACGAGTATACAACTTACATCAAAACACAACTACGAACGACGAAACTCAATACGAATTTAACGAAAATTCAAAAATAATATGAAAAAAAAACCTAAACTAAACACAAACTCATTCGAGATTCAAGAAAAAATAAGTTGCTAAAGAAGGCATGGCTGACATTTTTTTCATTTTGGTATTTATTTTATTTATTTATTGCTAGTCAAATACTTAATAAGAAAAATACAAAAAAAAGAGTCAAGAAACTGAAACATATAAACTTCTTTTTTATTTTTTTTCAACAAAAATTACAATAAGAAGAAAAAAAAATAAAAAATTCAACAGAGGAAAAAATATTAAAATGAAAAATCTACTATTACTGCACAGTGGTTAATGCAAAAAGAAAAAATTATTTCAGAAAATTCCAATTTTTTTTTTTAATAAATCTACATTTTTATTTATTGCCATTGTTTGCCATGCTCATTTAGAATATCCCAAATGTTTTAGCATTGTTAAGGTTCATTGAATCCATGGTGGAACCATTTTCGGACAACTAGTCCGCCTTTTTCGTTTCGATACGATATTTTTCACTTATCCTCACAGTTATGGGTTTTTATTGCGTTTTGACTTGGCTGTCCGTGAAGATTCTGATAAAGCCCCTAACATCCCTTTAACTATTTAATACCCTCGGTGATTCCAACAACTTCTGTCGGGAAGAGCGTATTATGGTTGAGAAAACGAAAGGACTTGGCAAGTCCTTGGCTTTTAATTTAAAATCCTAGAACCGCTTCCCAGTCATCGTTATACATATTGGTACTGGATTAGTTACCATTGCTTAATTTCGGAAATTCTGTTTAAAAAGTAACAAAATGTAAGATATCTTGCCGCGGTTCCTTTTCAATTTTTCACATATTCACATATGTCCGGATGTACGACTACCGACCACTAATTCATCCGGAGATATCAGTCTGGTTGCCTGAACTATAATAATTTCATAATGTTAAGAGAATTGTAACAACTGTTTTATTGTAGTTCTCATTAAACCACTAACAACAATACACCATTGTCTTTGTATCTTTTGAAAGGGTTTCTAATTTACCGAATTTCCTCCATTCCCGGAAAATATTAAAAAATCAATTTATTTCCAGGTATTTTTTTTTTAAATTTACATATAAGGTAACTTAACATTAAGTTACGGGTAAAAATAACCAAATATTTTTACTCCATAAGTAACTAAGCACTGATAGGGGTATCTATTTGTTGAAATAACGGGCGTAATACTTTTTTACCTTTACCATGAGTCGTAAGGGTATATATAAGTTTGACATTCCGTTCGTAATATTCTGGATCATTATAAAAAGCGAAGTCGATATAGTCATGTCAGTCTATCCGTCTGTATGTTAAAATCAACTTCCCGAAGCATCAAAATAACGGATAAACATGATTGGTACATCAATATCAGATATATGGTCCTGGTTCTATTGTTATTGAAATTACGATCCACAAATAGCTGAGATATAAGCAAGAAACAAGACTAGTTTTATTTGTATATCCTTCACCATGAGTGACAATGCTATATACATATAAGTTTGTCGTTCCGTTTGTAATTTCTAAATTTTTCATTTTCCACCCCATAAAGTATATATATTCTGGATCGGTATAGATAGCAGAGTCGATATAAACATGTCCGTCTGTATGTTGAAATCGTCTTTCCGAAGCCCCCAAATAATTTACTACATACTTGATTGATACATCAATATATACGATATAAGGAAAATCGATAGACATTTCAAAGACCTTTTCAAAGACGTATATAACGCTATAGTAATTCGGACGGACAAAGGGTCATAATCGGGAAAAATATTTTTTAACTCCAATTTTTTTTCACAAAAAAATTTTTTTTTACTATACATACAATTTTTTTACCATTCAATATTTTTCACCCATATTTTTTCACTTATAAATTTTTTCAGCAAAAAATTTTTTTTTCATCAGAAAATATTTTCAATACGTATTTATCTCAAAGTATACTTTTCTGAAGGGTATATAAGATTCGGCACAGCCACATATAGCCCTTTTACTTGTTTTTACCAATTTTTAAATAATTTGATTGGCAAATTCCATTTATTTGTACACAATTTTCAAAATACATATTTATAGTTCTATTCCATCGGATTCCTTCATTGGTGAAGAAAATACAAAAAGTACCATTCGAATAAGGAAAAAGTACAAAAAATCTACCCCTGGAATTCCCACTCACTTAGGACCACATATACTTCATTTTATGCTTCTAAGTCCATTGTTATAGAAAATTTAAAAAAGTACCATGAAGTATCCCCTAAAATTTCATTCACTTAGGTACATACATATATGATAAATTTCATGTTTCTAGGTCCATTGTTATAGAAAATTCAAAAAGTACCATTAGAATAAAGAAAACGTACCATAAAGCCCCCACTTATGGATTCCCAATCGGCCTGGGTCATATAAGCTTTATTTCACGTTTCTAGGTTCATTGGTGAAGAAGATACAAAAGGTACTATTCAAATAAAGAAAGAGTACCAAAAGTCTCCTCCTTGAATTTTCACTCTCTTGTGATCATAGGTATATGCTTAATTTCATGTTACTAAGTCCATTGTTATAGAAAATTCAAATAACGAAAAAGTACCATAAAGGAAAAGTACCATTAAGTCTCCCCCTAGAATTCTCACTCACATTAGAATTCTCACTCACTCTTAATTTCATGTTTCTAGGTCCATTGTTATAAAAAATTCAATAAGGACCATAGAAGAAGAAAAAGTACCACTTTTTCGGATTCTTACTCATTCACGATCATATGTGTGTAATTTCAAGATTCCATGTTCATTATAGAAAATGTGTTCAAAAAGTACCATTGGAATAAGTACCATAAAGTCTCCCCCTTTGATTCTTATTCACTAAGAACCATAGTTCCTTAATTTCATATTTCTAGGTCCATTATTAAAGAAAATTCAAAAAGTACCATTAGAAGAACGAAAAAGTACCTAAAGCTTAGTTCTTACGTTTTGGTACCTAAATATTATCACATATTCCTAACTCTTACTTCACTTAGATACATATCAGCTAACTTTAATGCCGATAAGTTAAATAACTTCATGACCACCCCTAAAGTTTGAAATTTAAAAAATACTCCATTTTGCCAAAAATATTTTGTGCTACAGACATGTCTCAAACGATTAAAATCTGTGTTAATGTGCTCAAGAAAAAATATGTTAAAAAAAGGTCCAAACTGTTTAACCGGATTTCGACCAATATTCACCTTGGTACTCGAGTTCCAAATAACACTAGTTAGTTAATTTTTGTATGAATCCAGAAATCAATGTTAAAAAACATTATCAAAATTGGCTTAATAATTTCCAAAAAAATATATATTTTCCCCTTTTTACACCCTTTTTGGTACATTTTGTATCCCCATTGCCGTGGTAAAGTTTTATTCTGTATCGTGGAGGGAGCTCACAATAAAATATTCATATGTCTATGTCAATTTTAGAAAACCATATTTTATGAAAAAAATACAAAAAATAAACACAGGCTTCGAATTTCCAAAAAGTTCCAAATTCATATTTGTTATTTTTTGATATTTATTTAAAAGAATACGATTTAAAATCAGTTTCTATGTTTATTGTTTTAGAAGATATGTACATAGGTTGCCAAAAAAGTACCAAAATACAGTTTTTACCCGTTTTCTCCCCTAAAAGGTGTGAATTTCGAAAAAGTACCAAACAGCTTTTTTTTAAAAGGAGTAACATGCAATTTTAAGTTTGTTTGTATCTTTATTAGTTTTTAAGATATAAGGTTACCGAATTAACCCTTTTTACACCCTAAACGTTCGAATTTCCAAAAATCTCTTCTTAGTGGATCGTTTTGGGGAAAGAGGAACACAAATTTAAAATTTTGTGCTTTTAACTTCAGACGTTTGGGCTGTGCGATGATGAATTAGTCTGTCAGTAACGTTACTCTTTTATACATATACATAGATGAATTTCAAAATTTTAATTAAAAAATAATCATAATTCTCTAAACCTTTCCTCCCCCTAACCCACTGTTGCGAAACTTGCGAAAAAAAATTATACATAATAAAAAATCGGCTCAATTTATGAAAAGAAAATATACATATAATAAAATTAACTATGTACGTACTTTTTTGTACAACACACAAAAATAATAAAAATAAAAACATTCATACCAACACAATCACATTTATAAGAAGAGTTCAAAGTTACCCACCAACATCCATTCATTCATCCATCCATACAACCAAACGAAACCATACCAAGCTATGCCATAAAACTCTATGCCCATACCAAACTGAAACGAACCAAACCAACGACGACGACGACGATCCAACCAACATAGTAAGTAAGTACAACAAACCAACCAACCAACCAACAGTCAACGAAAATATGGATAAATGTTTTCATTGTTGTTCTTGTTGTAAGTATAAAATAATAAAACAAAAATATATTTTCAAACTTAAAACTCATAGATATTTTAAAAAGAAACATACATATATTCCACATACACACACACCACCACCACCACCATAGCTAGGCAAACAAACCTTAAATAGTACGAAGAAAAACAACGACAAAAACAAAATAATAATTTTGTTTTTATTTTATTTTATTATTTGTGAAATATTTATTCGTAGATTTGTAAAGTCAAGAAAACTTATAAGCGCGTCCGTCGTTCGTTCGTTCATTGTTCCAAAAACAAACAAAAAAATTAAAAATAATAAAATAAAAAAACTAAAAAAAAATAATAAAATCAAAGAGTCAAATTATTATTGCGCTCTCTTTCTCGCTCTCTAGCCACAATTATATACAAACACTAACACTCTTACACAGTCAAGACAAATAATTGAAACTATGAATTTTATGAATTTTTACCAGTTTATCTAGCAGCAGGGAATAAAATAAAAACTTATAACCCAAACGTAGAACCGGCCGTCCGACCCACCGACCGACCGAACCCACCGACAAACCATCCATCCATTCCAAATGAACGACGAGTACAAGTTTAATAATGTAATGAGCGCAAATTCTTTTTTCGAAATGTGTTTAAATATAAAATTCAAAAAAAAAAAAAACACAAAAAAACACAAAAAAAAAATTGAAATAAAATTTCAACTGCTCAAGTAAAATTTATAATACGACCATTATTTAGCTTTTAGAATCATAGTAAAGTTTCTTAGTACGAATACGTACGTTTGTATCTACGTACGTACGTACGTAAGTATCTGCTAGATACACTCCTAGTTTTAAAATTAAATTGAATGTAAGCAAGTGTAAATGTGTGCGTTTGTTGAGTGTGTTGGTGTGTGTGTGTGTGTGTATGTGTTTAGTATCGGTGTATGTAAAGTATAGCATAGATTGGAAATTTACTTTAGATGTTTTATTCTCATTATTATTATTATTATTGTTATCGTTGTTACATTGTTACAATATGCAGTTTGTACTTTACACTCAAAGAAATCTAGCATGTGCAAATTAATTTATAAATTGTAATGATTTTATTTCTTTACCAAATTTACATGTTTCCAGAACCTAAAGTGCTGAATCCTGTAAGAAACAACATATAACCAAATTTTCTAATTCTTTACTTAGTTTTAAAATCACTAAAAATTAAAAATTCTCTAAAGCAAGTTCCAACATATTATACAAATAAATGGTGGCGGTGCACTTAGGACTAGAGTTTCAAAAAAACCGAAGAATTTCAAAACCGCGGTTTCGGTTTTTTTCGGTTGTGATAATTTGTTTAATATTAAGTGTTATAGAAACAAAATCAGATGATAATAGAGGAAATGCTATACAAATTTAAAATTCAAACTTGACGGGTGTTCAAGAGGATAAAATAATTAGTATTAATTTACAAAGGGAGACTTAATAGTAATATGTATTTCTTTCTTCCAAATAAGGTGGCGAAGCGCACCGGGTCAGCTAGTACTCTATACTTTTATCGGATATTTGAAAATAACTAAGTCTTTGTTTCAAAAATGTTGCATTATTTCTTAAATTAAATAAAAAACAAGTAAGAGAGTTATATTTAGCTGTGCCGAATCTTATATACCCTTCACCAAATTATACTTCAAAATAAAATTTTTAAATATTTTTATGTAAACTAAATTAAACATTTAAAATTTTTTTTTCGAAATTCCTTATAATTCAGCCATTTGTGGGCTGATTTTCTCGACCGATCCGGAAGAATTCCCGATATATTGATGTATCAATTATGTTTGTAGGTTATTTGGGGGTACGGAAAGCTGATTTCAACATACAGACGGACAGACTTCGCTATCTACAACGATCCAGAATATGGGTGATCGCAAATGAAAAATATAGAAATTACAAACGGAATGACAAACTTATCTTATACCCTTGCCACACATGGTGAAGTTTATAAAAAACAGTTTAGCTGCAAGCAATTATTGTAATACAATTAGAAAAATTTAAAGAAATATCTTATATTTTTAGCGTTTTTTTTTTTAGAGCGATATTGGATGAAAAAGTTTGTTTCTCATTTCTAACTTTTTAATTTTTCTATTGAAAGTATATTAAAAGTAAAAGCGGGAGAATTATAGTTGTTTTCTGTTTTGGGTTAAAATCGAACTGAAAACTCTACTTGGGTCTAAGCCATCTAAGACACTGTTCACTATCCCTAACTGGTTACCACATAGCAAAAAAATTAGCCGGGAAAATGTCAATAAAAACCAAGTAAGAGAGCTATATTCGGCTGTGCCGAATCTTATATACCCTTCACCAAATTATACTTTAAAATAAAAATTTTAAATACTTTTAGGTAAACAAAATTAAATTTTTTTTTCAAAATTTAAAAAAAAATTTTCAAAACTGTTTTCCAAAATTTAAATTTTAAAAAAATTTTTTTTAATTTATTAGTGAAAAAAATTTATGAAAAAAAATTTTTTTTTTTGGTAAAAAAAAATTCGGGTTAAAAATAATTTTTCTAGATTTTGACCCATTATAGGTCCAAATTATTATAGCCTTATATACATCGTTGCATTAGATATCCATATTGTTTATATTAATGACTTAGTAATCCAGATATAGATCAAAAATAGGGCAAAAATCGAGGTTGTCCCGGTTTTTTCCTTATATCTCAGCCATTTGTGGGCCGATTTTCTCGATTTTAAATAGCGACAGAGCCGGAAGAATTCCCGATATACTGATGTATCAGTTATGTTTGTAAGTTATTCGGGGGCTACGGAAAGTTGATTTCAACATACAAACGGAAATGGCTATATCGACTTCGCTATCTATAACGATCCAAAATATATATACTTTGTGGGGTCGCAAATGAAAAATGTAGAAATTACAAACGGAATGACAAACTTATATATACCCTTATATATACTCATGGTGAAGGGTATAATAAATAATTTTTGAACCTTTACTCTTCTGAATTCGATAATATTTAGTACAGATGTTTTTCCATGGACATACAAAATTTAAAGTTCTCCATAATTTCGAAATTCGCTTTAGTTTGGTTTTTATATAAAGGGTATTCCAATAGGAACTTCCGAACTTTGACTGTTCTATCGAATTGGCTGTCATTTATTCAGTTTGTTTTGCCTAATCACCATGGACGGATACAGCATTCAACATCACCTGAAAATGATTTTTTTTTTATCAAAATTGAAAAAATCATCTTCAGCGATGAGGTCCATTTCTGGATGAATGGGTAGGACAACAAACACAATTGTCGAATTTGGGACGAAACCAATACACATGAGATCCAATAGTGTTCACTGCATTCCGAAAAAGTCACTATTGGTATGGATTTTGTGCTGGCAGCGTCATCGCCGGGCAGGCCATCAACGGCGAGCGCTCTTACCAACTTTTTTTGGACTGAATTGGATGGTATGGATTCCAACGACATGCGCGGAGATACGTGCCTCACAGCTTATGAAACATTGGACATTCTGCACGAGCAATTTGATGGAACAGTCATCTCACGTGGAGGTGATGTGAACTGGCCACCGACATCATGTAATTTGACCTCGTTAGACTTTTTATTGTGAAGTTTTCTTAATTCGCGAATAAGCCAGAATTAAATTCAGCCTGATTTACATTTCGGATGCGGATGCCACCCAGCGAAGACGCTGTGTCTTTCATTAAGAGCTTCCACCGTAATTTTTATTCGTTTGAAAGGACTATCGAATCCAATGTATATAGAATATAACATCGGGTAAATGTCCGCAGCGGCTTCGCTGGGTGACGCACATCCGAAATGTCCAATTTTCCATGACTTCCATGAGGCCGCTCTGGTTGGTCGATTATTCGCATAGACTCACGCCTCCACGTGAGATGACCATGCCCTGACCATCCAGTGACTTTTTCGGTATGCATCGTCCCAAATTCAAAACAATTTTTTTTTGTTGAAATTGGCCTCATTCCTAAATATGATTTTTTGATGAAAAAATAACAGAACACCCATTTCGACAAACACAATTTTATTATTTTCACGTGTTGTTGAAAGGTATATTCGTCCAAGGTGATTTGAAAAAACAAACTAAATAAATGACAGCCAATTTGACTTCAGTAGCTTCAACAATATGGCCGCTATCAACTGTCAAAGTTCGAAAGTCCCCATTGAAAGAAACTTTACATATTACATATTTTTAGTGTAATTAATTATGCCACCATACTCGATTTCTTTGAGTGTAAAATCATTTTAAATATTTTATTACTTAAACTTAATTTTATGTAAACACATTTACTTCCAGCAAAAACAACAACCAACATTAACCAACCAACCCAAAGATAGAAAACGACTGAAAGACTCTCTCACGAAAATTTATAAAAGCAAATTTTATTCGAAAAGAAAATGAGTAAAGGAAATTAAAATCTGAAACAACAGCAACAACAATGGAAACAGCAACAGCAAAAACACAAAATACTGCCTAATAACAACAACTAAATATTTCGCACAACAACTACACAAAAACACACACGGCAAACGTACAATCTCTAACCAATATTTATATAAAAGAAACAACAATAAACCTGCATTTAAATTTTTCATTTTAAAACACACACACACATAGCTAAATGTAGTTGTACAACAAACACATGGAAATAAAATAATAAATAAATAAATGAATTGTAAATGTAGGAAAACAGAAACAACAGCAATAAAAACCAAAGACACACAGGAACAACAGCAAACAGTCAAGGCAGCCGGGCAGTCAGTCAGTCAGCTGAAAGCTCAACCCACCACTAGCTTTACATGCACATTTTTACAATAAAAAAACACTCTATTGCAGCACTTGCTGCTTCCGTCCGTCTGTCCGTCCTTTCAACCAAACGTTGTCGTACCAAAAAAATGTTTTTTTTGTTCCTCTTATTATGCATTTTATTTTTGTTGTTTGTTTGATCTCTCAGATACCAATGAGGCTGAGAAAATAACTCACTGTTGCTATTTTTGTTGTTATTGTTGTTGCTGCTGTTACTTGGCGGCACAAACTTCTGTTGCTGCAGCAGCAGATTTTTGCACTAAGACACATTTGTTTTTCTTCCGTACTTTATGTTCTTTTTTATTTTTGTTTTTTTTTTTTTTTTTTTTTGTATAGAAAGAAGCAAACCAAAACAAGAAATTACAAATAAAAACAAACAAAAAAAAAACGAATTGTAAACGAAAAATATAGAGAAATAAGTACGAAAAATTAAAATGTATGATATTTCCAATAGGCTCTAGAAGATAAATATTGTTTTTTGTTTCGTTGTTATTTTGGAAAGGTATGCCAAGAGTTACCAGCTTAAACAAATGCTAGAAGATTTACCTACACTCCAGACTACCTAAGGAAGACCGTAAAGATTTGAATATGGCCTATAAATAGATATGGCAAACTTACCTCATTTCTTATAAGAATTCCACTAAAATCGCGAAAAGAAATTCATGGTGGAATGTCTACGAATCCACTGAGAATACTAAAGGATCGATATATGTTAAAAGGATGGATGACTCCTGATCAGAATCTTCATCCGAATCTTTGGTATTCTACTCAATAAAAATTTTCCATTGAGAATACTCAGTAATATTCATCGGAATCTCTGAATATTCTATTCAATACCCATTTATCGTGCTGTAAAGACATGGCAGACGGTGAATCACTCTCTGAAATCGATGAAAACATAATCTCCCACGACAGAATTTCATGACCGGTTAATAGATTTTCTCCGATTGATAGTTTTTCTCCATAATCGTGGATACTGCATGGTACAAAGCTATTCATCACTCCTTAGCTTCATCACTCACAACTACTTACCGCTTGGTTGGAGTTGGATAAAACTTAGTTTTATTCATTAGACTGACAATACTCTATCTATAGTTTGGTGGATCATAACAAAAATGAAATATGTCGTTGACAAACTGGATGCTGGAGAAGCTTGGTATTTGCTGTAAGTAGAACTAGTTCTGTTTTGTTTGTGTTGGAAACGTATGTACATGCAAGTAAACTGAATTTACTTGCCTTGTTATTAAACAAAACCTCGGAATAAATAACGTCCCTCACGTATTTTCATAGAACACCTAAAGCTGGGGTGATATCTCCTTTACTGTAACTGATAGTTGTTAACTTAACAGTATCATGACCAATGCCTTGGAAATGCTCAGTAACAGGTCCACAGAAGTTTAGTCCCAACACAAAGAAAACAGAATTGGTTCTATGCTTCAGATTGCCTAAGTCTACGGGGCTGTGAACTGTTCCTATTATGCAAAGCCAAATATATAGGAACTAAGTATTATATGCTCGAAATTATCATGGAAACTGAACGTACAACTCAGTGTGAAGAGGGATGCCTCAAGACGTTCGGTACGCAATAGGGCTTGAGGATGTATTCCGCTATAATATGCCTAATACTAACATATGAATCTCTAGTTTGGTTTGTAAATGCATTGATGACCAATATTACCAACAATAATTTATTTCATTTCCGTACATATGTTTCTGAAACATATGGATTCCGAGCCAAAAAAAAAACTGCTGATCCTTTGAGGCCATGAGCGATCAAGCCAATATCAGATACTCTGTTCCAAAGTGAACAGTATCCCAGAGAGAGCCTTCTGGATCGATCGAAACAAATAGTATTTGGACGGGGCAATGTCTGGACTATTAGGCAACAATTTCATTCTAAATTGACTGTAAAACTCTCAATGACTTGTACTGCATAATGCGCCAGAGTGTTGCCAGGATTGAATATTACGGTTTTATGTTTCAGGCCAATGCTTTTCATTAAAACACGTTTTTCATTAAAACTTTTAACTCAAGTATTATTTGATTTTTTTTTATCAAGTTACCTTTGTAAAGCATGTCAGTTATTATATTTAATGTCAA
Source organism: Calliphora vomitoria (assembly GCA_942486065.2). Taxonomy (NCBI): domain Eukaryota; kingdom Metazoa; phylum Arthropoda; class Insecta; order Diptera; family Calliphoridae; genus Calliphora; species Calliphora vomitoria. The sequence continues at coordinate 49,220,489 of OW818032.2, forward strand.
TTATATTCATTTGTTGTTAATCTGATTAAAATGATTATTAAATATTTTCAACAAAATCCAACTTGGTCCTACAAAAAGTTGGCCAAACAATTAAAGGTCTGCCGTCAAACTGTTTCCAATGTTATTCAACAGTACCGGGAGAACTTGTCCGTTGATAGAAAACCTGGTTCAAGTAGAAGGAATGGTTCACATGATGTTTATTAAGCCAAAAAAATAGAAAGCATTTTCAAAAGAGCTCCCAACACATCCGATAGGAAAGCAGCCCGGTTAGCTCAGTGCTCGGACTATTTGGTACGAAAAGTTAAAGCCAATGAAGGTACAAAAACGAAAAGTTCCTGACAGGAACGCTGCTAAAAATTTAGAGGCCAAAAACAGAGCACGGAAGTTGAAGTCAAATTTTATTAAAAAAAATATTCCTGCTGCATAATGGATGACGAAACGTATGTTCTGGCAGATTTTTCGCAGCTTCCGGGTCAAAATTTTGATGTTGCTGATGCTCGAGGGAGTGTTGAAGAAAAGTTTAGGACCCAAAAAGAGACAAAATTTTCCAAAAAGTTCTTGGTATGGCAAGCAATATGCAGTTGCGCCAAAAAAGCCAAACTTTTGTTACAAAGGGCTCTATAAATACCGAAATTTACATCAAGGGATATTTATAATAAAGGATGCTACCATTCATAAGACTTCTTAGTGTGTCCACTTATTTTTGTTCTGATTTGGCACCCTGTCTCTATGGTAAGAAAGGTCTTGAGTGGTAAAATAACAATAATGTGGTATTGGTACCAAGAGAGGCAAATTCTCCAAACTGCCTGGAGCTAAGGCCTGTGGAGAGATATTGGCTCTTGTTAAAAGAGAATTGAAGAGCACAAAAAAGGTGTCCAAAGTGTGGTTGATTTTAAACGGAACAAATTGACAGAAATCACTATAAGAACCAAAATGAAAGGGTTCCCGAAAAAGGTTCAAAATTTCATCACTAGTGATTAGAAATATAAAAATATTTTTTTTTTTTTTTGTAAATTGTAATAATAATTTCAATCAAATTAAAAAAATCAAAACTGTAAGTTTAGTCGTTTAATTTTTATTAACATATCGCTCATTTGCTACAACAACGTCATAATTCAAAAAAAGTCGTTTCGAGAAAAACGGCATTGAATGTTTTATGACATTTTACTACTTCTTAAATTAATTTACAACAAATCATGCGATTTAAGAAATAAAACCAGATTTAAATAGTAGATGTTAATATCTTTCTAATCTGTATTTAACCCAAATTTTTAATTGTCAAATATACGAGAAAACAAGAATTTTAATTTTGATGTTTACAACAAAAAATCACTCTCACACAAAAAAAAAAAATAACTGACTTTTTAGAAAACTGATAAAACTATATGAAATACTATAGAACGGCGCATATTTTGTATTATTCAGTTTAAAAAACACAGATTTTGTGTTATGACGTTGCTGCAGCAAATGAGAGATATATGTATGTTAATAATTTTTCAATCTCAGTCCTTAGGTTCCATGTGATGGTCTGACCAAATTTCAGCAGCTCCTAATAAATAGAACCTTTTCGCTCCCACGAAATGTAAAGAATTGACTTAGCGCCATGGATATTTGGCTTAGGTGTCGATTCGGCTGGTTGACCGGGCTTCTCATACGATCTCTAACGCTTCTGGTTATCGTATTTATCATCGCAAGTAATGATTCGGTTCAAAAATGATTTTCTTTTATAGAGTACAAGCATAATTTAAGACATGCAAAATCGACTTTCGGGGTCTATCGGCTTCAATTCGTATGGTACCCAATATCCCTGCTTTTGGGTGAATCCTGCTACTCGCAAACGTTTTATAATTGCTTCTTGAGTAGCTCCCAATGATTTAGCGAAGCTTTTTCTTGAGTTTGACAACAATCTTCATGGAGTAATGCCTGCAATTGTTGGTCGTCCAACTGTCTTGACTTGCCTTGGCGATCTTTGTATTCCGTGTCAAAATCACCACTTCTTTTGACACAGAAGGCAAAGATTAATTAAAGAAGAAAAACAAAACTTTCCACATATAACAAAATTCATAATTTTCGAAGCAAAAAAATAAACTAATGTTCAATAACTAAGTGAGAATAAATGACAGATATGTACCCTTCAAAATGAATTATTAAAAACAAAAACTGCGTTCAAAAGATACGTCATATAATGTAAAACTCTCATTTTTAAGTGCATGTGTACAAATGACTGTTGCACTGTGTAATAAACATGAAACCAACAACTACCACTATCAACAATATTAAAACGGCAACCCTGACCTAGGTAAATAATCGCAGACGAACTCGTTGTTCGGATTCGTACAAGAAATGAAATACACAAATGAAAAATCATAATGAAACAATAATAAATTTTAACGAACTGAAACGAAAGAACTAATCCGAACAGCAAGAACTCAAAGAGCAGCAACAGCCGCAGCATCAGGAATGACAACAACACTAACAGCAAGAACAAAGTGAACAAACCACTTTGGTTGTTGTTTTTTTTTTTTTTGACAGGCTCCAAGAAAGTATATTTTCTTAAAAAAAAAACACACACACACAAGGTAAGAAAGAATTGGTGGTAGGTATGGTGGTGGCATGGATGATGATGCTGCTTGCTACTGCCTGATGTTGGTTGGTATTTTCTTAAAAATGAATTGAAAATATTGTAATACTATTTTTTAATATTGTAGTTGCTGTTCGTTTTTTAAGGAATTTATTTTTAAGCACAAATAATAGCTGAAGTTTGGATGGTTGTTGTTACGTTGGCTACATTCGTTTTGTTTGCTCGCTATGAATATATTTTCCGTGTGCCTAGTTAAACTTAAGTTAAGTTTGTTAGTTAGTTTAAGTAGATGATGCCTGTTATTGTTGTTGTAGTAGTTTTTGTTATTGGTTTATTTAACTTGATTATTTCACTCCTCTACTCCACTCCTTAAGTTCCTGTGGTGTTTCAGCAGTGTGTGTTTATTTTTGGCCATACATCTTCTGAAGATGTAAAGCAACTTACATACTTTTGCGAATCACATCAACTGAACGACTTAGAGTGTGTGTCTTGTTGTTGGTTTTGTTTTTTGGGATTTAAAACTTTATTTTTATTATTCTTTCTCATCGTTATTGTTCATTCGCAGATTGTCGTTCATTACAGTCGGTATTTTTTTTTCTTTTTGTATGTGTCTTTCAAAAAACAACAAATTAAAAGAAAAAATCTATATCGACGAAAATGCTCGTAATTTATACAATCACAAATTACTAGGAAAACAGACACAGTGAGTGCCACGCGAAGTTGCCATAGTTTGTTAAATGAAGGACTATTTAAATTGTGTTGAAGAACAATTTATTATGGCACCTAAAGTTATTAAAACCTTCAGCATGGATCGTATGAATATATGTATGTATATACTGTTGACAACCCTTTTTGCCAGCATTTGGAAGAGTCTTTGGAACAAATGTGACTACTGCGCTAAATCTAGAAGTTAAAAGTATGATTTTACTCAATTTTCCAATAATAAAACACATTAGCATCGTACATAGATCTTTCGTTTGTTACTTCTTCATTACTACCAGAAGTTGCTAGAATGAACATTTTTCTTATTTCACTTCGACTCTTCCAGAAGTGAAATAATCCGCAAGTTGACACTTTTTTAACACATCCAGAAGAGTCATATTCATTACTTCTAAAAGTCACTAAAAGTGTTCATACTGGGTTTATAACTATAGCGATCAGAAGAGGATTTGTATCCGCGACGAATTTAAACAGGTTACGAGGCCGAAACTTCTACGATAGTAATTACTGGCAGGGCTTATTGAATATAAACCCTTGATATATCTCAACAATTTTTGGTTTTTGAAAATATTCGAATCAACATCGAATTACAAAGTTCCTTGCAAATCAAACCCAAGCTCACAATCTTCACAAATCGTTTTAAATTGTATGGCATTTTGAGGCAGACTTTATTGTATTTAAAGCAGGGGATGGACTAGTTGATACCATCGTACTTTTTCCGATACTATTTCATATTCAATAGTACCGTAGGAAATAAATCTGTAAATTGTTAACGTATAGTCAGATTTTAATAAAATAGCTGAGTTTATGTTTTGAATTTGGACTTTAAAAACCTATACACAGTGGTTTAGAAACATTTTAATTTGGAAATAATTCAGTAGCTCTTCAACATCTTAACTGAGGTGGTTTTTAGTAGATTTGTATTTACATGGGTTCCTAGTTGGAATTAGGGCTAGGGGGCGTCCCTTCCCCAAAGGTGTTCACCACGGAAAATCACTAAAAATTCAGTTCATATCAGAATGTCAAGAAATTTATATTCATTTAGGTAGTATGTAAGTACTTGAAAATATTTACAATAATTAAATATGTGTTCAAGAGCAAAATATGACGGACCTACACGGGATCGGAAAATTTTTTAAAAATACCTATTGTATTTTTGATCAAATTTCAAATAAAATATAAGCAAGTTCCATCCAGTTATCTTGTTACAAGCATCCAAATTCAGGCTTTCTAAAATAAATCATATTTTTTACGTTTTTTTCCAAAAAGGTATACATATTATTTAGCTTAACGCAAATGTGTATAAAAGAAAAACTGGCTCACTTAATGGAACAGTGCCCTATCCTAACTTGGCCAAATTTGAAGAAAAATTTCAAATTTATCTAAAAATTTCTAAAAACGCAAAGCCCAGATTAAAAAAATTATATTATTTTTGAAAGGCCCTGTATGTTATACAAATTCACCAAAAGTGAATTATATATCACAAGCTAATTATGAAAAAACTCAATTTTTGGAACATAGTTTTACCGTTTTAGGAATATCGGCAAATGATGGCAAAAATTAACAATGCATAGATTAAAATACCTTTTGGTTTATGTTAGTTCCAAATTGTATTACGATATCTTAATCCGTTACGATATCTCAAACCTTGCCTTCCCTTCAAATTTTTAACGTTTTGAGATTTTTGAAAAGTTTTTTTGGAATTGTGGTATCCCAATAGCAAATCCTAATTTTATTTTTTCACTGTTGAATATTAATAATTGTAAAATGTCATTAAAAAAGATTTATGCAAAAATTTTAATTTTATAAAAGTCAGCTGAAAATGTTCTCTTGTTTTTGCAAAAATCTTGTAGGAATCTTTTAATATTAACTTTTTTTATAACTTTTAGAAAGAAGACACACTTTCTTACACTTTGATATACAATTTCTATATCTTACTAGCGGACGAGGCGATCTTCGACTCGCCCCAATTTTAAGCCTTCAGACAAACAATTTTCGATTTTTCAATTTTCTGACTTTTCCGGAGGGATTTTTCAACATTTTCTTCCGTAAAAACCTTCTCCTCGAAAATACGAACAACTGACAAAAAATGTTACAGAAATATGCCCAGCCGTTCTCATTTTATGAATTACTATACATTCATATTGCACTGCATGATCATTCTAGAAGTGTATCTACTAGAGCATGCTGGAAATCGTTAGAATATGCTGCTGGTGTATATAAATAAGTAGTGATAGCGAGTTAAATTTGAATAAATAATAAGTTCTTACAATATTTAAACTGCTTGGCGCTCTTATTTGCAATTGAAAAGAATCCAGTTTATTTAAAGGAAATAAACTAGAGTTGTGTAGTTCGTGAATGAACTAGTTCAATTGAACTGTTCTCTCAACTGAGCGAAGTGAATCGTTCATCGTATTGAGCGTTTTCTGCTCAGCACTGAGCGGTTTTGTAGTATGCACATATCAGAGCACATTAAAGAGCGGAACATTAATTTTGCCGTCTTCACTAAACCACATTCTTCAATTCACTCGTCAATGCTGTAAAATTCTTTCGCTTGTACACATTGAAAAGTGAGTGTTGTGCGCAACAAAAATTAAACGAATGTGAACCAAACATACTCATTATACAACATACTGAACTAATGAGCTAAAAGCATGACCTAATTCATTTGAGTCAGCTGAGCCGAAAAGAGCAACCAATTCACTGAACTAATAAACTCAACTCTAAAATACACCAGTGTTTTTAAAAGGTAAAAAGAAACAATACATAGCTAGTTATAACAAGATTCTGTTTTCTATTAAAATTCTTGTGTTAAACTCTATTTTTTATAAAAAATCGTGTAAGACTGTATTTTCTACAGAAAATCTTGTGCAAAAAATGTTTTTCTATAGAAATTTTTTTGTATGGAAAATGACAGTTTTTATTTACAAAATATCTTGTGCTTTAAATCAAAAATATTGTATACTTTTTCTAAAACACTGGAAAAATATCTTGAATAGTAGATATAAAAGGTCTTCTGAACTCTGACAGTTGAAAGCGGCCATATTGTTGCAGCTTCATCTGTCGAGTTGGCTGTCATTAATTAATTTGTTTTACCAAATCGCCATGGACAGATATAGCATTCAACAAGACGTGCAAATGATAACATGATATTAAAATAAGTGTTCTGTTCGGGCAGCGTTACGCGTGCTTTTCAGTAAAATATAATATTCAGCGATGTGGCAAATTTCTGGAAGAATGGGTACGTCAACAAACGAATTTAGGACGATACCAATCCACATGTCACTGTTTGGTGTGGACATTGGGCTGGCCACGCCCAAAGTCTTGTAATTTCAACAGGACTACGCTACGTGTCACACAACTCATGTCACATTGGACATTCTGCACAATCGATTTGATGGCTTGATAATCTCACACGAAGTTGATGTGAACTAGCCACCGTTACACTTTTTCATGCTGGTATATGGGCAATTCCACGAGAATGACAACCACGACTGAAAACCCAAAAACCCTTGAAACTTTTTTTCAAGATGATTTGAATAGGAGAAAACACTAAAATATTACTATGTGGCAGTATTTAGAGCTTATTACAACATTTTAAGAGCAAAAATAATAGTTTAAACTGACTATATTTAATTTTTTAATTTAATTGGCGTGTTTTAGGCCAAAATTGTGGTCAAAACTAAGCTATCAATTAGCATGCAGTATTAAACGAATTTGACTCTGATTGTTTATTTGCTATTATAAAATGGTTTATTGAATCCGAATGTATATTTTCTATTAATTTTTTTAGTTTTTGTATACATATATTTACAGAATATATATTGTTTTATTATAAGAGAAAAATCTGTCACGTACGGTATGTCACGTACGATATTAAATTTTATTTATTATAAAATCATCCAATGATTGTTTTTATTTAAATATGACGGATTGTAAAGGAAAAATATTTGGTTTAGTGTAAGAAATTAAAAGAAAACATAACGCCTCTCATGATTCGCAAAATTTCGCATATTTCTACATGTACCTCAAAATTACATCCGTTTTATGTCACGTACGATATGCTCTTATTTCGCTCGATATTTTGGACAACAATGTTTCGAAAGAACTTATAATTTTTTTTAAATATAGTACCCTCTGAATGGAACATACATACCAAATTATTTTTCAGATACTCTTATTTTTGGAAAATCTATTCCACTCTATAGGCGTACAAATGTCACGTACGATGACATGGAATTGCCCATATGCGAATAAGACACAAACCACAGCGGCCTTCAAAGCCAACATAAACCAAAGCCTTCAAAGCCTACATAAACCATTGGTCAAATTCAGCCTTATTTATGCGCCAGAGTCATGGGAAATTGGACATTTCGAATGTACGATGTTATATTCCATACATAATGTCATCGATAGGCCTTTCAAACGAATAAACAAGTAAGAAAGTATAATCGGTCAAGCCCCACCAATTATGAACCGATCGCCATAAAATTAGGTCGCGTGATTTCCTTCTATATGGAACTTAATTGTGTTGAATATTATGGAGATACCAACATTTTTAAGAGATTTATGCTCGTTAAAGTGATTTTCGGAAATGGGCGTTATATGGGAGCTATGATCAATTATGGATTGATATGAAAAAAAAAATTAAAAGTGATTTTTTTTTATATAAAACTTATTTGTTGAAAAATTTATAAGGAGAAATATAGTTGTGCATGTTTACAGTAAAAAATTGTTTAACAATATTATAGTCACTGTAACTATTTACATAATTGTGGTAACCATAATATGGTTAACTTACGATTCGCATGATTGTATCAATCATATATATGGTTACAGTAAACATGTATATGTTTGTGACAACCATTTTTATGATTAAGGTTTCACCATATTATGTTGCTCTCGGCTAATTGATATCATAATCTGAGAACAACATATTATGATATAAAGATTCATCATATCAATCCTTGTCACAAACATATAATTGTTTATATGATTGATACAATCATGCGAATCGTAAGTTAACCATATTATGGTTACTACAATTATGTAAATAGTTACTGTGACTATAATATTGTTAAAAAAAAAACTTTTAAAAATGTGGAAATGGTTACTGTAAACATATATTTTTTCTCTGCGTGTGTCTATATAAATCAGACATTTATGACAAAAATGTCTTATTTGGGGAGGACATTTGTATGGGGACTTGCTGAAATACTAAACCGATTTCAATAGACTTTGTGCTTAGGCCGAACAAATGTTTGTATCAAGTATATCTTCAGAATTGTGACCTGCACTTTGCGCACAAAGTTTACATGGCCAGCCAGCCAGACAGACGGAAGGACGGACATCTTTATATCGATTCAAAAAGTGATTTTGAGTCGAACGCTATACTTAAAGGTGTTAGACTTGGTGGTGTAGGTTATAAAAATATTGATGACATCTCACACACTCGTTGTTTTATTTAAATGTAAAGATAGGATGCGCTTAATGAAATACCCTTTATAAAAGAATTTTAAGTTTTTAAAACCCGAAAATAATACAAAATTAAATAAATTTATAGAATAGAAATAGTAAAGTTCCGGCTAATGCTAAAAATCTAATCCAATTGTTTATAAAACAAAAAACTTTAATCAAAATTATTAAAGTCCCGGAAAATATAAGCCCATTTCCCCACAAATCAACTAGTGGCAACACCAAACACTCATACACTTGTAATTGAAGTTTGTGTACATTTTTCCTCTTCTTCTCCTTCTTTTTTTTTTATAAATATGAACATTAAATTAAAATAAAATTATACAAATAATAATAATAAAAAAAAAACAAAAACACACAAATATTTTCATTTCGTACATTTACAGTCTACTCTTTATAGCCATGAAGGTATTTGTAAAAGTATGAGTATGAGTGTGCATGTTTCCGTGTATTTGTATTTGAACATTCAAATAGTACAAGAACGAGTATTCAAAGTATATTCATTATTTAAAATACAAAATTATAGTACGAATATATATATATATATATATATGTATGTACGTACAATATTCAGTCAGAGACACACTCACTCGTAAATAGAAATATAAACATACATACTACATACATATATTTCTTATTATTAATTTTTCCTCATAAAGTCATTTGTTATTTATTCTTTTATATGCAAGTGTATCTGTGGCTGTGTGTGTGTGTGTTTATGGAATGAGTTTGGGGTTTAATATGGATGCGGGTTTTTATATTTTGGTGGTGCTGTTGTTGTATGCAGCAAAAGTATGCGTTTATTTTTTACAAAAAAAAAAAAACAAAATAAAATAAAAATTATTGTATAAATTGAAATACTAGTAAATAAGTAAGTAAGCAAAAAATAAATAAAAAATGAAATAAAATACAAAAAGAAATATGTATCTGCATTTATGGATTTTCTTTTGAGCCTGTTTTTTTCACTTTGAATTCAATGCGTTTTTTCGTAGATTTGTTTGTTGTTGTTGTACATATTTTGTATTTAGAGGTTATTGCAATCTGAAATATCTGTCGTTTGTATCTTTTGTCTGAATATCAGTTTTAGGTTTTAAATCTAGCTGTGTTTGTCTATTTGTGTGTGTGTTTGGTTGCCTATTGGTGTCTTTAGTTTTTTTTTTTTTTTTTTGTCGGTTTGCAAGAAAGATATTTTGTGATTTAGATAAATGAATGTAAAAATTCTTTTTGCAATTGTTGCTGTATATTTCTGATTCTGTCTGTTTTCTTCTTTCAATTTAAATGCTTCTTTTGTTGTTGTATGTATGTATGTATGTATTTCATTTCATTTATAGTGAAGTATGTACAAAATTACATTGTAAATTGTTGGTGCTGTTGCTGTTGCAGTTGTTGTACACTACTTACACACTACAATTGGAATTTATTTCAAGTGATTTGTTTTTGTAAAGCAATTCATGAAATCGAGTTTGAAAAAAAATAAGAATAATAAATAAATTGAGTTGATAATCTCATCTTGCTGTTTAATTTTATTTTGAAATATTTGTGTTTATTTTTTTTTTAATATTTGTGCAAACGACAAAGAATTTGAAATGATTTGCATTCCACCAGAGATTTTTATCGAAATTATGGAAAATTGTAATTCGGAAATATTAGCAGTAAATATAATTCAATTACGAAAATTGTCGTTGTTCTGAAGTGAATTATTTGTAAACAAAGTTTTTCTAAAAATTACTGATTTTTTTTATATAAATATATATGTAATACAGTGCAAGCTCGATTTTCGCGACTAATTAAAAACCAGTCCTGTCACGAAAATAGAATGTATGCGATAACAGAACCCAACATTTCATGTAATTTTTAATATTAGAATTGTTTTTATTGATATACATAAGGACTGAGTTCGTAAAATTCTTAACACACCTTTTTCATTAAAACTTTTAACCCAAGTATTATTTATACCCTTCACCTTCGTGAGAAGGGTATACATATATAAATTTGTCATTCCGTTTGTAATTATACAATATAATTTTCCGATCCTGTAAAGTATATATATTCTGAATCCTTATAGGTAGCGGAGGCATTTAGCCATGTCCGTCTGTCTGTCTGTTGAAATCAATTTTCTGAAGACCCCAGAGAACTTGTCCGTTGATATATGATGATGTTTCTTAAGACAACAAAATAGAAAGCATTTTCAAAAGAGTTCCCAACACATCCGGTAGGAAACCAGCCCGGTTAGTTCAGTACTCGGACTATTTGGTACGAAAAGTTAATGCCAATGCAGATTTAAAAGCATACAAGGCTCATAAAGTACCTAACATGAACTATGCTAAAAATTTAGAGGCCAAAGACAGAGCACGGAAATTGAAGTCAAGTTTTATACAAAAATATTCCTGCTGCATAATGGATGACGAAACTTATGTTCTGGCAGATTTTTCGCAACTTCCTGGTCAAAAATTGTATGTTGATGATGCTCGAGGGAATGTTGAAGAAATGAAACAGACAAAATTTCCCAAAAAGTTCTTGGTATGGCAAGCAATATGCAGTTGCGGCAAAAAAAAGCCAAACATTTGTTACAGAGGGCTCTATAAATACCGAAATTTACATCAAGGAATGTTTCATAAGTCTTATTAATGTGTCCACTTATTTTTGGCCTGATTTGGCATCTCTCACTATGGTAAGAAAGGTCTTGAGTGGTACAAGACCAATAATGTGGTATTTGTACCAAGAGAGGCAATTCCTCCAAACTGTCTGGAGCTGAGTCCGGTGGATAGATATTGGGCTCTTGTTAAAAGAGAATTGAAGAGCACAAAAAAGGTGTCCAAAAGTGTGGTAGATTTTAGACGGAGATGGACAACCTGTTCGAACAAAGTGACATAAAGCACTATAAAAACCATAATGGAAGGCTTTTCGAAAAAGGTTCAAAATTTCATCATTAGTGATTAGAAATATAAAAATAATTTTATTTGTAAATAGTAACAATAATTTCAATCAAATAAAAAAAGATTGAAAACTGTAAGTTTAGTGATTTCATTTTTATTAACATATATGTATGTTAAAAATTTTTCGTCCTTATTTTTCAGTCCTTATTTACATTTTAAAAATTTTTAAAAATATTGTAGATTTTGAGCTGTTTTTTTGGCATATTATTTTTTAAAATAACAGCTGAATCAGATAGTTCATACAGTGCTGATGTCGGATTATCATTTTCCAAAGCCCATTGTAAGCAGATGTTTATCGATGTTATACAATCGCCCACATTAATTTTGTTTTTTTCATGACCACTATCGTATAAATCCTGGGATTCCGTATCTGATAATTTCATTTGCTCCTCATTACTTTCCACATGAAATTCTTCTTGAATCCAGTTACTTATGTCAGCATTAGTGAAAAGATGCACCGTACCCATTTGAGCTACAAGTGTACCTATAGTTGAAAGATCTTCGTTTTCTTCCTGAATTATATTTTATAAAAAATTTAAGGGCATGTTATCCTATTCACTCCATTCAGTACCGAATTCGAGCAAGTGTTCCAGGATTTTCGGATATTGGACAATGATATTTTATCCCAGGACGTAGCTAGAATCCGAACTGCATTTTTGAGATTGAAGTTTTTTAGTTCCCTGCAAGTGGGTTAGCAGTTGTTTTTTATAATTTAATTTGACCAAGTATATAACGTTTTGATCTAACGATTGAATAAGTGCAGTGCAATTGAGTGGTAGATTCATTGACTTTTTAGTTGCTCAACTGGGTGACACGTCGCACAGTACTCTGTTTCATAGACAAAAGTCGAAAATAAATTTTTCTTACACATTTTAACAAAAAAATATACAACTTAATGCTAAGAAAACTCTAATATATATATATCCAAAAATTATATTGATATGACTATATTTGTTACTGAGAGAAGGCTCTAAAGTCAGAAAATTTTTTAGGGGAACGAAAGTGCTTTTGATGATAGATTTACAAAAAATATTATTAAAATTTAGGTTTTTGGAAAACAATTTTTTGGTTTAATATTTCAAACAACTATGTATACAGTTAAAAAAAAGAAAAATTCTTGTTGTGAAATTTCACTCTTAGAATGTTTTTACATAGCTTTAAGAAATGCATATTAAAAATTAAAAAATATCACACTTTGGTGGAAAATATAAACAAAGTGTGTAAAATGTAGTATTTTTTCCTTATTGTTTTTTATAGTTAATACTTTTATTTATTTAAAATAAAAATAAAATTAACGGAATTTTTGCCGCAATTTTGAAAAAAATTATTTTTAAAAAATGATTATTATTGTTCATTTTAGTATAAAATGTTAATAATTTCCCACATTGAAAATTATATTAAACCATTCAAATTATAATACCATTTGTACAATTTATGTATTTCAAATGTTGAATAAATTTTCTTAAACAATTTGCACTTTTTTTTGTTATTTTCAGTAATTGGTTCATCGATTAAACGATGTCCGTCCGTCTGGCTGTCCATGTAAACATTGTGCGCAAAACACAGGTCGCAATTTTTAAGATATTTCAATAAAATTTGGTACTTATATTTTTTTCGTCTCAAGGACCAAGCCAATTAAAACTTGCTGAAATCGGTCCATAATTTCACCTACCCCCATACAAATATCCTCCCGAAATTGGACTTTATAGGTATCTACACAAGTTTTGCTCCAAATAAGTTTTATATATACGGAATTTATGTCACTAAATTTTATTATGATTGGTCCATAATAAGTCATAGCTCCCATATAAGACCCGCTTCCGAAAATCACTTTATCATGCCTAAATCTCCTAAAAATGTTGGTATACACATAAAATTCAACATAAATAAATTTCATATAGACATAAATCATACGACCTAATTTCATGCTGATCGGTCCATAATTAGTCGTAGCTCCCAAATAAGACCCACTTCCGTAAATCACTCACGAATATAAATTATTGAAATTCAAAAAGAAAAATGTTTTTGCTCATTTATTTAATATTGGGTATTACATCGTCGGGCTTGACCGACCATACTTTCTTACTTGTTTTAAAACATTTAATTATAAATCAAGAAATAAAAATCCCTGAATATGAATTTTTAAATTGCAATTTTAAATTTTAGCAAATTTGAGACTAATACGGTTACTCATGTACACTATTCAATTTAATGTAATTATTTAAAAAATATGTATATAACTCCAATAAATAAAAAGTTTTATAGTAACTAACATTTATTCTCCAATAGAAAATTGGATAAATGAAGTGAATTTTCGAAAGAATATTAAAATGGTATTTATATTTGTATAAAATCGTCAAACGAATTTTAAATAAATTAGACTTATATGGAAGCAAAAGGAGTCTTTGTCCTTAAAATTAAATTTGGCTCACAATAATCCCTTAATTCTAGAGGTAACTGAAAATGGGTTAGAAATTTTAATCAATATTTTAGCTAAAATGTTATTTTTATGAAAATTTTAATGAAAATTTGCATTTTCTTTAACGATGCAAAACGGTACTTGTGTACCAAATTCTACATCTCTACGAAAGCTCTTTCTACTTTTGTCCATTCGTTATATGGGGACAAAGCACTGTGCGTCGCGCTATCTAAAAGATAAACTGCTTTTTGCAGTAGACCTTTCAAAGACAAATATTCTCGGACCTACAAAATGTTTACTAATGAACAACTTACTTTTATTAATTGGTGAAAATTAACTAACATGAGGAACAAATTCGTGATGGAACCAGTCCTTGAATATAAATGATGTCAACCAGGCGTTACTACTATGTACAGGATTATTGGAAAAGCATTTAAAGGCGCGTGGGTTTTTCGATTTTCCAACATTTCAGTTTGTCTGTGCCATTCGAATATGAACAGGGCAAAAAAGTTACTCGCTCTTTACATATTTTTTGGGAGCCGTTTACTCATTACATGTGACAATAGTGTGATTTGGAAGCATCATATAATATAAACCGGATTCGTCGGCATTGTAGATTTGGTGAAGAGTCAACACATGCTCATCAACGTAATTCTTAAAATGACTGGCTTTTGATCGTAAAATCGCTGCTGATATTAGAACACTTTTTTACCTTTGTTTTGCACTTAAAGGCATTTTTTCCATTCTTGGGTACTCAGCTTTCTTTAAGGTGTAACGTTTCTGTAGTACGTACAAACTTTTTAATGAATTTTCTTGCTTTATAATGCGGTAAAACGACAAAATTGAAGATCAAAATCATACAAAAAGGTTAATATACCAAAAGAAGGGGATTTCCATTTTTTGGTTTAAAAAAACAGATAAAAGTCGCGAAAATTGAACCCGTTTTTCGTAAACTGTCGCGATTATAGAACCTGTAATTTTAAAAATTAAGACGTCGCGATAACCGAGCTTACACTGTACATATTACAGATTATTGTAGATTTATAATAAATAATCCAATACCTTTTGTACCCACCGTCAAAAAAGATGGGGGGGTATATTGATTTTGTCATTCCGTTTGTAATATCGAATTATTTTGGTCGTAGAACCAAAAAGTATATGTATATATTCTGGGTCCTCATAGGACTCAAATACAACCTAACTATGTCCGTCCGTTTGTCCCTCCGTTTGTCTGTTAAAAACACGATAGGACCCAAACAAAAGGAGCTAGCTTGCTAAAATTCTCTATTGATAAGGTTTGTCTGATATTGAAAATGGGCAATATCGGTTCATGATTTCACCTAGCCCTCATACTAATGTCTCCCCGGAATACTGTTTGAGCAGTCATATAAGGATTGCAGATTATGCAGCAATCCTTATAAAATTATTGTCACATATTGATATAACTAATAGTTATACTGACAATTTTCATACAAAAATACTTTTAACCGACAGTATAACTATTAGTTAACACATAACCAAACTTCGTGTTAATGGGGATTACTTACTCTATTTTAATAAAATAATTTAAGAATACTAGGACCGACCGGTGGCCGAAATTCTACCACTTTTAAAAAGCTTTTTACCACTTTTATGGAAAGAATTTCGAAACAATTTTTTTATATTGTGCATATCTAGAGAAAATAACCTTTTAAACCATATATGTTTTATCAATATTGGTGGACAATAACGTACTTAAAAGTGTACCACAAAAAAACGTGTGGCCTATTTATATATAAGATTATTACTCAGATTTAAAGAAATACATTGTTAGCTTAGTATGGAAACGTAATAAGTCCATTTTAATAAATAAATTTCAAAATAATTATAATATCTCCAGTATTAGTCCAAAATATTTGGCATTGACGCATAATGTTAGTGCCACCCCATTGATCCTAGGAATAACAAACTGAAGTATTTTGTAACGCCTAGGTAATAGTACCAGTTCTGTTTTAGTTCAATTTAATCCCAGTTCATATTTTTGTCACCATTCCTTTAATCATTTTACTTAGAACAGATTCTAGTACTTCCGATAGTACTTTTTGATCTTTGTCTTAGCTGCCTCCACCTCATTGTTCTCATATGCAATTGTCGTGCAACACGTTTTCTCCATAGTTTTTTTTAGCAGAGTGTTGATACCCTGAACTACTTTGGAAAAGTTAGATGCTTTAAATGGTCGGGGACAATTTTAATAACTGAAAACATTTTCAACCGATTTTAAAATTTTGTCTTAAAAATGCGGAACTTTTTCAAATTGTTGGCTTTTATTTTAAAACATTTTTACAATATAAATTTATTCAAAGTATTGGCCATCTTTCTGGCAACATATTCATTCCGAGCCTTAAGAACTGCTCATGCTTTTGAGGTAAAAAACAAATCAAGCCAATATCGGATACTCTGTTAAAAGTGAAGCGTATCCCAGAGACAGCGTTCTGGGATCGAAACAAATAGTAGTCGTACAGGGCGCGATCTGGACTAAAAAGCGTGTGAGGCAAAACCTCCCAACTATTTCATTTCAAATACCTATTAACAGGTAGTGCAACATGTGGCCGAACGTTGACATTATGGCATATTACGGTTTCATGTCTGGGCGTTTTTCGGCAAATGCTCGATTCAAAAGAATGGTTTGGTCAGATTTCAACAGCTCATAATAGAAAGGACCGTTATGCTCCCACCAAATACAGAGAATTACCTTAGTGCCGGGCTTCACATACGATCTGCTGCGCTTCGGGTTGTTGTAATGGATCCATTTTTCATGGCAAGTAATGATTTGGTGCAATTATTATTTGCTTTTATAGCATTCAAGCATCACTTCGGACATGCAAAATCGTCTTTCAAAACCGATTGAACACATTCACCATAAGCTTTGGTGAGCAATCGGTGTGCTTCATCGGCACTTTTTTTCAAATTAAAGAAGTAACGCAAAACTTATCGCATTAGACGATTTGTTGGTACAAAATTCGACATTTTCGAAGCAAAAAGAAACGTTGTTGTTTACACTATAATGTTCAATAACTAAGTGAGAATAAATGACAGATATGTACCCTTAACACCTAGTTGTTCAAAACATATAACCTCGTGTATTTTTCTAAAAACGAAAAAAGTGAATTTTGAGTGCTCATTAAACATTATTTTTTGAAAAAAAAAACGTCAATCAAACCAAGGAAAAGCACGATAAATACTATGGAGACTCTACACCACCGATTTCAATGTTAAAAAAGTGGTTTACTGACTTTCGTTGTGGTCGCACAAGTACAAATGACGCGGAACGTTATGGTCGGCCAATTGAGGTCAGTACACCCGAAAGTGTCGAAAAAATCCACGATATGATGTTGGCCGACCGAAGAGTAAATGTGCGTGAGATTGTTGATGCCATAGGCATTTCATTTGGCAGTGTGGTTTCGATTTTAAATGACCAGCTGGGTTTAAGAAAGTTGTCTGCAAGATGGGTTCCTTCAGAAGGGAAAAACAATAAACGGCGAATATTATGCCAACTTATTAGACCGAATTAATTATGATTTAAAAAGAAAACGACCCCATAAGGCCAAGAAAAATGTTCTTTTTTCATCAAGATAATGCACGCGTGCACACGTGTTCAGTCTCAATGGCAAAACTCTATGAATTGGGCTACGAAATGGTACCTCATCCGCCATATTCTTCGGATTTAGCCCCTAGTAATACTTCCTATTTCCAAACCTAAATAAATGGCTCGGTGGAAAGAGATTCAGCTCCAACGATAAAATTATTGACGAATCAATTGCCTATTTTAAACAAAGTATTATTATTACCCTCATTTATTCTATCTTAATTAAAACTATTTAAATCATCAGTAAACAAGTTAAGAAATAAGGTCGAGAGGACCCATATTTATTACTTTATCTACTTATACTTTTCAATAAAATACATACTTCATTTAATTACATTTATATCTATAAATACAATAAATACATATATTTTCTTTAAATTCCTTCACTTTATACACAAGACATTTTTGTTTTTGGGCTTGGTTTTCCACGATTTTACCAAGAGAGCTAAAGCTAGCTGGCTTTATTTATGCAAATATTAATTTTTAAACTATTTTATTACACAGTAAAAATAAACAAATAAAAAAAAAAAAAAACAAACACAGAAATAATAAAAATACGAACGAATAAACAAGTTTCCAAATAAATGCTATAAATTTCTATAAAAGTTTGCAAAAAGAAAATGTGTAAAATACCAAAGAGTCGATCGATAGTTAAAAGAAAATTTAAATAAAACGTTTTTAAATGGTGTTTGTGTGGATTTGTGTGTGTGTGTGTGTATAATTAATTAATAAAAGCTGCAGATGTTTGACAAGAAAATATGATTATAATTCAGTTTTCACAATTTCATATTAAATGAAACACACATGTCGCAATAATTAAGTTTGTTTATGTAAATTTAGTTGTTTTTTTCACATTTACTTAAATAACATTAATAAGAAATAACAATTATAATAAAAAAAAAACATTAAACAAACAACAAGATAAATAATCAAATTTAAAATTTCCACACAATATTTCGCACGCACACATACACTTACTCATACACACACACACTCAAATATACCAGGGAAAACAGTGATACCAACCGTTTTAAAACAAAATATAATATATTAGAGGCGAAAATTTTAATAAAACTGATGAATTTAAACTGCTGTTTGCTACATTCATCATGTTTATATTTACCATCAGTAGAAACAATGTTGATAACACGCTGTTGTTAACATTGTTTATAAGTATGATAACATTAACTGTTTCAGCTGCTAAAGATTCTAGAAATAGAACATTCTAGTTTGATAATTCATGAACTACTAGAAGACTGCTCTGTGTATATAAATAGTAAGCGCCTCTAAAAAAGCACGCCTTAAGAAACTGAGAACAAGGAATGGGAAATGGTATTTTTAAAGATTTTAATTTTTATGTAGAAAAACTGACAGGCAATTTTCGACAAAAGAAACTGTTATACAAACAAGTAAGAGAGATATATTCGGCTGGGCCGAATCTTATATACCCTTCACCAAACTATACTTCAAAATAAAAAATTTAAATATTTTTAGGTAAACAAAATTAATTTTTTTTCCAGTTGTTTTTTTTTATTTTTTTAAAAAAAATTTTTTTTCGATTTTTTTTTTTAAATTTTTTTTAAATTTAAAAAACTTTTTTTTTAAAATTTAAAATTTTTTTTTTAATATTTAGCCAAAAAACTTTTGTTGAAAAAAAAATTCGGGTTAAAAATTTTTTCCCGATTTTGACCCATTGTAGGCCCAACTTGCTATGGTCTTATTACGTCGTTGCAAAGGTCTTTGAAATATCTATCATTAGATATCCATATTGTCTATATTAATGACTTAGTAATCCAGATATAGGTCAAAAAATAGGTAAAAAATCGAGGTTGTCCTGGTTTTTTCCTTATATCTCAGCCATTTGTGGACCGATTTTGCTGATTTTGAATAGCAAACTTCTTGAAAGCATGTCTGACAGAATCATTCAAGATTTGGATCCCGAAGATTAATGGGGTCTTCAGAAAATTGATTTCAACAGACAGACAGACGGACATGGCTAAATCGACTCCGCCATCTATAAGGATCCAGAATATATATACTTTATAGGGTCGGAAAATTATATTGGGGAAATTACAAACGGAATGACAAATTTATATATACCCTTCTCCCGAAGGTGAAGCGTATAAAAAAGAAAAACGTTTTTATAGAAAAAACTGTTATACACAAAGATTTATATAGCGAAAACTGTTAAACTGTTAAACTGAAAAAAACTGTTATATACAATTTGTTCTATAGAAAAACTGTTATATACGAAATTTTCAATAGAAAAAACTATTATACCGAAATCTTCCTAAAGAAAAAACAAGTTTTCTATAGAAACAACTGTTAGACACAAAAATGTCTATAGAAAATTATGTTATAAACAATGTTTTCCAAAGACCAAACTGTTATACAGGTAATTTTCCACAGAAAAAATTGTTATATACAATAAATTTTATAGAAAATGGTGTTGTACTGACAATTTTTATTAGGAACAAGTAAGAGAGCTATATTCGGCTGTGCCGAATCTTATGTACCCTTCACCAAATTATACTTAAAAAAAATTATAAATTTTTTTTTATTTTTATAATTTTTTTTTTCGAAATTGTTTTTTAAGTTTTTTCCAATTTTTTTTAAAAAAAATTTTTTAATTTAAAAATTTATTTTTTTAATTTATTAGTGAAAAAAATTTATGAAAAAAAAATGTTTTTTGTGAAAAAAAATTCGGGTTAAAAAATATTTTTCCCGATTTTGACCCATTGTAGGTCCAACTTACTATAGCCTAATATACATCGTTGCAATGGACTTTGAAATATCTATCATTAGATGTCCATATTGTCTATATTTATGACTTAGTAATCGAGATATAGATCATAAATAGGCCAAAAATAGAGGTTGTCTCGGTTTTTGCTGATTTTAAATAGGAAACTTCTCGAAAGCATGTATGACAGAATTACTGAAGATTTGAATCCCGAAGATATCTGGGGTCTTCAGAAAATTGATTTCAACAGACAGACAGACGGTCATGGCTAAATCGACACCGCTATCTATAAGGATCTAGAATATATATACTTTATAGAGTCGGAAAATTATATTGTGGAAATTACAAACGGAATGACAAACTTATATATACCCTTCTCACGAAGGTGAAGGGTATAAAAACTGAAATTTTGTAATAAAAAATACTAGATTTTCTTGAAATCTAACCATAATATAAACAGGATTATCACACCATTGCGTCTTTGCAATACATACTCAAAAGCGTTCAACGATTCTATGGAATGAGTATTGGTTGAGCATGACTCATTTTTTTTTTTTTTTTCCAATATGAAGAAAACGAATGAAAAGAAGATTAACATGACATGCACGGACATGATGCTTTTTAAAAAAAATTTTATAACATTGAATCCTTTTAATAATAACTTAATAGCTTTTAAAATTACTCATAACATTACTCAACAACCAACTAAAACATCTTCTAGCTATGAATCAGGGTGGTTACTCAATCCGAAAACGAAAATGTGTGCTAAATACATTATAATTGGAAAAGATTTCCTTTCGAATCGAATTAGGGAGTAACCCCCCAGGTGAAAGTTTAATAAAAAATATTATTCGGAATGTTACATTATATGACTTACAACGACGTATCTTTTGAATGCGGTGTTTGTTTTTAATAACTTATTTGTCATTTTGAAGGGTACATATCAGCAATTTATTCCCACTTAGTTATTGAACATTATAGTGGAAACAACGTTTCTTTTTGCTTCGAAAATGTCAAATTTTGTGCCAACAAAGCGTCAAATGCGGGAAGTTTTGCTATATTTCTTTAATTTGAAAAAAAACCGCTGAAGCATACCGATTGCTCACCAAAGCTTATGGTGAATGTGTTCCATCGGTTTCAACGTACGAGAGATAGTTTGTTCGGTTCAGAAGTGGTGATTTTGACACGAAAGACAAAGATCGCCCAGGCGATCCAAAAATGTTTGAAGACCAAGAATTGGAGTCATCACTCCATGAAGATTGTTGTCAAACACAACAAGAGCTTGCTAAATCATTGGGAGCTACTCAAGCAGCCATTTTAAAACGTTTGCGATTAGCATCATTCATGCAAAAGCAGGGAAATTGGGACCATACGAATTGAAGCCGAGAGACCTATAAAGATGAATTTGCATGTCCGAAATGATGTTTGAACGCTATAAAAGTAAATCATTTTTTCACCGAATCATTATTTGCGATGAAAAAGCTAATGCTCTGAATTTGGTGGGAACAAAAGGGCTGTTGAGCTGTTGTAATATGTTGTAGCTGTTGTAATCTGACCAAACCATCACAGGGAACCTGTACCCAACGCAATTTATTCGTTTGAGCCAGCATTGGCCGAAATAAGGCCAGAAATGAAACCGTAATATTCCATCATGACAACACTCGACCACATGTTGCTATACCTGTTAAAAACTATTTAGAATGAAGTGGTTGGGAAGTTTTTTTATAGTGCAGACCTTGCAGAAAGCTTTATATGGGATACGCTTCAATTTGGAACAGAGTTTCTATATTGGCTTGATTCGTTCTTGGCCTCAAAAGATGAGCAGTATGCTGCTATAAAGGTGGGAAAAGGTTATAGCTAACAATGGCCAATACTTTGAATTAATTTATATTGTTACGAAACTGCTATAGCGATTTGAATTTAACGGTCTGTAACGACTGCTTGCAACATTAATCACGTTTATAAACACGTCCATTAGTAGAAGCTTCTACTCATCAACAATGTTGATAACATGCGGTTACTAGCATTATTTATAAGTATGGCAACACTAACCCCCATATGCATAAACAATTTATAAATTTATCAAAGGTTTATAAATCAAATTTTGTATGGAAATTTTGTTTGATAAATCTTTTATAAATTTATAAAATATTTATGCATATGGGGGTAAATGTTTAAGCTGCTAACATTAACATCGAAAGCTCTAGAATTCGAATGTTCTAGTTGTCCATTAAGATCATTGTAGAAGATTAACGAAAAATGGCGGGTGTAGAAATAGTGGCAGAGGTTGCAGTCGTGAGTGAGTTCATCATTGGCGCTGTTAGAGTTAACATCAACTGCCTTGTACATTTAAGTTTGTACATTATAAAGTGTGTGTGCATTTCTGCGTAATGATAAACGTGTATAAACACACTGAGTGACTATTTCAACTGATGCTGTTGTACATTTTAAATAAATAAAGAGTTGTTACAAATTTTAAACTACTAAAACTGGTTTTTATTTGCAATCAAAATTATCCGGTTTGTTTAAAGGAAATAAACCAACGTTTTAAGAAAGTTAAAACGAAACAATATTGTACAAATATTTTTTTAATTAAAACTAAAAATTAATTACTTATTTTTGAAAAAGAGTTCAGAAAAGGTCAACATTTTCCCCCATGAAACGAAAACAGCATAGGTGTAAAAGTGAGATAAACACTAAGTTGGCATCTCTGTATGCAAATTCTTAAATCACACACATTCACACTCTAATTTAAGTTGAGCAATAAACACCTTAAAAATACTCGTAGCAATAAGAAGAATATGTATTTGTAAAAATAAAATTTAATAAAAATCAATTGAAATTAGTATGAAACCTTATTTAAGTTGTTGTATTTTTTGTTTTTGAAACGACACCGTATTCGTTTCACTAGTTATACCCTTCACCCTAAGTGGTAGGTTTATGAAAAGTTGGGCATTCGGTTGGTAATTTCTACAATATAAATTTTAGCAATTATTAAATATTAAAGCGAAGAGCATATTAAATTCGGTACAGCCGAATATAGAGCACTACTCTAACTTGTTTTATGTTCGAACGAAGGAAGAAACAAGCAGCTCTACAACAAACACAACAAATAAATAATGAAAGAAGAAGAAAATCACAGTTTTTTATTGTGTGAAAATGAAAATGTAGTCGTATTAGTGAGAAGAGAATAATTTGTATAAACGGATATGCGAGAATTTTTTGGATTTTTTGTTTGTTCGTTTGTAGGTATTTATTATTGAATTGTGACGATGATGATGATGACGATGACGATGTTGTTTCTGTTATTTGTTATTGTTTTGTTAAGAAAACAAAATCACAAAACTTAACCGACGACTTCATCGTTTAACATTTCTTTCTGTTGGCCTGGTTGTTTCACTGAACGAAACATGAAGCAGAAATGACAACAAAATGTTTTGTTTTTCCTTCCTATAATAATGGTTGTTGTAGTTTTATTTGTTATTTTTTGTATGTATTATTATTTTCTTTTAAATGAAATACAAATTTTGTTTATTAATAATGTTAACGTAAGAAAATTGTGCTGAGAGAAGTTATTTTGTTTTTTTTTTTTGATAAATTTTTATTTGAACTCCATCTAAAAGTTCATTTCAACATACATAATTTTCTTGCAAGTACGAGAGTAAGTACCTACTATAGATTTTATTTTCAGTTCATAAATTTTAAACTGTGCTGTATACGAGTAAATATGTTGTAGTATATTGTGATGTGATTTTATTAATGTTTTTTTTTTTTTTATTTTGTTTATTTTTTTCTCTTCATTTAATATTTATTTATCATTTTTTCTCTATTATTAAGTAAATATTTTCTTAAACATGTGTGTGAGAGTAATTTTTTTTTGTTTCTTCTATATAAATTTTAAGAGATTTAAATGAATTTTTTTTTTGTTGGTTGCTGGTTAATTGAACTAAGGAAAATTTAATATGGTAAAATTGTTGCTGTGTTTATTTTTGAGTTTAAAATGAAATTAATAAAAACAAGAAGAGGTTTGAAATCTATCTATGGAGGTATAGTATGAATACAGGCACTTTTTAAATTGGAAAGAAAATTATGATGGTGATTATTATGAACATGTACCTACATAATTAATATAAATAAATAAAAAAACTTCGAAAATACCCGGGTCTTATAAAGCAAAAGCGTTAATAAATGCATACATATGTATATTTAAGCTACAAATTATAGGTACCTATAATGAGAAACTGAAATATGAACTATGATCACGTGAAAATTTCTCATTAAATCAGACACTTTGTAGAAATCAATTTAAAACACAAATTTTTAGTTTAAATTTTCCAAATTTTAACTTTAAAGACGGAATTTTTTAAAACGTTTGAGAATTGATCGAGAATTTTTTAGAAATATTGTTACGTTTTAACCTTTTTAAAACGTTGGTTTATTTCCTTTAAATAAACCGGATACTTTTGATTGCAAATAAAAGCCGTTTAGTAGTTTAAAATGTTTAACAACTCTATATTTATTTAAATTGTACAACAACAACAGTTCAAATAGTCACTCGGTGTCTTTATACACGTTTATCAATTCGCAGAAATGCATACACACTTTATAATGAACAAACTCAAATGTACACGACAGTTGATGTTAACTCTAACAGCGCCTATGATGAACTCAACTCACGACTGCAACCTCAGCCACTATTTATACACACGCCATCTTTCGGGAATCTTCAACAATGATCTTAACGGACAAACTAGTATGTTCGAATTCTAGAGCTTTAGATGTCAATGTTAGCAGCTTAAACATTTAGTGTTGCCATACTTATAAACAATGCTAATAACCGCATGCTATCAACATTGTTGATAAGTAGAAGCTTCTACTGATGGACGTGTTTATAAACATGATGAATGCTGCAAGCAGTCGTAACAGACCGTTAAATTTAAATAGCTATTGCAAAATCGTGACAATATGGACGTTAGAAATATTGGACCAATATTTGCTATTGATATCATTAGCGAACCTTAGATGAAGGTTTTATTACCGCCAAATGAGCGACAGGTGTAATTTATACAAGGTTGCTACATAATATTCTTTGCTCCCCCTAAACGAAATGAAAAATATTCGCCAGAAAAATTCAAATATTAAGTGATTTATTTAAACATCCAATAATTTATAAAATGTTGTATTAACTCATTGTATAATTTGTATAATTTGTTCGAAATCAGTGAAATTAATTGAAAATCTATGTACAATCAGCATTGGATTCGGTCATAAGAAAACTGCATACAAATATTGATTTTGATCTAAAATATTATCACCATTTTCTTATCACAAAACCTTTGAAATCCCCAACTTTCAGAACAAAATTCAAAGTCTGTCAAGACTAGGTACTGTGGGAAGAACGACGTTACCCTTTAGAAAACTAAGAAACTCCCGCCCTTGTCTAGGAAAAATCATGAACTTCACGGCTACGACGTGAACTATTCACAATTCTGACAAATCTCACATCTCTCACACAGTCCTGATCTTTATAAATGGTGCTTCATTTAGAGTTTTTTTTTCTAATTTTAAATGCAACATTCAAAACAGTATTGGATATCGGAATCTTTATTATGACCCGAACGAACAATCTCTGGCATTTAAAGATAATTTCTTTTAAATGTTGATCGCGACTTTACTGTAGACAGTCCATTCGGAAGGTCCAACTTTTTATTACTCTTTCCAGCATTGATACCGGTATCTAGAGAATTACGCGAGTAATGTTTGCTCCCATGTCTTGAATCATAGCTGATTTACCAGAGGCACAGAGTATAACAGAGATGTCATATTTGACGTTTAAAAAACGCCAAATCAGATGCTAGGGCAGTTCTCATAAAAAGAGATAGCATATATTTTGTACTACAATATCTGTAATGTGTTAATGCAAAACGCTATATACAACACGAATTTGGTAGACAAAGAAAAATAAACAAAACAAACAAATAAATTTGTAAAACAATTGTTCGTGGTTTGTGGCACAAAATTCTTGTTTTGTTAAAATATATTCTGTGCTATGTGTTTTAAATGTTTTATTACAAAGAATTATTACTTTTAAACAAATGTTAAAGTTTGTACTTACATTTATTTATGTACATCCAATAAAAAACAATAATAATGAAGATATCTGAAACATTTTTATTGTTTGTTTTCAAAGAAATTGAATTATTGCGGCAGAAAAATAAAGCAAAACAAAATGAAAAGGGCAGTTTATAAAGATAGAGACAAATAGAAAACGCGATTATTTTCTGTCTCGTGACACCTCTGTATAGTACTCTGTGCCAGAGGTGTAATGTCACACGATCTGGGCGGCCAGTTGACAGATTTCCGGAACGCGAAATTAGCTGCTCACCAAAATGATCGATGATGCAAACCAGTAATTGCGGGAGAGACAAGTCTCTGAATCTTGTAAAAAGTACAGGAGGAATATTTTCGTGTTTATCGAGTTCCCCTAAACAAGTGTGAACGGGTTTAATGTACCATGTGTGGATGGGTACCCCATCGTTTCCCAAAGGTCTTCATGTGTGGTACACATTCAGCATTCATATTTTTTTTTTTTTTTATTATGTTTATTTAATCAAAATATATATAGTTTTACTTAAAATAAACAATAAGTTTTAACTGTTAGATATATACACAGTCCCCAGACGGGCATCTCTAGTATACTTAATAATAATTTTTAGTATTTTTTTCAATAATGCTATATGGTCTAGAATATATTAATAATATATTTTCAAAATAATTATTATGCAATGAAAAATTTTTACATAAAAAACATTACTTTTTATCTAATGTGTGTTTTAAGAAAAGTCAGTTAAATAAAATTATATGCAAATTATGAGATGATTTACTCGATGAGCCACCAAAATTTATTAATATTTACATTTATGAATGTATCCTTATCTCTTAAAGAAATAGATGTACTAAATCTTCGGTTTTCTTCTGTTAATTGATTTTCATATATAGTTTTATTATTTATTCGTCTGGAAATATGATAGATTATCGGTATATAATTGCTGTTTATGATGAAACCTTTTCTATCTAAGTATGGAAAGGATTCAGGAGGAACATATCCACTTATTAAACATGTAGTTATATAATTTTCACTGCAATAATACATGGCCGATATTAAATTATTTGTATCACATTCAGCACATCTTTTTATGTGATTCCTTATTAGATGGATGATGAAATTATCAATTCTAATTATGTTTGCCCTTTCATAAAGTTTTATATTCGAAACATATTTTACATAATTGCTTTTAGGTGATTTGTAAAGCGATAAACAAGCTCTTAAGCATTTCCGTTCGAGAACTCGATATTTTTCCATATAGGTTGGAGATATATTGAACCAAATAGGACATCCATATGTCAAAATTGGTCTAATAAATGATTGATATAATAATATTTTTACATTATGTAAAATATATTTCGAATAAAAAAGTCGTTTGTACATGAAAAACGCGCGTTTTGCCTTAAGAACTTGCAAATCTATATGTTTATTGAAATAAAGGAAATTATCTAGGGTAATGCCAAGATATTTAACTTGTTTTTTGTTTGGAATAGTCTCATTGCTGTTTGATTTAATTCCAAACTCTTTCCAATTATGTTTAATATTGTGATTGCATTTATTGACTGGCGGTCTAAATAATATTGTTTCACATTTATCTACATTAATCTTCATTTGCCAATCGATAGCATATTTTTCTACTGTTTTAAAGGAATTTTGTAGTTTTCTATTTATTTTTTCCACTTTATTATCAGCTTGATAAATGATTATGTCATCTGCAAATGCGATTATGTTGTCTAATTCACACATTAGATCATTTAGATATAAATTAAAAAGAATTGGGGAGTTTACCATACCTTGTTGTAAACCGTTAAAAATGTCAAAAGTGTTAGAACTTGTTTTGCCCATATTACTTACTTTGAATTTTTTATCATTCAACATATTATGAATAAGGATTCTGAAATGTAAAGGCATGTTGTATTTTTCAAGTTTATATAATAGACCTGTTATCCAAACGTTGTCGAATGCTTTCTCAAAATCAATTAAGCAAGCTCCAGTATATTGGGATCTATTCCAGTTCCAATAAATATCGGAAAGAAGTAGATGAATTGCATGGATTGTCGAATGATTAAATTTAAAGCCGAATTGTCTTTCGATGTGTAGATTTTCTTTATTATAAAATTTTAATATATTATTATTGATACATATTTCATACACTTTGCTTATATTGGGCAAAAGACTAATTGGACGCAAATTCTTCAATATATGTGGGTCTTTGTCCTTTTTGGGGATTACTATCAATTTTGCAGTTTTCCACATTTTGGGAAAATACGAATTATTCAACATATTATTGAAGAGAGTGCAATACTCGCTAATTATTGAAGGTGGTAGATGTTTTAGAACGATATTGGGGATCTTATCTACTCCGAATGATAATTTGTTTTTCAATTTTTTAAAAATATATGTTAAAGATTCAAGCGTTACAAAAAATTCATCTGTCTGAGAAGAATTTAGTTGATTTGCTCTTTTATCATTATCAAAATTCGTTACTGCTAAGTGTCTATCTTCATACTCTAATTTCGAATACAGAAATTGGTTAAAGCCTTCACTTATTTCCTGCTGTAAATTATTGTTTGGATCAATATTCTTTTTAGCATGAACTAATTCAAGATATGAACCGATTACATTGAGTATTTGGGATTCATCGCTTACAATATATTCATCTTTGTCAATAACTAAATCATTTTTATCAATGCCTGCTTTCTGAAGCAAAATTTCTTCACTTTGTGGAATTTTTATATTGTCTATATTGGTTTGTGACATCTTAAATTGTTTTCTTATTTCCCTATACATCCTATCAGGGTTTTTGGTGCTATATCTTGTAAGCCTTTCCGTGTAATGTTTATTTACTTGTCGAATAAAATTGTCGTTTATCATTTTTTTAATCAATTTTAATTTAACTTTGAGAAGATTTAGTACGTTAGGTGTTAGTTGTATTTGCATTCTATTATGTTTTTTAACCATCGATAATATTTTACTTTTCTCTTGACATAATTTTTTGATTATAGAATTTGTAAAAATCTTAATATTATCAAATTTATCGAATTTAGGAATAGATTTATCAATAGATAATGTTATACACTCATGAATTCTTTGTAAATGGCTATCTATTTCAGAGTTTGAAAGATTTCTATTGTTAGGAGTAGGTTCGTGGTTTTGAAGTTCTCTCAAAATGTTCTTGTTAAATTTCTTCCAATTACTTTTCCTAAAATTAAATTCTGGTTCTGCTACATTTCGATAGAATGAAGTTAGATTTTCTGTTACGTCTAGAATTACTTTAATCTCAATTGCGTTATGGTCGCTATCGTATTCAATTGTTTTAAGGCAATTGATTAAGTTATTTTCCCTTATCATCTCTAGACGAGCATCGGCTATACACAAATCTATAAACGACTTACCTCTTGGGAAAGATGGAAAGCTTGAGGCATATAATTTACATTTAAAGTTTATATCATTACTCGACAACCAGTCACTTAATATATTGCCCTTTGTATTGTTAATTTCATTCCCCCAATCTTTATGCTTACTGTTTAGGTCACCCGCAATCACATAATAATTATCTAAGCTTTGCAAGTTTAAAGATAAAAATAATTGATGGAGTTCATGATTAAAACATTCATTATTATTACCTGATGGATAATATACTGATGCTATGTATAATGTTTTATTAGAAGGTAAAGGTATGTTTATAACGCAACATTCAAGATATTTGAAGTTATTGATAGTTTTGTTAATAAAAATCTTATATTTAATATCTTTCCTTAAGAGAATAGCTGTTCCACCACCTCTTATTGAATTAGGCCTATCTTTTCGAATAATCTCATAATTTTCAAATAATATTTTATGTTTTATATTAAGCTTGGTTTCATTGAGCAGTACACAGTCTGGTTTATGTTCTATAATAAAATTATAAAGATCATTTCGTTTACTTAATCTAATTAACGAATTAACATTTATATGAATAATTTTGAAATTTTTTAGTTTTAATTCAGCCATTGTGATAAATTAGATTTTTAACAACGAATAAATAGTATCAATACGAGATGCTTGCAGCTCAATTTGTTTTTGAAGATTTACAATTTGAATGGCTACATTTTGAATTGTATTTTTTAAATCTTCTAATAGACAATTAATGGGTGTTGTGTTGTTTAAATTATTCAAATTTGAATTATTTTCTGCATCAATATTGTTGTACTTCAAAATATTAGCGTAGCTATTGTTGTTGTTCAGAAACATCTGTGGTTTGTTGGATCTGTTTTGTTTTATCATTTGTTTTTTATTTTGTAATTTCTTTTGCAATTCTTTATATTTCTCGCAACCTTTATAAGAAGCGGGGTGACCATGTTTGTTACAAAGAACGCAGAAGAGTTTTTCGCGTTCATTTGCTGGAATTTTTAAGACACACGCAGAGCTCTCGTGACTTTGATCGCATTTTACACACCTGGGCGGTCTATAGCAATTAGCCGCACTATGGAAGAAGTTTTGACATCTACGACATTGTGGGATAACTTGTTTCCTTAAGGGTTCCCAGAAGATACATCTGTGGAGTAGTTCTTTTATTGACTTTAGTTCACTTATTTTACTATTTCCACTAATTTGAATTAGGAATATTGGAAGATTAATATCATTTTGTATGGATTTATTGGTAGCAAATTGTGTAACTTTTATGAATTTTAGATTTTCGTTTTCAAAACGAAGTAATGCATTAAAAATTTCATTAGTGTCAATATTGGCACTTAGGCCTTTTAATAATAATGTTTTTGTTTTCTCATTCTTGGGAGTAAAAGTAAAGAAGTTAGCTTTTGTTTTTTGAAGGTGTGTTTTAACTCTTTCATAATCTGTCAATGACGTCATAAATAATGACAATTTTTTATTACTGTTATTGTTAAATTCTCTTATTTTGAACTCTTTAATTTTAAGACCTTCTTTTATGAACTCTATAAGTTGATCAATATCAACGTCATAGATATTTAACGGTGGAATTTTTTTATTTTTTACTTGTTTATTTGGGATAGTAGTTGAATTGTTGTTCTTCTCATTATAAAGAGAATTATTGTTTGTTCCTTTATTAATAGGTTGTACTTTTTCATTGTTTCGCTGAATGTGAACAGCAAATTTATTTATAATTTCTTCATTACATTCTTCACTTGCGAGAGCATAATAATAATTATTTTTTAGATGTTTAGGGTCAGAACTTAAGTCTGCACTATTTTTTCTTTTCTTTTCACTTTCAGTTGTAATTGGAGTATTGGCTTTGCTCATTTTGATTTTTATTTTAAAGAGTCTCTGTCTCTATTTATTTAATATTTATTATTGTATCACCAAAAGGTAATACATTTGTAAATATATTTAGGCATTAAAAAAATTTTTATAAATATGTATAAGTTCGCACTATTAACACGTCCGATCACCATGACAAGTGAATCTCGTCTTCCTTCAGCATTCATATAAATGTTGCTACTTCTGTTTTGAGATAGGGCAGCACCAGTGATACGTCAAATCTGATATTATCCTAATTTTTTTAATTTTATCAGACCACTGTGTTCCTTTTGCATTCCGAATGTAAAAAAGTTAAAATAAATCTGTAATAACTTAAAATAAATCTGTAATAACTCATTGATTGATTTGACCTTTTCCCATCTTTCTGCAACATATGAACTGCCAAATGAACTGCTCATCTTTTGAGGACAAGAACGAATTACGACAATTTCGGATACTTTATTCCAAAGAGAAGCGTATCTCAGAGAGAGCGTTCTGAGATACAGTATGGACTATAAAGCGGGTGAAGCAAAACTTCCCAACCACATCATGCTAAATACTTTTTAACAGGTATTGCAACATGTGGCCGAGCGTTGTCATGATGGAATATTACGGTTTCATGTCTGGCCGCATAATCTGGGCATTTTTCGGTCAATTCTCGCTTCAAACGAATCAGTTATGTTCAGTACAGGTTCCCTGTGATGATCTGCAGCTTATAATAGATAAGACCCTTTTGCTACCACCAAATACAGAGAATTAACTTAGCGCCATTGATATTTGGCTTTGGTGTCGATTCGGCTGGTTGGCCGGTCATCGTAATGGATCCATTTTTCGTCGCAAGTAATGATTCGGAATGGAAATTATTGTCTTTTATAGCGTTCAACCATAATTTCGGACATGCAAAATAGACTTTCAAGGTCTCTCGACTTTAATTTGTATGATACCCAATTCCCCTGCTTTTAGATGAATCCTGCTGCTAGCAAACGTTTTAAAATTGCTGCTGGAGTAGTTCCCAATGATTTAGCAAAGCCCTTGTTGAGTTTGTCAACAATCTTCATGGAGATATACAATTCTGCAATTCTTGGTCTTCAAACTTTTTTGGCTTGCCTCTTTGCGGTCTTTGTCTTCAGTGTTAACAAAACATCTCTCACACGTTTAAACCGATGGAACACATTCACCATAAGATTTGGTGAGCAATCCGGGTGCTTCAGCGGCACTTTTTTTCAAATTAAAGAAATAAAGCAAAACTTCCCACCACATATGACGCTTTGTTGGTACAAAATTCGACATTTTCGAAGCAAAAAAAAAACATTGTTGTTTACACTATACTATTCTATAACAAGTGAGAATAAATGACAGATATGTACCCTTCAAAATGATATATTTTATTAAAAACAAAAACCGTGTTCAAAAGATACGTCATCTGTTGTAAATCCTGCATTGTTAAGTCATACACCAAATAATATTTTTGGACGTTACAAACATTAGCACAAACGCATAATATCCACCCCAATATGATGGTGTAGGACATAAAAATTCCCGGGAATGAAGACATTTTGTTTAATATTTCCCGGGAATGGTAAAAGTCCGGGAAATTATTAACATTTTAGTGTATATATCTTAAAGGAGAGCGGATCTTGATGGAAAACCTTCTTAATCGATATTCCACGTTCTGAACTAATATTTCGGCTACTTTCAAATATTTGAGTTGAAGATTGAATTTCCTAAATTTATTTATATTTTGAAAGATACCACACTGCGGTTTACGTTTTTATTAAATTAAGCACTTCCGTAAACATTGTTTTTAAAAAGCCTCTCCTCAGTAGACCTAAATTTATGATTACACAGGCTACTAATCTCTCAAATCTAATTTTCATTATATGTATTATTAATATCTAGATAAAATCAATCAATCATCATACACTGCTAACAACATATCTGTCTAACCATTCCAAAATTAAAAAAAAAAAAAAAATAAGTCTTCCACTCCATATGAAAACCAATTCATTCATTCATTCAATTAACATTTCATTTATAATCATCGTCTAACTATAAATTTCTATTGTATGTAGGTACGAATATGTGTTTATTTCATTTAGTTATAAAAAAAAAATATGAATAAAAAATAATAAGGAAATAAAAGAAAAATTCAAAAAAATAACAATTGTTATTAAAACAACACAAAAACACACTGAAAATTATAATATTAAACTGTAAATGTAAATGGTACGAATGAATATAAATAAAACTACAATAGAATACTAAATACTTGTACGAAATGAAACCATATAAATTTTTGTAGCTTTTTTTTCATTTTTTATAGTTTTATATTATTAATATTTATTATTTGTATAAAAAAAAAATGTGAATTATCCATAAGTAAACTGACAGACCGACATTGGTATGAATTGTTCGTTTGTAAATACAATATTTTTTAGGTAGATAAAGAAACGACAAGTAAAGTGAAGAGAGGAGTATTCGGTGGTGGTGGATCAAATGAAGAAAAACAACAAACAGCACAAAATAAATTAAATAAATAAATAAAATTTCATAATTATAAATAACTTCCCTCCTCCTTCTTCTTCTGTGCAGCTTAAAAACGTCGTTTGCCAAATATGTTTAATTAAAAACTATTTAAATTATTTTCAGTTCATTGTTATGTTTTTATGAACACACAACAACAACAACATCAAAATGAGTGAGTGTAATAGTAGTAATAAAACAAAAACAAATAAAATTCTCTCTCTCCTTAAAAGAAAACATCCATTCATTTTATATCACTCTCAGCTTGTGTCAGGGCTGGGATATTCAGTAATTATTTCGTTAATTTCCTGACAGAGTTATTGGCTAAGATGATAGATAGTCAGTAATTTTAAATCTGGTTTGAAAAAGAAATACATATTATATTCATGATCCTAAATGGCTTTATAGGTTTTCTGAATTCTCTCTATGAAAATTGAAAGTAATTCTCGAAATCAAGATTTTTAAACAATTTCTAAAAATTAATGCATATTTATCTTTATTTAGGATATGAAAGAGAATAAAATATTTTCTAAAAGTTAGTGTACCTGTGATTCGAGCTCGAAGGATTTCAGGTAAAACTAAAAGTAAAACGCAATAATTTGGTCAAAGAAAATCAAATAAATATTGCTTAATCCATAAGAAAAATGGGCAAATAGTAGGATTCCTAATTTCCCGGACTTTTTACATTCCCGGGAAACAATAAGAAAATCTATCAATTTGCGGAATATTTTTAATAATCAACCAGGTCAATAACCAATAAAATGTTTCAAATAATCGCTCAAAAATTAATAATCTAAAGGGTCTTCCTATCTTTAAACGCAGTTCTCAAAGAAATATGGACCGATGACAACGCGAAATCCACCGCCTAAAATCCTTTGGTGTGACTTACTTTTTACAGAATGCATTGGTTGCTCTAGGATGGTCATGTGCATTGGTACCGTCTAGAAATGGGCTTCATTTTGATTAAGCAATAACACATCTAAATGTGTTGTTGATCGCAATGGTGATTTGGGAAAACAAACTGAACAAATAACAGTCAATTCGACAGATTTGAACTGGAAGTCCCTATTGTAAGAACCTGTAGAACATAGAAAGCTTCATTTGTAAAAACTTTAACATTGCAGTTTATTATTTTTGTTTTTAGAACAGTTTTGCAATGCCCCTGATGTTGTATTTTGAAGCTTTTTATACCCTTCACCTTCGTGAGAAGGGTATATATAAGATTGTCATTCCGTTTGTAATTTCCACAATATAATTTTCCGACCCTATAAAGTATATACATTCTGGATACTTATAGATAGCGGAGTTCTTATAGATGTCCGTCTTTCTGTCTGTTGAAATCAATTTTCTGGAGACCCCAGATATCTTCAGGATCCAAATCTTCAATAATTCTGTCAGACATGCTTTCCAGATGTTTCCTAATTAAAATCAGCAAAATCCGTACATAAATAACGGAGACATGAGCAAAAATCCGAGACAACCTCTATTTTTGGCCTATTTTTGATCTATATATCGATTACTAAGTCATAAATATAGACAATATTGACACCTAATGATAGATATTTGCAACGATGTATATTAGGCTATAGTAAGTTGGACCTACAATGGGTCAAAATCGGGAAAAATATTTTTTAACCCGAATTTTTTTTTCACAAAAAAAAATTTTTAAATAAAAAAGTTTTTTTAAAAAAATTTGAAAAAAAAAACAAAAACAATTTCGAAAAAAAAAATTAAAAAAAAAAAATTTTTTATTTTATTTTAAAGTATAATTTGATATAGCTCTCTAACTTGTTTATTATAAAGTTTATTATAAAGTAATTGACTGATAGTTGACTGACGCCATTTTTCACACCAAACTTATGACGTACATAAGTTTATCCAAATTTATTTAAAAGTCGAGACCATCGGTTGTTTTGATTATCTAGTATTTCGGGTCTTTTGTGTTATTTGGACTGCAAACAAATACAGAATCAAACAAATAAAAAATCATGCACTAAGATAATTCAATTGAGCTATACTATTTGTTATGTTTTTCCTGGGTTTAAGCAAAGGATTTTCTATGATCTTTCATTTCGATCGTTGCTTATTTAGTGACCTAAAATTCAGTAACAAAGGATAGGCGAAAAATAACAAAAAACGGTTTTTGGTACCCTAGTAAAATTTTCGAAAAAATATGAAGCGATAACTCTATCAGTCATAATTCCACAACAAACAGTGCATCTGAGAGGGTGTAATTATCGTTGATGCAGTGCTATATTTAGGGTACCCAAAATTCGGCAGTTCTATTTATAATGACTTAAAAATGAGGAATTTTTTTTAAATGTTTAGCTATTATTTTGAAGCATTTGTACATTATATATTTTTTCAAAGTATTGGGCATTGTTAGCCACGGCCTTTTCCCATCTTTCTGGTAACATATGGATTTCGAACCAAAAGAAAACAGCTCATCTTTTGAGGCCAAGAACGAAGCAAGCCAATTTCTGATACTCTGTTCCAAAGTGGAGCGTATCCCAGAGAACGTTCTGGACTATAAGGCGGGTGAGGCGAAACTTCCTAACCATAAATAGTTTTTAACAGGTATTGCAACATGTGGCCGAGTGTTGTCATGATGGAATATTACTATTTCATGTCTGGCAGCATATTCCGGGCATTTTTTGGCCAATGCTCGCTTCAAACGAATCAGTTGCTTTCGGCACTGGTTCCCTGTGATGGTCTGGACAGATTTCAGCAGCTTATAATAGATAGGACACTTTTGCTCTCACCAAATACAGAGCATTACCTTAGCACCGGCTGGTTGGCCGGGCTTCGCATACGATATTTGACGCCTCAGGTTATCGTAATGGATCCATTTTTCATCGCAAGTAATGGTTCGGTGCAAAAATTATTTTCTTTTATAGCGTTCAAGCATCTTTTCGGACAAGCAAAATCGTCTTTCAAGGTCCTGTACCCGATTTCCCTGCATGTGCATGAATCCTGCTGCTCACAAACATTTTGAAATTGCTACTGAAGTACCTCCCAATGGTCTTGTTAAGTTTGACAACAATTTTATGGAGTAATCCCTCCAATTCTTGTTTCCGTGTCAAAATTACCAATTCTGAACCATCTCTCGCAAGTTGAAACCGATGGAACACATTCACCATAAGCTTTTGTTGTTTACACTATAATTTTCAATAACTAAGTGATAATATATGGCAGATATGTTCCCTTTAAAATGACCTATTAGTTATTAAAAACAAAAACCACATTTTTAAGTCATACACCTAATATATATTATAACCCAGATACTATATTGTAAAACAAACCAATTTAATTATTTTCTTAATTATCAGTCGAGCCTCAACAATGTTGGTTAAGATATTTGCGCGGTTATGGCTAGAGATATTTCCCTACAATATTTAAAATTAAATTAATACCTATGTATTAAAATGTTTTTGGATAAAACTGGAGTTGACACCCCTGAAATTTTTACACACACAAATTATTTCGTTAAAGAGTAGTTTTAAAATTATCGAAACAATTTTGATTCAATTATAATTTTTATTTGTAAAAAAAAAAGCGGTTCTTTCTTTATTGTTGTTGTCATTTAACACTTCTCTCAATTGCACTTACACACTGATACACAAATTATACTCTATTTTCATTCACACTCTATCTCTCTCTTTCGCACACTCATACACACACTCATACAGGTGCACTACAAAAAATCATATCATTTAATTAATTTCATGCTCATTTTACTCACATTACGAGAGTTATTTTTTATTTAGTTAAACAATTTATATTTTATCACTTGTTCTTTTACTTTATTTATTAGTTTTGTTTGTTGTTATATGTATTAATTAATTATTGTAGTAGTTTAAGATAACTTACGTTTGTTTTGCCTCTGTACTATAGAACAAATGTTTTAAAATAAAACATTGTTTATTATTAATTCACTTAAGTATTTATTAAATCGTAAACATGTTTGTTTAATAAATAACAAATTAGTTTATTTTCATTGTCACTTTCTTTTCATTGATTCATTAATGTTTTTTTATTTAAATTATTATTAAGAACACTTTATATTTATTTAATAAATTGTTTTTAATTGGCTTCTCGTAATGAACGTGGTGGTAACAACAAAAACACCAATAATGAATAAATTACACACAAACTACTTCTTAGACATTTACTGCAGTAATACTAAAATGATACTAAAATAAAATTACTTGATTTTATTTACTTTTTTACTTCTTGATACAACACGCTACATCCCTGCAAACAATTTCTATCGATAAAGTCTCCCAATTTTTAACTTATTAATTGGAATAGTTTTTGCATAACAGGAATGTAATAAAATATTTCCATTTTAATGGAAGAAGCTGAATTGGAAACATGTTCTTCTTTCTAGACACATTTTAGATATAATAATAATACACTAAAACTGAATCAAAATACACTCACATTGTATGTATTATAACGTGGAACATTATTTCCCGAACGGTGACACTATATCGATAAGAAAGCGACATCATATTCGATGAGTTTCAACTTGAAGATGATACATTTGGAAGATTTTTCGATAGAAATTGTTGGCAGGGATACACTCTACCGTCTTTCGAACAAGTGATAAAAACAAACAAACAACACACAAACAAGTGGTTGTTGTTATTAATGTACAAGGGGTATGTTCAGTGTATAATGTATGTAAGTGTGGCCAGAGTGTATTTTTGTTTATAAATTTATTACAGGGAAAAAAGCTTCGTTATATTCTATATTATTTTCAGACTACAATTCTTAGTATTAGATAATACTTGTCAAAAACTCATGTTTCGTAATATAATTTTAACGTCTAAATAAAAATTATATTAAATTCTCAGTTAAACAATATTTTTATACCCTTCACCTTCGTGAGAAGGGTATATATAAATTTGTCATTCCGTTAGTAATTTCCACAATATAATTTTCCGACCGTATAAAGTATATATATTCTGAATCCTTATAGATAGCGGAGTCGATTTAGCCATGTCCGTCTGTCCGTCTGTCCGTCTGTTTCCTGAAATCAGCATAATCCGTCCATAAATAACGGAGATATGAGCAAAAATCGGAGACAACCTCTATTTTTGGCCTATTTTTTTTATCTATATCTCGATTACTAAGTCATAAATATAGACAATATGGATATCTAATGATAGATATTACAAAGTCCATTGCAACGATGTATATAAGGCTATACAAAGTTGGACCTATAATGGGTCAAAATCGGGAAAAATATTTTTTAACCCGAATTTTTTTTTACAGAAAACATTCTTTTGTCATAAATTTTTTCACTAATAAATTAAAAAAATAATTTTTTTAAAACTTGGAAAAAAACTTTTAAAAAACAATTTTGAAAAAAAATATTTAAAAAAAAAAAATTTTTAAATTTTATTTTAAAGTATAATTTGGTTAAGGGTATATAAAATTCGGCACAGCCGAATATAGCTCTCTTACTTGTTTTTTTATGCAGTCGGTGGTATTCCATTAAAAAACTTTTTAATTTCATATGTATCACAGGTGTATGTAATTTATTAATAAAAAGCCAATAAATTTATTTTGCTTGTGTGGTGAATATAAAAATAGCGGTAAAAAAAGAAATTCACCGAAAATTTTGTAATTTCTTATTATTATTATTATTTCAGGGTCTTCCATCTGAAATCGATTGTCCTAAAAAAGTATAGGGTGTGTGTTGGTTGATGCTTTTACTTCGATCTATGAATTAAATTAGCAAGTTAGCGGTAGGTAGTGCAATTTTAGTTTAAAAGGTGGTGATGGTAAGTAAAACAACATACAAATTTTCTAGTTAGTTCAACAACCACTAGCAAATTCAACAACCCCATAACGAAGTAAAAAACTGTGCATACTGGAAGACAAATTTGCAATGACCTTTATAAATTCAACATAACGGTATTTGTGGTGAATTTCTAAAAATTCACAACTATTTTAATTCACCACAAATTTACACGCCACGATTTTTATTCACCACGAGTTTTTATTCACCACACATAAAAAACCAAACAATTTTCAGCATCCTGGGGAATTTTCCCCCGTCCCGGACGCTGTTTTCCGTCCCGACTGTCCGTCCGGTGGTCGTCGTTAATGTTTTTTCTCTGTCTCTCTTTTTCGCTGCTGCTTTTTTATGGCGCTAGGTATTTGTGATAAATTTCTAAAAATTCACCAAGCTTATAATTCACCACGCTTTTTATTCCCCACACTTAAAAAGCAAACAAAAATTCAGACGCCGGGGGACTTTTTCTTC
Source organism: Calliphora vomitoria (assembly GCA_942486065.2). Classification (NCBI taxonomy): domain Eukaryota; kingdom Metazoa; phylum Arthropoda; class Insecta; order Diptera; family Calliphoridae; genus Calliphora; species Calliphora vomitoria. The sequence goes on from OW818032.2 coordinate 49,261,147, forward strand.
AGTTTCCCCGTGCCGGAGTCTTTTCCGTACCGACCGTCCGTCCGATGGTCGTCGTTGTTGTTCATTTTTTTCACCTGCACTTCTCAAAACAGTGGATCAAATTTGAGTGTAGCATCATATTATTATCACTCACCACCACAAAAATATTTAGTGCTATTACTACTACCCCCAGGGGAAAAAGATTCAGCAAAAAAGAGAGGGCATCTTATTTCCGTCGAAGGCCTGCAAGAAGACTTGCCGCGTTATGCCTCATAGAATAAATAATATATATTTTTATTTATTAACAACTTCTATTAAAAAACCTAAATGTTTTTTTCCGTGAACAATTTTTTTACTCCACTTATAGGTATTACATATTAATAATGTTGACCGTAATTTAATTTTATTTATTTGTTTACCGTTATAGTATTATCTAAATAGAAACAATTAATTAATTTCATAACAATCTGGTAGCATTTTTATGTTTTTAGTAAACAAAAAGTGACAATTAAGAACGACATACACTACTACTTTGTTTACAACAAAAACATCTTGTGGAAGTAATATTAAAAATTTATTACACAAAAGTCGTACGAACAGCTGCTGTGGTAGATTTATCTTCAAATTTAAATAAAAATAAATACTGTTCCAATTAAAGGTAGGTGATATTTTATTGTATAATTTATAATATACACATGAATGAATATAGGAATTTCTTATACGATTTCTATTAAAATCGTAAGAAAAAGTAAACAAAAAGGAGCAGGAAAAACATTTTTGACAATTGGAAGTGAGTGAAAACATGTGTAAAGTGAAACACATACACACACAGTTGTATTAAATAGTACTCTTAACAAGTATAATTTTAAATAAGCAAAAATTAAGAGGATTTATAAAAATATTATAAAGTTTTCAAGTAATTAAATAAATGTAAAAGGTTTACTGTTTTTATTATCAAATGACAGGTTTTTCAAGTGTGAGAAAATAATTTTACATTTTGCTTTGTTATTAATTTGTTGTATAACAACCCTGTTTTAAATGCTTGGAAGTATTCATAGCTAATTGGAAATGACGTTTGCGCACTTTTTCCCATTTCCAACAAGATTTTGGAAATATTTTTTCCATATTGATTAGTTATGTCGCTTTTATTGTTTACTCAAAGTTTTTTTTGTTAAATTTTGTGTAAAATTTTTTTGGAAAAATCCTCTTTACTATTTAAAAAAACCTGCGAAAACAAAGTGTTTTTTGGATTTTGTTAAGTGTAAATGAAAAGTTTTTTGTGAAACGCAGAAAAAGCGCGAATAATAAAGTGTGAAAAACTAGTGGAGGGTAAAAAAAGTTGGCGAAAAAACAAAAAAAAAATAAACTAAAAAAAGCTGCGATTGATACAACATCGCAAATCCACCACTACAGATGTCCACTGGAGTGGGAGGTGGAGGGAGCATAACGACAGATCATCATAGCCGCTTGTATTTCCTCAACTCACCCACGGCCCCACTGTCCGCACGCGACCCCTTCTTAATCAAACCGGAATACCTCAATTATGATAATCCCATGCATCACCTCTACCCAACTAATCGGGGACTCATAGACTATAACAATTATACGGTAACAGCAGCGGCCGCAGCCGTAACAGCAGCAGCCGCCTCCTCCGCCTCAGCTGCAGCAGCCGCCAACAATACTTCTGCCTCTTCAGCCGCCTCCACGTCCAACAATAACGCAAACACTAACGCTGCCAACGCCGCCGTCGTTGCCGCCAATTCATCGGTTGTTGCCGCTGTAGCCCTAAATTTAGAAAACACCTTTCACCATCAGGTCCAGCACCAACAGCAACAACAACAACAGTCCGCCAGCAATCCCATCACAACAAACTCCCATCCGTTGCATCAGTCACTCAGCACCACCTCCTCGCAGTCTACACGCGCCCAAAAAGCCGCCCGACGCCGTAGTAACGAATCCCCCGAGGCCCGCCAACGAAGATTGGAGCGCAACGCTGCAAGAATGCGCGAAAAACGGGCCAAAGAATCGGAAGCCGAGTATCGTATGCGGCTGGCGAAAAATGCCGAAGCGAATCGTATACGCCGCCAGAACGAAAACGAAGTACAAAGAACCTTAAGACTGATGAAAAATGCGGCACGCCAGCGATTGCGGCGTGCCAGTGAAACTGCAGATGAACGTAAAAAACGTTTGGCCAAGGCAGCTGAGCGTATGCGAATAGCGCGTGCCAAACAACCCAAAATACCTAAGCCACCGTTAGAGGATCGTCTTAAGGGCTACTAAAAAAAAAAACAAAAAAAAAAAACATCTAAAGACATCATCAACATGAAAATAAGCCCGTCAGTCAGTCACAGTCGTTGTCGTCGTCGTCTAACCATCTGTATGACTACATGTATGTATGTTTGTGTCTGTTTACAAAGGTGGCTAAAGGTGCGTAAGCTTTCAATTTTTTTCTACATACTGTTTAAAATAAAAATTAAAAAATATAAAGTATAAAAAGGCAGTCCAGTCGAAGGCAGCATATAAATTACAATAAAAAGAAAAACACAACACAAACACACCTACACCCTCTCAAAACAAAAAAAAAAGAAGTACAGAATTAAAAAAAAAATAATAATATTAAATAATAATAACAATAACACCAACAGCACATTAGTAATTAAACAAACAAAAATTAAGGAAACTAAGCACCATTTTGGAAAAAGCAGGAGAGGATCTATTTTTTTACATCTTTAACAAATTTTGATATGGATCTAATATGGAGAGTAAGAAGATTATTATCTCAAGCCAACAATAATATTAAGGCAAAATAAAACATTTTGAGTGATTTAACTTTAAAATCAGGCTTCACAATATCTGAGATTTATACAATTAAACAATTACTCGATAATGTGAATAGCACTTAGGTATAATGTAAGCAAATCATTCAAATATTTTATATTGCTTAAAGCATTGTGGTTTTTTAATAATCGTATTATCTTTTTTTATATATTTACATTTATTTTTTTTTCTAACCAGGATTTAATCCTAATTTATTTTATTCTATTTCTTTAAAGGGTCGTTTGTTTGTTTGAGTTTTTTCTTTTTTACATTTTCAAACACACAATTTTGAAATTATGTATTAAATTTTTAAGACAAACAAATGATTTTTTTAGATTATGTATACTTTAATATATTAATTATAAACATTTGTTTTATTTTAAAGCTTTCTTTTTTTTATAATTATATACATACTGTACTACTAGTTTTGTGATTTATTTAAAAAATTTAATATAATTTTATTTTGTTTAACAAAATCTTAAGAAAAAACAAAAAACTTATAGTTTCTTGATCCTTTACCTTTTTAACCATTTAAAGAAAAAAAAAAAAAAAACACACAAAAAAAAGTAACAAACACACGTCTAATATTTATATATACAACAAAAACAACAAAAAAAAAAAACACATTTCTTAATAAGATCATTGTAATGATATCATATATATTTCTTTTTTTATTATTATTATTTTATTTTATTTGATACAAACAAACAATTTTAAGTATTTTAACAAAGAGGTAAAGCTTTACAAACAATTAATACAAACAAATTACATTCAATAAAGTTTTGGAATATATCGAAAGAAATATCATTTATTATCAAATACATACAAGGAAAAGTTGATTTATTTTTTTATTTTATTTCATTGCCAATTTCCTCTTTTTCTGTGGTTTTACATATGTAAAGTATTATAGGTTTTTGGAAGTTTAGTAAGGGTTTAAAATAGAGATTGGTCAAACGTAATTGTAAGAAAAAGTAAATTTATAATGAAATAAAAATTGGGTTTTATTTGTTATGGATCAGATTTTCAAACGTATTTCATTAACGATTATATACATTAATAATGATTTTGCAACACCAAATTTATATAGAAAATATCTGTAGTAAACCATTCCCAGCAAAAAACTACATGACAAAGAAGTACTTTAGTCAGGGGTTCAAGTGATGACGAAGTGGTTAGATTTATGTGAAACATGCATGATTTTTATATTAGCGTGTCATTGGAGAACATGTGTTTATGTGAGTATTTAAATATACGGATCTTCATTTGAATGATTTTATAGAATTCACTTCGTTTTTTAATTGCTAAAACACATTTGTATGCATTGCGGAAGATATTTTAAAAGATTTTCGAAAATAGTCAAATGCACAACGAATTTTAATAACTAAATTAAATAAAAGTTTATTTAATTAATTAATTATTAAATCTTTAAAAAGATTTCTTGGAAGTTATTTGTAAGTGCTACATTATTGACATAATTTATTAAAATTTAGGAAAGTATTTAAAATGAATTGAAATGTATTCATTCCGTATGATTTAAGAAGTCATGAAAATGACATTCACTTTGAACTACTTAAAATTTTTCTAAAATTCTTGTATCATAATACAATTTCATTGTCTAAACAAAAATTGTAGGTATTAGAATTTCAAATAAAACAGCTAATAATTCATACATTTTTTAAAACAATTCAAAAACTTTTTATTTTCTCATGTATCAGGAATGGTAATGTAGAAGGTAATGAATAGGGTTCATAATTTCCTAGACTTCTTCCGTTCCCGGAAAATAATACAAAAATCTGTTCATTGCCGGTATTTATTTAGCATCATAGTATTGTTATTCCTTTATGAACTTAAAATTTCAATTTGTATTAAGTTAATGTACCAGAAAAGTTAATTTTAGTTTTGGTTGTGGTAACCGAACTTTTTTTTAAACAAATGACTCAGTCTTAATTACCAAATTTTAGATGAAATTTTCCCTGATTAGGAAAACCCTAGTTATGATTATTTATTACTTTTTTGCTGTGGCTGTATTTAAAAGAATTTTCAAGTGAATTCAAATAAGTTGATCTTCTATCACTTCAAGGCAAGGGTGCAATAGATATAATTCACAGTGTGTGTATATAATTTTTCCTATAAATTAGTAAGTTTTTGTTTTATAGCCTTATCAATATCAAACAATTTCAAAAGGTTTACAAAATATAAATTTATAGAAAGTATATCAAAAATTGTCGTGGCCTAAACTTGAAATATTGTTTGCCGGTTTATAATCTCGATTTAACCGGGCAGTATAGGTCAGTTTAACTTTAGTTAGTTAGTACTGTTCAAATACACATGCAAAAACAAGGCCCTTAAAGTATGTTGATCATTTTTTTTTTGATCCAATTTTGCAAAATCATTATTATTTTGAATGTATAAGTACTTTTCACAATAAAAAATCACGAAAATTTGATTTTTTTTTTTTTTTTTGTTAACTTCCTTTAAAATTTTTAAGAATACCACCTTTATTTCGGAATTGCAATAGGCAATGCGAGGCTCTTAATGTAAATCTCACAAAACAACTTCGATGGCTAAACATATTGATTACAACCCCACTTTTTAAATAAAATCAAGGAAATCTCCTTTATTAGTAAGTACCTACATAGAGGTAGTACATGCTATTAAGTTCAAACTGTGTAGATAATGATAACTAGGAGGCGGATTTATATGCAAATGAATGTTTTTTCTCGATCGTCCAAATTTAATGTAGACATTTATAGCACACTTTGCTATAAAATGGCATTGATTTATTAGGGCGTTTTATCCAAGTTCGCCTGGTGGTCGAAATCTTCGACCACTTTTAAAACGCTTTTCACCACTTTTATAGAAAGACTTTTATCTAGAGAAAAAAACCTTTTAAACCATATATGTTTCATCAATATTGGTGAACAATAACATACTTAAAAGTGTACCATAAAAAAACCTGTGGCCTATTTATATATAATATAATTTTTTTATCGTCAATGGCCAACATATTGTCTGGAAAAAAGATTTTTGGCGAATTTGTTATAGAAATTGCATTAAATGTTATTGAATTCTTCTTATCGTTCTTCATTTCTCTAACAGCAATTGAAAATTATCATTTCAAAACATTTTGCTTCAAAAAAGTTTAGAGTTTTATGGAATGGAAATCCGCCCCCTAATGATAACCAATTTTCATGTGGTTTTCATACAAAATCGGGATCAGAATACTGAGAAGATTCGCCACAGTCGAATATAATAATTTTTATCAATTTAATTTTAATCAATAGTTATTTTCTTTTATTTATTTTGAATAAAAAAAACACTAAATGGTTTAGAAATGGTGATGGAAATTATTGGAAACCATTTGAAACAGAATCCAGCAAGAAATTACATGACAGAAATAGTTTTAGCAGGGGTTCAGGTGAGAAGGAAGTGTTTCGATTTACTATCATTTTAGGTCTAACTGTAGTTAAGATTCTCGATATTGTTTTATCTTCTTCAGATCACGTTAAATTTTTTAAATTTGTAAAAGTTTTAATCATTCTTTATGATTTAAGGCAAGACATGAAGAAAATATAATCGTCTACAATGAATAAAGAAACAATTTTGTCTTAAACTTGTGGCCTATTTCTCGAACGAAATTTTGCCACTCGAAGTAGTATAAAATTGGTTAGATTAGAAACAAAACAAAAAGTTTAAAATAAAGAAAACGAATTCAGTATGAAGACATTTACTTTTTTGTATGACTTTGTCGTTCGAGTCATCGTTCGCATAAAAGTGGCGTAATCAGATATCTGTCGCTTAGAAAATGATCGAAATCTTTCGTTCGTTATCAAGCATTAGACCATTAGACCAAGTCTGTTTACCTTTTAATTAATGCTGAGGCTCAGGAAAATGCAAGATTTGAAAATTATTAAAGATTTGTAACGAAATTCTGTGATTTTGGATATTATTTCGAAAAATTTTTATTATTCTATTCAACCACGATTACATTCTATTTTAGATTAGTTTTGTGAAGGGAAATAACTTCTGAACAATTATGCTTAGTAATATTGGATTCAATAAATAAATTGTTTAACATCCCAGCAAAAACTTTCATTGACAAGTAATGAGTTAAAATGCTTAATTCTGGCACTTCACTACTTATATACACAACAACATATTAAGTCATTATTTTAACACGATGATGTCATTGGAGGCAAGTACTTACCACAATCACTTACAAATATGGCATTACTTTAATATCACTAAAACTACACCATTTCCAATTGTATTTCAGACATTTCCAATTGAATATCTGAAATTTTCAAACATTTTCTAATTGAATTTCAGAATACATATTCGAATAATCAGGAATTCCAGAAGTCACAGAATTCCATTCAGAAAAAGTAAAACGAAAATTTCTTTCGGAATAAAAACACTTTCTGTTTTTAAAGAGCTATTTGATTGGTATTGATATTTCTTTGTAATTATTTGTTTTTCTAAAATGTTTAAAGAATTTCTGTACCAAAAACTTCACTTTTATTTTAATATAAAAAATCGCTGTTAAATTAAAATCAGAAATACAGGATTATTAAATATTTTATGAATTAATAAATTGCACGGAATCTTAAGAACCTAAAACGAAATCGATCGGAATAAAAACTACGGAATTGAAACCATTCCGAACAAAATATGTGACAGGCCTGTATATTTCAGAAATTTTCAATTGAATTTCAGAAATTTCCATTTCATTTTTTGAAATAGAAATTTCTGAAAAAACAATTGGAAAATTCTGAAATAAAATTAGACAATTTTAAGTAAAAATTCTGAAATACAAATAGAAAATTCTGAATTAAAAATGGAAATTTCTGAAATTCAATTGGAAATTTCTGAAATAAAATTGGAAATTTATGAATTACAAATGAAATTTCTGAAATTCAATTGGAAATTTCGGAAATATAATTAGAAATTTCAGAAATTTAAATCGAAACTTCTGAAATTTAATTGGAAACTTCTCAAATTCAATTATTTCCAATTGAATTTCAGAAATTTCCATTTAATTTTTTGAAATAGAAATTTCTGAATTAAAATTAGACAATTTTAAGTAAAAATTCTAAAATACAAATAGAAAATTCTGAATTACAATTGGAAATTTCTGAAATTCAATTATAAATTTCTGAAATAAAATTGGAAATTTCTGAAATTCAATTGGAATATTCTGAAATATAATTAGAAATTTAATTCGAAACTTCTGAAATTCAATTATAATTGAAATATAATTAAAAAATTCTAAAATGCAATTGGAAATAATGTCTTCAATAATTCATTGATAGTTCAGTCTTTCAGAAAACGTTATCAGTAAAAACAGAATGTGCTTATACAAATTACTAGAAAATAAGCAGTTATATAGCAGATAATTCACAGTAATGCAGAAGTCATGTAGTAGTCATTGAAGGGTAACTAATTCAGTAATTACATGTCATTACTAAGTTGTTGCAATAATTTTTAAGTTGGCAAAAAAAAAGTAGCTTTATAACAAATCTTCAACCGATTTTAATAACTTTCAAAATTGAAATTTTGTTAAACTAAATCAATTCGTTTTTACCACAACCCTATAACAGTTCGGCTAAATATTACAACGCACAGAAAGGCTATTTAAATTTATGCTACAAATATCATTTACAATTTAAAGCCTTGCCTCTTTGCCACAAATACATTTATTTTAAATTATGTTAATATATATAAAAAAAAAACAATACTAATAATAAAAATTAATATATATATATAAATATAAAACTGTAGTTGTAGCTGTAGTTAAAAAAAAAAAACATATAAATAATAAAAAAACCTTAACTCGAGGATAAACAAATCGTAAAAAAATGAACATATTCATAAAATTAGTAGTGGGAGGAGGAGGAAAAGCCAGAGGAAGGAAGTACGTATGTATTTGTAGATGTAGTAAAACAAATAAAATAAAAATTATATATACACATACAATATTATTATTAAGTAAAAGAAAAAAAATAACATAGATGAAAAATATAATATTTAATAATAAAAAATAATAAATACTGCAAAGTAAAAAACTTAAAGTAATATACTTTGCCTCATCAGAAAATAATAAAACTAATAATAAATAAATATTTAAAAAAAACCATAAGTTTTAAGATAAAACAAAAAAAAAAAAACACAAAAAAAATATAAAAAAAAGTATTTTTATAACACATGCATTATACATGTATGCTTACAATTATATATATAACAAAATAATAAACACAAAATATCACAATAAACAAAATGTAACAAACAAAAAGTATGTAAAACAAACATAATATTTACATATGTAAATTTTTACAACAAAAAAAAAAAAAAAACAAAAAATTATAACAAAAATACAAAAAAAACAACAACATTTACTAACAACATACACTCAAAAATCAACTAAAAAAACTAACATTTTACAATACATCATCTAATACACCAGCAGCTAAACAAAAACAAAAAAAAAACATTATAACAAATAAATGAAATTACCAAACAATCCTTTGCAACTAAGAACAGATACAAAAATAGAAGTAAATAAAATTATTCAATACAATACAATAACAATACCAACAACAAACAGATTTTCGAATAGACTAAAAGAAAATTGTATTTATAAACTTTTTGTTTTATACAAATTTTTATTGAATGCTAGAAATGAAGAGAATGTTATCGTCTACAGTGGCTTGAAATTTTAGGGAATTTTTCGTTTGTTATAAAAATTAATAAAGCCACAATTTTGTCTTAAACTTATCGTCTCGATCTCTCGAAGTTGTTTGAAATTGTATAGAAAAGATAGTTTTCAAAATAGAAAAACCGAATTTTGTAAGACATTTACGTTTTGTTAGACTTGATATTAATATCTGGTCATTTACCTTTAAAATTATGTATTTCTGTCAACTGTATTAGTTTGACCACAATTGACAAAAATCCTTTCAAGAATCAATACCGAAAAATGAAAACTTTCAAACAAAATTTAAATAAATAAGCTAAGATGGTGACAAATGCTTGGTCAATTCCCTTTAAAATGGGTTATGTCCTGTCATCTATCTTAATTTGTTTTCGATTGCCAAAAATCCTTCCGAGGATCAATATTGAAAAATTAACATTTTTAAAAACACACAGACGAAATTTTGGAAAATGAGAGTTGATGATAACAAATGCTTGATCACTTAACTTTAAAATAGTTTTATCTCATCTTGTCATCTATCTTAGTTTGCACACAATATTCAAAATCCTTATGAGGATTAATATTGAAAAACTAAAATTTTCGAAAAAAAATTTTAAAAACTGTCAGGTGAAATTTTATTAAATAAGCTAAGATGGTAACAAATACTTGGCAATTCCCTTAAAAATCACTTATGTCATCCTATCATCTATCTTAATTTATTTTCAATTGCCAAAAATCCTTCCGAGGATCAATATTGAAAAATGCTAATTTTCAAAAATAGTCAGACGAATTTTTGGAAAAAGAGAGTTAATAATGGCAAATGCTTGATCACTTACCTTTAAAATGAGGCATGTATCATCTTGTCATCTATCTTAGTTTATCCACCACATTGTCTAACAGTCCTTATGATGATCAATATTGAAAAACACATATTGTGTAACAAATGTTTAAAATAGTCAGACGAAATTTTTGTAAATAAGCTAAGATGGTGACACTTGGACAATTCCCTATTAAAATTAGTTATGTCTTATCCTGTCTTCTATGTTAGTTTGTCCACAGTTGCCAAGTATTTTTCCGAGAATCAGTATGGAAAAATGCTAATTTTAAAAAAAATTTTCAAAATAATCAGGCGAATCTTGGGAATATAAGCGATAATACTGTTAACGAAATCCAAATCAGATTTATCTTAATAAATTATATGAGTAATTTTGTTTTAAACTTGTCGACGGTACCTCGATGGAAAAAGAAAGTCATTCGAAATTGTTTGAAATTTTGTAGAATGGTTATGGAAGAAAGTGTGGAAAATAGAGAAACGAAGTTTTATATATACTCTGATCACACAATCGTAAATGGAATGGTGTGACTGTCCATCAGTGATTTAATGAAAACCAAATCTGATACATATATTTCGCCATTTAAAGTATTCGTTGGATAACGAACAACAGGCCGTTAACTTGTTTTGATCTGGCAATGTCTAAACGTCAGTCAAGGTTTATATTTTAAAGAAGCTGAAGCTCTTGAACGGAATTTTCTACAGAAATTCTGAAATTGATAGCCTGTTTCTCATTTCAAAAAAAAAAAATTTGTCACTCGATGTCGATTAAAATTGAATTCCTTCATATCGAAAACTTTACTTTCGACTATGTTCAATTTTTTTTTTTGTAATGTAAAGTTAGTTGGCGGAGTAACAAGGCTCTCAAATTGCCAGGTTGTCCCACGTCGATTCAAGTTGGTCCCTATAGTCTATCTTCATATAGGAAGCTGAAACGCTTAAACCTTGTTGTAAAAATCAGGTGTGTTAATGGTACTCCACCAGTTGATACGTTAAGTTTTCAATGGTACTCCACCAGTATCGATGTTGAGTTTTATATGGTCTCCACCAGGATTTACTTAAATTAAAAGACACGCGGTTGGTGCAAACAACGTAGAACAGGAACCGTTATAGGAAGGCTTACATCACTCACGTGCCACAGTGAGGCGCAAAATTGTCGAAGGCAAAAAAACGAAAATGTGCCTGATTGCACTTAAGAGATAATTACAATGACGCGTGAGTTGTTAATCAACCCAGACCTACTTTGCGACTGTATGTTCAAGTTTGACGAAAAGAAAACAGCAAAGACTGAATTTTAACATTTGCGTTCGCAGAGTTGAAAATAAAGAAACCGAAATGTAGTTAATAAAACGAATTTGTATGCTTTATACATGGAAATTCGAAAATGTTTTCTTTCGAATCGAATTGCACAAATAACCTATCAGATTTCTGAAAACATTCGTTCGATATCGAGCAACAGGCCTTTAAATTAGCTTAATCTAGCAATGTCAAACAAGGTTTACATTTGAACCATGCTGAAGCTCTACCGAAATTTTAAAATTAAAAGAACGCTTTTATCAATCCGATTAATAAATTTCCGTTTTCAATTTGTTTTCCTAAATACATTTTTAAGATAATACAACATATCAAAAGATACCAATAATCAGCAATTTAATTAAACATTTTCCAGCGTATTTGATAATGCTGCTCAGCGCGTTCTACTCGGTTATAAATAGTTGTTTTGGAAAAATTAAAAAAATAAAGATACTTTAAGGAAAAACTTAGAGTCCGATGAAATATTCGGATTAGTCCAAATATCGGCCTAATCCTAACATGACCTATTAGGGAAACATTTGGCCGAAACTTTTATGAAGAAAAAGACATAAATTATAAAAGTTCAAAGGAGAAACTAAAGCTCAAAATAATTAATTCTTGGACTCTAGAAAAACTTTAATCTGGTTGCTATTTCAACCAACAAACAGACATAGATTTTCGAAAAGTAATTTCTGTACAACCTTGTCCAAAAGCCTGTTTAACAATTGCTATAAACTTTCATTCTACCCTATACCTAAATTTTAACCCAGGCCACTGTAGCATGACATTGCATTATCTAAATAACTTTTTTTTCCCCTAAAACATCTATACACATATATAATTTCAATATCAAAAGTTTTGTAACATCATCGTCATACTTACATATGTATAATCATTGTCATTAATATTTTAATAGAATTATTAAAATTTCTTTTATTTTTTTTTTATTTAGCTACATTTTTTTGTGTCTGTATATTTGCTTAGAAAAATGAGTGTGTGTATGTATGTATTTATTCTTTTATAGTTTTATTTTAGATTTTATTTCATAATAAAATATACAATTTCTAGAAAGAAAATTAATTAATCTATTCATTAAAATAATTTAACAAACAACAACAAAAATTGTTTTATTTTTAACACAATCAAATAAAATCAAAATTAAAAGAAAAACAAACTACATATTTTATTCGAAAAAAAAACGATCGCTAAAAATCCTCCACCACAAAGTTAAGAATATATATATATAAATATATAAATATTTTTGCATAAATTTAAAGAAATTTAATTTAAGTTATTATTTTCCTTTTCATATTTCACTTATATTAATCAATTTTGTTTTGTTTTAATTTAGTTCTAGTCAAAATTAATAAAAAAAAAAAATAAATATATTTAACAACAAAAAATAAAAGTAATATTTAAAACAAAAGAAGTAAAACAACAAGTAACATTAACTTTTAAATTATATAAAAAAAAGAATGAAAAACAAAAATAAATTGTTTTAATTAATTATAATGTAATCATTAATTTCAAAACAAACATGAAAAGAATCAAATATAATTGTATTGATTAAACAATAACAACAACATCAACAACAAAATAATATTGTAATTGTACACTTTCTAAAACAAACAAAAATTATGAATAAAGTTGCATTCACATTTTTAAAAAAACAACATCTATTTTGTATTTATTTCGCAGTTTAGTTTCATAAAATAACCCGGTCAGAAATTACAACTCTACCAACAATTATGCACCTCTGCAATACTGTTTTGTTTTATAATCTTTATTTTTTATTGAATCTTTCTTTTAAAATTTTTAACTAAACTAAAACTTGTTATTGCCGCTGCAATGTCCAACATAAGTGCTTGTTAAAATGATTATGTGGCCAGATACAGTATCGCCTCAGTCGTCTATGACCCTCAAATGATCTCCTCGTGTATTATGGGAACATTGGGATCCCTATGGATATTACTATTGCGAATGTACCATGGGGCAACTGTTATTGTCCTTAACAGTGCTGACAGCTTACTTTGCAATTTTTCAACGTTAGATGAGGATGCTGTTCCCCATAGCTGAACGCCGTAAAGCCATATCGGTTTTATAACTACTTTGTACAAAAGCACTTTGTACTCCAAGTCCAGAGCAGACCGTAAGCCATTTAGCCACTGCAATTGAACTGACTTTAATTTTATTTGTGTAGCCTTGGCTTCAATACCGAGATATCTCACATGGCTGTGTTCTGGAATTTTCATATTATTTATTTGTATGGAAGGGCAACATTCTCGTCTTAGAGTAAATGTAACGTGAGTATATTTTGTTGCATTGACTTTATTTTTTTTCAAATCGCCGATCTGAGACTGGAGTTGTTCAGAAGCTATTGAGGGATTTTCATGTGTACTTAAAAAAGAGGTAACGTTCGCCAATGTAGTTGTGTGAGTCAGTGCACTCGTAGGCATATCTGCAGTATATGAAATATATAAGAACGACCCTGGAATACTTTCCTGTGGTACACCAGCGTATATTTTTCGACGTGACGAGATAACATTTTTACTGAGAGTTTCTTAAAAAAATGCTATGACCCCTGTTCTGTAAATCGATTCCAAGTAAAGTTTTCGTATTTTAAAACTAATTCACATCTGTAAATCGAATCCACATTATTTAATCGTTTTACTTTCGTGTAAACAAACCTGTTTGACATTATTAATTTATGAATTATACGTTTTTGAAAATCGTTCGTTTTTGAAATCACTCAAATTACTGAACAGCGGCGTATACCATTTCGACATGCGAAAAGCTAATAGACGGTCCTGGTTTGCATTTCGAAAAATTATATAACACCATAACACAATGCATATAGTAATTTTCATGTAACAATATTGTGAACAAGAGCCGAGGGACGATTTCGCGTTATAATTTAATTTTGTAACGATATTGGTATACCTTGGTTAACGTTGGAACGATAATGGGAAAATGTTCGAGAATTTTTCTAAGCAGCTATACTTAGTTGAATAATTTAAAATTTCACTCTTGAATTTATATACAGTGAGTGACAATACAATAAATCTTTTTTGAAACCTATATTTCAAAAAAAAAAACATTACCTTTTTGAAATATATTAGGTCTGTTCATTTACTTTCCCAGTAAATACTTGCAACGAGAGAATAAAATCAAAATATACAAAATTACTCTCTTAAATAGTAAAAAGTAAATGAACGCTTTTCCAGTAACAAAAAATTTATACACACAATTTTCATATTTTTTCCTTTTAAAATGTATAAATATTCACGTTTTCTTCAATTTTATTTTTTTCACCACAAAAATAAAATTGTAAATAAATAAAAAATAACACAAAACATATGAAATATAAGCTGCTAACTATTACGAGTTCAAAATAGAACTTGTAATAGTTTGCAACGAGAGAACACTCTCTAAAATTTATACGCTCTTAATTTTTTCTCTACTTGCTAGTTTTTTGAGTTAATGACAGTGATGCCGTTTGGTTACATTTGTTACATTTTTCGTAACTTTTCATCCTTCTACGTAACATGTATAATTTGATCGTTTTGGACCTTATTTTCGTAACTTTTCAGCCCTGTCACTAAATAAATAAAGATGTGAAAAGGTAGTACCAATTTTTAGTACTTTAAATTCACATTATGCCACGAATGTTTCTTTTAAACAACATTATGCTTTATGTGTAATTTTGTATCACCTAGGAAATCCTAGATCCATTTGAGATATACTCTGGAAATGCGAATACTCTAAATAGTGGGCTCTTGAGCTGAATAATACCAAGTTTGTGCATTTTGAAGTTTAGTTGGGTGTTCATCAGACACATATGTAACTATATTTTTAGTAATTTAAGAAAGTCTTGAAATGTCGGATGTAATTAATGTAGCAGTCATTTCATACGCCTAATGGCTTTCATGCTAAAAGTTAGAAAAGTTCAATTGAGGACATGCAAGACAAGTCCATTAGTTACAACAAGATAGCTCTCATTTGAACCATGTGTAAACATAAATCTAAAAGGAATATTTTCGCTTAGGGGGTAAAAAGGGTGAAACCCCTACAAATGCCACTAATGGACATTGTTTAAATATCGATATTAACAAATATAAGATTTTAGTGATTTATTAAATCAATTTCCAAATTTAAATATAATTATTAAGGTGCAAGCTTTTTATATATAATGGCATTAGCACTCATTGCATGAGTCCCTAGGCTGACGAATACAGGGAAAATCTTTTCAGTCTAAGAATGCTGTATAGATAATATTTGACCAACTAAAACTTATAAAAACTGGGGTAGAATTACATCATTAGTATTCGAATGAGCTGAAACATTGAAAAATTATTTCGATATCATAATCTCTAAAAAGAAAAATACCATCAGTTTTACTTGATATTGAATGCGGCCTCTGATCATATAGTATCCGTTTAAATACAGATAAAATTATTATTTTTTTGTTATCTATATAAATATATAAATGTCTTTGTAAGTTTGTTTGTTTGTTTGTTTGTTTGAGCATCACGCCTAAACGGCTGAATCGATTTTATTGAAATTTGGAACGTAGATAGATCCTTACTTGGAAGCGTCAATAGGCTATAACTTTTTCAATACTTGGTAAACAGGGGGAAAACCGGTAAAATTGGTACCTTTAGATCTTAAACAATAAATACTAAACGGCCGAAACGATTTTATTGAAATTTCCAACATAGACTACGTCAGGGGTAGCGAAGCGCACGTCAGTATTTTATAAAACCTTAATATATACACTATTTATTTAAGAAAAATTAGTAAATGTAACTTTTTATGAAAAATTGTAACTTTATATAAGAAAAATTGTAACTTTTTCTATACTACCTCTGGCAACGCTGGTTAATGAACGCTTTTCCAGTAACAATTGTTACTAACTAGTAACAACTTTTAGTTATTGAACAGAGCTATTGTTACGAAATTGCATTATCAATTTGAATTATAATAATGTTGATAACACACAATTATTGACATTGATTATAAGTAAGACTAACATTAAATCTTCTAAAAGCTCGCGGTGATCATTGTGGAAATACAACATTATAGTTCTGTCCGTTAGATAATTCATGAAACTACTTGAAGATGGCACTGTGTATATAAATAGTAATAGCGAGCTGCAAAGCAGTCACGTATATCGTCGATTCTGTTAGAGTTAACAACAACTGTATTACCAGTGTATTCTTGTTAATTATAAGGTGTGTACTAAAAGAGTAACTATTTAAATTGTTGTAAAACTTTACATAAATAAACTACTAATCAGTTTTATTTGCAATTAAAAGAATCTGGATTATTTAAAGGAAATAAAGAAGGTAAAAACTTAACAATTGGTCAATTCACAAGGCCTCTTATCAGTCATAATGTCCTAATATATCACGACTCGGCGTTGGTCTCTCCTGGTTCGTAACGATAACACAATAAACATAGCATAGAAAGTAGTATTATTTTAGGACACTTTTTTCTTGAAAAGGAATAAAAACCATTGCGAAATATTAGGACTTTATGAAAATATGACATGATAAGAGACCTTGTGAATTGACCAAATATGTATATGTATTTCTAAGATAAATTCAAAAATATACTACGACTGGAATCGGATACAGATCGATTTTAAACCATGTTATGTATCTATACGCTGAGGAAGATATGTCCCTAGTTTGGATTTTTGTAAAAATTAAACCTAAGCTTCCATTATTTTGTCAATACCATTAATGGTGAATACCACTGTATATCAAAGTGATATAATGAAAAACAATTCGACATTGCGGCAATATTAATAAATTCATTTTCCTTGCCTAAATTAGAAAAACAAGTTTTTGATGAGTTCTTGAATCTATTTATAGAAATTCTAAATCACTTCCAGAAAATGTTTTATAATTTATTTGTATTTTGTAAAATGTTAAATAATTTCTCAACCTAGCGTTACCTAATACTTCAACATCATACAGATTGACGTTCGTTTAAATTCTCCATCACATGTCGGTCCATATCGAACACTTAATAAATCTAATTTAAATAGGATATGGCACAAAAATACTTACTTTATTTTCGCATATCAACTATAAATCGAGGGGTCAATGTTTTTATACGATTAAAAATAATACAAAGTTAATTTTTTCACAAATTGAAACCAAATTTGCGATTTTCCATAATTTAAAAAATTATGGTCTATTGAAATGGTCATTAAAATGAAATGCTACAAATAAAATTAAAATATTCTCTTTTAAAACTGCTGAAAACAAACATGGTATTCCTGTTTAAATAGCAACGTTTAAACAAAAGACACGACAAAATTCAAATTTAAAAATATATTTTACATCACACCCTTAGAAAATTGCCTTAATTCTATATAGTTTAGAGATTTTTGATAAAAAGTAATTTTATTGATTTTAACACCCTCCCACCTTGACATATTAACTTTAAAATCCATTACTGTGTGGTGCGTCAAATGTTTCTATTGGGCTTGAATTTTCATAGAGAGTATGTTCTATAGATTGGAATGAGTATGTCTGGCTGTGCATTGGAAGTTAATCCTTTTTTTCAAATACGCACATACATACACACAAACAACCCATTTTTTCTGTATTGTTACTGCCATTATTGATGATGGTAAACAAGTTTTTTGAAAGTAAATACACGGAGAGAAAAAAACTACCTAAACTTTAAAATATAAAACACTTCAGAAAAATGTATTCGTTCAGATTCATCCTTGATAACTCATCTAAGAAATGCGGTTCCAAGAATACGTTCCCTCAAGTTTGTTAGAGCCGGACAATGGTAGAATAGGTGGACGCAGTATTTAAACCGTTGGCCCATTCTAGCATGTTTTCCACAGATATTCGATTATACATCAGCCAGTTGGATGCACGTTTTATGGCAGTCACTTCCGACTGAAGAGCAGTGCAGAAGTTTGGTAGCCGGAAGTAGGATTTTATCCCATAGTTCTCGATAAATTGAAATTTAAAAATTTTTATAAAACTATGTGTTTGGTGAAATTTAAAATAGTTTTGTTACTAACTCAAATTTAAAGTTAGGTATTTTTTTTACTAACACATACATAGAGTTAGGTACTGCTGTCAAAGAGTCGAAATACATAGATCTAATAACAACACTAGTGTGATTATTTTGATTATGTTTTTTTAGAGTTTTTTTTCCAGTTTCCGCTCTTTGTGTATATCTCTATGTTTTCAAATTTGATCATATAGTTTATTTATTATAGAAAACGTTTAGAGTTATATACAAAAAATTCCTCTCTCCCAAATTCTATGTCTGACACAACAACAAAATTCATTGATTTACATGTGTGTATTTTGTTGTTGCAATAATTAGGTTTTTGAAAACTGACATAGGTTTTTTTAATTTCTCAGTAACGCATTTTATTATATGCTCTTAACTCTCAAACTAGGGGAAGCTAAAAAAAATATTAAAGTAAAACAAATTATCTATAAATGCACATCATATTCCTTTATCTGAAAATATATCAATGTCTGTAATTGACTTTTTTATTTCATTCATTTATTTAGTAATCATGTTTTTTTATTAACATTTTTGTAAATTTCCATATATTGAAAATTTTACTAACTATTTGCACTCGGTGTATTACTCTTTCCAATTCACGTTAATACACCGCTTTCCAATAAGAACTTATTTACATTTTTTGTGTGGAGACAGAGTGTTGGTGTTCGTGTATATTTGTGCAAAATAATATTTTTTTAATTAAAAGAAAACAAAATAAAAATTACTGTTTATAATATTTTTATATAAAACACGTGATAATTAATTAACACCAAAAAAGAAAACAATAAATTTAATGTATAAGTAAAAAAATAAATATAACATAAAGGAAGGGAGACAAGAACTACAAAAACACTATATAAGGCAAACAGAGACAAAAACGCTGCTTCAACAACACGTTGTTGTTAAAATTGTAATAAGTATAAACAGTTAAAAGGGAAATTAATTAAAGAAATGTTTATATATTTTTTATAAAAATATAATTCTCTTCCATATTAAAGAAAAAAAGAAGCGAAAAAATCATGTGAAAAATCGATTGGAAGTTGGGCATATATAAGCGTAGAAAAAAAATCTGTTTGTGGTCATTTCCAATGCCATGTAGATGACATTGGAATTTTCTCACACATTCGTACATACATACACAAAACGTACGTACAGACAAACGAAGAAACAAAATATCTCGTTGCAAACAACAGAATAATAATACTAAGAAGAAGAAGAAAAATTGACAATTAAAATGGAAATGTCAAAAACCGATGTGAAAGCGCAATTTTATTTTTCTGATAGTTTGTGTTTTTTGTTATTGTAACCATTGTAAAGTGACATCAGTGTGGTTGTAAGAAGAAAAACGAAAGAAAGGCACCGCAAAAGAAGAACGAAAAAGACAAACAAAATAAAAATAGACAAAAAAAAAAAGAAATTTGTATATATTTTTTAATTTTCTTAAATAATTTTTGTATGAAATACAAATGAAATAAAAAACTTGGATAGAGCAAAAAAGTGTTGATCACTTTTTCTGGTTTTCAATGTGGAATAAAAAGAAGAAAACTTTATTACTTGCACCACTTTCATCATTATCGTCGTCTTCTTCGTTGACTTCGCCCTCGCTGTCTTCATCATTGTTGTTACTTCGTAAAAATTTTACGGTTGACTACTTGCAAGTAGCAATAGCAGCAACAGCAGCTACTACCCCAACAACATTAAACTGCAACAACAATTGTTCCTGATTGCATTTGTGTGTAGTGTGAGTGCGGTGTAGAAAATAATGGAATCTGGTCCCAATGGGATTAAAGTAGAGCCATCATTAGAACAGCAACATTTACAGCATCAGCAACAACATCATCATCAACAATATGCCACAAATTTGCTAGCTCTCAATGGCTCTAACGCCCGCCTTCTTATCGATCATCCATCAACGCTGCTGGTTCCGTTGTCGCATCACCAACAGCAATTGCAACAATTGCAGCTACAACAACAGCACCAGCAGCAGCAGCAACAACTTCAACAGCATCATTTGCAGCAGCAGCAATTGCAACAGCATTTAGCTTCACAGCAGCAGCAGCAACAACAACAGCAGCAGCAAGATCAATTGCAGATACAACAGCAGCAACAACAATTGCAGTTGGCCGCAGCGGTCACCTATCCGCAGCCTTTGTCCCTTAAACAACCACCCCTACCCATTCCCATTAGCAATAATACCGGCGGCGGAACTGCAAGTGTAACTGGAACCGGAACCACCGCGAATAATACAACATCGTTGGGGCCGGCGTCAGTGACCTCGTCCACCTCATCGGCCGTCCGTCATCGTTGGAACGAAAGTCCAGAGGCTCGGGCCCGTCGTTTGGCACGCAATGCCGAAAGGATGCGAGAACGACGCAATCGTGAAACCGAAGATGAATATCGCAAGCGGCTTGCACGAAATGCCGAGGCCAATCGAATGCGTCGACAAAATGAAAATGAAATGGAACGAGCCATGCGTTTAGTACGTAACGCCGCAAGACAGCGTCTGCGTCGCGCCATGGAATCGCCAGATCAAAGGGCAAAACGACTGCTAAAACTTGCCGAACGGATGCGTATGTATCGAGCCAATGAATCACCGGAGCAAAGGAAAATTCGCCTCGCCGAAATGGCAGCCAGAGCCCGGCAGCGTATTGCCAGTGAATCCCCCGAGCAGCGTAAGGAGCGACTGAAAAAACTCAATGAGTATGCGAGAAAGGTCAGAGAAAAGAAAAAAATTATAAAACACGGCGCGGCGCAGACTCCGAATTCGAATCAGAATTCGAATACGACGCAAAGCGCTTCAATAAATTGTAATAATAACGACTCTTTAAATCTAAATCATCAGGCACCACCCTCATCAGGCGGAACAACAACAGCAGGAACTGGAGCTGGAACAAACACGGCCACACCGACCGGAAACGATGAAATATCCCGACAAACTGCCGGCGGCGCCCAAGACGACCAGCAACAACAGCTAACAGCATCATATCAACAAGCTGCCGCCCTGGCAGCCAATCCCATTGAATACTATCAAAACATGTTCATTAATCCAGCCACTTTACGCACAGGCAGTGCTGCCCTCCTCAAGCAGGAACCCCAAACACAGCAGCCTCAATCTCAACAAGCCACCAATAATCAACAGAATCGTTTTGGCACTCCGCAACAACAGTCTGCAGCTGCAAATCTGCTTGAATCGGAAACTTCAAACATTTTTCAGCAACAGCTGTACGATGAGGCCTCCCAAAAGGCAAAGCTGCCAAACGCAGCAGCAGCAAATGTTCCTCATTTCAGCACAATCGCGAGTTCGATAGAATTATATCAGAATAAGTATGCTAAGAAGCCGGAGCTTCAACAGGTTGGTATAGTGTCGAACTAAAAGAGTTTTCAGCTTTTGCAACACGAAAACGAAAACCCTAAATTTATTCGATCACTTTTGATGTGTGTGTGTAATGATGTTGATGAATGGAAACATGAAATAGCAAATGATTTCTCTAAAAAAAAATGGAAAGGAATCTTAATTAACCATTAAACTCAACAAAACAGATTCACCTTAAAGCCTCAGCCACAAAACGGAATGGTATATACTAATTTTTTACAGCTGCTCCGGAAGTGGTTGGGCTTTTAGATTAATTTTTTTTAGTGAGTTTTTTATTTTAACCACGTACTTGGAGTTTGCGCCATGGTCTTTGACTTTTTGTTTTCTCGTCGACCTTTTTCGTCTAAATATTGTGTTTTTTTCTGTCGATATTAAAAAAATCTGCGCCCCTCGATTTGCTGACAATTCAAGAATGGGCTCTAGCTGTTATTTCGACGATTAACCTTTAATATGTGAGTGATAAAACATGTTTCTTTCTATTTGTGTTTTTATTTATTTTTTTATTATTTTTCTCTGTTGTAAACCTAAAATACTTACAAGTTGTTTATATTATAAGAATATTTTTTAATGATTTCTCCACTTAAAGCTCCTCTAGGAAAATTTCCAAAAAATGTAAGAAAAACATAGTAAAATAATAATGTATACGCTTCCACAAATCAAAGAAGAGAGTAAAAGGAAGTTTCTAATAAGAATATTTTTTTATTTAAACGAAATCTATTGAATTTATAAATAGATCTTTGCTTGAAAAACAAGAGAGGAAACAAAAATGTTCGTCAAGGTATCGAAACCTTACCCGTTCCAAATTTCGTTAAAACTTGGACAATGGTCATACAAAATGTGAAGTTGCTCAAACATTTTAAAATACGCTTTGGTTTGTCTTTTATCGAGCTTCAAAGTTCAAATTTTACATAAGAATGGTATAAAATTGTTCAATTTCAATTGTATAAAACTTTTTAACACCTTATCCAATTTTTAAAATATTGGTCTCAATGCATATATACCCTAGTCAATATATATTTTTAAATAACTAAATGAAAATATCCTTCGGCTTAATTAGCATTTCACTTAAGCGAATTTTTAGAAAAAAAAAAAAAAACTTTGAACCTATATATAAACCAAACTATAGCGAATTTCGAAATTCTGTAGAACTTTAAATTTTGCATGGCCATGGAAAATATATTAACCAAACATTATCGAAATAAGAAGAGAGTAAAGGTTCAAAAATAAATTTGTTTATCGAAATTTTTCGTTTCGTCTCTTAAACGAAATCTATTGCATGAAAAAGAAACATTTCAATTACAATACTGTACAATAAATAAATTGTGTTTCTCACTTTAGCTGAATAAAATTACTATTTTGATTCTTCATTTGAAATCATTTGCTATTTGTTGTATGTGTAATTAAGATTTTTCTTTGAAAACAACAACAACAACAACCACAACGTAGTCTAAGAAAAGGACAATGTTTTGTTTCAGACAAACAATGCAGCGAACAGCAGTACCAGCGGCAACAATAACAACAGCGGGTCTGTTGGAGTCCCTACCGGAGGAGGTGGAGGAGGAGGACAAAATGAAAAAAGTGAATCAAAAGTAAAAACCACACATCCACAAATACAAAATCCCCCAACACCACTCTACAATCAATTTCCCTATTTGGCAACATTTCCGGCAGCTGCAGCCAACTCAACGGTGGCTGTAACAACCCCGCCAAATACACCAACCCAAACAGCCGCCTATTATCCTATGTATCATAATGGCTTTCAGCTGGGCATAGCGCCGAATACAGTGCCGCCACCCTTTACGCCAGTACACTTTTCAACAGCCTCAAATGCCGTTGGATCCACGCCACCAACAAGTGCTGCTGGTAGGAGAAAATAAGTTTTTTTTTTTTTAAATAACAAAACAAAAAAAAAACTCAAAGGATCATAATGAAAATTTTGCAATTAATTTGTTCTTTGTTTGTTTTTCTTTGAAATCCTGTTTTCTATATTCCCTCCCACACCCCCCCTAACCTCACAACCCAACTGACTGCCTCTACAGCCAGCCAACAACAACACGTAATACAGGATTTTCCAAAAGCGGTCCGCGGTCGTCCTAGAAAGCTGTTTAGCTCAATTAAAGATGCAGGTGTAACGTCGCAGGACGATGTACTTCAGCAACAAGAGCAGCAGCAGAAAATGAGTGCTTTGCTAGAACAGGAGATCAATCAAATGCTAGCATCTCCACAGTATGCTCAGCGCCGCGGACGTGGTCAACAATATCAACAGTTAAACACACAATTACAACTACAGCAGCAACAACAACAACAACAGCAGTTGCAACCTAACCTACAACAACAACAACAACAGCAGCAACCAGAACATTCCTCCCCCAACATTATACGCAGCAATGGTAAACTCAAATACGAGAGTGACGATGAGAAACGCAAACGTCTCGACAAAATGGCTGCCCATCAGAGAGCATTACGAGCTAACGAAACTGCCGAACAACGAGTAGTACGTTTACAAAAACTCAGTGAACGAGCCCGTCTCAAACGTGCCGAAATTCGTGCCTCAGAAACGGCCGACGAGAAAAAGGTGCGCCTCTCCCGACAAGCCGAGTATGCACGCATGCGTCGCCTCAGAACTCATACACCTCACTTTCGCACTAAAATCGAAGATGGTGGCTCCACCACACCATCGGGCATCTATGAACAATCACTGGGTGCTTCTACAAACGGTGGCTATGAAAGAAAACCTAATCTTAGTGGCGATATTGGTGGTGGTGGTGGTGGTGGTAGCAGTGTTAGCGGCGGTAGTATATCACAGGAAAGTGCCTCAAATAGTGGGGAACAGCAGCAGCAACAACAACAACAGCAGCAGCAACAACAACAACAGCAGCAACAACAGCAACAATTGTTACAAATGCAACATCAACAAACACAACAACGTATGTTACTTCCAGGTCAAACTCCAAATCTACTTCAAATGAACAACAACCACAATAATAATTTCATAAAAGGCAACAAAGAATACAATAATGGTCAACCGGAAAATAATGACATGTTAAAAATTCTTGAACCCATAATTGTTATGAAAACAAAGTAATTAGAACCATATTAAACTCAAACAAAATACTGTATAAAGAATGATCATGATGATGATGATGAAATGTTATGTAGACTTTAAAAACGAAATTTATCTATTAGTAAGTATTTGCTAATACTTACCTTTACAACATTCAAATTTTCTTGTACTCAAACTAGGGTTCCTAATCGGAAAGAATTTCCGAAATTTCCCAGTAAATTACTGGATATAAGTAAAAACCCACAAATAACGCGACTCCAAAATTTTCCAAAAATTTGTTTTTAATCTTAAAGTATACTTCGGTGAAGGGTATATGGTACAGCCGAATATCCACTTCAACACCTACGTTGTATTCATGTATCGTAAAACAATAATGTTTTTCAAACTGAATTTATGAAAACAAAGCAATTAAAAAGTTATATAACAATACATCGAAAACAACGATACAATGCCGTTTGACAAATGTTTTTTTTTATCAAATCATTCTCAAATGTTAAATTGAGTGTTTGAAATCGAAAAGGGATATATGGAAACCCTTGTTTGAGTTATGAGTAGGGTTTGTGATTTCAGGGACGTTTTTTTCCCAGGAAATGGGATTGAACAAATTCTATTAATTTTTTTATTTACAAGTAAAATAACAATAGTTTTACAAAAAAAAAAAAGAAGTAATATTTTGTTTATAAACAAAATTTTAGTGACCATTTTGAGATCATTTATCACTAGACCTTAAATTCAAGTTTTAAAAATGTTCATGAAGTTTCCCGGACTGGAATTTTCGAATTCAAAATCCTAATTATGAGTCACGACAAACTTTTGGAAAATCAATTTGTGGATTTTTTTGTTTTTATACAAGAAATGAATGTTCTAATCGCATACATTGACTATGTTATTAGTTGTCAGATGTCTACATTCTAAAAATAATATAGTAAAATCAAATCAGAAAACACATGCCTATATAGTTACAAAGACCATACATCAACAGATCTTTTCAGAATAAAATCTACATACATGCAATCATTTAATGCAATATATATCCTCTTTCACACATACAAAACTATAAAATGTAGTTACAAAACAAAAAAAATAATATATTATTGAAAAAACCTTAAAATTATTATCAAAAATAATAAAAATATAAAATAAAATTTGTTAAGAGTAAAACCAAGACCTATAAAAACACACCATATAAAATAAAACACCATAAATAATTGAAAAAAGCAAAAAAAAAAATAATAGAAATTAGAACACATAGACACAAAACATCATAATCCTAACTATTAATAAAAACAATACATTATAAGTACATACATACTACATATAACAATTAGATGCAGTAGTAATACAAACATACATAATATGTACGTACGTATTTTAATAATAATTTAACAAAACAACAAATATTTAAATAATTAATTAATAACACTAATTTTGTAGTATAAAAATAATCTATGACAAAAATTAAACAAAAAAAAAAGAAATACAATTTGTAGTTACACATATTTGATTATGTTAATTATTATTTTATATTTTTGTTAATTTTTTTTTATGAAAACTCATATATTTGTTTTTAAAATTTTCAAAATTTAATTTGGTTTATTTTTTTTTATATTTTTTATCAATTAATTGATGTATGTAGAAAGTATACATATTGTAGTAAGCAAAAACAATTTATACATATAGTATATTAATAAATACATATAAATAATAAAACATCAAAAAAACATATTATAATAAAGTCCTAAGATTGTAAAACTATTATAAAAATAACTATTAAGCTAATATTACTGTGTAATAACAAAATAATAATAATAAAAAACAAATAAAAACATAATATTAATATACATAACATATACATAAAACTATATATAAATAATAAATATACATGCATATATATATATATATTTAAAGAAGTAATGAACAAGATTATGATATATACAATACAATATATGTATATATATATATACATATATATATAAATTCATAATTTAATATACTGTATACATTATAAAACATATTATATGTATGATTTAAAAACTAAAAAAAAGAAACGTAATAATAAAGTCAATAATTTTTTAAAGTAGTAAAACATAAAGGCTATTTTTTAAATATTAAAATATTTTTGTTGTTAAAAATACCTAGTATAACAGCAGCGGAGTTGAATGCAATGTTAAGAAAACACAGTTATACCCATCATTTTCTATAGAAAATACAGTTATACACAAAGTTGTAGATAATACTGTTATACACATACTCTTCCAATGAAAACACTGTTAAAAACTGATCATTCTCTAAAAACACTGTTATACACATACTCTTCTATAGAAAACATCGTATAAGATTAACATGAAAGGAAATGCATTTTGATGCTATATATATATCGTTACCTTAATATAGAAAGGCCATAACTCGTGTTTGTTAAGTTATAATTTTTTGGCTAAATTGATATATCAGCGGACCATTTATCAAAAAAAAAAAAAAAAAAAAAAAAAAAACACGAGTTAGGGCCTTTCTATATTAAGATAACGATATATATGTATATTAGAGTTCGTTTGGTGACCAGGTCACTTCATTTGTTTTTCGGTTATCATCAGTTTTTTAAGGTTTTGGCGTAAATAAAAATAATGTTTTTTTTTTTTTTTGGGAAAATTTTCAATCAAATTTTTTCAAAGATATTTAAATGATTCTACATCTTGTATTACTATATTTTCCAGTTTTAGTGGCGTGATTGAAGTTGTGCCTATGTGTATAAGCTTTGCGCTTTTTAAATTAATTTTCAAACCGATCTTCTTCGCATTTACTGAAACTTGATTTAATTTAGCTTCTATATCATCGAAGCAGTGTGCCATTAAGCAAATGTCGTCGGCATAATTCACGTAATGTAGGTGATAGAATACAGCCTTGTTTAACGCCAGCAGATGAATAAAATGGTAATTAAAACGTACTTCACTGGTGGACTTGTTGCATACATAGTTCTCGGATGAGCATACAAATTTTATTGAGAATACCTGAAAGAGAGAATAGATGAAAGGGTATCCCACAAGTGAATCCTTGAAACTGTGTCAAAGGCTCTTTCAAAGTCAACTGAAAGACTGTAGATGTGTGTGTTGAATTCTTTGGACTGTTGTATTGTGTGTTGTATTCTTTGGACTGTTCAATGATGATACGAAGTGATGATGCTATAAGAATGTGTAAATTTTTCTTTTATATAAAATACTAAAAATAGATTGAAAGTATCAAATTTAAAGTGATTTAGTTCAGATCGGCAGAAATATATGATGCTGTATTATCAAAGTTCGAATTCGCATTGTTACGTTTTTACCTTTTTAAAAAGTGCGACTTATTTTCTTGTAAATAAAAGCGCCAAGTGGTTTCAAAATTATAACGAGTCTTTATTTAATCAAATTTACACAGCAACAGTTTAAACAGCCACTCTATATTTTTATACAAATACACTTTTTATTACAATTAAATTATGGTATAATAATACACGTTTGATGTTGACTCAATTAGGATTCACAATAAAACTGACTGGTTCTTGTATATACCAGCGGCATCTTCTAGTAATTACATGTATTATCTAGCGCAATGGTTTGTAGCATAGAGAAATACACATAGAGCGGAAACTAGAAAATACTCAAACAAAAAAATTACTCAATATAATCACACATACGAGTTTTGTTTTAAGATAGATTTTTTTAAATACATTCTCATCACAACTAATTTAGTTATCTTTGACATGGGAGTTTCCGATCTATGTGTATTTATTTATGGTCCCTGCTTTTATTACATAAGAAAATAATTTCATGATCAGCAGCTTACGTATAAATATTTTCTTATTATCAGCAAATAAAAACAAGTAAGTTACTATATTATATAAGTTTTCAATAAGTTACTAAGGTTTCAATATATTTTATTTTTGTTCTATATTTGCATAATTCACAATATTTTAATATAATTCTGAAAATAAAATAACATTATTGGTCCTTCATTTATAGATTTAAAAAAATGCTTAAAATACAAACACTCCATTCCATTGATACGGAATATTCTGCGGACTCGATTGAGTGGTGTCCACATCCTGATTATAATAACTGCTTTGTTTGTGGCACCTATCAATTGGAAGAAAACCATGAAGAGAGTTCTACTGCAACACCGCCATGTCGTCGCAAGGGTCGCATATATTTATATAAATTTGATCGTATTACGAAATCCCTAAATGAATTGGATCGTTTAGAAACAGCTGCCATTCTTGATATGAAATGGCTGAAAGGTAGTAGCAATGAATTGCCCCTGTTGGCTACCGCTAATGCTTTGGGACAAATCGATGTGTATGCATTGGAAAATGTAAAACTAAAACATCTTCATTCACTCGATTTGAGCACGGAACATGATAATCTGTTGGCCTTATCTTTAGATTGGGGCCAAATTGCTGACAGTTCAACACCAGAAAACTCTACAAATCACATATTAGCTTCAGACTCAAAAGGCGGTATCAGTCTGTTGTCATGGACCAATGAAAGAACATTAACAAATCTACGTACTTGGCCGGCACATAATTTCGAAGCTTGGATATGTGCCTTCGACAAATGGGATAAAAACCGTGTTTACACCGGTGGCGATGATACGTTTCTACATGGCTACGATCTTCGTATGGAATCCCGAGTTTTACTCAATAAATCTCATATGGCGGGTGTAACATGTCTATTAAGTCATCCCAAACGTGAACATATTCTATTGACCGGTAGTTATGATGAAAATTTACGCATTTTCGATACACGTTCGATGAAACAACCAATGAGTGAAATTAATCTATCTGGTGGCATATGGCGTTTGAAATCACATCCTTTACAACAAAATACCATATTGGCCGCTTGTATGTACCACAACTTTAGTGTTGTTGACTTGCATGAACTGGATTCACCAAAATTGGTCGGTGAATATTTCGAACACAAAAGTATTTGTTATGGAGCCGATTGGTGTATGAACAGCGATGAAAATGAAGAAGCCCTCTATATGGCTACATGTTCATTTTATGACCATAAACTTTGTGTTGCTAGTGTGGAAAAAATGTAATAAAAATGTTTAAATTTTGTTTGAAATTGTTAGTTATTTTCTGTTGCTAAGTTAAACTGGTATTAACTGAAATTATTTCTTAGTGTAAAACTTTTTAAATCTATTTTATAATTTTTTGCAATAAAACCACTATTTTCATAAAAATACAAAAGTTGTTTAAAATATTTTTTTTTAACAAAAATATGAAGTTTATAAACCAGACCATGGCAATGAGACCCCCGCTTCCTATCATGGTCCAATGTATACATAAATGTGTCTATCTGTTTTTAACTTCACTAGGCCACACAACTGCGTGTTTGCATAGGGAAAGATAATGAGGCAATGAGACCCCCGCTTCCTATCATGGTCTAATGTATACATAAATGTGTCGATCTGTTTTTAACTTCACTAGGCTACACAATTGCGTGTTTGCATAGGGAAAGATATACTGTTCGCTAACAGAGATTGAAAATCTTAATACGGGAACCATTTACAACAAAGTTTTGTTTCTAATAGTTGATTTTTGAAAATTATTGACGATCCTCTTTATAATACTACTCGACAGCCAAAAAGGGCTTCTCGTGGAAAACCATTGTTTATTATTTTAAGCATTTTGTCGAAAATTAAAGTTGTTTTTTAAATATTTTAATATATATTTAATGATTTAACAACTTTAATACAAAATATAAATCGTAACATTTTCTAGTTCCTGTAGTAATCCAAAAAATTAAAATATGTTAGATGCGGTAATAAACAGAAAACATCATATTAAAAAAAAACAAATTGTAAATATGTACATAAATATGCTTGAATATCATAACTTTGTAGAAATATTATAATTCAATTATTTTCTAACAATTAATTATTTTCGAACAATTTCTTACGAATAATTAATCTACGAATTTAAAAATTACCATTATCGAGTAACGTATAATAAATATATATTTGTTTCAATTTATCATGTTACATAATTCGGAATTAAGATTACATGTGTGTAAATTTGATCAAAGTAAATAGTGCCTTTTTACATTTGTAGCCTTTTTATGCGGTTTAATTTATAAAGATCTGGTCACACTGCTACTTATTTTAAAAGTTGGTGCAACAAAAACAGAGTTGCCAGCTTTTAGTAATTTCTAAATAAACTAAATAAACATGGATTTAAGAATAAATTACAAAACAAGTTACAATTTTAAAAATTTCTTCGAAACTGAGATATTTACCGTCTTAGAATTTTTCCCATTTCGTTCTTTTCAAATATTTTTTTAATTTGTTCTTTTCAAATATTTTTTTAGCAAAAAGCTTTTAAGTAAACATATTAGGTATCCAAATTATTTTATTTGTCCTTTGTTCGAATAAAACGAATAATTCGATTACATGTTTAAATTAACCGAAATCGGTATTTATTTTTAATAAAAAACAATTTAAAAAACTGGATCAAAATATTTTTTTCAAAAATCCGGAATGGGTCCAAAAGTGTCAATAAATTCGGATGCTTAGTATCTCATTTTAATGTTATGTACTTCAAAAAGCTATCAAATTATATAAAAAATGTTTCAATACGATAATACATATATATTAAAGACATACATTTTTTCATTGGCTTTTTTTGGTTCAGATAATTAAATGGTCAGTTTATTATAGAACTAGCAGCAAGAAGATATTATCCTCAAATCATTCGCAATTTGAGATACAACCTGCTTGATTACTAAATTTAGCAGGTTTCTAAATTGCTAAAATGACCACACTATTTTCTTAGATCTGGCAATAATGTAATCGCGTCGTATTTTCTACGATTATAACGGTTTCAAATTTCTCAAGCAACACACGCGCTATTAATATTAAATGAACTAAAGAATTAAATAAATTAGTATATTTCGTCAGAAACTAAACAGAAAACATATACTTGATAACTAATAAAATTTATAAATAAGTGCGCGCTTCAAATAAATTAACTTTTGTTGTGAGAATATGTGAATATCATTAGACTGGCCATTTTGAAATGTGCTGAATTTGTTTGTGAGTTTTATAAAAGTGGGCATAAATTATGGATTGTACTATGCACGATTTGGAACGCTTGGAGGAGCAAATATTTTCGTATAAACCTACCCTAAAGGCTACTGAACATAAACAAAATGTAAGTAATTGTCTGCGAAATCAATTGGTTGAGTCTAAAGCCGTTGTCAGGATTCAACGTATGGACGCAGAATGTGAAAGCTTAATGATCAGTCTGAAGCAGAGATTAATGTTATTGCAAGATATTTTAAAGCCAAAGGACAAAGAGGTTCACTTGACGCGAAACCAAAAAGTGTTTAATGGCGAAGATGAAGTTATAAAATTGAATTTGTCCTCCGATTCCAGTGATGATGAGACATTAAGTAGTTTAGTGACCAAACATAGAGAAGAAGAGTCTGAACTATTAAAAAATGGTAAATTAAAAACAATAGAAATGCAGCACGCTAATACTTCGGAACCACACGAGTCAGAATTACCATTGGCTTTACGTAGAAAACCAAGGGAAAGAAAATTAAGTTACAAAAGTTTTAGTAGCTCGGCCTCAACATCTCATTCGAACAATCGCAGCACAAAGTTGCACAATAAGCAGGAACATACTGTGACCACTTCAGGAGTAACCTTTCAGAGTAATGAAATGTTGGTGGAACAGGAAGAAGTGGATACAACACCTACACTTCATATAAAAATTCCCTCGTTATACAGAGGCAATGTGCATTACATTATTTTAGACAGTTTGAATTTTGCTCGAAAAGTTTTCGATTATCGGGCTAGTGAAGTTAAACAGCAAAAACCATCTATTACCCATTCCTCGAAAATATCTAAATCACGTAAGAAACAGGTGAAATCCCTATCCACAACTGTTATAGAACAATTGACACAGCAAGAACAGGAGTTAGAACTTTCTCAGCTTATACAAGATGTAATGTCTGAAGCCTGCAATGATGAAACACTACAGGCTACCAGTGCTTTGGAAAATATTAACAACAATCTTATAGACAATTATGATGGCATTACGAATGAAAATTTGTTAACAAGCTCACAATCTTCACAAGAATTATCATTTTCACAAAATTCGAATCCTGTTGTCGATACGGTCTGCAGCACTAGTGGCAGTAGTAATTTGCAAAAAAAGCCTCGTAAAAATTCTAAACGTTCAAACGAGCAGCAACAACATCTAAATGAACCTCCAAAAAAAAGAGGACGTAAACCAAAAAAGAAAAATGGTTCCGATGATCAGCAATTGCAACCTCAACCACCTACGAAAAGTAATTTGGCTAAATACGTTGAATTTTTTGCTAATGATTGTGAATTGTTGCCAGGTTCAACCACCCCTGCGGCGTCTTCAACCAGGTCTCTACCTTTAGTTTCCTCAACTACCCATAACTTTGATGTTATTGATCAACTACCACAACAACAACAACAGCATGAGCAACAAAATTCACCTCAGCAGCCCATTACGTACTATATTGATGGCGATTGGGCTAATGGCGGTCCATGTCAATTGGTTGCCACGAACGGTATGACCGTCGATGCCAGACAAATAAATCAAGAGGATATGAATGCTCCATTTCAGGATTTTGTAAGTTTTATTTATATATAAGCATAGGTACATATTTTTTTTCATAATATAACTATTGTTTTATCATGTTTTTTTTTATATTTTAATAGTGACAAGGGTATATATAAGTTTGTCATTCCTTATGTAATTTCTACATTTTTCATTTGCGATCCCACAAAGTATATATATTCTGGATCGTTATAGATAGCGAAGTCGATATATGTATATGTCCGCCTGTCCGTCTGTATTTTGAAATCAACTTTCCGTAGCCCACAAATAACTACATACATACATGATTTATACATCAATATGTATATCGGGACAAATGGCTGAGTTATAAGGAAAAACCAGGACAACCTCGATTTTTTACCTATTTTTGATCTATATATGGATTACTAAGTCATTAATATAGACAATATGGATATCTAGTAATAGATATTTGAAAGATCTTTGCAACGGCCTATATGACATTTTTTTTTGTTATAATTTGCACAAATAAATTAAAAATTAAAAAAAAAAAAACAAGTAACAGAGCTATATTTGGCTGTGCCGAATCTAATATACTCTTCACTAAATTATACTTAAAAAAAAGTTTTTCAAAACTTAAAAAATTTTTTTTTTTTCAAAATTTCAAAACTAATTTTTTTTCAAAATTGTTTTCAAAAAAAAATTTTGTTTTAAATAGTTTTTTTAATTTTTTTTCATAATTTAAATTTTTTAACGGATAGACGGACATGGCAATCTATAACGATCCTGAACATAGATCTTTATGGGGTCGCAAATGAAAAATGTAGAAATTACAAACGGAATGACAAACTTATATGTACCCATGTCACTCTTGGTGAAGGGCATAATCGCATAGAACGGAAGGAGAGAGAAATATCAGTTGAACAAATTACTCTCTTTTTACACATACGGGTGATACAATAACAAAATACATGCAATACCATAGAGAAACAACAAGAGCGGAAACTAAAAAAAACACAAAAAAAATTTAACTTAAAATAATCACACATACGAGTGTTGTTTTTGTTTTCACATAGTTTTTTTACTAATACATTCTCAGCACTTAGGTTTTTGACAACTGGGTTAGGTCCATAGATAAATACACATAGATCGGAAACTCTCCTGTCAAAGACCTAACTCAGTTGTCAAAAACCTAAGTGCTGAGAATGTATTTGTCAAAAAACTATGTGAAAACAAAAACAACACTCATATGTGTAACTTTTTTGAGTAATTTTTTTGTTTGAGTTTTTTTCTAGCTTCCGCTCTATGTATATTTTCTCTATGGTTAGGTCCATAGAGAAACATAGAGCGGAAACTAGAAAAAAACTCAAACAAAAAAATTACTCAAAATAATCACACATACGAGTTTTGTTTTTGTTTTCACATAATTTTTTCTACTAATACATTCTCACCACTTAGGTTTTTGACAATTGAGTTAGGTCTTTGACAGCAGAGTTTCCGATCTATGTGTTTTTATCTATGGTTAGGTCTTAGACTGGAGAGTTTCCGCTCTATGTATATTTCTCTATGTCCAATACATTCTAATGAATTAAGGTTAAAAAACAGCTGTTCGAACCAAGCTGATTATTGGTGACATGCCATAACGCCATAGCCATAACAGTAAAATGCTTGTGATATGGCTATGGTTACGGCTATGGCGATATGGTAAGTCACGACTAATTGAACCTTTAGGTTTTTGACAACAGACTTAAGATTTAATTAGACGTGCCATAACCGTAACCATATAAAACATCTGTTCGAACCAAGCTTATGGGTAACAATGTATTTGATTATTGATATGGCTATGATATGGCTATGGTTACGGCTATGGCGATATGATATGTCACGACTAATTGAACCTTTAGGTTTTTGGCTCTCAGTTACATATCTAGTGAAGCGTATTGTAAAAAAATTGTTTCCCATAAAATTAAAAAAAATTCCAATAAAATATTTTGCTTTTGATAATTGTTATCGGATCGCAACATTTGATATATATTTTGAAAGCTTTCAAATGGGATATCAAAAATATCCCAAATTATTAATTTTTATCCGATTTTTTTTATATGTATTTTATTTCAAAATTTGCGTAATAATAATTTCTACATCATGAAAATAAAAGTTATGGTAAATGTTAATTCTCAAGTTCTAAAGTTTAAATA
Organism: Calliphora vomitoria; assembly: GCA_942486065.2. Classification (NCBI taxonomy): domain Eukaryota; kingdom Metazoa; phylum Arthropoda; class Insecta; order Diptera; family Calliphoridae; genus Calliphora; species Calliphora vomitoria. The sequence continues at coordinate 49,297,034 of OW818032.2, forward strand.
ATATAAAATCTATAAAATTTCTTGAAATTCGGATAATAAATGAATTTTGGGATTTTTTTTTTACATTTTGTAGGACCACAAACCCATGCAAAAATAAATCAACTTATAAACACTTCAGCTCTGACTGTAAACTATTATCCGAGTTATTAATTTAATATACTCACTAAAAAATAGGGTATTTTACTTAAAAATAAAAACGTCCAAATTAAATCAATTATCTGGCAACTTTGTCACTAATGGGTAGTATTCCCAGCAAACATGCAAGTGCGATCACAAATTGCTAATGAATTAAAAACAGCCCCGTTTCTTTAATATATAATATTGTTTGACAATGAATTAAAATTTTGCCAACAAAAAGGGATGTTTTTTTCTGAAATTTGTTTTAAGATATCTGAGATTACATATATGACAAAAAACACAATTTTCCAATTATTTGACTTTGTGTTTGCTGGGTTATGAAGACAGTTGTTTTCTTCTTAATTCTCATTCAGTTTAAAAATTTGGTGGTATATGTAATTGAGTTTTCTTTCAAGTATTTATAAAAAGGGTGCTCGTCTTTGCATAATACACAATTCTTGCAGAGTTTTACTTAACACTCTGAGTGCAGACGCATTGCAGCATTGGTATTTCTATAAAACATTAGCAGAACATTCGTTTATTTTCGATGTTTATTGTTAATGTGAATATCTGATGCTCCAGTGGGGTATGGCTTTGCATATCCAGTGCGTAATTTTTGTAAAATTGGGAATGGGGGCTGTTGGAAAAAAGTGAATTGCAGTTGATTAACTAGCGTGTCACTTTATGAAACGCCCTATATTCTCATATAAAAGATAAATTTCATAAAAATGTGTTTTTTTGAATGTTGAAAGAAAAAAATTAGATTTAAATATGTAGTAAGTTGAAGCCAGCGTTGCCAGCTTTTTAATTTCAAAAAGCACTAAATAAACTAAAAAATTCGGGTAGGTATTTTAAGTAAAAAATCACCAAAAGGAAAATCTGTTATACAACAAATTTTCTTTAGAAAATACGGTAATGCAGAAATTTTTATATAGAAAAACTGTTTGTGTTACACAATTTTTTCTATAGTTTGAGAGTATCAAATTATTCAAGTGAGTACCACGGTACTTTTCAACATGGAATATTGTGTGTATGACTTAAAAATGCGGAATTTTAAAAATTTGTTAGCTTTTATTTTGAAACATTTGTACAATATAAATTTATTCAAAGTATTGGCCATTGTTTGCTATAACCTTTTGTCATCTTTCTGGCAACATATGGATTCAGAGCCAAGAACAAATCAAGCCAATTTCGGATACTCTGTTCCAAAGTGAAGCGTATTCCAGAGAGAGAATTCTGCATCGACCGAAATAAATAGTAATCGGACGGGGCAATGACTATAAAGCGGGTGAAGCAAAACTTCCCAACCACTTCACTCTAAATACTTTATAACAGGTATTGCAACATGTGGCCGAGCGTTGTAATGATGGAATATTACGGTTTCATTTCTGGCCGCATATTCTCTGAGTGTTTTTCGGTCAATGCTCGCTTTATGCATTGAACACTACACGAACACAAATGCTGCTGGCTGCAGTTGTAGTCGAGTGGCAGCTACTGAATTATTTTGAAGACGACAGCAGATTTATAATTCAGTGGTGTCACTTCATTTTAGTTTTTACTTTAATAAAAAATAGCAGTACAAAATTCCAAAGTAATTAAGATTTAAACAATTATTTTGAGTAAAAATATATATGTGGTAATAATTTATGTACTTGTTATTATTTATTACAATATGGTTATCAGAAACTGCTCTTAATAAAGTAAAAAAATTGTATTTTTAAGCACTAAATTGATTTACATTTTTTATTATATTAGCAGCCCTATTTCTGTTTTGTTGTTGACAAAAATAGAAATTAGCTTAATTCGGCTGCAGCGGCAAAAGTAATCGAGTGGTCGTGCAGCTGTGCTGTCGTCAAAAGAATCGTCTTCATATAAACGTGTGTATTTTATTTTTGACAGATTGCAGATGGTAGTCTGCTGTCTTCAATGTGTTCAATGCATTAAACGAATCAGATGCGTTTGGTTCAGGTTCCATGTGATGGTCTGGTGAGATAATGCTCCTACCAAATGCAGAGAATAACCTTAGCGCCATGGATATTTGGCTTTGGTGTTGATTCGGATCGTTGGACGGGCTTCACATACGATATCTTACGCTTCGGCTTATTTTAATGGATCCATTTTTTATCGCATGATTTGGTGCAGAAATGATTCTATTTTATAGCGTTCATGCATCATTTCGGACATGCAAAATTTTATTTCAAGGTTTCTCGGTTTCAAATAGTATGGCACCCAATTCCCCTGCTTTTGGATGAATCCTGCTGCTTGCAAAAGTTTTGAAATTGCTGCTTGAGTAGCTCCCAATGATTTTGCAAGTTCTTGTTGAGTTTGAAAACAATTTTCATGGAGTAATGCCTCCAATTCTTGGTCTGCAAACTTTTCTTGGCTAGCCTGGGCGATCATTGTCTTCCGTGTCAAAATCACAAATTCTGAACCGCACAAACCATCTCTCGCACTTTGAAACTGATGGAACACATTCCCCAATAAGCTTTGGTGAGCAATCGGTGTGCTTTAACGGCACTTTTTTTTTCAAATTAAAGTAGTAAAGCAAAACATCTCGCATATGACGATTAGTTGGTACAAAATTCGCCATTTTCGAAGCAAAAAAGTCTTTGTTGTTTACACTATAATGTTCAATAACTAAGTGAGAATAAATTACAGATATATACCCTTCAAAATTACATACATATACGTATTTAAAAACAAAAACCGTTTTTAAAAGATACGCCATCCATTGTGAATCCCACATTTTTAAGTCATAAACCCAATAGTATTACAAGTAAATATTTACATATAATCTCTTATTCTCACTAAACAAGATCTTCCCTTTTTTAGGTAAATTATATTGACAATAGTGGTGACTCGGGTAATAATGTTATTGCCAGGGTTTTAGAAAATAACAACAGCTTGCCAATTTCCCTTCCATTGTCCTTAGCAAATCCAGGACTTCAAAATAAATGTCATCAACCAGTACCACGTCAAATTCAACAACAATCTATACAAAATTCATGTCTACCTGTTATAAATATACAGATTCCCGACTTACCAAACAATATTATTAGTCCGTCTGCACCACCTCCAGCTCATACGCACAAAGATATTCTAGATCTAAGTGTTAAATCAAAGTCTTGCGCTGATATTGGCTCCTCGGAAGTGTTAAATCTCAATAAAATATCTAATAATAACATTGAAACGTGTTGTCTTACTGAAGAGGATGATTGCTTACCATTGGATTTATCAGCAAGAGGTGCCAACGCAAAGGAAAAACAAGTAGAAACTCATAATGTTACTATTGATAATCAGGATGAGGATTTTATACGACAGCTCATAGAACAGAGTGATTTCGAGTACACAACCGAGCAATTGAAAAAATGTTGCGAAACGCCAGCTTTAACATTCGACAATGATAATAATAAATCCTTTAAAGCGGCTTTGGACATGCCATTACTTGATTTTGATGCAAGAGGTTTGTCACAGTTGGTAGAAAATACTTCAGCAACAAGTAATAAGCAGCCAGACGGCGTAACAGGTGATTGAATTTGAAATTTCAATATAATTTTTAAATAAATTAATATTAATTATACTTTAGATAAAATTATTTCCAATGATTCCACAAATAATAATGAAGATTCCAATTATGTTTCAATGACTGCATCCAGTGAAAATAATTTACACTTCTCCGATCAAACGACTACAGAAATTTTCAATAAATTATTAGATATCTGTCCAGATAATCAATTCCTTGATAATATAAGCAATGAATTTATTTCGAATGATGATTTAAATGAAAGTGTTTTTGATCACTGTAGAGTAGAGAATTCAACCATGTGTGAAATGGACAATTCAAAGGTGTAGTATTAATTAAAAATTAATATCTATGCATATATTTAATCATCTATATACATTTTACAGCATCAATCAAATGAAGGCCAACAGAACATATGTGATACAACCTCACATTATGCTAATCAAGATAGAGAAAATAGTACTTCCATTGAGGAACCTTCATCATCTACCTCCACTTCTATGGCTGTTCAAATAGACAGTTCTAATAAAACTGATACAGATCTCAATATGTCAATGTCTTCTGATATGTCAATTAATTTTAAGTTCACGAGTAATAATAAACAAATGGACTTAAAGGATCCAAAATCCGCAAAAGTTGATCAAATCTGCAACGATACTCAACAAACTGCCGTGGTAGATGAACAAAAAGTAATAGAGGTTAAAAATACTAAAAAAACATTAAAAAATAATAAAAATGTTAAAGAGGTAAACTGTAAAGGTTCTGCTAATACCGAAAATAATAATTTACATAAAGATGAAAATGATGATCAATATTTTAAAATCAACGAAGATATAAACGATAAATGTTCTGGTTCCCCAAATACTGATATAGAAAAACTTGAAATTACTAATATAATTGATAAAGAGGTAAACGATAAATGTTCTGAAAACAATAATAAAAACAGCAAAGATGTTAACTTTAAATCCGAACAACAAGTTGAAGTTAAACACAATAAATGTTTATCTAATTCCCAAAACAATAAAGATAACTTTGAAACAAATCAATCGGAAGTTATTGAGGTTGAAACCACTCAAACAACATTTAATAGAGTTAAAAATAAGAAAGATGTAAACGTTAAATGTTTATCTACCGAACCTAAATCTAAAACCAAAGATAATGTTGTATTTTCGGTAGCAAAGATAACTTTAAGCGATGATGATAATCTGTATAGCACCGATAGTGATACCGCAAGTGGGAAATCATATGATGCTGGTGAAGTGAAACCAATAGAAAATGATGCCGAAAAAAAGGGTCTAACATTTAATTCATGCGATATTGCTGCACCTAAAAGTAATATTGAAAATAAAGCAAAAAATGAATGCCTTAATATTGAGGATAATAATGATACTACTGATGCCATACCTAAAAAATCAAAATGTACAGAAAATCTATTATCGCCTGTAAATATCAACGAAAATTCTAATGAATCTGCGTCCATACTTACTCAAACTGAAAATTATTTTACTGATGTAATAAATTTAAGTGTTTCTTTTGAAAACAACAGTGAACAAACATTCATGGACAGTGATGCTGAGATGAAAGATGATATTGAAAATAAAGCTAACAGTTCTTGCCACAATATTAAGCATACAAATTCTTTCGATAAGAAACCTAAATATACAGAAAACGACAACGAAAATTCTAAACATACCCTCATTACACCCAATGAAACTAAAAATATCGAAAGTTGTAACAATGTAATAAATTTAAGTGTTTATTTTAAAAATAAAGAAAGTGACAAAGATGATTTCAATATTTACCATGATGATGATATACAATGTAGAGGCGAAAAGGTTCCTGATATGGAGAGTAAAGTTAAAGAAGATTCGATTGATTCCCTAAAAAATGTTGAATGTACCACAGGTATTCTTCATATTAATACATATCAATAGTCTTAGCATTTTTTATTATGTACATATTTTTTTGTTTCAGTTGAATCTCCGAAGAATGAGGAAAATTTAACACTGTTAGAATTGGAATCTAAATTAGAAGGTTCATTAGATTTTGATGAGGATTTCGATGATGCTTTGTCCTTGGCCACTTCTTGTTTTGAGTAAGTTCTATATTTTTTTTTAGTATTACTTGAACCTGCATATAATTTAAATAAATTCTAAATACGTACTGTCTATCTTATGCCAGTGGAAGAAATAATCACTTAGATGGAAAAAAAAAATAAACTGGGGAATAAAAGATAATGAAATAAAATGTCGCACAGACCAATGTTTTGCTCTAAGGGCCATTGACCTCAAGTGTCCCGTTTTAGTATTTATCCACCAGATCCTACCACGCTAATGTCAAAAAATTAAAGCTCGCAAGAAATCATTAAACTTTTGCTAACGAAGTAATTCGTTCGGACGTATAATTATGATGTAACGAAATCGTGTCTTTTTGTCAAAGATAATTCGACAAAATTTGGTAAAAGCTTTACTATTGCTCCAAGGACGAAGTCTATTGAGTAGTTCTTTATATTAGGGGGTTATATTATATTTTGAGGTACGGTCTATTGTATACCCTTCTCCATGTGTGGTAAGGGTTAATATAAGTTTGTAATTTCTACATTTTTCATTTGTGACCCCTTAAAAAACCGCGACAACTCGATTTTTTTTTATAAAAATTTGTTTCACCAACATTTTTTTACTAAAATTTTTTTCACCAAACTTTTTTTTATCAACATTTTTTTAACAAAAATATTTTTTTAATTTGAAAGTAAATTTTTAATTTTGCTTAACCCCCATTAACACGATGCCTGGTTATACGTTAACTAATAGTTATACTGTCGGTTAAAATTATTATTGTATGAAAACTGTCAGTTAACTATTAGTTAACACATAACCGGCCTTCGTGTTACTGGGGGTAAGTTCATTTTTATTATAATTACATACTCTGTAATAATTCAAAGAATACCATTGAAAATAAATTTTAGACAATTGACTAATTGGAATGCATTTTCTACCCTGCCAAGGGCGCCATCAACAATATTTGTTTTCAAGTTCTATTGTAAATATCATCCACTAGCTGACCCGGTGCGCTTCGCCACCCCAATTGGATGAAATAAATAGTACTATTAAGTCTCCGTTTGTGAATTAATACTAATTCAGGATAACATGTCTCTAGTTTCATGTTTATTAATTCATAACAAAAAGTACCATTCGAATAAAGAAAGAGTACCAAAAAGTCTCCCCCACGAGTTCTAACTCACTTAGGACCATATATGCTTAATTTCATGTTTCTAAGTCCATTGTTATAGAAAATTCAAAAAGTACCATTAGAACACATTTTGGTACCTAAATATTATCCCCTATTCCAAACACTAACTTCACTCAGATACATATCAGCTAACTTTAATGTCGATAAGTGAAATAATGTAAAATATTAAAAAAGTACCATTAGGAGAAAAATACCAATTTCCCTTTTCCTCCTTGAACACCACTCAAGTTTGAAATTTAAAAATATTCCATTTTGCCAAAATTGTTTATGCTAAAGACATGTCTCAAACGATTAAAATCTGTGTTAATGTGCCCAAGAAAAAATATGTTTTAATAAAAGTACTAAACTGTTTACCAGGATTTGACCCAATATAAACCTTGGCACTCGAGTTCCTAATAACAACCTGTTAATGTTAAAAAAATTATCAAAATTGGCTTAATAATTTTAAATAAAATGTATTTTCCCTATTTTATCCCCTTTTTGGAATTTTTTTTCATCCCCATTACGGTGGTAAAATTATATTCAAATAAATTTCTGTATCGTGGTGGAAGCTCATAATAAAATATTCGTATCTCTGTCAAATTAAAAAAAAACTTATTTTATGAAAAAGTACCAAAAATAAACACAATTTTTATCCCTTAAGGGTTCGAATTTCCAAAAAGTACCAAACTTATATTTTTTGATAAGTAAAGAATACGATTTAAAATTTGTTTCTATGTTTATTAGTTTAAAAGATACATAGGGTGCCCAAAAAGTACCAAAATAGTGTTTTTACCCGTTCGAATTTCGAAAAAGTACGAAACACTTGTCAGCTAATGTTCTAAATGGAGTAACATGCAATTTTAAGTTTTTTTGTATCTTTATTAGTTTTGAAGATATAAGAATTTCCAAAAATCCCTTCTTATCGGATCATTTTGGGGAGGTAGGAATCCACAGTTAAAATTTCATGATTCTAGCTTCAGTCGTTTGGGCTGTGCGATGATGAATCAGTCAGTCAGTCTTTTATATATATAGATTATCTAAATTAAAAATATTTTTTTTTTTCCAAAAGTAGTTTTTAATATTTATCAAAGTATACTTTTATGAATGGTATATAAGATTCGGCATAACCGAATATAGCACTCTTACATGTTTTTCAGTCACTTTTTTAACAAACGTTTTCCATAAAAAATTTGTTCTACAAAATTAAAAAAAAAATTCTTACCAAAATTTTTATTTCACCGATAATGTGTTATAATTAGCCAAACGATTTCTTACCATTTTTTTTTTTTTCTAAAATTTTGTTTTGGTTGCCTAAAATGTTTTATAGTTCGCCAAACGATGACCGCTTTGAGGATTCGATTGTTGACGTTGATAAAACTACAACAGCAAGTACACCACCACCGCCACAACAATACGTTATTCCCAATCCTTCGCTAAATAAGGACTTAAAGTATTTTAAAATACCAAAACTAAATACTTCAGCAGCTACATGCTCAAAAATAACCGAAAAAGAACCAGATATAAATATCTTAGATAAACTAAATACTTCAGCAGCTACAAGTTCAAAAATAGCTGAAAAGGAACCAGACATAAAAAAGTTAGATACTACCGCAAAAGCAACAAAACCTATGCCAAAGATACAGATACTCACAAATTTTGAAAACATAACCAGAACAGTTAAAAACGATTTTGTAGTTCACTCTAAAGAAAATTCGGTAGAAGTATTATTAGCAGATGAAATACCAGCTATGGTGCATATAATTTCTAAAGTCTTTGGTATCACTTGTTTACCATATTTAGTTGACAAATGTTTTGCCATCACACACTGTCAATTATCCCATCAGCTCAACGATGTCGATACTGTTTATGAGTATTTAAACACTTTAGACAAAATCACTGTCAATTTGGCCTATCAAGTTCTATATAATCATGCAAAATTATATAAAGTATATTTCAAAGTATTTTGTACTTATTACGCCACTAAAAATGAGCGCATAAAACTGCTGAATATAGTCAATGATTGTGAACGTTATCCGGAAAATGCGGAATTTATTATTGTCATCTATGAGTCGCTGGTTAAATGTGGTTTGAGTCGTGTTAATGCCTGCCGTCTAATATTGAAACGCATACGCGAAACAACCACTGCATCAACAATTGTGGAAGCGCTGGTCGCCATTATAATGAAATCTGATTGGACCATGTTCACCGATTTTATTGAGAAGTACACCCAAGAAATGTATAAATTTAATTTTCGTATTGGCATTTTGGAGCAAATGGCACCAGCAGTTTTAAATAGCAAGGGGCCCCATCTAAAGCAGGTCTTTGGAAAGTGTGTTCAAACATTGCACTGTGACGACACTGGTCTTTTGCTTCATTCTCCGAGTCTAATACAATGTGTGGCTCTGTTGACCACCAATACGTAATAAAGTAACTCGCCGCAAAATTAGTCGTAATGACTTCAAAAATTTCTACTTTCTAAATTTTAAATAATTTTTTTATGCAATTAAGACGACCAGAGGTGAATAAACGACGACGGTACGTTTGAATTCATATATTTCATCAATATATATTAAAACATTTGAAGAATTATTTTATTTTCTTTTTTTTTATTACAGAATTACCTTATGGAAAGGTATTTATTTATATATTTTTTTTTAATTTGTTATTTTACAATTTTTTTATATAGTTTTTATTGATTTATTTTAAATCCAATTTATTAATTATAACACTAGTTTGTCCACATGAATTATTTTCCTTTTTATGTCAAGTGTGTTTATTATTCAATTAATTATGCATATTCCAAATAAAATCTTCTTACATAGCACTTAACTTGAATAACATACAGGTTATGCTGTTAAAAGGTGGCCTGGCCTTATAAAACAATGTTTGACTTAAAAAATTCAAATAAATGTTTAATAAAATTTAAATAAAAATCTAAATAAAATTCCTATTTTTATGATAGATGAAACTGTACTCATAAATTGGGAACTAATTGCCTTACTAATTTGTTATACTTGTTTTAAAATAAATTAGTTTTTTTTTTTTTTTGTTTAAAATTGTCTAAATGAAGTTTTAATATACTGAAACAACCATTGATGAATCTACTACAACAAATATTTATAATTCATTTTGTAATAATACCCATTCATCTGTGTACCTATAAAATCTTGTGAATGACTAAGGAAAGTCGATTTAATGATGACGATCTATTTTTGATTGATATACATATGTTTTCTAAAGTTCTCAGATCTGTCTGGTATAAAATAAACAAGAGCGAAACATAGAGCGAAATTCCTAATTGTCTCTTTTACATTACGTTATGAAAAATATATTATCTCAGAAATAAAATTCTACTTTCATTAAAAACGCAAAAATGCTGCGTGGCACATAGACCGTCCTGTTGAATCAACATGTCGTTGGTATCCATATCATCCAATTAAGCCCAAACAAATTTGGAAATCATCGAGCTATAGCGCTCGCCATTGACGGTGATGTCCTGGCCAACATCTCATGTGGATTGGTATCGTCCCAATTTCCACAATTTTGACAGTCAGTTCGACAGATGTAGCTTCAACAATATGACCGCTATCAACTGTCAAAGTTCGGAAATACAATAGGGAAGACCCTTAATATATTTTAACAAAAAAATAAGAACAAAATTAAATTCTGAAAATTGAAAACAAACTAAAAAGTATTTATTATTATGGTATTGGCAAAACAATGGAAACTTATGTTTCTTTTTTATCAGAGACCGAAAATTACGCATCCATATAATCAAAATACCCAAATTGTGATTAATATTTAATTTTACAAAATAAATCACTCAAAATAACAGTTATAAAAGGATTTTTATATCTTTATTAGTTTTTGAATTTTTATATCTTTAGTAGTTTTTGTTGTTTTTTAACAAATTATAAAAAGAATATGAAGAATAGTAATTTTTTTTTTCAATTTAAATTGTGGAATAGACGTTTGTAACTTGTACATTTTTCATTTGCGACCCTACAAAGTATATATATTCTGGATCGTTATAGATAGCGAAGTCGATATAGCCATGTCTGTCTGTATGCTGAAATCAACTTCCCGTAGCCCCCAAATAACTTACAAACATAATTGATACATCAATACATCGGGAATTCTTCCGGCTCGGTCGCTACTTAAAATCGAGAAAATTGGCCCACAAATGGCTCATATAAAACCGGGATAATGATAGATATTTTAACGTCCATTGCAACGATGTATATAAGGCTATAGTAATTTGGACATACAATGGGTCAAAATCGGGAAATTTTTGGTCATACATTTTTTTTCACTAAAAATTTAAAAAAAAATTTTTTGGAAAAAACAAAAAAAAAAAAAATTAAATTTTGTTTGCCTAAAAATATTTAAAATTTTATTTTAAAGCATAATTTGGTATGCAAGATTCGGCACAGTCGAATATAGCTCTCTTACTTGTTTAAATTGTTTTTAGAAAAAATTATTTTTTTTTTTAAATTTAAGTTTAAATTTGTTGATTGTTTTAATTTTTCCATATGAAATTGGAAATTTTACATAAAATGATTTATTTATTTTATTCAAGGGTTGATTTGCATCAAATGAATTTTTTGCCATTTACGAAAAAAAATAAATTATAAAAAACCCATCTTGATTATATGTGATTTTTCTGTTTCTCTCAAACACTAACCTAAAATGTTTTCCTATAAATCACGCTCTCATTAGTGAATGGTAAATCGATTACGAGTATGGTCGAGCATCGATTTTCACGGTCTAAAATCGATTTTTTCGTGATCGATTCTATACTCCGATTTTTATGCCGAAATCGATTTTTGATGACGATTAATCGAAATAGAAATCAAATTCCGTAATTTTTAGTATTGTCTTCGTTTTTGCTTTCATTAAATTTTACAATATATTAATCATTAGCTGACAGCGAAAAATATTCACGGAGGATCTTATTTTTTAAAGCGAAATTTTTTCCAAACTTAAGAAATTTTTTCCAAAAAATTGTTGTCAAATGTTTGCCGTTTCAGATTATTAAATGAGCACCTCATTATAAAGGAGTTATAATACTCTTTCAAAATATGATTTTAATCCGTAATTATAGCGTATGTGAGTCATTTGCTATAGTTCCCAAAAATGCAGATCGATTATTAAAAAATCGATTACTGGGTTCGATTAATCGACTGTTGAAATCAATATGAAAATGGTTGATCGAAAAGTCGAAAATCGATTATAAGCTTTTCATACCATTCACTAGCTCTCATTGATTTTTACAAAAATTATGTGACTCATTTTTTTGTTGGATAGCCGTTGGACAGCGACGATGCATTGAAACAATAAAAGAAGTAATCGTCTCCTTTGTATGTATGTATTTTTCGATCTACAATTTCCCCAGAGGTTTTTTATGGGATTAAGATCTGACGATTGGACAGGCCACTTCAAAACACGTACCTCATTGAATTGTAATCACTTGCTTACAAACATAGAGGAATCCGATATAACCGATTCCAGTCATATTATCGTTTATAATATGAATTGGACCCATACTTTGCCCTGAAAAAACACCACACAAAAATATAGGCACCGGTAAACATTATTGTATAATTTGTGTACGTGAAGTCTAGTCTCCTTGTTTGCAGCCGTCTTACAAATATTGTATTTAGATTCATCCTATTCTACTAGTTTAAATGTTCTTTGGCAAATTGTATACCAACTGTTCGGTATTTTAGAAATTCGAGATTTTTACCCGGTGCGATTGCCAATACCGAATAATTTATTTATTTATTTATTTTTATTCACAATTCATGTAATAATTTGTCCTATAAGTTCAAGAACTAATTTCCAATTTTAGATTATTGATAATCTATTAAATTATCTTGTCTTGAGGTCTTTCTCCCAAATGTTGAGTATTTACAGTACTGGGCTAACGAAATTTTTTTTATAATTTTTTGCAAAACTTGACTATTTTTACTATTTAAAAAAGTTATTTTGCTTAAAAGAAAGAAGTTTTCACAATAAAATATCGTTTTCTTACCACAGTTTCGTACTAGATTAAAGGAAGAGTTTGCATTTTGTCTTTAATCTAGTACGAAACATTCGTAGGCGTAAGACGTTTACACCAACCACGATAAGGGTGATTATTTTTGTTTTAGTCTTATTTCTTGCAGAAGTTTCCATTGTTTTGCAAATGCTAAGAAGTATATAATAATTCTATAAATGTATTTTTGTAAAAAAAAAAATGCACAAATTTACTATATTTGAATTTATCTTAGAAATATACATTTATATTTGGTCTTGTTTTTGAAAACAGAAATTACGGAATATAGTTTTCAATAAAAGTTGCTATTGTATTGTCACTCACTGTTTATAACAAAAAAAAACTAACTTAAACTTCGTTTAAAAAAACTTAATTTTGCAAAAAAAACCGTTCTTATTTTGTAATAATAAAAAAAACATATTTTTGAAAGTTTCCTCATACAACTTGTTTTATAAACTTTTGATAAAATAAAGATTGTATGAATACAGCGTTTAGTATTCGTTTATACAAAAAATTACTTTTTCTTTTAAAAGCTTTTATTCAGTAGCTAAAACATCCTAATGTGTTCTCAATATTTTAAGTTTTTAAATACTTCTACATATAACTATGTGTGTTTTCTTTCTTAGCTAGATAATTTTATTTGTTTAACTAAGACGCAATATCGAGGTAATGTGTTGTTATATGTAGTTTGTTTTTATTCGAGAACACACACACAAAATAGAAAGAAAACACTAACCAAGAAACAAATGTTTGTGTTTAGTGTTAATAAAATTAAATTATTTCATAATTGTTGTCCCCAATGATAAATACGAAAAGCAAACCCGTTTGATAAGCAAATTGTTTGTCATGTCTGAGAACTCAAAAGATTAATGACACCCGTGCCAAGGTAGATAGTCCCCTTGGTAGCCATGCGTATGCATATATTTCTATTATAACACATACTATCTAAAGATAAGTTTGGCAATTCTTAGAAATAAATAAACAAATTATTGTTGTGTTTGTGATAATATGTATACAGTTTGTTTATTTTTATTAATAATATATTTATCACTTTGTTGTTGTTGCTTACAGTTTGAACAATTATAAAAAATAACAAAAATAGGTTATTGAATAAAAAAAAATATATTGTGATTTTTTTTTCAAATAATAATGTATAATTTCTTTTTTTCCTTTTAATATAATATAAAAAAATATTTGAGTCCAAAAATACTTAAAAACAAATTAAGATAAAAAATTGTTGCACATTAAAGTTATGGGATTTATGAAAACAAAAAATATTTTAATACATATTACAATTTTCATTTTTTTTTTTTTTTTGGTTTATGGCAAAGCTAGCGAGACTAGATTAATTCTCCATTTTCATTGACCTTAATAACTTTAACACTATCACTGTTTTCGGCTAAAACTTCATCGAATGTCTTGCCTTTGGTGTTGGCAAACCATCCAAGATTGTCAATGATTAAATGATTGACCGAACAACCATCACACTGCAATATCACCACTCCACTAGTGTAGGCCGCCTCAGAAACTTGTTTGACATTGCGTGTGTTGCAGAGCTTACAGCGGTAAACAATGTCAACTTTACGTGACATGCGACGAACATTTTTCAGAGTAGTTGGTGATATGGAACCCGTAGATGTTTTGGAGGGGAATTTCTTTCCCGTAAAGATGGTGGCATCTAGTATTGATTTTGGTATGATCAATGGTTCCTTTGGTCTATTCTCCGACTTGTTGTTTGTACCATTTGGATTGAGAGGTGCTGCATTGGTGGCATTGTCCACTGGCTGTGTTATATTAATGAGCGCGTTTTGTCCATTTTGTCGGAGATAGTTGAGGGTACGCGATGTGAAGATGTTACGCAACGTATTCATGGCTATTTTTTACTATTTACAAAACTCATTACGATTATCTTTTAGTTTTCTTCTATTAATTATATACAAAGATTTTTTTATATTGTTTTTTATGATAAAACAATTAACTTTTATTTATGTTTCTTGTTAACCACTTTCTTCTTTCGCCAATCAAATACAAAACGACACAGAATTGGTGATGAAGGTAGAAGTTAATCCAGAACGGAAAAAAATCCATCAGCTGTTGATAAAAATAAATCAAAGTTGCCATATTTCTATAACGTAACCGAAATAACTGCAAATACCGTTATAGATATAATCGTAAATATCGTTACCGTTATGCAAATACATATTTTTTTTTTTCAAAAATTGAGTTTATAGGAATAAAGTGAATTTCAAATGTAATAATAGCTCTGTTCAATAACTAAAAGTTGTTACTAGTTAGTAACAATTGTTACTGGAAAAGCGTTCATTAACTCAAAAAACTAGCAAGTAGAGAAAAAATCAAGAACGTACAAATTTTAGAGAGTGTTCTCTCGTTGCAAACTATTACAAGTTCTATTTCTATAACGTAACCGAAATAACTGCAAATACTGTTATAGATATAATCGTAAATATCGTTACCGTTATGCAAATACATATTTTTTTTTCAAAAATTGAGTTTATAGGAATAAAGTGAATTTCAAATGTAATAATAGCTCTGTTCAATAACTAAAAGTTGTTACTAGTTAGTAACAATTGTTACTGGAAAAGCGTTCATTAACTCAAAAAACTAGCAAGTAGAGAAAAAATCAAGAACGTACAAATTTTAGAGAGTGTTCTCTCGTTGCAAACTATTACAAGTTCTATTTCTATAACGTAACCGAAATAACTGCAAATACCGTTATAGATATAATAGTAAATATCGTTACCGTTATGCAAATACATATTTTTTTTCGGCTTAAATCAAGATCAATGAAACAGCTTGCATTTTAATAATTTTTTTGGTGTTGATAGCTCTCATAATTATAAGTACAAAAACGTTAAAATTTTTGCCCGCTCTCTCTTAGTTTAAGACTTAGAGAAATTTAAAGTCAATATATATAATAGTAAATTTCTCATATATTTGGGAAATAATCTTATCATTATGGATAGTGCTTCAAAATACCTTTCATATGATATATAATATGGTACTTTTAATTAACACTGTGAACCAAAAATTCCTTTTTGAAAATATATGACAGTACTTCAGAAAATTTTGATATACAGAAAAAGTTATTTTAGCGAAGCCGGAGTTCGATATACCCCAGAGTTTAAAGTCTCTTCGCCCGTCCGAAGGCCGGCAATACAGAAAATGTGAATATTAAAAAAAAAAAAATAATGAAAATATAAACTGTTACTGCGATCTTGATTTGTTCCAAAGTAACTACTTGAATACTATTTGTATGATAAGTACTAGGACATTTTTCCATAAAATTTTTGTCAAATGTTTTTGTTATGTAATGAGCATCTCAATATAAAGGAACTATGCTACCCTACAAAATACGACTTTAATATGTAATTATATCTTATAATAATTAACGGACCTATTATTGGGTTCGGTTTATCCACTTTAAAAATCAAAAAGAAAATATTTTATCGAAAAGTCGAATACCAGACATGTGGAAAATGTTAAAGATTTTTTCTGTCTAAAATTTTGTGTACAAAAGTTATTTATTGAAAATTTTGTGAATAACTGTTTTTTTTTTTTTTTCAATCGAAACGTCTGTATAATATTTTTTCTATGGAAAATTGCATGTATAAGGACATAAACAAAACAAATTTTACTACGTATTTAAAATTTTTGAAAAATAATATTCAAATTTTGAATATTATTTTTCAAATCACCATCCCTGACCAACATAATCCATTTAAGAAAAACAAAAATTTTGTAAACAAACATCATATGTTTGGTATAAACAAAAACATAACCTAACATTTATTACAAATTATAAACTGGATATTTGCTGTTCCAACACATTCGTTATTAACAAACATGCACTTGTCCAAATTATGCCGGGTCTTAAACACTAAATTATTACTAAATAATTTACAACAATCAGTAAGTGATGTACGAAGACTGGCTAGTAATTATAAAAGGCCACATTTAAGCACTAAAAGTGACCAATTGGCTGAAATAAAAAACACATACTTTCGTAATCGTACAGAATTAACTACTAAAGATTGGCAAACGGTAACAGAAATATTAATAAAAAATTATAAACATATTAACACAAATAATGTGGATGCTGTTATAGTGGGTGTGTGTAGCGATGCCGAGCATTTGTTATTGGCAAAAAGTTATATTAGACATTTGGTGGAAAATGGTAAACAGCCCAATGAGGCTACATTGGGAAAATTGCTGAAAGTGTACAATGCTGCTTACCATGCAAGAGGAGGTACTGCAGATGCTCTAGTCAAAGAAGAACAAGAGGAAATATTGGAGATTTATAAACGAATGAGGTCTAAACATGATATATTAGATTCTTTATCATGCGAAAATTTAATTTGTGGTTTGGTAGCAACAGACAAGTGGAAAGATGGCTTGGATTTATTAGAAATGATGAAAATATCCAGTAATGCTCCAAGTTTACCTGCCTATACTGAAATAATTATCAAAGCATTTGCCACCAACAATTTGTCCTTGGGATGGCAGCTAATGAATCAAATGATTGAACAACGGAAACAGCCAAAATGTGAAATATTTATAACTTTGTTGGACACAATTCTAAAACATCATGTTAAAGATTTTCACACAGAAGTAGAAAATATTTTCAAATTCCTTGAAACTCATGATATTCTTATAACACAAAGAGTTGTCAACGCTTTACAAGACATTGCAATGAAACATCCTAATCTATTGGTGGCTACAACTTCTAAATTGAAACGTTACGGCAAATGTTCTGCATGTGGTCTTCATATGAAAAATGTTTCACTGAGTGATGAGGACTTTAAGAAATTACAAACATCTTTTCTAGATAAAGTTCTAATAAGAAATGATGTTTTTCAAAAGTCCACACCTCAAGAAGTTAAACAGTTTTGTGACTATGTTGAACAAACAGGGCCGTATGATTGTGTTGTAGATGGTCTTAATGTCGCCTACTCCATGGGAAGTAAAAAACCAACACAAGCATTGGCTAATATGGTAAAACGTTATTTTTTTGTACTAAAAGCAATTTAATTGTATATAAATTTAATTTTTTAGGTAGCGTCTGTTGTAAAATATTTCCACAATAAGAATAAGTACGTTTTAATTTTAGGGCGTAAGCATATGAACAAATGGCCGAAGAAAACAATGCAATATGTAAAGGACAATGCAGCTGTGTTCCTAGCCAATGACATGTAAGTCGATTATTTTGGCATAGTTTGTTACTATACCTTAAAATGCAATTTTCCACTTTTTAGCTCTCATGATGATCCATTTTTATTATATGCCGCTTTAAAAAGTGGCCAATCGACTGATTTCTTCTCAAGAGATTTTATGCGACAACATGCTTTTCTTCTCGGTCCCGAACTTAAAACAATCTTTCGCAGGTGGCAACAGGAACATCAATACTCTCTGGTGACGCAAACAGAAAGTGGTAAAATTATTGTTAAGGAACCCATACGCCATTTAATATGTGCCCATAAAGTACAGGATATATGGCATGTGCCTTATAAAAATGAGTTTTCTCCAAATATTACAGATAGTTTTGAAATACCTGAAAATTGGTTGTGTTTGAAAATTATTGAATAAATACATACATATATAGAAATATGTTTATTTACCAGATATTTTGATTTTAAATACTACAAAAAATCTACCTATTTGAAACGGTTAAAAGCTAACGGCAACGATAATTTCAGTATGACTTAAATGATTAATAAAGTTTACAAAAATTAAAACTAAGGTGATATTGGTAGTACATTTAAAATTCTATATATTTCAATAAAATCAATTATTGAAACCAACAATTTGTATTTTCATGATTTAAAAGTTATTTACAGCGGTATTTACGATTATATTGGTAACGGGTTTTTAGCGGTAACTGTAATTGCAGTTATTTTGGTAACGATAGTAGAGCTGAAAAGGTATTTTAACGGTAACATTAGCCAACCTTGTCAAAAATAAATCAAAGCTAATTTTGAGTTTTATTTCAAATATTAATATTTTTTTCGTAATAAAACAAATTTTTAGTTAAAAATATTTTCATTTGTATTCTTAATAACTGAATTTTTTATTTATATACAAATTACAAAAATGGCGAGTGAAAATATTGAAGATTGGGATCAGCCTTTACCAACCCCAGAAGAAAGTAGCGAGGACTTCGATGAGAAGCTTACTTTTGAGAAACGCCAACATAACAATAATCTGAATAAACTAAAAGACTATGTAGAATTAATGGCATATAGACCAGTTAAATCACCACATGTTAGGACCTATACTGAATCTTTATCGAAACCTAAGAAAAGATCTTTACTGGATAATGCAATACAATTTTCCGAGTTTATGGTACCATTAGAAAGAGGCAAACGATTAAAACGTTTAGCATCTAAGCACGATACAATTACTGTGGAGTAAGTATAGGGAAGACAAATATTTTTAATTGTACAGGTTAGATGTTTCTAATTTTTGTAGACAACTTGAGCAAGTAATTCGATCTGAAAAGACTAAAGAGCGTCAGAAAGAGGATACTTTAAAACGTAAACAAGAAATATATTACGAAATGCTCACAAAACTGGAACTGCAATGTAGGACGCAATATTTAAATGTAATGCTGAAAAAGTTTGCTAATTTTATAGCGAAATTAGCAACAACAATGCATATACCAGCGACATTAGTTGATCCCTATGATCGCATGCAACGGGGTATATTCTGTAATATTTTACAATCAATTGGTGTGGAACCAACAACACAGGCTGTAATTTATTACAATACCAAAGAGGGTAGTGAATATGAAGTGTGCCATAAATTATCACATGCACTACTTAGTCTTATTATTAAAGCGCTAGATAAAGCTTCTACACGTAATCCAGATGAAGTACAGCCTGTAGAAGCTGATTTCAAAATGGACAATTATATAAAGGAAAGATTGTTGAGTGCGGCTGAAAAGAAAATACACAATAACAAACGTGACAGACATAAAAAACTTGATAAATCCGATACTTTAGATAGCAAATTGGAAAAATGTGTTCACAACGTTTAAAATAATTTGGAATTAAAAATACAAAAATGTTTAAAGTATTCATGTTCATTGCAATCTTTTTAAAATTTAACAATTAATTTCGGCCTGACATATGGGCATTTTCAGTGTCCCGAATCCTACATTCGTACGCCTTTGAAATCTAAATTTTTTCGACATCATCACTGCCTAATGTAGCACTCTGCTTTAATACCAAAGTTTTGGCAACTCTATGTTTGTTACCTTTTCAAAGTGAATGTCATAGTTTCATAAGAAGAAGCTATACACATCTGTATAGAAGAAAAAATTGTTTTAATGAATTTTAATAAAAATTTTAAAGAAAAAACGTAAAAAAATTACTAAAATGATTTGTCGTTTATGTTTAAAAGACATTCCAAAAGAATCTAGTATTAAATTGTACGAAAATTTAGACACATCCGACGATTCAATAGAAATGGTCAAACTCATTGAAAAGTATCTGGAAATCGAAGTAAGTACAAGTGAAAAAATGGAGTCGTGATTTTTCTCTATTATTTGTTTTTAATTGGTGCCATTTTTCATTCGCGTAGATTAAACACAATGACATTGTTTCCACTATTATATGCCAAGATTGCTATGATCACTTGGAAGAGTTTCATCGATTTTCGCAACAAGTGGCCGAGAAACAACTAACACTGCGTAATGAGTTTTTGGATGTGAATCTTAAGAAAGAATTCAATTTTGATGACAATGACGATGCTTGGGACAATGATGATCATGAAGACAAAATTGATCCAAAAGAAACCACACAAGAGATGACCATAAACTGCCCAATAAGTATGTTTAAGGATGAATCAGACGATTATGAAAAGGATGAGCAGGAAATGCCCACTGAGGATTTAATGGATACAGTTGTATGTAACAATGAGAAAGATATTATAGCACCAGATAGTGTTGCTGTCAATGATGATGATTATATACCTGCTCAAATTTCCTCAGATGGTAAGGTTTTGTAACTTTTAATTACTTTTAAATGCAGTACAACTATAGTCATATTTTCTGTTTTGTAGATGATGATGTTCCATTGATAAAACTAAAATCCACTAAGAAAACTTCACAAAAGAAGAAACGTAAGAAAGCGCCAGCAAAACCTCGCGAGATCAAAGAAAAGAAGCCGGCTAAAAAGAAATTATCTGCACAAGATGAAGTGGCCATGTCAATAGATCTAGTATGTGATATTTGTCAAACACGTGTAGAAACATGGAAAGCTTTAAGGGAACATTTCCTGCTGGCACACACTAAAACTCCATATATTAAGTGTTGTGACATTGTTTATCGTAAACCACGAGAACTTATTGAACATCTTGAGTGGCATAAAAACCCTGATATGTTTAGGTAAGTACGATATGATTGCATATAATTATATACATTTATATGTGCGAATTTGAATATTAATTAAATACAATGTTTATTATTTGTTAATTATTTACAGATGTCAAATTTGTGATAAAAACATGTCTAGCGCCCGTAATTTAACCATACATATTACATCAGAACATCCCGATGAAGCTGATTCAGTAGAATTCTACGAGTGTGAACATTGTTCCAAACGTATACGCAATTATAATTTATTCAAAAAGCATATGCGGTCCCACAACAAAGATCAGGAAGTTGAATGTCATATTTGCAATAAAAGGTAAGATAATTTATATAACTTTGTTTTACATATATACCGAAAATAACTCGTCCACTTATAATTTTCCTTAAGTAACATTAATTTATAATGTTTGTGGATATATCACTGCGATATTAAGTTATGTGCAAAAATTTGTAGTTTAAAGTTGCAAAAACAAAACCGTAAAAGAAATTGAAAAGGTCCGTTTATCTAAACATAAGTCGCCTCAGAAAATAGATAGTTATATGTGTAACATTTCTTATTATTTTGAAGCCTAAAAGTGTGGAAACTTTGCAATACTAAAGGTAAGAAAGAATGAAACATACAAACATAAAACAAACAAAAAATTATAATTTCTGTAACATCGACAAGCGTGCAGTTATTTTCAGTCTCTGGTTTTAACTGAGTTCGTAATCAGGATATTTTCACAATGAAAATAGCTGTGCTAACTAGAATCTGCGTATAAATTTCCATAAGGGAAAGTTAGCACGTAAGTTACATAGTTATTTAAATGCAGATTGTTTTATTTATCGCAAAATTATTAAAAAAAAAGTAAGAATTATATTCGGCTGTGCCGAATATTATATACCCTTTTCATTAAGATAAATAAAACAAATGTTGTTAAACAAATTTTGAGTGAAAGAAAATTTGTTTGGGTGTAAAAAAAATGTTGGCGCTAAAAATAATATTTTCCCGATTTTGATCCATTGTCTGTCCGAATTTCTATGGCGTTTTTCAATGCGTCGTTGGAAATGTTTTTGAAATGAGTATCATTGGATATCCATATTGTCTATGTTAATGACTTAGTAATCCACATATAGAGTAAAAATAGGCTAAAAATCGAGGTAGTCATGGTTTTTTGCTTATTGTGGACCAATTTTTCCAAATCATCCGAACCAGGACTATTGCGGATATATTGATGTATCAATCATGTAAGTTTGTTCTAAATTACAATAAATAAAAAAGCTTCAGAAAGACTATATCGACTCCGCTATCTATAACGATCCAAAAATGGCTAGATATAAGCAAAAATGCGACTCAATTTGATCACCTATTTTTTATTTATTTTAATTCAAAGTATGTAATAATAAAAAGCCATAACTTTTTTCAAAAAAAATTATGTTTAACATTTTTTTTTTGTTCACCAAAATTTTGTTTAATCAAAATTTTTTTTACCAAAAATTATTTTCAAAATGTACAAATGTGAACTGTTTTATTCAAAGCTGTTAGCTCTAATAAATAATTGTAGAGTAAACAACGTCCACAAAATTTTGCTAAAAACAGTGGTTAGGTATTTTACTAACTATTTGCTATGTGTACCTTTAGACATAAAATATACATGTAGCTTTTTTATACATTATACGAAATATACATATCCGAAATTCTTAAATAGCTGTTTTCAACAATAGAAACTCGTGAAGTCATGGGATTTTCATTATTTATCAAATATCAAGAGCTAATAAAGATTTAGAACAATTTTCCAGCTAAAATAGAAAATATGTTTATTTGTATGGAAATTAGATATTAACAAAATTAAAACTTTTAAGTTATCCTTTTTAACAGACAACACTGATTCCTATTAAACATTATTGATACATCAGATAAATACAAAAACGGACTCATAGTATTACAATACCATTTTCTTGCACATATTTATCTGCAAACGTACTGTGACTGTTAATTGATCAACAGTGATCTTTTAACATTTAAGAGTTTTGGTTTTTGTCTCTGCTTTAGCATATTTATCTTCACTCACATACTTTTTACATAATTTTGTTAAAATAATTAAACTCTTAAAAAATATTGGCTTTGTTGTTATGCTTTAACAACAAACACAAAAATATATAAATTTTGTTTATTACGTGAAAAAAAAGTCTCCTTAAATGTATTTTTAAATTAAATTTCATATAGATTTCCATCAGAATACCATTTAGAACGTCATATCAGTAACTATCATAAGAAAGTTCCTCTTCATGTCTGTGATATTTGTGGACGTATATATAAAACTAAAGCTGCATTTAAACGTCACTGTGATGAGCATCAAGGTATTGTTTCTCAGGCTGTACAATGTTCGATATGCAGTACATGGCTTAAGAATGAAGATAGCTTACGTTTACATCGTTTCACACATGAGGAACATCCAGCGCCGTGTGATATTTGTGGGAAATTGTTCAAAACAAGTCGCAGACTATATAGACACAAAGTATATTGGCATAGATTGGATACAAATTTACAATGTAGTTTTTGCGATAAAGTGTTCCGTCAAAAACGCAATCTAGATGAACATATGGCCATACATACCGGAGTTCAACTATATACATGCCCGCATTGCGGCAAAGACTCACGTTCGAGATCAAACATGTATGTTCACATTAAAAGAATACATCCAGATGAATGGTGGAAATCAAAAATGGAACGTCTGAACTTAATACCTAAAGATAATCAGTCTGACGAGGGTCAACAGTGAATTAAATTGTATATAAACTTTAGTAAATACGATTATAGATGTATAAACAATTTTACAGGAAAAATATATATAAATTTTCTTTTTAATTGTTTTTTTTTAAATATACTTATATTCTTATAGTATATATGTTTGTACATAATTGCTTTTATTAACTAACTAGACCCCTCATTTAAGAAAAATCTAAATGTTTATACCCTTTAGAATATTTATTGTTTTTGTTATGGCATTTGTAACACATTTATAAATTTTACTTTAAATTATAATCGTTTTAAAAACGAATGAAATTCATAAACAAAAACATTTTTTTTTTAAATGTTTAGATTTTCCTATTTTAAGTTTAATTTGTTATACAGCGGAAGAAATTCTATTCAGTGAATCAGTAGCGATGTTGTTATTTTAAATTATGTATTATTTTGTAGAAAACAACAGAAGAACGTTATTTTTTATATTTATAACAATTTTCGAAACGAATCTATTTTGTACTCGCTTTGTGGAATCAATTCATAGTTATAGAACAAAAGATACCAACTTTTCCCTCTTGATCAACAAGAGGATATTGACTCAAAATTTTAAAATTTTCAGTAGAGGCCAAACACTGTTAGTGGTTACATTTTAAGAGAATTTGGAAATTCGAATACATCATAGTAAGCAAATTCCAAAATACATATGTATATTTACATTGTTTTTCTTTAAAATGCTTGCAATTATTGCAAAATAAATCTAGGTTTTGAGATAATATCACTTTTCTGAAACTTCTCGATATTTTTTTTTTTATTATTTTATCAACAAAACAATATCAAATCAAAATAATGCCTTTTTTATGAAAATATACAATGTATTTCTATTTAAACTTTTGTATTAACTCAAAATAATACCTTTTTGTTGATATAAAAGTAGTCAGACTATCACGAAAAGGGTCTCAAATGTGGTTTTCAAGAAGAAAGAGTAATCGGAATACGTTGAAATTTTTACATTAGATATTTATTGATGTTGTTAGTTGATTTCTTGCAAAAAGTGAAATTTTTTTGTTAATGCAGTATTGTGATATCTAAAATGAATAGAATTATTAATACCATTGTTCGTTTCGTATTCATTGTAAGTCGAAGGAATCATAATTGCATATACGTCGTTAATCATTTTTTGAAATGTACCTTTTCTGATTTTGTTTCGGTTTATGAGTGCTTTTCATAAGATAATGAGATCTGGAAGTCCATTACCGGTGTTTAATAAATTTACTTTTAGGAGATCGTCTAGAAGTCCTCAGACTTCGGTGCCTAAAATTAATAATTCCTTCTATGAAAAATCATTTTTAATATGAATTGCTCCTTGTTGGTTATTTTTTCACATTTCAGCAATGTTTTCCGTATTAAACTGTTAAATGTTTTCTCAAACTATAGAGCTGCTTAATGCATATTTTGTTCTCTTTTTTTATAGCAAAAAATGTTTTCTCAAACTATAGAGCTGCTTAATGCATATTTTGTTCTCTTTTTTTTATAGCAAACTAGCTTCATTGTTAAGTATAATTATTTTTTTACTTGAGAACATTAAGCACATTTTCTTATTTAATTAAACCTTTTTTGCTATTGATTTAGTTAAACCTTTTGTTTTCTTACTATAATTATTGGTGCTTTTTTAATTTTGTATCTTTTTTTTTGGGGAACCGTTATAAATAGAATAATTCCGATTACATAGTTATTTGTGTTATTTATTATAACACTTTGTTAATTATTTCTTTAATCATATGTGTTATTGCTAAGTAAAATGTAAGTTTGGCTTTGAAGGCTTTGTAAGAGTATTACTTGAATAAATACAATTTTCACATTGTCAAAAATAATCACGTTCAAAATCGAATATGAGAATCCAGATTTTTGTAAAAAAAAAAATAATCTTAAGCAATTTAACTTTAAGTTTTTTGTTTAACTTTTTTCTCTATTTCCATAAATTAATTATATTGTTAGCTTAGTGTGTAAACGCGCTAAGTCAATTTCACAAATTTTACAGGAAAGACCAAAAACGTTCTAAATTTTATAAAGTAAATAATCACATTTTAGAAGAACTGCGTTGGTGTCTTAAAGTTCCTTTTATGGGACTTTACACATTTTCTATTACTTATTTGGTTTTTTAGTGGACCTAGCATATTTGCGTATAAAAATATTTCTGTAATTTTATCGTTTCTCTCATCAGTAGTCGAGAAGATAATAAATTTCAAAATCATCAAATATTTCCTTAAAAAAATTGTGCGCAATTCAAGAAAAAAAAAAATAATAACTTGAATCATAGATAAATACACATTACACATAGGAATGTCAAAGACCTATCTCAGTTGTCAAAAACCTAAGAGGTTATCACCATAGATAAATACACATAGATCGGAAACTCTCCTGTCAAAGACCTAACTCAGTTGTCAAAAACCTAAGTGGTGAAAATATATTAGTAAAAAAAAACTATGTGAAAACAAAAACAACACTCGTATGTGTAACATTTTTGAATAATTTTTTTGTTTGAGTTTTTTTTTCTAGTTTCCGCTCTATTGGTAAAATTGGTAAAAAAAACTATGTGAAAGCAAAAAAAAAAAATTTGAGTACTCTTTTTGTTTGAGTTTTTTTTGAGCTTTCGACAGGAGAGTTTCCGATCTATGTGTATTTATCTATTTATAGGACAAACTTTTTTTTAAATTGAATTAAATTAATTTAAAAAGTTGTGTCTTGCAATTTTAAATTGTTTATCAAATTCACAAACCGAATTTAATACTGGTATTAATCAGGAACGTTACATAATACGAAATCTTCGACCAGCCAAAATATGAAAGATAATAAAAAAATTCTATTCTAGTTCTATTTAGTTTTCGAAAATTTGTTTTTTGTACTGAAAGGTCTTAACTATAAATCATAATAAGAATAGGCGATAGTTAAACATTGAAAGCAATGCATAGGCTTTACGAATAATACAATTTTTACAAATAATTACATTATGTTTTGTTTTAAATCAAATTTTATATAGATTCTGCTCCGAAATTAATTTAACTCGTCATATCTGTAACATGCATAAATATACAAAATATCATGTTTGCGACGTTTGTGGTCAAAAGTATAAAAACAAAGAATCATTCAAAAATCATTATGCCAAACATCAAGGTATCATTGAACCAGCCGCACAATGTTCCATATGCAATAGGTGGCTTAAAAACAAGCACAGTCTGAGGTTGCATCGTTTTGTTCATGAGAAACACACAACACCATGCGACATATGTGGAAAGGTGTTTGATACCAAACATAGTCTGCGAAAACACAAGTCCTACTGGCACAAGTCCGACTTGAATTTACAGTGTAACTTTTGTGAGAAAGTTTTTCGACAAGAGCGTAATCTGCAAGAGCACATGGCTACACACACTGGAGTGCAGCTTTATAAATGTCCACATTGTCAAAAAGAGTCACGTTCAAAATCGAATATGTACGTTCATATAAAGAGGCAGCATCCAACTGAATGGTGGCAATCGAAAATGGAACGTTTGAATATAGATCCAAAAGCGGAGAATACTGAATTGCATCAACAATATTAAGAAATTCAAAGTTTTTTTTTGATTTTTTTTTTTTGTTTAACTTTTTTCTCTATTTGTAAAAATTATTATTGTAAATGTAAATATTATTTGTTGTTTATATGTAATATGTAAAATGAATACATAATTATTATTCAAATACAAAACAACTCATTTCGTATTAATGGAAACTGGTTTTTAGGAAAATTTTGAAAATTATATTGAATATTGAAGAAATTATAATGAATATAGGAATATTTAGGTGGCAATTGCACTGATTTTACGAATAATAAATTGTTTACAAATAATTACATTGTTTTGTTTTAAATTAAATTTTATATAGATTTTGCTCGGAAAATAATTTAACGCGACATATCCATAATATACACAAATATATTAAATATCACATATGCGACGTTTGTGGTCAAAAGTTTAGAAACAAAGACTCATTCAATTTACATTACGCCCAGCATCAAGGCATAATTGAACCAGCCGCACAATGTTCTATATGCCAGAAATGGCTTAAAAACAAAAACACCCTTAGATTGCATCGTTTTGTTCATGAGAAACATCCAACACCGTGCGACATATGTGGAAAGTTATTTGAGACCAAGCATAGACTGCGCCGACACATATCCTACTGGCACAAGTCCGACGTGAATTTACAGTGTAACTTTTGTGAGAAAGTTTTTCGAGAAGAGCGCAATCTGAAAGAACACATGGCAATACATACAGGAGTGCAGCTTTATAAATGTCCACATTGTCAAAAAGAGTCACGTTCAAAATCAAATATGTACGCTCATATAAAGAGACAGCATCCAACGGAATGGTTTAAATCTAAAATGGAACGTTTAAATATAGATCCAAAAACCGGAAATCTTTAATTTCCTCAACAAAATTACAAAATTTTTTTTATTCTGTAAATTTGTATGTCTTTTTATTTGTATAAATACGAAAATGTTTAATTTATATGTATGTATATTGTATTTATTATTTAAAACAATTATTATTATTTAAACAGAAGTAAATAAATAATTGCGTATGAATACAATCTTTTTTATTTTATTTGCGCATAAAAAAAAATCTAATTTTGGCACACTCTAACGGAAAATCATGTAACTAAATTTGAAATGTTTCTAAAATGTGTTATTTGCGACTAGACTGAAATTAACATTATATTACAATAGCTGTAAGATTGTTGTTTAAAAACTAAAAATAATGTACATATGTACAAATATTCTACTAAAAGGGTGCTGAAGAAGGACGTAGCGGATTGGCTTTATATATAATTCAGGTTAAGTTTTTGATAATGTGATTAAAGATTACATGTATATTAATCCCGATTTTATCCTTGCCTTGATATTAATGATCGTTAAAGTGTTTTCAAGGAAGTATTTACGTAGGAGGTAGTTTATGGTTAAATTACTAATACACATATAAGTTATTTATTAACATTAAAGCCCTATACCAGGAAAACTTTGTATTAGAACTAAATAAAATCATATACCGATTTAAATAGGCTTGGTGATCGATTCTAAAAAACAGTAATTTATGAGAATTTCGGGAGGTTTATAGCATGAATATGAATTGATATAGGAAAACTGGCCATTACTATAGGATGTTTCCATGACTTTGTGGAAAGTGTTGGATGGTACAACATCATAACAAAGCAAAGTGAGGTGATGAAAAAAGAAATGAATTATTTTGAGTACTACATTACTCGTTTTTATTTGGTAGAACATATTGTTAGTAGATTACACACTTTTGTGTATAAGTTTACGTCTTTAAATACATAGTTTATATGCAACAATCTATATTTGTATTATTATTGAAATTTTGTTATAAAAACCCAATTAATTTGCAAACATCCAACTCCTTAAATCTTATCTAGATGTGCAACTATATATCGTTTGCGTAATCACATTGCATCCGTACACAATAATATATACCACCATATTTGTGACATTTGTGGAAAGAAATTCAAATCAAAGACATCCTTCCAAAAGCACTACGACGAACATCAAGGCATTGTTGAACCACCCGCTCAATGTACAATCTGTGGTGCATGGTTGAAAAACCAACACAGCCTACGTGTACATCATCAAACACATGAAGACACACAGTTTGCCTGCGATATTTGTGGTAAATTCTTCAAGACTAAAAAGAATTTGAGTCGTCACAAAGGCTATTGGCATCGGCGAGAGCGCAATCTTTCGTGTAGCTATTGCGACAAAGTGTTTCGCGAAAAACGCAATCTTGACGAACACATGGCCATGCATACAGACACGAATCTGTATACATGTCCGCATTGTGGCAAAGAGTCAAGATCCAAATCAAATATGTATGTACATATAAAACGACAGCATCCAGATGAATGGTGGAAATCAAAACAGGAACGTTATAAATTAAAACCCGAAGAAGGTGGACAAGCAGGCGGCGAAGATGAGGTTAAAGAAAAGTCACCAGTAATAGACGCACCAGTATCATCAACTCTAGCACAGGAATGTATAAATACGGAATAATATTAATAAAAGTGTATCGTTTTAGATTTTAGTTAAATGTTGCAAAATAAAAATAATGCCAGCATGTCAAACATTTATACAAAAAAAAATATAAGTGAAATTGTTTCTCCATTATTAATTATTATTATTTTTTAACCCTACTATTACAAAAATGGGATTAAAACCAAATTTCCAACAAAAACTATTCGAAATAAAACACCATGAAACGTTCCAATTACTTATATAAGTTCTGTTTGGATCCAATTAAAATGTTTTGTTCATATTTGAAGCATAATGCCGGTCATATTAATTATTTCGGACAAAACCTTAGAAGGTCTTCAAAGGAAGGATTTGTCTATTTTGTCTGTAATTAGCGTTAATTTTTTTTTTTTTTTTTTGTGAGATTTAGATGTACTTTGTATGTAGAGAAAAATTGTAGTCGGTCAAGCGAGACTATATAAGTTTAGTCTACACTAATACAATTAAAATATGAGCAAAAACATAGACCGATCGTTATGAAATTAAAACGCATGATTTCCATAGAATTTTATTTGGATACCAAGATTTTTAAAAGATTTATGCTCGTTTTGGGATGTGGGCCTTATATGAAATATTAAATTTCATTTAGATACCAACATTAAAGTCATTTTCGGAAGTGGGTCTTATATAGAAGCTATGGTCAATTATGGATCGATCCGTACAACATTTTTAATTGTAATTCATTTTTATATAAAACTTATTTGTGGACGAATTCGTGTGGATAGCTGTATTTCGGTAGGACATTTGTATGAGTGCCAGCTAAAATAATGGACCGATTTCAACCAAGAATGTACAAAATCATGTGGAAATATTTCAAAGGTCCGACCTGTACAAGGTTTACATGGATATTTTTTGATTTGTTAAATAATATATTTTTTTTTAATGATTACTTAATAACAAACACACTGCTACTAAATAACACTTTTTGTCAGAACTTGAAAAGCGACCATTAGGTTTTAGGGTAGGTCGTAGTACTTTAGTACCTCTAACTCACACATTTTTAGATTGATTTCAAAATTTTAAACAATTATGGAAAGGCAAAGAATTAAGCTTTTATAAAATGTATATTTTAAGAAATGATGTAAGCTTTTATAAAAAGTTTCGCTTTTTTTAAATTTTTTGTAATTTTTCAACATCATCACTTTTTTTGCACAGTATTTTAAAAACTATATTAAATAGAAAAAAGCGAGATATTACTTCTTTAAAACGGTTTATATTTATATAGTTACTAGCTTGACCCGGTGCGCTTCGCTACCCCTGTCGTAGTAAAAACCGGTTCAGCCGTTTAGTAATTATTGTTTAAGAACTAAAGGTACCAGTTTTCCACCCTGTTTATCCCTTTCTGGTAAAAGTATTGAAAAAAAGATATAGCCTATTGACGCTTCCAAGTAAGGATCTATATACGTTCCAAATTTCAACAAAATCGATCCAGCCGTTTAGGCGTGATGCTCATGGATGGATATATGGATTAATATTTTTCAAAAAAAAAAGTTTGAAAAAATTTACCTTAAATTAAATTAAAAACTGTAGAAATATTTTTTGTTTGTATAGTTAATTGCTTTTGTTTTTATTCATAGACGCTGTTGGAGAAAAGTTGAATAACTTTTACAATTTTCATCCGATTTGAAAAATTTAAACCATGTTTTGTTAATTGGTATACATTTTTATAAGCTTTCATATCAAAATAACCAATGAAAAACAGCTAAAATCTAAAAAGTTGATAATTTTTTTTTAGATATTTTTCACTGTAGCGCCCTGTAATTTTTTATGTTTGTAAAAGTAAAATTTATCTCTATGAAAGCTTTTGTAATTTTATAAAAGCAAGACAATAATATATACTTTAGGTGTAATTAATATGTCACTTGTAAAGTATGATTTCCATTATTTTTTGGGGGTACCTTTAAATTTGCTGATATTACAAAGTTTATTCCACTGCAACTTCTGAAATGACATAATTACATATTTGATCTAATTGTTTGTTTTTTAACAATATATTTATTAAATTTAAAATAAAAAAAATAAAATATAGTTATCAGACCATTTTTTTAAAAAAAAGGCTTTAAGAAATAATAACAAAACAAAAATTATAATGCATGAAAGTACATATCCTTTAAAATTTGAGGAATAGTTAAAGAGAAAATGAAAAAAATTATTATAAATCATGTGTAACTACATAATTCATTAGTTTTCTTCGAAAGGCATAAGGGGAGAATGAGAAACATCTTAGATCCCTAGATAGTGTATTCCATATTCTTGATAATCTTATCTGGAATGATCTTTCCTATCAGAATTTATCAAATGAAAATTGTCTACTATATAATCAGGGAAACCATTTACAAAAACCTTGTAAAAAAAAATATTAATAACCTTATAGCTACATAATTATGAAATGAACATCGAAGAAATCTGTCCACAAAAGGAGTTACATGGTGACGTATTCCCAAGTAAAAAACAAATCTCACGATTCTATTGAAAATTATTTTAAATGTAGCAAATTTACTATCTGTAGTACCAGAAAATACTTGTATGCAATACACAATATGTGGCATTAATAAAGCATTAGCGACACGCAATCTAATAGAAAATGGATAATATACAGTGGTGTTCAAAACATTTGCAACTGAAATCACATTTTGCCTAATTCTTTATTTTTTTTTAACAAAGACTTTCAGCATAAGTTTTTTTATTTTCTTTTTATGAAATTCAGTTATTGCATATTATTTTACAAAAACTAAAGAAAATTTTCATAAATTTACAACAATAAAAAAATAAAGTTTAACAAAATTAGTCTAAATACAAGTGTTCAAAACATTTGCAACTCTTAAAGAAAATATTATACAAATCCAAAAATCGATTTCATTATTCAGTATTTTGTAGCATAGCCGTTATTTATTATTACCTCGGAACATCTTTTAGGCATTGAGGCTTTTAGCTTTTTAATATAATCTTCGGGAATTTCATTCCACTGCTTTTCCAACTCTGCAAAAAGTTCATCACGATTTCGAAATACTTTATTACCAATATTCCGTTTTGCAATCATCCACATGTTCTCAATCGGGTTGAGATTGGGAGATTGTGGCGGCCACGACATGACACTAATATTATTTTCCTCCAACCATACTTTTACAACACCTGCCGTATGTTCAGGGTCGTTATCGTGCTGGAATGTCCATGAAAGTGTCATTTCCCATTCTCCATATGGTAGCATAACTGAGCTTAGAAGGTCTCTATATTGTGGCCGTCATTGTATTAGTAATCCGGAGAACTGGGCCAATCCCATTTCCCTAAAAACACCCCCACACCATAATGTTTCCACCTCCATATTTCACTGTTGCGGTTGTGTATCTGGGATTAAACTTTTCGGCTCCTGGTCGTCGAATGTAGGCTCTTCCATTTGAACCCCTGAGATTGAATTTGGACTCATCGGACCATAGTATGTTTTTCCATTGCAGTTGAGTCCAATTTAAATAGTTGCGGGCAAATTCCAGCCGAGATTTTCTATTTTTTCCGACACAACGGGTTTTTAGTGCATCTAAAACTTTTAAGACCATATTCTCGGGCTCTTTTTTGAATTGTGGAAAGACTGGCATCTATGGAAAGTTCGGTTTTAACTTCTCTAGGAACTGCTTTAGGATATTTCGTGAAAAAATTCTTAATTTTTCTGTCTTCTCTTACAGTAGTAATACGGGGTCTTCCTCCTTTGTGAGTTGTATGGATGTTACCACTATTAACAATACGACAAATTGTTGATTTTGGAACGGAATATTTTAAGGAAATGTCTTTTTGAGAAAGTCCACTTTTAAAGTCATTTAAAAATTCGACCTTGAAATCGGAATTGTATTTATTTCCTGCCATTTTTCACAAAAGTAATTCTTACGATGTTAATGCTTCCAATATCTTATTAAAACTCTTATAGTAAAATAATTATGATGAGTTTTTTAATAAAATGCAAAGATCGAAATCACGAATTAATAAAACAAATGCGATTACCGTTATTTCCCAGCATTTGTTAGTGTTAATAGCATAGTTAAGAGTAAGAGTTGCAAATGTTTTGAACAGCTGCATTTTGAATACATCTTTTAAAATTAATTTTTAGTTGTTTTACTTTAACGGAATTTGTTTTTTTTTTATATTTTTAACAAAAACAATGTATGATGACATGAAAAAAATAAATGTTTGTATCGAAATGTGATTTGGAGAAAATTTGTCAATGAAAAGTTAAAATGCGATCTCAGTTGCAAATGTTTTGACCACTACTGTATATCAAGTAAATATAACCTTCTCAATAAAAACGATATTTTGGAAGAAATGTTGTTATTATGAGCTTTAAAATTTAAGTGATCATCAATTAAGACACCGAGACATTCATCCTATTTACAAATTCAATACATGTGCCATCAAGTGTAATCTCCATATCATCAGTTCGGAAACCAAATCCCATTAATTTAGTCTTACTTGAATTAAGCTTAAATCCATTTTCAGAAGACCAAGTTAAAACTCTACTAATAATGTAATTAACTCCTTCCTTTAAGACATCTGGAAACTGTGAATCTGCATAGTAAAGAAACTGAACGTCATCTGCATAGACAAAAGGCCTACAAGGCAGACCATTTCCTATCTTCAGAAGGTCATTCAAGTACAACATAAATAGTAATGGCCCAATAACAGACCCTTGTGGTACACCACTTACTACATGAAGTACTGGGGAACTGGATAATTTTCTGTTACTTATTTTGTTTTTTTTTTAGTGGATTTAAAGTCTCACTAAAGTTGCAACGTTTTTGATATCAGTGGTCAAGATGATAATAAATTTCTAAATTATCCAATATTTCCTTAAAATTTGTGATTTATGGTTTTTGGTTGAAATCTGAGTTGGGGGTAGTGCACTAAGCATTTCACTAGCACTATCTTAGTAACAGCGAAGCATATCTTATTAGTTTCACTAACACTAAATTTATTGGTTGTGAAAAAATTTGTTGATAATTAAATTATTTGAGCCAAACACCTGTTTATCTCACAAATTCTTAAAAATAAATGGTTTTGTGTCACTCTATTGCTGCAGAAAATGTAGAAACAGTGATGATAGTGTGGTGAACGCTCCTCGAAGGATTAAGTTAGGCGATTCCAACTTCGAAAAGCATATTTAGCTGTAAGCAAATAATTGCTAGGATTTTTTGATTTTCTATATTTTGGTATTACTTTTCCTTTTCTTTGATTTTGTTATTTCTAATGTAGTTTTGGTTTCAGGTTTTGAATAAGTGCATAAAATATAATAAAGTTTACCTCAATCTTTCAATTTAGTGAAACATTTCTTTGTTTCACTAACATTAGTGCTTGAATTTAGTAAATACAAATTGTTTCACTAAATAAATTAGTGAACAAATCACTATACATCAATTAATAGTGGTAGTGAAAAATTTTCCACTACGGCTATCAGTTGAAATTTAATTAATAAACAATCATTACAACAAGTTTGATACTATTATATATTTAATAATGTGGTTATACTCAAGTCCATTAGACTGAGATAATAAATTTTGTAGATTTGGAAAAATATAATGGATATTGGCTACCACAGTATAACAACGAGAAAAAAAAACGAAGTAAACAGTGTACTTTTACTTATTAAAAGCTTAATTTAAATATTATTTTAAAACCGAACAAATGTTTAATTTGCCATCTCTGAGCAGTACTTAGCACTTTGGTAGTGTTCCTTTTTAAACATTTTTAATAAAAATTTATTTGATCAAAATAATGGGAATGTGAAATTTTTTTGGCGTGCTATTATTCCCGGCATGGTGTGTTACAAATGTTATGGCAAAATTTATTTTTCTCTGGGAAAGGATCAGGTTATAAACAAAAAGGAACTTAATATATTTTTCAGATACCCAAAATTAATGTGATTTGCTAAAAACTAACACTGAAATAAAAAAACATTTTGATTTGAAAAATAAATAATTGAAACAAATTTTTAAAAATTATTTTATTTTTTATTTTTAAACATAAGTTAAATTTTAAATTTTTATTACAATTAAATATGTAGTTGTGCACATTCTTTACATGAGTGTCTTTAATATACATACATAATATTATGCTAAAGATAATAATAAAAACTAGTTTAAAACGTTTAAACTGATTATGAGTACGCTACTTTTAAATTTTATGTTAATTTTAATTATTTTTTTTTTCTGTATTTTATTGCAACAAAAACTACAAATACAATTTATTATTATTGTACATTGTGTTTTTGTATACATACATAATAAGCCTTTTATAAGTAAATATATAAAAAAAATTATAAAACAAACTAGAAATTTAAAAAAGAGATTTTCTTCAAAAAAAAAAAAAAAAAAAAAAACTATAGAATTAGAATATATTACTTACTGCAAAAAACTATTGTAAAATATTATAAAATCGTGAAAAAACATCGCTTTTTACAAATTTTAATATTAACCCATTTGTTGTACTATGATGTTTTAATAATGGAGCAATTGTGTTTGTACGTATGACAGTATTAACCTTGGCCATTACATGTTTCCAATTTAGGTAGGGAAAACACAAATGCTAAGCAGCCAAAACGTAACAAAGAACCATGTTGTAAAATAGCTGTACCTTCCCAAGCTCCATTTACCATAGGCGAATCATCGTAGGGTGAACATTTACAATCGGGTTTTGGTGGAGGAGCCATTCTGAAAGAATCATATTTAAATATTTGTTATATTTAAAAATAATAGCAATAATTAACCCAGTAAATGATAATAATAACTTTTATTTTTTCGAACAATATGAAATTATTTTTTACTAAAGCCCTTTATCGGAAAAGTGCTTTTTATACAAAACTAGTTGGCCGCCGCGACTTCGCTCGGTAGCTATTTACTAACGTTATTTACTAGCATTATTGAGCACTAGCATCTAAGGCCATCAGCTCATTTACTAATGTTTTAGCCGTTCTCACGTGATGCCATTACATACATGGACCATTTCATTTATATATATATATATAGATTTTAACAAAATAATAAAAAAAAACATTTAAAAAACTGATTTTATTTAAATGATCTAAAGAGAAAAAAAAAATTTTTTAATTTAAATCAAACTATTTCATTATACAATTAATATAATATACAAATTTTTCGCGACAGACCCAGGATCAAGAAAACATCGCGACAAGCTTTTATATCATATAAATGCTTGATTTAAATTATTGTTTATTTTCTTCTTTTTAAAGCATTTAAATAAAACCTTCGAATTTTCGTACATATTTTAATAAGCTTATATTCTGATACTATATTGAAAATACTTTAAAATTCATGAACAATTTGATTTTTTTATTCAAAATTTTTAAGT
Source organism: Calliphora vomitoria (assembly GCA_942486065.2). NCBI lineage: Eukaryota > Metazoa > Arthropoda > Insecta > Diptera > Calliphoridae > Calliphora > Calliphora vomitoria. Next base: position 49,334,515 of record OW818032.2, read on the forward strand.
TCGAAATTGGAAAATGTAATGAATTGGCCTCAAATAAATCTATAAGCTTTTTTTAAGAATCCTCATAATTTAGAGATTATTTAAAAAGCTTTTTAACATAAATTCGAATTTTCGAACATCGCACTGTATTAAAAACTTTTAAGTGTTCAGGAGAGACAAAAAACTGTTTTATTAATGCTTAAGTAAGTTTTGTTTAACGAAAATTACGCAATATTAGGAAAATCCATCAATTCTTGTATTCCGCTGCATATCTATTTTATTTGTTCATTGTCTGTAGATAGTTGTTTTTTGTTGTTTTTTTTTTTTTGCCAAAAAATAAAATAAATTGTTAATACAGTATTGTTGAACGAGTACGATATGTAATATTGCATTGGCACCAGGTTTATGCATGATCTAACGATTTTTTTTTTTTAAACAGATTTAACATTTTTATGAATTTAACTTCAAATTTTTGAATTAGATTTAAAATTTTTGAACATAATATTGCATTGCCATCAGGTGTATGCATGAATTCCAAATTTTAACCTATTCGGGCTGCTAGAACTGAATAAAAATTCAGTTAAACATTTTGACCTAAACAAACCAACAAACTAACATAGCAAATTAAGTAAAAGCTTCTAAAAAGGTACTACATTTTTAAAAAGTTAAAAAATAACTTTTTTTTTGTAACCTTGTAAATAAAAATGAACAAATTACTTTTACTTTTGCCAAAAAAAAAAAAAAATAAAGTTGCAAGAAACTGTGTTATAAACTTTTAATAAAATAATAAATGCTATTACAAACCTCGTACTGTTGTCAACAACATAATAATGACGTTGTATACCCCGTCTCTTATCAAGAATTGCCTGTACTTTCTTTTGCAGTTCAATATCTTCATTTTTTAGTTTTTTCGCCGGCGTCGGGTCACGTTCGGTAAAATCACACGAATACAACTGTCCATTTACCTCGGTACCATGTTCCGAATAATTAATAAGTTCGTATGTTTTTGTAAAATCATCATAGAAAATTGTGGCATGTTTGGGGGAAATGCGACGACAATAGCCAATAAGTGATAAATTTACGTCCACACCAGCATTGGTATCGCCATAGCCGATATTTAAACTGCGGTAGCGCATAAAGAATGAATTATGCAATTCCACGTTGCTAAACCAACGATTGTCCTCTAAAATATCGCCCAGAGGTGTAAGAACAGCGCGTGCACGAATTTTACGCCTCATCAATTTAAGTTCGAGACGAGTGGCAATTTCATACGCTTTTTCCTCATCGGTACGCGTACGTGGCAAATATTTCTGTTCTTCTTCGTCCGCGGCGACAATTGCAGCAGCTGTTGCCAAGGCTGGATGCAGTTGAGGTAAATCGTTGTCGGTTGCAGAACTGGGTTGAGCTAAAATTGAGGATGTTTCACCAGTAAACATTATACACAGACGTCGCACATCAGTGGGCGATAAAATTTGCGAGGGTATGATTGGCAGATTTGTTTGTTGTTGCCCGACTTGTAGAGCTGTTGGTGATGGTGTTGGCTGAGCTGACAATTCTCTTATACGTTTTGCGGCGGTACGATTTTGGTATTGAACCACAATTTCTGGGTGTTCTTGCACCAATTGTTGTAACCGTTGGTATGCTAATTTCTTAATAAGATCGACATCCAAATACTGAAGTTCTGCATCAATTTGAGGATCGTACTTAGTTTCCTCATCCGATTCTTCGGCACTATGTTCGTTTTCCAATTTAATCGGATCATTTAAGATTTGTAGAGCTTTTTCGTCTTTATCGCTGGTCAAATGTTCATCTTCGGTTTTTACTTGTGATTCTGGTATGGCTTGGCTAATTGTTAAACTGTTTTGCTTGGTACGCTTAATTTTGTGTTGAGGTTTTTGTGCCTTTTCTTTTTCCTTTGAATCTTCGTTTTCTTTTGTGGTTTTATTATCACTTTCTTCATTTCTGTCAATTTCTTCCTCATTTTCACTGCTACTGCTGCTACTTAGTTCCTCAACATTTCCCAATTCCTTTTGTATTTCTCTAAATTTAGCTTTTGCCGTTTTCAACGCTTCTAGGTCTTTTACCAAAGACTCTGCTACACTTTCTTTGGATATTATCTCGGGCGCACTAGGTAAGCATTTGCGACGTTTTACTATATCATAGCGCAAGGTCTCTCTCAATGAAGGCAACAAAGGTGGTGGATTTTCATAGTGATATTTAACCATCGGAGGAATTTCAATAGTTTCTCTGGGCTTTACTGGTATTTTAATGCGAAAGGGAGGATTTTTCATATGTACTCGCCGGAAAAAATCCATTTTCACTGCTTCATGGTCGAAGGGTTGAGCAAATTTATCCCATAAACGTACCCTCTCCGTAGCTGAGATACTCGTCAGGAGATTTTCATCCTAATAGTGTAAAAATTTAGTTAAATGAATGAATTTTGTTTTCACGGACTTACAATAAAATTTTCAACATGATTTGGACACATCCATAAACCTGTCGGTAATGCCGTCATTGGGGGATCCAAACAGTCCTGATGAAAATATAGTGGACAGTAATCACATGCCACCAATGGAGCTTTTTTACAAGAGCGGTGGCAATAAAAACAAGTTTTTGCCGGCAAAGGTACCAAACCTTGTGTATCCAGTTCATACGGCTTAGAGTTGCGACGAAAATTTGGTTTCTTATGACCACCATTGCCATTCGTACGTATGGGTTCAACTGTAGAAGAAAATAATTATTTTTGTTTTCAATAATGTTAACTTAACTTACTCTTATCATTGCCGGGAAATTGTGTATGTATCTCCAGTTCTCTGGGCAGCTCAAATTGTTTTGGATTTAAAATACTTGCCGCCTTTATTAACTCATCTAATGGTGTAGGTTTCTTATTGGGATCCAATGCACGTTGAATTCCAACTGGTAATTTAGAAAGATATTTCTCAGTACTGCTTAAATCGCTACAAAATGAGGCTCTACTGCTGCTACGTTTTCGTAAATGACGAATTTTTAAAGGTATTGATTCTAAATCACCGCCAGCAGAAGGAGTATTCGGCCGTGAACTGACGGCGGCGGAAACTGATGACGTACGTTCCACTGAACTAGACTTTGACGAAGACGGTGCAGTTTTTAATGTCATACGACAATTATGGCATAGCCATTGACCACTAGGTATATCATCTTCAGTTAAAGGAGGATCACTTAAAGTTACAAGAAATAGGTATAATAAAAAATATTATAAGGTTATGTGTTACGACGGCAGAAAAAGACTATGGAATTTAAATGATTTCTACTCACTGGCATTGCAAATGAAAACTAGAGGGACAGCGATCACAGCACAGCAAATTTCCCCCTTCTTCACATGCATCACATAAATCATGATTATGACCACGTCCTGGTCGTTTATAGTATGGATGTTTTACCACGGCGGGACGTATTCCCAATTTTTCCTCTTCATTGGGCGGAGGTTTTATAAGTATTTGTATTTGCTATTTTAAATAAACCACATAAATATAAATATCTTAAAGAAACCACAAATTAAGAAATGTCAATTACATATGTATTTTGATCTAAAAGCTCATATAGTAATACACACAAATATTTCCCACTTTTTTTAGTATAGTGTAACATTTCCAAATTGGACAGGCTTTCTCTCTTGATTGGTTAATGCAATTGTAGACTTACCTCCATGATGGGCAAATCTTCAATTGGAGTTGTATCAACTTTAGACATATTTAAACAGTTTTAATATATAATTTGTCTATAAATATAAAATCTTGAGCTTTTTAATCAAAATAATAAATGTGATTGAAGGACTTCTTCGTTTTCGTTGGTAAATTAAATGTTTGACATTCATCTACTACTTTATTTTTGTAAATCATACCAAAAAGTACTAAGCTGTGCATGGTTGTATTTGGTATGTATTAGATTCGTATACTTAACATACCTTTCGCAAAAAGGCCCTAACTGAACATGCAACATCTAATACATCACACAATTTGTTTTGGTTTTATTGTTACTGCATTACGCATCATTTAATTAATAAACTATAGTATTTTCCTGAAGGAAATCGCAATATAATATATATAAAAACAGCTAGAAAAAGGGTGAAAACAAAAATGCTTTCGTTCTTTTTAAAGAAAAAACATAGTTCAGATACACCACCTGAAGAAATTATTCAAGGTTCATCTGAACCAGCACCCAGCAATGGCGGAGATGATTTTATTTTCGTTGAGAAAAAAGGCAACGATGGTCCAGCCCCCCAGCCGCCATCACATCATATGTATCCACCAATGCCACCAGCTTTTGGTGTAACGCCATATCCCACGATGCCGTATCCACCACATGGATCGCACTCAACTACAGTAAATACAAGTCAATCGGCAGTTCCTTATGTCCATGATGTACCATTTGTATTAGCACCTCAGCTATGTCTCAAAAACACATTCGATCTAACACAGACACAAGTCGATGGCATTTTGGCTGTGATGACACGGCAAATGTCAGTGGATGAAAAGGAGGATTACAATTTTGCTTTGGAAAGGTCAATACAAAATGAATGCTATTAGCATGGAAGGTATATATTTACTAAGATAAAATAAGAATAGATTCCTATTATAAGTAAAGCCATGAACAGTTTGTGTTAATGTAAGAGAATATATGTACGTATAATAAAATTAATTAAAATTGTTTAAGATGTTTATTCGAAAAAGAACGATTTTTTTGTAATTGATCTTATGAAAATATATACCTACTAGGAGTTTTATGAACTATGTACCTACTACGAAACATTCCCAATGCTAAAATTTACAGTTGGCTACCGATTCGACCATAATTTCCTTAATTTCGTTTTGACTTAAATGATTAATAAAGTTGCTGAAAATTAAAAATAAGTTGACAGATATATAAATTTAGGTTAAGTACGAGAGCAATATTGTGCTGTACCGAATCTTATAAACCATTCACCAAAGTATCCTTTAAGATAAAGATTAAAAAAAATTATTGTTGAACAAGTTTCGGGTTATAAAATATTTTTCCCAATTTTTACCTATTGTTGGTCCGAAGTTCTATGGCGTTATATACGTCGTGTAAAAGGGGCTTTGAAATGTCTATCGTTACTAAGTAATAGGTACATAGTCGTGGTTTTTTGTTTATATCTCAGACATTTTGACCCGATTTTACCGAATTTAAATATAACATATCAATCATATAAGTAAGTCATTTGGGGCTTTGGAAAGTTGATTTCAACTGACAGACGGACATTGCTATATCGGGGCCGTGGACATGAATATAATATTGACAAGGGGTGTCCAAACGAGACAAAATTGTTCGCTCTGCTCAGCGCTCCCAGCAACAACGAGGGATGTGAGTGGTATATCTCCAAAACTGGCTCCAGAATTAATTGTTTACCATTTTTTCCATCATGAATATGAATAACTACAGGCCAAATTTTGTGGTGGCTATGTTGGTGATGATGTTACGTTTCAACTTTTAATAATTAACACAGAAACAAGTTACGCTACTATTAATTTTTGATAAAAGGGTTCGATTCGAATACATATCAAAATTACTAATATGGAAGGTTTTTTAAAATTTCGGAGTTTTTGTTACAAAAAACTAGAAGAACATATGTAAGATCTGGCAATATTATTTTATCTACCAACTGCAGCCAACTTCGCTTTATAAACACAAAATTTGAATTAAGCGCATTTTATTTTTCAATTTTGTGTGAACGAATTTTTTTTTGTTGTTGAATTTTGTATATGAGTTTAATTTATTAAAAGTATTATAAATGGATTTTGATGAAGCTAAGGAAAATATACAGCCATTGGCTCAGGGAAGAAATGCAAGTATTTTACATGCTTCCTTAAGAGTAGAATCCTCCCAAGAGTTGCAGGCGCAGCGTAAAGAATTAGAAAAAGAAATACACAATTACAGTGGTGATGATCCATTGTCTGTCTGGTATAACTATATAGATTGGATTGAGCAAAGCTTCCCTTCGGGTGGCAAAGAATCAGGTTTGCAAGAAGTTTTATCAAAATGCTTGTCAAAATTTGAAAGTGATGAAATGTATAAACAAGATCGCCGAATGATTAAACTGTACATAAAGTTTGTAAGTATAAAGGAACATTCTGCAAGGACAGTATTTTAATGAATTTTAATTTTTAAGATCGATAGTCACAAGGATCCGGCAGAATGTTATCAGCAGTTATTTAATGCTGGTATTGGTACAATGGTAGCTGATTTGTATATTGCCTGGGCATACTGTTATGACTTAGTGGGCAATACACGTAAGGCAGATGAGGTATTTCGACGAGGCATTGCTTGTCGTGCTCAGCCACTGGATGAATTGCAAGAAGCCCATCAACACTTTGGATTTTCAGTAGCCCAACGCTTAATGTATAAGGATGATGACACCGTTAAGGAGGAAACAAATCGTCAATTGTATGAGAGACGTCTAGCCTTAACATCGCTAAGAGGTCATCGTCGCAAACAACTGGTTGGTAGCATAAGGACTGGTTCGGCGGTTAAAAGTACTATGCCTGGTACAATTAAGGTATGTACATTGATGTTTCTATATGTTATTTTTAATTAATTCAACATGGGTAGGTCATTCCGTTTTTAATTTTCTATAAAGTGTACATAGTTTGGATTCTTATAGAATTTGATTTAAGAATTTCATTCTGTTTATTGTAATTAACATTCAGCTCTCATATATCTTACGGACATGTATAATAATCAATATGTCAGGGTACGATTGCAAGAAGAAACAGCAAGATCAGTTCATAACTGACTTGAGTTATAAAGAAAGAAAATTATTAATTCAAATCTTGCATTACATTGCCAATATATAAGGAACTTTTTTAAAAATCTCTATATATCCTTCTCAAAAGTATACTTTAAGATATATATTGAAATCAATTTTTAATATTCAAATAAAATGTTTAGTGTTTATTAGATACAGTAAGTTGTTTTTTAATTATTTATGTTATTTTTTATTTATTTCAAACAGTAATATAAAATTAAAAATTAAAAAAAATTACAGCAATTAAAATTGTCAGCCACTTTATTAGAACGATCTTAAAGTACATTCTATTATAAAGAACTCTGTGCAAATAACCATATGTAAAATTAATAACGACAGAATGTTAAATCGTTTTTTGACTGAGCTGTATATATTATTTATTAAATTGTATCTTTTTAGATTGATCAGCCTTCAACATCATCTCAACGAGGTAATGCACGTGTTCAGGTTTTTAAGGATGAAAATGAGAGTCCAAATGTCATAACAACCGCGACATTAGATCCACCTGCAGAGGAGATATCTGTTGTGCGTTCCATTATAGATGCTGCGCGAAATCAAGAAAATGAAAAAGAACCTGGACCTTGGAATAAAGCACATAACAGTAAGAAAGGCAAACTTTTTGGCAAGACAACAATTACAAATGAATTAGGCTTCGAAATCCATGTGGACGATCAAAATGATGAGGATCATAAAAAACCATGCGTTCCTCCCATACCCATTGCCGAGAGTGAAATTAAATTTGGAAAACCATTTATTTATCCTACAAACTTTTGTGCGAAATCGAACCCGATTAAAGGATGGGCGACCCCAGTCACCACAGAAGAAATGCCGGATAAAAATACTATACCACAATATAATAAATGCAAATTGTATCCAAGGCCGAATATGGAATTCCAATTAGAAGAACTCAAGGCGTACTACATACTAAAAAAAAGAGCCACTACAAATAAATTCACAAACGAACGCGATGTGTATTGGGGCTGTGGACCGAATTATAACATACGTTTGTATCCACACTTTGCCAAACAATCGAAACCTCGAAAAAACGATGCAATGGATGAACCTTACATACCGGACAATCTACCAGGTCTAAAAGTGCCCTATAATGAAATTTACAATAAAGAAGAAAAGGTTGAACGACAATATGAGGAAATTTTAGCTTTGGGTATTAAACGTAACGAAACTATTATAAAAACCACTGATATGGAGGAGACGATGTGTACAACAAGTGAAAAAGTACAACGTCGTAAAAGTTTCTTTCCACTACGAAAATCATTGGCCACATCGGCTTTCCGAGCGCCAAATAGAATGTCGGTAATGCCGGAACAAAGCGAAATAGATGAAAAAACAAAAACGAATGAATCGTTATCAGTTCCTTCAGTTTGCTCGATGGAAGATGGTATAAAAACTGTCCCAGCTGAAATATCGGCAAGTATTAAGGAAATTCCCATTATACCCAAAATAGCGGTAATTAAAGAGAAAACTCCCACGATATCGATTCCAAAACAAAGTGAAATACCATTACTAACAATTGTAAACACAGAAAAAGTAGCTAATGAACCTGTTATGTCTAAACCATTCGAAATATTTAAAGATGATAGTGTGATAGAAGTTATAAACAACAAATCACCAACTTTACAAGGAAAGACAATTGGGCCGGGCGAAGATGATTTTAAGTTTAAAACACCTGCATTGCCTATGGCTAATTCTACAACGGTGGCTACGGCAGCAAACAAAAAATTACAATTTGAAATATTTGACGATGAAAATTTGCTAAAAAATAGTCCAAAATCCATGCCAAAACCAGATTTTAGCTGTGGTACTGGTGGCTTTTTTGATCCTGAAGAGACATGTTCTACGCAAACATTCAATATATTCCTAAAAGCCCAAAGTGTAAGCACACCAAAGGCGACTACAAAGTCCCAGCCCCAAAGACAATTTGGAAACATTCTAAAGGAAGTAACTACGCCGACGGTGTCTGAAACAAAAGATGATACTACACCTGCTGAAAATCAGAACTATACAGCAGCTGCAGCACCACCTGCAGTTTATTCTCCACCTCGACAACAATTATCAACTATTTTAGAAACTTCAGAGCATGGCACTACTCAAGGTACTCATACTACGGGTGCTACCACAAAATCGACTCTTAGTTCACCCGAATTCGATATAGATTCACAAATGCAATCAACTAATGTTATCAATCAGCCGCAAATTGCTTTAGAAACAGTTAAAGAGTTAAGCTGTGAAGCTTCTAATGTAATTTCACCCACCCAAAGTGTGGACCAAATGATGACCAGCTTAAAAATTCAAAATGTTACTGATATTAACAGTACAAGGCCACAGAGTGAAAATCGTGCAACACCGGGGCCCACAAGATTACAAAAGAAATATGCATACGCAGGCGGTGGCTTAGACTTTTCAATTTTTGAAGACACCACCGACAAAAATCAAAAGCAGGTGGGCAATTTCTCACGTTTGGAAGAAAAGGAAGATACTGCTGCTGATTGTGTATTCAAAACATTGCCTCCTATACGTTTTCAAGACGATAAAACGGAGACCATACCTAAAATGCTATTGACATCCCAACAAGTTAAGTTTCAAGATGATAAAACAGAAACCATCTCGAAAATGTTGTTCGCACCACCACCGCCTATACAATTTCAAGAGGATAAAACGGAAACTATATCAAAAATGTTGCTGGGTCCACCCCAGCCTATTAAATTTCCAGAAGATAAAACAGAAACCATATCGAAATTTATGTTAGCACCACCAGAACCAATTAAATTTGAGGATGAGAAAATCGAACCTAAACTGACAAACATAGAAAAAAATCAGCCAGAGCCTATGAACCAAGATGATTCTTTTGAATTTTTTGGTCACACTCCTCCAAAAGCAGCAAAGCAGTTAGTTTCCAAACAAATATCGCATGTACGAACTGCAGCCGATAACCGCACCCCATTAACATTTGACTCCAAACGCTTTTGCGACAAAGATACACCAGTTATGCAAAAATCGAAATCCCACACAAATCCCACTGTCCTTTTTGAGGATGAAACACCACCTCATATGAAATCATTGAATAAACCAACCACCACTAACAAGAATAATTTAAAAGATTCATTTTTGCCAGATTTCTCATTAATAGAGGATAGTCAACCACAAACGAACAAAGTTAAACAACCTACTAAAAGCAAATCTGTGTTTAGGGATTCATTCATTCCAGATTTTTCATTAATAGAAGATTCTCAGCCCCAAGCCAAAGAAATGGCGACAATCCAACATAAAACAATAAATGAATCTATTTTACCAGAATTTTCTTTAATTGAAAATACACAACCTAAACAGGGCAAATCAACGCAGTCCCATCTTCGAAATGCATCATATTTATCAGATTTTTCTCATGTGCCCGAAACACAACCAAACGATTCCATAATTATATCATCGCAGCCCATAGAACCTAGATTTTTAAAACAAACTTCTATGAAATCTTCTTTACAGTCATCATTTCAAAAGGACTTTTCCAAAACGAACATTGTTGAAAACAAAGTTGACGAAAATATTCACTGGAAGCAAACACCCAAACCCAAGAGTGTTGCGAACAGAACACAGGATGGCACCACGTTAAAAAACATACTCATGGATACATTTATGAAGGATTTTTCTGAAATTAATGAACCACCTCCCATACCTAATGATATTAAGGAAATAACAATGGTGCAACCCAGTAAAAACAATTCGTCGTTAAGATTTCTTAACGAGTCTGTAAAACACAAAGTGGAAAATCCTAAAAGTCTTAATGAAAATAATTCCAACTTTGCACATATATCCACTAATAGTAAGGAGACAAAATTAAGTTTCTTAGCACCAGCTCCTCCTCCAGAAAAGAAACATTCATACGGTAGCGATGATGATAAATATTTTGAACTTAATTGTGAAACGGAAATGTTTGGTACTAATATGAGTATGATAAAAAATTCCACTTGGCTGCCAAATCATGGGCCCACCTTTTCTAAGGGGAATGCTAAACAGTTCCAACAAATAAAAGAACAATCCATACATATTAAAGCGGAAGAGATTTCCTCAAATGCTTCAACATCATCTTCGACTTTAAAAGCACAACCAGAACAACAAGTATACAATAGATCAGAAAACTCGAGAAAATCTAAACTTAGCTTCATGGAAAAATCTCTTAGTAAAAACGATTTTAGCATTGATATTAGTGCTTCTGAGTTGGTCGCTATCAATGCTAAAAAAGTACAAAAACATGCAGACAAAACCCCAGTAGTCATTCTGGAATCACCCGAACAACATGCTAATGCTAATGATGATGAGGACTGTGAAATGAGTATTTACTATAAACACACACCAAAAACACCCAAACCCCAGCTACATGTTTGGGATGATGCTGATAGTTATAAAACCCCCGCCCACAATCATTATGTTCACGCCGAACCTGACCTAAATCAAACACATCAAACCATTGAGAACATATGCATTGATCCGAATGTGAATCCATTTAATGTTGACTTGATTAACGCCTTCTTAGAACAACACTACGTTATCAGTTATTTGGAAAGTCTTCCGACGTGCAAGCTGGTTGGTTGTATTCAACGTTTAAAACAACACTCAACATTCGACATAAACGGTGTCCATTTTGATGTTCTAAAACTGATCGGGGAGGGCGCTTATGGTGCAGTATTTTGGTAAGTTTTTTTTTTTTATATATATAGAGAATGTTATATTTTTTGTAATTTCCACATTTTTCATTTGCGACCCCATAAAGTATATATATTCTATATTGTTATATATGGCGGAGTTGATATATCCATGTCTTTCTGTTTGTTGAAATCAACTTTCCGAAGCTCCCAAATTATTTACAAACATGGTTGATACATAAATATATATTGGGTGCAGTCCTGGTTAGATTGATATTTAAAATCGGGAAAATCGGCCCACAAATGCCTCAGATAAAAGTAAAACACCACGATATTGCTTATCAAAAATTTGTTTCACAAAAATGTTCTCTAATAATACCAAATATTACAAGAAATTAAAAAAAATGTAAAATAAAACAGACTTATTTTACAAAAGTACAAATTTTATAATTAATATAGAAAACTAATTTCTCATATATCTTATTTTACTAAAATAAAAGACATCTCAAAAATACTTTACAAAAAAAATTAAAGATTGTTTCACAAAAATACAAGTTTTATAAAAAAAAAAAAATTACACAACAAACGCGCGTCTAAAAAAAACTTAAATTAACAATAAAAAAACGGAAGTTTTATTAAAAAAAAATTACATACAAATACCTAATGAACAATTAAAAATAATTACAGTGGTAAAGAAACCAGCACTGGTAAACTGGTGGCAATGAAACAGGAGAAACCACCAAATTATTGGGAATATTATATTTGCTTAGAAATACAAGAACGCATACGAACTGATGAAATGGTAAAAGAAAATTACAAAAAGTTAAATTTTAAAAATACTCATTAAATTATTATATTTCAGTTGCCGGCATATATGAGTGTTGATTATGCACTAATTGGTAACAACTCCAGCATACTTATATCGAATTTTTCCTCATATGGTTCTTTAATAACTGTGTGCAATAAAATTAAAAAGCACACTATGAAAAATGTCGATGAGTATGTGGTAATGTTGTTGGCTAGTGAATTACTCGAAATAATGGATCATTTGCATGCTGTTAATATAATTCATGCCGATGTAAAGGCTGATAACTTTTTGCTTATGAACAAGTATGTAACAAAAAATTGGATTTAAATTTTTGACAATTCTTACTTGTTACTTGTTTCTGTTTTGTTTTTCAGATTAACATATCCTCCAATACAACGCTGTTTGCAGCTTATAGATTTTGGGGTATCGATAGATTTGAAACTTTTTAAACAGGGACAAACGTTTAACTTTGTACACAATGACAATTCATTCAAGTGTCCCGAAATGCGTGAAGAACGCCCCTGGACTTATCAATTGGATTTGTATGGATTGGCCGGTGTTTTGCATGTGTTGCTCTTCGGCAAGTACATGGATATTGAGAAGAAGGCACGAGGCTTTTGGATGCATAAAACACATGTACCACGTTATATAAACAAAAATTTATGGGATGAAGTTTTCAAAACCTTACTTAATATTCGTGATTGTAATTCCATGCCTAATTTACAAGACTTGCGTGCATTATTGAAGAAAGAAATGGAAGAGAAAGATAAATATGTATTAAAAATGGTCAATGAATTCAATCGTGCGCTTTCTAATTAACAGTTTCTGTATTATTTTTTAACATGAAACGTTCGATAAATATTACTTTAGTTATCATATATGTAATTATGTATAAGTTTTGATTTGTATTTTATAACATTAATTTATTTAATAAAGATACCTAAAAATACAATACATTTATATTCAAAAACTGTTTTTAGTATATACCCATCAACAGCTATACGCCCCTATTCAAATCTAGAAGTTTTAAAATCGAGCGAATTTCAAAGACGACTAATTGACAACAGTGATGATGAAAATATTCAAATAGTACTTTTTCAACATCAGAGTATTCAAATTTTAATTATTAAAATAATTTTATACACAAGATTCTATACATAGAGACGAGACACTCCGTATTGTCAAACAAAAATACAACAAATCATATGTCTGATACAACAAAATACATGTCAGTCAATGTATTTTGATACATTGACTGACACATGTATTTTGTTGTTGCAAGAGTTAGGTTTTTGACAACAGACTAAGGTTTCTGACAATTCCGTCTCGTCTCTATGTTACCCTATGATTCTATACTCAAGATTATTTGAAAGTATCAAATGAGTTGCGGGAGTACTACGGTACTTTTGAATATGAAATAGTACCAAACATTGTACGATGTTTCATCCCAGATTGATAAATTACAAATCACTTGATTTACAGAACAGGGGCAATATTTTCTAGATGAATATTAGGCACCATTAACATTATTCATATAAATTTTAAATTGTGTTTGTACAATATTTTCGAAATGAATTTGAGTTTTATAAAAAAAAACCCTCCGAATCCAAGTAACGTTTAGTGTTCTGTAAATCGGCTCCTAATGATTTCCTTGGTTTAGTTTCGAGTAAACAAACCTGTCAATTTGTGAATTGCGAACATCAATTTGTCAATTATTCGTTTATGAAATCACTCGATTTACATTTAATAATTTTCCGAAAATAATCAAAAACAAACAAAACTATCTATATTTAATAATTTGTACTAAATTTTATTAAATATATTTATTATATTATAATGGACTAAAATCTACAAAATACTTTGTCTTAAATATATGAATGTATGGAATACATTTATTTATAAATTATAGTAGTATATAAATAATTTAAAATACCGTTAGTTTTCTCTATTTTAATTTGAAGTTTATTTAACTGGCATATCTTGCAAAGCCAATATGTCAGCATGATATTTGTTCGATTTTTTAATAGCTCTGTTGCAATCTTCCACAGATATTGTGGCTATTACCTGATCGACGCATTTTTCAGCTACGACTAAACGATGATCTTTAATGTCATTTGGATTAGTGTTGGACATCAACGGATTTCTCTTAACATTTGACATTATATTATCCCATATGGCTTCCATAGGATTTAACATATAGGAGTATGGACTTAATAGCAGCAATGTAACTTCAGAATTGTTGAAATATTCATCTAGCTCCGAGAAGCAATAATCACTATCACATACAATTACCAGATTGGTGAGATTTTCGGGTTTTGCCTGGGACCAGTTCTTAAATATATCATCAGGTCTAATACGATCTCGACTGCGTTTTATTCCAATGACACCATCCGTAGATATGGCGCCCATAATGTAAATCGTAGGATCGAATGTGGCAAAAGTTGAATTTGTGTTGAAGCGTCCCTTGGCACGGCGACAAAACATTTTAAAGCTTGTTTCACCCAACCAAACTACGGTCTTTTTCAAATCCATATAATACTTTAATGTATTCACGTACTCCGAACGTTTTTTTCTATTTTCTAAGGTGTTTATCAGTTGTGGGTGGTAGTCAAGAGAACGCTTATGACGATAAAGTCGTCCTTCTAGGCTGCCTTCGACGAAGTAAACGCACACTTCTTTGCGCATTAGAACTTTAACTTTTGCCACAATTTCCTTTAAAGTTATTTGTCGATTTTCTTCAATCCATTGTATAATGGTGTCGATATTATTTTCCGTAAACGTATTATTTTTACCATTTTTCATAAACATTTCTTTGCGACTGGTCGACACCCAAGTGTACGCTGTCTTATATTTTACGCCCAGTTCGGATGCTAATGCTGACCAATCATCACCCCGATTAGCAGCCTCAACAATTCTGGCACGATCTTCGGGTGTGTGTGTTTTGTAAGGTGTTTTTCGTGGTAACTTTGAAGGTGTTTTAGATCTGAAATATACATAGATATATTTTACATTATTTAAACATAGAAAAACATTAAGAACAACAAATATAATTACTTTGATATTGTATCATACACACCCAGCCAAGGCATTTGTTCAAAACTTGACATGGACATGCTACTGTCTATACAAAAACTGCTATTATTATGGAAATCATTCATTGTTTCGCTAACCATCAATAGATCGTCCTGGGGAAAATGCATCTCGTTACTCTCCATCAGCATATCACCCCCACCTTCAGTCTTAAACTCCACTAATACATCGCTGTCTCTAATATAACCAGCTTCCTGCTCCTCATCTTCATCCGAATCATCTAATTTTATTGTGGGTATGTCGTTTGTTAGTAATTCTTGTTTCTCCTTTATCAACAGCGCAAATTTGTGGAAATCATCCAAGTGTGTATAGCATGATTGACATATTAAAGATGATTGTGACTCTGTAGTTTTTACCTTGTTGTCGGGGGAAAATTTTAGATAATCATCAATAAAACAAATAAAAACATTGTTATTGCACTTTTTCCATTTACTCCCATTTACTACCCCCACAACCATTACTACTTACCTGCATTTGTAAATATCGTTCTATTATATCGACTAAGCGATTGCTATCATAAAAATCTTCATAAATACTAAAGGCTTTAGTCCTTCTTAGAGGACTAAAACACAAATCACAATTCATTATCTTTTTGTTTAAACGAGTTTTATGTAAATATTAAATTTTTACTTTTACATTAATATTCAATTAAAAAAATGCACACAATACACACAATGCCATCACAATTACCAGTGTTGTCAGCACTTTTTCCGTACTAATCCCCAGTTAACGTTTTGTATCCCCATAAATCCTCAACAACACGTTAGTCCCCGTTAAAACAGAAAGATTTTTCTCGCATGACACAACTAATTCTTCGACGCACCTGCACAAAGTATACAGAGGCGACTCGGCAAAAAATATATATTCGTCTCTTTCGCTCGAAACCATTTCAACTGGTTTTGTTTTGTGCTTTTTTTATTATTATATAGTGTTGTTTTAACGCACTGTCTGTATTAAACCGCAAATTTGTTTTCTCTTTCTAGCGAAACTATTTCAAAAAAGCTGATTTTAATGTTTTTGAACTGTCAAATTTGTCGCCTCTGTATGCTTTGTGGCACCTGTTACAACTGATTTGTTTCTAAAAATTTGCAAATTCATTTAAAACATTCCAAAAAGAATGGCGAAATCTGTTTTTGATTTCTTTTGAAAACAAATTCTGCGACAGAAAACCCCTTCAATCTGTCACCCCACACGAACACATGTAATCCTTAGCTGCATGACAAATTGTCTTTACATTGCATATCATAGACTGTCAATCACCCCATGTAAATTAGATGTGGTGATTGAAAGGGTTGATTGACAATCAGAATTTTTTTGCGCTGCCGTTCCAATTGTTTCCAGTCAGAGTAGCAAGCCGTAACGGCGCGACCGGCGGCTAGCCGAGCAGCCGGTAAAATTTTTTGAGCCGCGCCGCCGCCGAATCCATCGGCTCATCGGCGGCTTATTTTCTAGCTGATTTTATCGGCTGAGTCGATTTTTAAATAAATTTTTGTAAATCTAACAACGTTTAATTGTTAAATTGTTACTTTAGAGAGTAAACACACCTTAGAATAAGAAATAGTTCCTGATAGAAGTTAAGGCATTTTTATACCCTTCATATAAATTTGTCATTCCGTTTGTAATTTCCACAATATAATTCGGGATTTTCTTCGGGATTCAAATCTTCAATAATTCTTTCAGACATGCTTTCGAGAAGTTTCCTATTTAAAATCAGCAAAATTAGTCCATAAATAAAGGAAATATGAGCAAAAATCAGAGACAACATCTGAAAATTTCATCAAAAAAAGACAATTTATTGCATGCTTTAACAAAAAAGCAACAAAAAGTACATATGGTGTTTGACAAAAAAGCAACAAAACGTATGTTTGGATGTGTGTTGATTTCATTGCTTTGCGTATTTTGTTTTTTTTTTTTTTGTGTTTCGTTTCGTTTGGCGTTGTTGTTTTTATACTCTTCACCTTTGTGAGAAGGGTATATATAAGATTGTTATTTCGTTTGTAACTTCTACAATATAAACTGTTCGTCAGCAATTAATTAAATGTACAATTTTTAAAAGTTTTCTTGATATATTTAGGATGCTATACGCTGAAAGTGGGCAATTAATGTATCCACAACAAAGGTGAAGGGTATATAAGATTCGTCATAACCGAATATAGCACTCTTAATTGTTATTATTTATTTGGTTTAATTATAGAATTAGCTTATAAAGAACAGAATCGAGTAATATGGAGGTATATTGTACTCTATAAACAGGCAATTATATTCACCGAAATAACGTCTAAAAAATGTTTTATTCATTTGAATTTCATCACATTAGGTTTTAATCAACCATAGATACCTAGTAAAGAATACTGTTGGACAAGTTTTTGAAAATAAAGATTAATTTTTCTAATTGTTCATTCGAATATATCCTAACGATCCATATTATTTAAGACCTATTTCATGATGTCGAAGGAAAAATTAGACTAACAAATTTCTATGAACAACTATTCGAAATAATTTTTAGAACTACTCAAAACTACTGTATTTCACATTTCGATAGTATCAACTTCATGCAGTATTTTTGTCCAAAATACCTTAACTACAAGTTTTAATACTGAACACTTCCTCTCAAAATTGTCGCTATATTTCGCTTATAACCAAATTATATATTGAAAACCGTTCCGTTTTATAAAATAATAAAATAAAAAAATATATAATTTGCTTTTAAAGTCGGCGCAGCCGAAAAAGTTTTTAAGCCGGTGAAAACTCGGCGTTAAGCCGATAAGCCGCCGCCGCCGACTAATTTTACCCCTTCAGCCGCCGCCGAAAAAAATTAGACGGCTTGCTTCTCTGTTTCCAGTCGTGGAAAATTTGGTAAAACAAATACAAAATACGACTCTGTGTTTTTAGACACAGTGTTGCCACTTAGGAGGAGGTGTTCATAGCAGTGATGATAACATATTAGTAAAATATTGTTTAAAAAACACATAAATCTATTAAAAACTAAACAAAACTTAATAATCGAAGTTTAGTTAAACTTATATAAACAAGGTTTAACTAAACGTAAGCAATGTTATTAAATATTGGTAAAATGTTGCTTTAAAAAACATTAATCCTTTTAGAATTAAATTTAATTGAGTTAATCCAGGTTTAGCTAAACTTGTTTAAAACAAGTTTAACAAAAAGTTATGCAATTTTAAATATTTGAACGAATATATAAAACTGAGTTAATCCGGGATTAATTTAACTGGTTTATGCAATTTTATAAAATATTAGTGAACTTATGTTTGGAACCCATAAATATTTAAGAATATAAATACAACTGAGTTAATCCAGGTTTAGTTGATCTCAATTAAAGAAGATTTAGTTAAGTTATACAAGTTTATCAAATATTCGTTAAATATTGTTAAAAAATAAATAAATCTTTTAAAAACTTAATTAACCCTAGTTTAGTTTAATTTATTTAAACCAGGTTTAACTAAACGTAGACAATTTTATTAAATATTAGTAAAATGTTGTTTTATTATAATTCTTTAAAAAAATTATATGAAACTGAGTTAATCCAGGTTTAGTTAAATTTGTTTAAAGCTAGTATAAGCAAAACTTATACAATTTTATAAACTATTAGTAAAATTTTGTTTAAATAAACATAAAATATTTTAGCCAAAAAATAAAACAGAGTTATGTCAAGTTTAGTTAAACTGGTTTAAAGCAAGTTTAACTAAAAGTTATGCAATTTTATAAAACATTAATAAACTTTATTTTGAAAAACATAAATATATAAAAAATCAATGTTCGAAAAATCAACTAAAATTGTTTGTTAAAATTCCTTATAAAATTTTTTAATTTACTATCCGAACCCTGAAGGTTTGCCATTTCATCGTGATTGGCATCAGTAAATTGAAGAAGCATTTGTAAAAAATTGCTACACTTTAGAATACGCATTTCTGTGATTTATTTTAATAAATTTACGTGGATTTCTTGTAAAATATAATGGCTGATTTAGATAAATGGATTGAAATAGTAAAGGAATGTAAATACTTGCCAGAAAATGACTTGAAAAAACTGTGCGATCTTGTATGTGAAATACTATTGGAGGAATCAAACATACAACCCGTCAGCACCCCGGTTACAGTATGCGGTGATATACATGGCCAGGTAAGTAATACGATTGGAGCAATATGTTAATCAAGGGCGGCGTATTTATAACCTCATCTTTATTGTTTGTTTTTTAAAGTTTTATGACTTGGAAGAGCTATTTCGTACTGGCGGACCCATACCAGATACTAATTACATATTTATGGGCGATTTTGTAGATCGTGGTTATTACAGTTTGGAAACGCTCACACGTCTGTTAACTTTAAAGGTAAACAAACATTTGTAAGATTTTGAAGTTTTTTTACATTTAATAAAATGTTATTTAGGCTCGCTATCCAGATCGCATTACTTTGTTAAGAGGCAATCATGAGTCACGTCAAATCACTAAGGTGTATGGTTTCTATGATGAATGCTTTAGCAAATATGGTAATGCTAATGCCTGGAAATATTGCTGTAAAGTATTTGATTTATTGACTATAGCAGCTGTAAGTATCAAGCAAAACTTTTATTTATTTGTGGATTATTAATCCTTTTCTGTTTGCTTTAGATTATTGATGAGGAAGTTCTTTGCGTACATGGTGGTTTAAGTCCAGAAATTATTACGCTTGACCAAATACGTACCATTGAACGTAATGGAGAAATTCCCTATAAAGGTGCTTTCTGTGATTTAGTTTGGTCCGATCCTGAGGATATGGATTATTGGTAAGACAAATATGTATATATTTTAAAAATAACTGTTTCAGTATAAATCTTGTTTTAGAAAAACCTTAATTTCACTAAAAATATAACTCATAATAAAAACAAAATTAAAAATGGTAATTTTACCAAAAAACACTGAAAATCCCCTAAAAAAAAAACAAATTTTCACAAATAAAGTACCATCCATATTTCTCTGTGTAAACTTCCTTCCTACTTTCATAAAATTAAAATCGAAGTTTCTTATTTTTTTTTTCAAAACCCTTATATTTTTTCAGGGGAGAAAGTCCGCGAGGAGCCGGTTGGCTTTTTGGTCAGTTGGTTACCAAAGATTTTATGCAAATCAATAATTTGGAATTAATATGCCGTGCCCATCAATTGGTTAATGAAGGCATCAAATATATGTTTGATAGCAAATTAGTAACAGTATGGTCTGCTCCTAACTATTGTTATCGTTGCGGTAATGTGGCGGCCATATTAAGTTTTCAAACAGCAAAGGACAGAACAGCCAAAATATTCGTGGCAGTACCAGAAACAGATCGTGTGATACCACCACATAATATAACGCCCTATTTTCTATAAACAAAATACAAAGGTAACGTACAATATAGTTGAACAAAACAAAAAACAAGAAGACATTTATAAATTTAGCATAAAATGCTTATTCATTTTGTATAATTTAAATAAAAAAAAAAACTACAACCATATCTTATAATTTAACGTTATAATATAATGAAAATTTGAAGTATTTTGTTTTGCTACTACCTTATTAACAAACAAATAAGTGAAAAAATGAGAACGAAGCCTAAACCCCAAACTAAATGATTTTTTGTATTACAACGATATTGCCTCGTTGTTCATTTTTTTAAATATTGAAATGTTGTTCAATTTTATTTGATATAAAAATATATATTAATAAAGTAAAAAATAGTTAAAATCCAAAAAATTAATGTACATATAGAAAAATATGTGTATATTTATATTAGTTTTATATATTATTTATTTCATGTTAATTTTTCGTATAAAAAGTACAAAAATTTATTGTACAATAAATGCTCTTTGAGTTAATAGGTGTTTGGGTGGGTTGTTGTCATAATGAGGGTGTTTTGCTTTTTGGATGACATTTTATGAAGAAAATAATAAAGAATACTTTGGTGCAAGATTACTACTATGTATAAATTATAAAAATGTTAGAATTGTTAATAAATATATACTTTAAATTCGTTTAGATTAGGGATGAGCAATAAATCGATTAATCAAATTGTTGAAGAGGAATTTAATTACATATATATAAATGAAATAATTGTATATCTATGAAATTAACACAAATTCGGTTCGGAATGGTTTTACTTCCGTAATTATCATTTAGATCGATTTTTAAACCTTTTCAGATTCCGTTTGCTTTTGTTAATTTCCTAAAGATTTAATATTTGTGTTTTTCAATTTTGTTTATGAAAACAAAAGACAAGTTTTTTTAGAAAGAAATTTATACAAAATTTAAAATAGCAAATACGTAGAAACAAATATCAATTCCGTTTTTCTGAATTGATTCCACTTTCGTTCGGAATTGAATTCTGGACAGTTGGGTATGTCTGCGAGATTACATTTTTCTTGGAACATGATTAATCAATAAACTTTAATAACATTTTTTAATAATCAAAATTATTCAATTAATCATTAAAATCAATAATCAAAAACTTTCATTACTCAGAATTAATCGATTAATCGCACATCTCTAGTTTAGATACATTATAAGATTTTTAGTTAAAAATAAGGGGACAATTCGTAATTAATGAAGACAGCATGAATATTTCCTCTGTTAAATTGGTAAGATGTTGTGGTGTAGCTATTAATGTTGGTGCAAATACTGTGGCTAAATTATGTTCATTCATTTTATTTACGGCATAATGTGAGGCGACTCTGTAAAACATAATTTTGTTCGTTTAAATTGAATTACTTTAATTATTACGGGTATGTGATTAAAATCGTTTTTATATTTTCCCTCTTATTTAATTTTGTACCAGATACCGAAAATAACAGGTCCACTTTCATTTCAATGGTAAATTGGAAATTTTTTTTTTTTTTTGCCAAACAAAAGTTGGAAAAATAAATGACTAAAATTCATTTCATGCAAATCAACGACAATTAAATACTAAATTCAGAAATCATTGAATGTAAAATTTCCAATTTCACAATATTACCAAAAATATCATTAATTTAAAAAAGTCGACAATTTTCAAAATAGCTAAAATTTCTTAAAATATTTAACAAATATTTTAAAAAAATAAATAATTTTTTAAAAATTCGCCAATTTTAAAATCATAAAAGAAAATTGTTTTCCATCTTTATCTGACTTTGGTATTTAAGACTCGGCACAGCCGAATATAACTCTATTACATGTTTTTTTTTTGCATTTATAAATTAAATATTTAAAAAAATTCACCAATCAAATGTGATTTTAAAAAAATATGGGAGAATGCATTAGGATTATTATTTTATATATGTAAAAAATTTAATACTTTTTTCAAATTTCAGAAACATTTGATTTGATTACGGAAACGTATATAACTTTTTAGGGTCACACTAATGAACATATTGAAAATTTGTTTATTTTTATTTATTTATTATTTTCAATAACCTAGCCTATTGGCCATAATTGGTCATAAATTTATACTTAATTTTGCGTTTATTTCAGTATTGTAATTTCCATCACATACCCAATAATTTAGTATATTACCTTTTTAGATGTTCCATCATAAATTTCAAGCAATTATAATGGGCTAAAGGGAGATTTTTGACCGCTTCTCTCATTTGTGTAATTTGTTCCTCTTGATTATTATTTCCTTTAAATAAATTGATCAGTCTATATTACTAACATTTAAAACATGTGCATTAAAAGTTATGTAAAATTTGAGCATAAAGATACTATACTTCTCCCCTATAAAACAATAACTTACGCGCTGCTTCCATAAAATTGGGATAGGCTTGAAAAGTTATCAATGGTACGGGCAACAAACGTAAATACAACTTTAGGGTACCCGCAATAACATTAATATTGCCATATGCTGATTCAGACATATTAGTTTTTTCGCCATCACTGTCGAGAGCCAGCTTGAGAGCATCGATTTCGTCTGCAAAGCCGGAAACCCGATATATGCCCTCCTGAAGCATTCCACGAGCTTCCACCTCCTCCACGCAACGTCGAACAACAAATGGAATGGAACATTGATATAATTGGGCTACAATTGTGAGATCAGTGCCGAAAACTCCGCGTATACGCTTTAGATCAGGTACACACTTAGCTGGCACTAATTCCGAACATTTATTATGTGCGATTATGCCACAATCTTCACATTTAACGCCTTGTGCTGTGAAGCCCCACAGAAAGTTTGCACAAACCTCGCACCAATTTAGCCCTTTAAAAGTGTGTACCTTAAAAGCATGATCTTTTTCGTAAATAAACGGTAGAATTGTATCATCCGTATTGTCCTTGGGTTTTTCAGAACTATGTGAACAACCATCCAATTCAGCAGTGTTTATGGCCTCAGACTGTAAATTGGCCTCGTCTTTGGAAGAGCCATTCGTTTGTTTGATTAGAGATTTTCGTAAATCATTTGAAAGTGCTCGTAATTTTCTTCTATTTAAAGTCATGTAGGGACTTTGCTGATAACAATTACCAGTCTGTTGATTAATCTCCTGTATAATGGGTGCAGCATGCAGTAACATATAAAAGCTCACCAAACCATCGGCAACTAGGTCGTGTATGGTGTCAAAATGTTTTGATTGTTCTTGCAAATAATGACCCTTACCAGTTTTATAATAAATTTTAAAATGTTTTGTCTTCTTATTGAAACGTAAGCTCAACGTGTAATAATCCTTTGCTGTAGGACTACGACGAAGCAGATATGTTCCATCTGCTTTATTTTTCAATATTTCCTCAGCCTCCAAATGTCCCATACGTCCATGATATTCCATACCATAAAAATTTGGTATTTTTTCGTCTTCCTCATAAGAGTTGGCTATAAACTTGTTACAATGTAATGGTTTGGGTGTTGGTGCTTCCAATTGTATTTTATACAATTCTGGTTTCCACACCTTTTGGACTGGAGAGCTTGGTTCGTTTGTTTTCGACATGATTTCTTTTATTGTGATGAAATTTATAAATTTATCTACACTGATTAATTTTTATTTACTCATCTCATCTTTAATTTTATTAAATATTTCTTTTTTAGTGTTTCCTTGTTCTAATTAAAGTTATTCATAAGTATTACTATTGCAAAAAAAATATGGGGTATGTTTAATCAATGTAAATAATATTCGTCTTTAACCCTAAAATGGTTACATAGAAAGTGTTCATATTAAATTGTTTTCAAAATACTTTTATTTTTTGCTTTTTAACAATAGTTTAAGCAAATGAAAAATTCAATTATATACGTATATTATAATATTACGAAATCAACATAGCTTCTAGATGAAATGTCAATTTAAAAAGTTTTATTTAATATAACGGTATGTCTTCGTAACCTCTCAATTTTGGTCGTGATTACACTACATAATTTTTATTCTTTTTTTGTTTTCGTTTTCTGCAAAAAAATAATTCGCGCACTGAACATATTTCTCAACAAATAAAATTGAGACGACAAATATTTTCGGTGGAACTTTTCCATTTCGTAGCTGAAAAAATAAGTTAAAAAATAATATTTATAAACAATTTGAATAAAAAAATTGTGAAAACAAGTTAAAAAAGTGAAAAGAAATAGTTTGGATTAAAATATAAATCTGTTTGAAGAAAAGAAATTGCAGCAAAAAAAAGCACTTAAGTGGATCAGAGTCGTAAAAAGTTAGTAAAAAAAACGGACACGCAACCAAAAGACGAACAACGATTAGATGAATGGCTGGCTGCCGTTGGTAAAGGTATTGGTTACTATATAATGGAAGGAGGTGGTGGCGAGGCAGATAAACAATTGATAGAAGTGTCTAAATCAGCCGTTAAAGAGGGAGACGAATGGTGAGAAAAACACACAAGGAAGACCTTGAAAATATAACAATAAACAACAATAAGAACATAAAATAGAAATTAAAAAAGAAGTAAGAAAGAAGAGAAATTTTGAAAAATAAAAACAAAATAAATGTAAGTGATAAAAAATAAGAGAAATAAAAGAATACTGGTGCGGAAAAAACAAATAAAAAACAGAGTGTAATAAAAATAACAAAAAGAAAATAATAAAAATTAAAATTTATGATTTAAGGGGTCAAAGTGGTGAATAGATAGGAAAAAGCGCAAATAATGACGACTATGCCAACACAAACTTTAGTGCAACCCATTAAAATTGCAGTTAAAAACATGGCTAATACGCAAAATACAACGCCCGCCCCTACGTCCCCTAAGACACCTACCATTGTACCAACACCAAATGCTTCACCCTCGGAAACAGATACAGCATCAACGGTTGTAAATGGCCGCGAAGCACGCAATTTAGCAGAAAAACACCGTAGAGATAAATTAAATGCCAGCATTAGTGAATTGGCTAAAATTGTACCACATGCAGCCGATTCACCAAGACGTCTAGACAAAACGACTATTTTGAGACTTACCACCCATGGTCTGCGTTTGCAGTATGTATTTGGAAAGTCTGCAGCACGTCGCAGAACTCTACATAAAGGCGATAATCATGTAATGACAAACACTCTGCTACATCTTCTCGACAGTTTCTTTATAACACTCACCTGCCATGGACAGATAGTGTTGATATCATCTAGTGTGGAACATTTGTTGGGTCACTGTCAATCCGATTTGTATGGTCAAAATCTTCTACAAATAACACACCCAGAAGATCAAGAAATGTTACGACAAGAATTGATACCAAGTGATATTGAATCATTGTTTGTTGATTATCACAATTCTAAAAACTCCTCATCATCCGCGCCAAACTTCTCACAAGAACAACATTGTTCTTACAGCACATCTCATCCCCACCAACCCGATGAAGATGACCATAATCACCATCATTTGGAAAACGATGAAAACTATTTAGCCGAAATCGATGAAAAACTGCGAGCAGATAAACGCTGTTTCACCGTACGCTTAGCTCGAGCCTCCACTCGTTCTGAATCGAAGAAAATTTATGAAATTGTCAAAATAGATGGGTGTTTTCGTCGTAGTGATTTTTCAGCACTAGCCACCGGCTCGTGTAGTTATCCTATAGTTTCTCAACTAATAAGACGATCTCGAAATAATTCGTCGTCTTCAACGTGTGGTGGCGTTAATAATAACGGCATGAGTGCCGGGGGAGTTTTCATACCTCATCTTATGCAACATGATGCCATTGCCCAGGCTGCTTTACATGGTGTCAGCGGCAATGATATCGTTCTAGTAGCAATGGCGCGTATTATAAGACCACCAAAAATACTGAATTACTCCTTGGAAGCGAATCGTTTAGAGTATAAAACACGTCATTTAATCGATGGTCGTATTATCGATTGTGATAATCGTATTGGTTTGGTGGCTGGTTATTTAAAGGAGGAGGTAAGTTACATGAAACTTAGGGAATAAATATTTGTTTTTTTTCTTTACATACCCTTCATCAAATTGATACAAGTGTCTTAAAAATAACTAAAGCTAAATTTAAGACCAATCAGATAACGAAATTCCTTGCCGGAAATCGATTGATTGTTGTAAAATTGTTTACCCAATTTTTCAGCATTTAGTACGATTGGTCCCAAAATTTACATCAGTTAGAAGAAAATTTTATCAATCCTATGCATTTATAAGGACAGACCAATTGTTTCATATAAGTTGACATAAACTATCCACAAAATTCATTTTTTAACTTATAAAGTAAACGTATTCTATTACTAGATGCATATGTTGCACGTTCTTAGTCAAATCGATACAAAATGATCAGAAAGTTAGGGAGTATACAAAAATATAAAAACGTTAATATAACAAAAACTAACCTCTAATTACATAAAAATTTTCTCAAAGATGGCACATTTCATTAAAAAACCAAGTAAGAGAGATATACCAAATCTTCAGAAAAGCATATTTGTTGGAAAAAAATTTAAATTGTGTGAAATAAAATGTTTGTTGTAAAAAATTCGGTTTAAAAAATATTTTCCTATGGAATTTCTATCATTAGATATTCATATTGACAATGTTAATGACTTTGAGCTAGTTTTTAGGATAAAGATAATCTACATTCTTTGTTTAAACCTAGCTAAAACTAAAATTTTACTTTTTCCCTTGTTGTTTATTTAGTTTATAATCTAGGTTTAACTGAGCAGTTAATCTTAATTTAGAACTATCAGAACCAGGAACCGTAACGATTATAAGTTCTATTTAAATGTTTAATAATTATTTTTTTGTTTTTTTTTTTTTTTGCTTAGAAAAAAAAAAACAGTTAGAAAGTTAAAGTTATTTGTAACTAGCTTGAACCGGTGCGCTTCGCTACCCCTGTCGTAGTAAAAAAAATATGTAAGGATTTCCCCCTATTTATCCCTTTCTGGTCCAAGTATTGAAAAAAGTTATAGCCTATTGATGCTTTCAAGTAAGGATCTATCTACGTTCCAAATTTCAATAAAATCGGTTCAGCCGTTTAGGCGTGATGCTCAAACAAACAAACTTTCAATTATATTTATATAGATTTATTAGTTTTTTTAGTAAGATTTTTTATGTGCTAAATTCCCAATTTATATATGTGTATAATATATGTATATAAAATCAATCCCATTTACATTGATTTAAGTGAATATTTTTTTGTTTGAAATATTTTCAGGTTCGTAATTTAAGTCCGTTTTCATTTATGCATCAGGACGATGTTCGTTGGGTCATTGTGGCCTTACGACAAATGTACGATTGTAACAGTGACTATGGTGAAAGTTGCTACCGCCTATTGTCGCGAAATGGTAATTTTATTTACTTAAACACCAAAGGTTACTTGGAAATCGATAAAGGCACTAATAAAGTACATTCCTTTGTTTGCGTCAACACATTGCTAGACGAGGAAGAAGGCAAGCAAAAGGTTCAAGAAATGAAGAATAAGTTTTCGATTATTATAAATGCTAAAGTACCAACAAATACAATGCAAGATGTTCCAGCATCACAAAATCCACAGCAGCTGGAAAGAATTGTGCTGTATTTAATAGAAAATTTACAAAAACGACAAAACAACGCTTGTGTGGTAGATGAAATACACTCGGAAGATGATGTTAAACGACATACCACAACACCACCATTGGCGTTGGTGC
The DNA here is from genome assembly GCA_942486065.2 of Calliphora vomitoria. NCBI lineage: Eukaryota > Metazoa > Arthropoda > Insecta > Diptera > Calliphoridae > Calliphora > Calliphora vomitoria. The sequence continues at coordinate 49,362,875 of OW818032.2, forward strand.
CGCCCGAACCGGCATCGGTAAAAAATTCTATTTCCAAATCTGTAAGTGTTGTAATTGCAACAGCAGCTAAAAGTTTCGCAGTACAAAATAATACCAATAACCTTAATAATACTAATACAAATAACAACAATAATGAGACTACAGATGAGTTAACGAAAATAACTGAACAAAAATTCAATAGCTCAACGCAAACGACGTGTGCACAAAATGAACCAGTTCTACAACGTCCCAGTGTATTACAAATGCGAGATAAATCATGCCAGGATACAACATTTGGTTTATATTCTTCGTCGCCGTTGCCGTCATCAACATCTAATTTAAATTCACCTGACAACTTTGTTGATAACAATGCTCAGCATGTATCCGTTCTTAAGCGCATACGTGTGGATACTTCAGCGACGCAGGCCTTTAAAGATGATGAATATCATTCACCGCAACCAGCCAAACGTACATTAAGTAATTCTTCCACCACCTCCTCCTCGTCATCATTAACTTCACCCACAACAAATTCATGCTTATTATCACCCAACGAAAGAAATGATAATGAGGCTGACATTCATGATTTCATTTCGTCATCTCTACGTCATGTCGGAGAGTCATTAAATTGTATTGATGCTCAAACGTCTAATTTACGTCAACATTGTTCCAGTCTACCCACTTGTCTGGATAATAAATTGGATGCCATTATCATTGAACAGAAAAAACAAAGTGAGTTTTTAGATAATATTAAAAATGAATATGAGGTTTACAAAGAACCACAATATCCCAACAATTCACCGAAATATACGCAAAATCGACAAGGTCAAAAACAAATTCACAATCAACAACAACAACTTTCTTCGCCAGATATACTTTAGTAAGGACTCACTTTGATTGACTATATGTATTTGTTTGTTCATGTAAGTAAATTAAAATAAATACTTACTATTGTTATAATTATATTTAAGTACCTACCTATGTATATGTTTGTATGTATGTATTTATTATCTAAGCTTTAATTTTTTTGTTCATCTGGTTGAAAGTCCATAAAATGGAATGGTATTGAAATTCTAAGTATGCAAGAACAAATTATTGTAATTTTTTTATTATTTTCTTTAACTATATCCTATGTATATTATATGTATTAAGTCTGTAATTACTTACAATTATATTTGATAATTTCACTTACTATTCCTTAAATAATTCTACGAAACAATATCCTTTCTAATTCCTTATTTTAATTTTACTAATTTATTTTTGAAAAAAAAAAAAAAATTAATATTGATGCATGATTGATTATATATGGTGAGAAGCAATTACATAAATGTTAAACCCCATTATGATGGGTTTGTGTGAAAAATTTAAATTTTTAAATTGGTATCAATCAATATAAGATACATTTGATGTTTAATCACTTACCCATCGTTTACACATGCAAGTAGATTGATACGTATTATTATCGAAATTTTCGAAAAATACATCGAAATGTTTACAAGTTGCTTGAGTGTTTACACATGCAAGTAAAAGTTAATTTTGCAAATGTTAGCAAAAGAGAATGATGTCGCCAAAAGCCACAAATATAAGAAAACTACATCGAATTAAATAAATAAACCGTTATACTATCTGCATTTGCTATTTTTAAGTCCATTTGCGGCTTGAAAACAAATTTTGTTATTTTACCTGGCGTTTACACATGCAAGTAACAGTTCGAAAAACTCAACACATTCATACTTTTGCACTAACACAATCATTCATGCATGTGTAAATTTACACACGCATGTGTGATTGTGTTAGTGCAAAAGTATCAATGTGTCGTGTTTTTCGAACTGTTACTTGCATGTGTAAAGGCTAGGTTAATTAAATACAACAAAGTGTTACTATAATTTTCAAATACAAAAATTTCTGTGGAAAATGTTTGTGTTAACAATCCATATAAATATATAAATGCTTTGTAAGTTTGTTTGTTTGTTTATTTGTTGGTTTGTTTGAGCATCACGCCTAAACGTCTAAATCGATTTTATTGAAATTTGGAACGTATATAGATCCTTACTTGGCTATAACTTTTTTCAATACTTTTACCCGAAACGGATAAACAGGGAGAAAAACTGGTAACATTGGTACCTTTAGTTCTTAAACAATAATTACTAAACGGCTGAACCGACTTTTACTGCGACAGGGTTAGCGAAGCGCACCGGGTCAAGTTAGTTTTGTTTATAAAAACTTATGAACTTGATGTTTTTTACGAAAATCATACGCATTAATTGCCATTTGTACTATTTGCTTTTCAAATATACATAAAATAATTTAAAAATATAGTAATTATTTTACCACAATCCATTAAATTTGTTAAAAATTTTTTTATTGGGCAACTCTGTTTGTTTTTTGACACTTCATTGCAGAAAGTGTAAAAGAATCACTATCCACCTAAATTCACTAGACAGTGAGCTGCAGGTGGCTGCGTTTGTGATTGCGTTAGTGCTAAAGTGTGAATATATTGTGTTTTTCGAACTGTTAACAGTAATTACTTGCATGTGTAAACACTAGGTTGCCAAATGTACCTAAATATATATAGGATCAATAAATATGAAATTTCCGGTAGATGTAATTGCAAATCAGTGACTTAAAATAATTATAATACAAAGGAAATATTTTTAAAAGATTTTATTTAACTTTTACTATGTTTGTTGGGTTGTATGTTACAGCCATACCTAAATAAGAAGGGTGTTTATTTGTAAAAAATTGTCATGCCCATACACCGAAAAAAAAAACGCGTCGAAAATGCTAAACTATTGGAAAATCCAATTATGAAAATGTGATAGGTAGTGAAGTTGGCTGCATAAGATGTAGAAACTGTTGATATTTAAATGTTTGTTTATTTTTTGTTGTGCTGTTGTTTTCTTTACAATAAAAATACTTTGCACATACAAACTAAATTAGTAAACAAAATATTTGTCATTGTTGACAAAACGTTAATATTCTTTTTTATGTATGCTACTTTAGCGTAAACATTGGGCTGCAGAAAACTCAACGTTCGACCCTTTTATTTATGTAAAGCTGTTAGTATACATCAAAATTTGTAACTGAATTTTGAGCCAGTTCTCGTAGACCGAATAGGATGAAATTTTGTCATTCATCCATATACCTTATGGCAATGCAATATAATGTTTGAAAATTTGAAATCAAATTCGAGCTTATGTTCGAACAAATTTTAAAGTTGTTAAAATAATCACTAGATCACGCATAAACCTGATGAAAATTCGAAAAATGTTTAAAGCTGTTGAGAATTCTAAAAATAATAAGTAGCACAGAATACACAGATATGAATTAGCTGATTTTAGTAATTTGGCAATAGAAATCAAACAAAAGAAAATATCAAAATGGTTGTGATTTGGAAAGAGGGACAAATATATATCACATTCGTTTCCTATTAAAAATTGTATTTTTTCTCTCGCTCTGCAAACTACAACCATTGAAAACTGGTTGTAGAACGTCAAAATAAACATACGGTTCGATATTACTTTTTTGAAAAGTGTCATTTGTTTCATATCTGTGTAATCTGTGAATAATAGTTTGACGTTTTTTTAGGACAATTTCATATAATTTTCAGTTTCGAAATTAAAAACTTAAAAGAAAATCATAACTTTCATGAAATTGCTAGTATGTATTTTCGATATATGTAGTTTCTGAATAAAAATATATTCGAAATGTTAATGGTGCTCTAACAAGAAGAATGTAAACTTTAAATTAAATCAAACTATTACATTATAAATGTTTGTTTATTTTTGATTTTATTTAAAGTTTATTTTCTCATTTTTATAGCATTTTAAATAAACACTTGTTTAAAAAAGCACCATGAATATTTCGAATATATTTATATTCTGAAATTATATAGAAAAAACTTTCACTTTCATGAAAATGATGAAATTTTTTTTTTAAATGTTAAGTTTGAAATTATATGTAGTTGTATTAAAAAAAACTTCTACAAATATTGCGAGATATATACACAAAACAAAATTTTGGATTTTGGAAAAATTAGTTATGTGCACATTTCGTGAAAATGTCCTTTCAACTAACTACGAACTAAAAAATAATATTTTTTTTACGTAAATTGTTAGGAGGGAGGTTAGAGAATTTTGTATGGTGAACTTTTAAATGATATAGCAAACACCATTTTTGCTCTCCTGAAAAGTTTTTAAAAACTCATAGCTATTTTTGAATGCGCAGTGACGATATAATAAAAGATTGTTTAAAAAATATTTTTTAATTTATTTCTAACATAATAATTAATAAAAAATTAGTCGTTATTTTTCTCTCATACTCTAAACTAAACCGCTGTGCGCATCTTTTAAACCATGTGTTTTCTTTTAAAAATAAAAAAAAAACATATTTTGATAGACTAAGATTGTCAGTAAACTTCACACATAGCTCAAATGTCTCGATCGATACACACTTACTTACATGTAATACGAGTACCACAGATTATTACAGATATGCAAGAAATGACAGTTGTCAAAAAAGTTTTCAATGGTTGTGGTTTCCAGAGCGAGAGAAAAATACAATTTTAATAGGCAACGAGTGTGAAATATATTTGTTCCTCTTTTCAAATCACAAACATTTTGACATTTTCTTTTGTTATTTTTCTATTACCATATTTCTGAAACCAGATGATTTATATCTGTATAATTTGTGACGACTATGTTCGATTATTTTCATAAAATTTATCTCAATTTTAAAACAGACTCTTAATTAATACATTGTAGCTCGAAAATTAATTTAAATTAATAATCAATTAATAATTAACAGACCAATAATAATACTAATATTATACTAGTTAATTTTAATTGAATTAATCTTTAAACTGCCCTTTTTATTAAAGTAGATTTCCTAAAAAAAAAATAAAAAAATTCTGCCTTAAAAAAAACAATTGAATGTAGTAATTGATTTGTATATTTTTATGTATTTGTGTAGTTATAATTTAATAAATTATATAATTAGGCCAAATTTTTTGTTTTCGTTGCTAATTATATACATAATAGTTTTTCCTTTACTACTAGTAGTCAATCTTTCTTAGAAAAAACATTTATATAAAAAATTATAAAAACATGTTCAATTAACACGTTAAAAAAAATTTCTTGCTGTAATTGTATTGAATATATTAAAAGAAAAAAAGTATATGTTAATTTATATCTCCATTCACTTGTATATGAAAAATTGTGTACAATTTATAATCGTATATACAAACATACATATGTATGTATATAAAACATACTTTGCATATACATATGTAACTATTTATTAAATATAGAATTAATTTACAAAAAAATGTTTTTAAAACATATAATTTTTTAACAACTGTGAAGGCATCAGAGAGGATTGCTCTTTTTATTTTAATTTTTGTTTGTTTTGTTTTTGTATGTAAATGTATAGTTAGTACATAATTAATATATATATATATAAAATAAATAGTAATAAAGTTTTTACTTTAATAAAATAAAAATAAATTTAATATAATTCATTACGTTCTGTGTCTATATAATACATACAAATTTAAAGTTATACTTTGAATAATAAGAAAATATCAATAAAATATGAGTTTAAATTTATTTATGGAAAATAAGAAAGTCTTTAAAACTGGCTTACTGGGTTCGTAATACATAAAGTGATGCAAACAAAACATATTTTATAGAACACAACATCAAGAACATGGTAAGTTAATTTATTAAATTTACTTTTTGATAATTAGGTTAATTTTATTAAATAACTAGTAAAACTACAATTAGTATTATAAACTCGTGAAAATTTTAATTAGAAAATCGAAAAAAAAATTCCAATTCGTCCAGTAGTTTTGAAGTTATAAGGAATTAAAAGAATCCCGCTAAATTTCCGTTTTTAGAAATTGGGAAACCCTGTAATAGGATACTGACAGCGCCATCTAGTGGAGCGGTACATTTAATTTGTTAAAAATAAAATCATGTCCAACAATAGATGGCGCTAATTTTATGTTGTTACGGCATTGCCAACACCAACAAATTTTGTCATATTTATGAATAGCATTGCCAGAATAAAATAATTTTATACGTTACATTTGAATTGAACAAAACGCCCAGTTTAAATATAAAAGCGAAAAAAAAACACAATTATTCAGAAAATTTGCATTTAATAACAATTCATTTTACTACTTATTAACTAATATTAATACAATTACAATTTATATTTTCATTTGTGAACAAATAAATTTATATTTAGTTGGTGTTTTACAACATCTGCAACTGAATTAATCGTTGTAGCACAGTCAATCGATGTTTTATTACAGTGAGGAAATGGTAACAAAAAATCTGAAACAATATAAATAATGCATATTAATGTAATAAATATTAAATATATAATATATTTATTTTATTTTCATATAAATTTTTATTAATGCCCATCAAGACTATTAACGATTTATGAGTGATTAATGAAAATGTTAGTGATCACATATTATTGTCTTTTTTGCTCTCTTATTAATGATTTTTTATATTTCATACAAAAATCGATTTTGGTGGGTAATTAACAATATATGAGTGATTTGGTGGGAAATATATGTGATAATAGATTATTGCATTTTTTCCTCTAGGACCTCTTATTAAAGATCTGAGTGATTTTAGATTTTCATATAAAACATATAAAAATAGATATTTGGTGGGATATATCAGTTCTCTTGGACCTTTTATTAACGATCTATGACTGATTTCAGATTTTGCATATAAAAATGTATATATAGTGGGATATATGAGTGATCACAGATTATTGTCCTTCTTTGTCTAGAAGCTCTTATTAGTGATTTTAGATTTTTCATATGAAAATCGATATTTGGTGGAAAATATGAGTAATCACAGAATACAGTCCCTTTTCTTCTAGTACCTCTTATTAACGATATTTAAATGATTTCAGATTTTTCATATAAAAATCTTTTGTCATAAATTTTTATCACGAATAAATTAAAAATATTTTTTTTTTTTAAACTTGAAAAAAACTTAAAAAACTATTTTGAAAAAAAATTTTTTTAAATTTTATTTTAAAGTATAATTTGGTGAAGGGTATATAGGATTCGGCACAGCCGAATATAGCTCTCTTACTTGTTTATATTAAAATCGACATTTGTTGGAAAATATGAGTGATCACAGAATATTGTCCTTTTTCAGATAAAAATTTATATTTGGTGGGAAATATATGTGATCACAGATTATTGTCCATTTTCGTCTAGAAGCTCTTATTAGTGATTTATGAGCGATTTTGATTTTCATATAAAAATTGATATTTGGTGGGAAATATGAGTGAACATGGAATATTTTTCCTATAGGATTTTAGATTTTTTATATTAAAATCGATATTTGGTGGAAAATATGAGTGATCACAGATATGAGTTTTTCCTATAGTACCCTTTATTAGTGATTTACGAGTAATTTTAGATTTTTCATATAAAAAATCGATATTTTAGGAAATATGAGTGATCACAGATTATTGTTGTTTTTCCTATAGGACCTCTTATTAACAATGTATGAGTGATTTTAGATTTTTCATATAAAAATCCATATTTTGTGGGAAATATGAGTGATCACAGAATATTTTCCTTTTTCCTATAGGAGCTGTTATTAGTGATTTATATTTTTTTCATATAAAAATCGATATTTGATGGGAAATATTAGTGATCACAGAATATTTTCCTTTTTCCTATAAAACATCTAATTGATTTATTAGTAATTTTATATATTTCATACAAAAAATCGATTTTGGTGGTAAATATGAGTTATCCTCTAGGAGTTATCCTCTAGGACGATATATAAATGATTTGGTGGGAAATATATGTGATCACAGATTATTGTGTTTTTTCCTCTAACGATCTATGAGTGATTTTGGATTTTTCATATAAAAGGGTATATTTGGTGGGAAATATGTTATCACAGATTGGCCATTTTACTCTAGGAGCTCTTAGTGGTGATTTATGATTGATTTCAGATTTTTATACCCTTCACCTTAGTGAGAAGGGTATATATAAATTTGTCATTCCGTTTGTAATTTCCACAATATAATTTTCCGACCCTATAAAGTATATATATTCTGGATCCTTATAAATAGCGGAGTCGATTAAGCCATGTCCGTCTGTCTGTCTGTTGAAATCAATTTTCAGAAGATCCCAGATATCTTCGGGATCCAAATCTTCAATAATTCTGTCAGACATGCTTTCTAGAAGTTTGCTATTTAAAATCAGCAAAATCGGTCCACAAATGGCTGAGATATAAGGAAAAAACCAGGACAACCTCGATTTTTTACCTATTTTTTTTACCTATATCTGGATTTTTAAGTCATTAATATAGACAATATTGATATCTAATGATAGATATTTCAAAGACCTTTGCAACGACGTATATAAGACCATAGTAAGTTGGACCTACAATGGGTCAAAATCGGGAAAAATTTTTAACCAGAGTTTTTTTTCACCAAAAGTTTTTTTCGCTAAATATTAAAAAAAAATTTTAAATTTAAAAAAAAAAATTTTTAAATTAAAAAAAAAAAATAAAAAAAATTTTACATAAAAACTTTATAAAAAAAAATTCGAAAAATATTTTTTTCAAAAAAATGAAAAAAAACAACTTTAAAAAATTCGAAAAATATTTAAAAAAAATGAAAAAAAAACAACTTTAAAAAAAATAAATTTCGTTTACCTTAAAATTTTTATTTTGATGTATAGTTTGGTGAAGGGTATATAAGATTCGGCCCAGCCGAATATATCTCTCTTACTTGTTCATATAAAAATTGATATTTGGTGAGAAATTTTAGTGATCACAGATAAAAATCGATATTTGATGGGATATATGTGTGATCACAGAATATTTTACTTTTTTGTCTAGTGACTTATGATAGATTTCAGATTTTTCATATAAAAATTTATATTTGGTGAGAAATTTTAGTGATCACAGATTATTGTCGTTTTTCCTATAGGACCTCTTATTAAAGATATATGAGTGGTTTTAAATTTTTGATACACAAATCGATATTTGATATATATGTGTGATCACAGACTATTGTACTTTTTTGTCTAGGATTCCTTATTAGTGATTTATGAGTGATTTTAGATTTATCATATAAATATAGATATTTTGTGGAAAATATGATTGATCTCAGAATATTGTCCTATTTCCTATAGGTGCTCTTCTAAGTGATTTAAGAGTGGTTTTAGATTTTTCATATAAAAATTTATATTTAATGGGAAATATGAGTGATCACTGATTACTGTTCGTTTTCGTCTAGGTGCTCTTATTAGTGATTTATGAGTAAAATTAGATTTTTAATATAGAAATCGATATTTGGTGGGAAATATGAGCGATCACAGATTATTGTCAATTTTTCTCCACGGCCATTTAGTACCGATCTATGAGTGATTTTAGATTTTTCGATATTTAGTGGGACATAATATGAGTGATTACAGATTATTGACATTTTCGCTCGACGACTTTTAATTAATGGTTTTATATATTTCCTACAAAAGTTGTCTTTTTAGTGGGAAATTTTAGTGATCACAGTGAATTGTTCTGTTAGTTATAGCAACTCTTATTAAGATTTTATTACGATATTATACTTTTTCTTTTTTCGCAGCAAGTATAAGGTTATAGTAATTTTAAATCAACTCTCTTCATTTTGTTGTTCGTGTTGATTATTTATTAATAAACTTAGACGGCAAAACCAAACTTGCTACTGAACTATAGAATCTTGTGATTTTATGGAATAATATGGTCATTTTTCAATTCTTTGCTTGTTTCATTCATGTTTATTTTTTCGAAAACCGTTTATTGTCAAAGATAATCATATTTGTACACACCTACGCTAAAATTTTATATTTATAATGATTATATCTATTTATATGTTTTTAATGTTTAATTCTCATTAACGAATATATTAAGAAGTCGATTAATTGCTGTTTGATTTTTCGATTAATTTTGGAAATTATGTAATAGATACAAACGATTGAATATACCTGAGTACCCTACAATATTAAGAGTGGTTTATATGTCAGATGAAAGATATCAAATAGGGTAATTATGCTAACATAATAATATTGAAATTAATGAAATTAAGGGACGCTGAAAGTGGAAGTATATAATATTTAAAAGTAGGCATAATTATTTTCGTCACTGTATTTCTTTCTAAAACAACACACATACTTATGTATATTTGATTTTATAAATTTGTTTAATTGATACTTAATGTTTGTGGATGTAGTGTTTAATGAGGTCGAGATTAATCGGTCATCGATGGAATTATAATTGATATGTATTTCTATAATCTCACATAAATTCAAGAGAATTTAAAATGTTATTGAATTTTGTGTTTTAAATCCTTTAGCAATTTATCATAAAAGTTTATTTCATAATTCTATGCTTATTTAGTATTTAAGATCATTGACTTCATCCTAAACGGGATTTTTTCAGGATGAGACTAAAAAATCTGAAACAAACCAAAACTTTTGAGTTGTACTAGTAATTTCCAAAAAAAAAAAGTTTTTATCACTCGATAAGTGGTTTTAAAATATTTTAAAATCGAAACCGCTGTTTTGATTTTTTCCGATTTTTTGGAAACTCTAGTTAATATATTCATCATTTGGATGTTTGTTTTTAATAATACTGTAATCTTATGGGTCGATTATGGATGGCAACTGAACTGCTGTTGCGTTGTCAGTTGCATAAATGGTATTACAGATGACAACTTGCAGCTATCATTTACTGTTGCCAAATTGGCAACCAGTGGTTGTCCTCTGGCAACGTAACTGAAGTTCGGTTGCCATTCATAATCAACCCATTATTTTTATTCAGCATTGTTTGACAATTCAACATGAAAATACTCACACCGCAATAACGTCTCCAAATATGTAGTTGTATTACAAATATCTGCGATCTGTTAGACATTTTTTTCGAGCAACAATGGATTTACTGAGAAATCATTTTGGTGAGTAGCTAATATCGCCTTCCTGACCTTTCAACTGGCAGCCTAGATCGTGTAATATCACACCTCTAGATTTTTGCCATTGCGGTTATATATGTATAAGTCAAAAGTCGTAATTCGCTTGATACCGGTAGTAATGATGGCAAAATGTTTTGGAAAATTTGACCTTCCGAGTGGACCACCTACAGTGAAGACGCGACCAACATTTCAATGAAATTATATTTAAATTCAAAAGTAAATGTCTTTCGGGTCATAATAAATTCCAATTCTATTTTAAGTGCAATACTAAATGTATCGCCCTATATGAGAACTTTACTGAAAAAAAACTGTCCTGTGGAGAAATATGAATATAGAAACTCTAGAATTATGAAAAACGCATTGTCCATGGAATTTACAAGATGTAGATGAAAACTTTGAGGTTAAAGAGGCTGAACTTGTAAGGCTAAAAACATAAAATTCTTTCTGTATTCTTTCCTACCATGCAATCTTTTTAAATGTTGTCTCTTTTTTCATGCAGAATCTGGTGATCATGAAGGACATGAACTCGTAATCAGTTTATCACCATGGAAAACTAACATTTCCTTCTAGAGCCTTTTAAAAATGTATCAGCTATTTGTTGTCACAGTGTCGTGATAAACTTTTTAACTTTCTATTAAATTTTTTTAATGTTTTAAAAGAATAAAAATTATTATTTCCAAGTAAGAACACAAATTATAAACACATATTATTATACATATTGTTTGATTTTATTAAATTTTTAATATGCAAAACCCACGCATTTAAAATAAATTCACCTAAAGCCACCAATAATATTTCAACTTTTTTTTCATTGTACTTCTCTTCATTATTTTTGATTTCAATGATGATGATGTGCTGGTAGTGCGACAAGTTAAGTAAAAAAAAAAAAAAAAATAGAATACAAGTCTGTGGTGTATTCTTCCCAAGTGAAACCTGAATGGAAACAAATAATTTTACTTAACAAAAACATTTTTAAGCCGCCCTCAGTGATGTTTGCTCCAAGCGCTGCTTGCTTGCTGCTGTTGACGTTTCTAGTAAAGACTATTATTGGCAACAACTTCTAAGCCATTAAAATGCTTATAAAAGCTACTGCTCAATTGGAGAACTGATTAGTTATCCAAAAGTGCTTGTCGCTCAACGGCGAGATCGCTTAAATCGCCGGAAATTCTAATTCATTTAAACAATTCAAACATAAAATAACATAAGAAATATGGTAAGTTTAAGTTTTGTGTTCATTCGCTCGTTCGGTGATTAAAATGCTTAAAGTGCAAACGCATCCATTGGATTACTAGTAATCGCTAAATGTGCGAGTATCATATCTGAATAAATGTGTACAAAGTACACGATGTTTTAAGTAGAAAAAATCGTGACTTGAAAAGAAAACAAAATTATGTCAGAGAAATAGAAATGAAGAGTTTATTCTAAAAAAAAAAACTGTATTTACTTAAAACGTGAATTAACTAACTGTTGCATCCTGATAATCGATTATTAGTGTTTGTCAATAAATAAATAATGTTTAAAAATCCACAAATGTTTAATACTTTTTTTATTTGAAAAATAAACAGCAATACACCATAACAAATTACATATTGTATTTGTTTTTAATTTTTCTTAAATGTTTTTGTTAAGAATACAAAGTTAAAATAACAAATGATGAAAACACACATAAAAAAAACTTATTGACATCATACACGTACTTTTTATTTATTTTTAAATAAAATGCAAAAATACGTATTGTGTACTAACATTTTTATGGAAATTGTATGTCCATAGGTACGTACTTATTAATACAATTCCATGAAGTTGTTTTATCGTTACAATTGTTTTAAGAATATAAATAAATATGGAGTTGTTACCGGTTATAAAATAATTTTTCTTTGAATTATATAAATTAATTTAAAGTTAAAATTATTGTGTTAATTATGTACCTTAGTATCCCTAACTAAAAGTTGTCTTATACATATTTTCGATCGTATACATATACATAGCTGGTGGAAATAAGCGTAATTCTTAATAGGCTCTCAAAACTAAATACTAAAACGTAATTTAAGAAATGATATTCGAAGAGTGTTGTTTTTTAATTTGTATATTAAATGTTATTCTCAAACCTAAAGTTAATTTATTATTTTAAATAAATTTGAGGTTATTTGATATAAAATGTTATACAAATCATCCAAAAAGTTAAATTTTGGTTTTGAAAAATAAACTTTTGAAATGAAAAATTTACAGACATGTTTCATTTTTGATACGTTCACATTGCTGAAATATTTGACAAAAAAAAGTGTGACTACTAAACAAATTTATATTTCTCTTTCCATTAAACAAATATACTTTAAATAAACAAGCTTTATTTAAGAAGATATTATTATTATTATTTTGTTTGGCATTGTTTGCTCTTATAAAAGTCATCTGGATAAAATAAACATTAGCTGAAAATAGTGGTTACGTTTCTTTCGTCAAATATTTGATGTATTATATGTATTTTAATTGTACTTTATAAATATAATAAACATATTTGATAAAAATTAAATTAACAATACATTTGAGAGAAATTTTGAAAATAATTTGAGAACAGTGATACTTTTTGAGAAGGCTATTATCACAAATTATACAGATAATAATAAGCTGGTTATAGTAATATGCCAATAGAAATCAAAAGAAAATGTTAAAAAAAATGTTCCCTCGATCTGCAACTCAGTTGTCAAAAACATAAGTGAGACTGTATTAGTACAAAAAACTATGTGAAAACAAAAACAACACTCGTTTGATTAACTTTTTTTTTTGTTTGAATTTTTATGTAGTTTCCGCTCTATGTATATTTTCTCTATGGTTTGAATGAAATAAAATCATTAATCAATGAAGAAAGTCAATGAAAAAAATTAAACAAAATTACTCTCTTTTAACACATATATGTGATACAATAAAAAAATAAATGGCAATACATTCTCATTAATTTGGTTTTTGACAACAGACTTAGGTCTTTGGTTCTCAGTTACCTATCTAGTTGTCACCTAATGAGTGTATGGATGGCAACCAAACTAATGTTGGGTTGTCAGTTTCCAAAGTGGTATTACAGATGTTAACTGGCAGCTATCATTTTCTGTTGTCAATTTGGCAACCGCATCTGAAGTTCGGATGCCATCCAGAATCGAACCATAAGTCAATACTTGTTTTCGTTTGTCGTTTTTTAAATTACTAGCTTTGGAAGAGTTCTACGGGAGAGTTTCGAACAAGTTCTTTGATTCTAGAGAAAGTTCTTAAATCAATGATCGAATATTTAAACGATTCTAAAACTTTACATTTTTCAATTAAATTCCATTTCATATTCAGAAAAGAACAATTGTAAATGAGATTTTCCATTTAGATTTCGATAAAATTTCAAAATGAGATGAATAAAATTGAAAAAAGTCTACTGAAAATGAGAAAATAACAATGAAATTAACATATTATTACATGTCTGATGCAGAGGCCCAGCGTAAAAATGTAATTTTCACGACTACTTAAGCAATAGTAAATAAGAATTCATTCTAAATGCCTTCCTAAATTAATTTCATTACAGAATCATTGTCATTTACATTTGATTTTAAACGTTTAAAACTCCGACATCTAGTAGAATGATTCTGTTTTTTAGTTATAATTTTATACAATTTCAAAAAACATAACATATAGAAAATATATCTACGTTTTAATTTTTACAAAGACGAATTCTAGTAATAGTAGCTACAATACAAATAAATATTTCGCTTTGATTAAAATTTATTTTTTTACTTTCATTTAATCCATTAACAAAAGATTTCAGAATATCAAATTTTGTTAACCCCTAATAGCGATTTATTTAAATTGGTTTATTATATAATTTAAATATAAATAATTTTCGTTCTAATTCCCACACTTAATTATACGAACAAAATTAAGTTGACTCCATTAAGCAGTTAACTGATCGTATCACCATTGAGTCATGATTCCGGTAAAACAAGGTGTGAAATGGCATTAGAAAAACAAAAACAAAAAATAAAAAACATTAGATTATATTAGTATGTATTATTATTTAAATAAAACGGCGTGGGCGATTCAAAACAGTTTAACTTGAAATTAATACATTAAATATTGGATATTTTCGATAAACATTTTGTGTAAATATATATAAAACAAATTTGCATTAATTAATGACTATGAAGCTGCAACATATTAGTCATTCATTATAACAAAAGCAAATATATAATTTAATTATCTATCTATTCGTTCTTATTATTATTTTTTAGATCTCCAAACAGTTCTTGCTTGGAGCATTCCTAGTACTTATAGCATTCTCATATGCTCATGCAGATGAAAAGGTCCTAGATATTGAGGTATCAGCGGAATCAGAGAAGGAGAAAAAGGTGGAGAAACGTGCTACATGTTCAACATGTTCCTATAGTGGACGTACGTATTATACTTATGGCGATGGTACAACTGTGCAGAGACTGATTTATCGGGATCAGATACAATCACGTGGTATTCAAAATTTTATTTAAATCGTTTTGGACACTTTTTCTAAATTCTTGAGCACTATTTCTGGCACTTTTTGTATGTTTGGCACTTTCAATCACGTCCTTTTGTAAATGTTGCAACTGTCTTAACAAAACTGTTGTAGTGTGTGATTTCCAGCTGTCTGTATCTGTCACTGTCTCTTCGCATAACTAATGAACTATCATCTTGAATTCTATTGCCTTAAACATATTTATGTATTTATAAGATAATATGTTCCTACTAGTAACATTTAGTATTTTGCTAACCAAATCATTTGTAATATACCTTTTTGGTCTCCTTTCCCATTGCACTTTTTCAACATTTCTTTCAAAACAAACAAAATAACAACTTTAGCCGATGTTTCAACCCAAGGCTGTCATGGTAATCCATGCGGTGTAAATGCTGTTTGTCAGGAAACGGCTGGTGGACGTCCAGTTTGCTCCTGCCCTCCCGGTTATAGTGGCAATCCTTTGACACACTGTAATCGTGGTGAATGTTTGGACAATGTTGATTGCCGTAGCGATTTGCAATGTCAGAATGGTCGCTGTGTTAATCCATGTATTGGTGCTTGTGGCAATAGTGCCAATTGTGAGGTGTGTAATGATTTATGAGTCGTAATCTATATTGCTATTGAAAATAAATTCTTTAAATTTCATTACAGCCCAGAAATCATGTTGCTGTTTGCAGTTGTCCACATGGATTTAATGGAGATCCATTTACTTCCTGTCGCCTGGCTGATCCAGGTAAGTTTAGCACTAAAAATTCCCATGTAAAAAACGACAATCAAAATGTAGTATTTTCCGGAAAGTGACCCATTATCGGTCCGTTGTTGGAAAGGTCTTTGAAATGCCTATCATTTGTTATCCATATTATCTATGTACATGACTTAGTAATCGAGATATAGGGAAAATAGATAAAAAGAAACGAGGCAGTTATTTTTGAAGAACAAGGTAAATTTGATTGAATTCATTCGTTTTTATTATATGAGAATGTCAAACTCCACATATTAAAAGCGAAATATTCGATCGAATTTGCATGAATTCGCCACTACCACCATCATACTTTGAAATGTAATTGTTTTGTTTATAAAATAAGAATACGATAAATTAATAGAAATATACACATCGTAATACATGCTAATTACATAAACATACAACGTTCTAAAAAAAAGAAAGAACAAATCATATTACAATGTAATTAATAAAAACAAATCGTACGCCCTAACTATAAAGTTATAGTACATGACAATACTAGTGTGACTTATATTACCATTTAAAGATGTTCAATTCTTACATCACTCTGTTCAAATTTAGTTTAAATAAATATTAGAATAACCTTGATCTTGAACGTAGAATTATAATTTGTTATAAAAATACATATGTATATATATACATACATAAACAATATGATGTCCCCCATAATTTCAACCTACATTTAAAATTATTTCTGTTTAATTCATGTAATGACTGCATATTTAAAGCAATAAACACAATGGACTTTTAAGGAAATACATTCATTAGTTGTACTGTCACTCTGGTTACTTAAACAATAAATACTTTGTATAAAATAACCATTCAACGCGCCAATATTGTTTATAATTTTATTTAATTCGTAGTTATTTTCAAACTTGTTTGCCTTCAACGCAAGTAGAATTTTGATAAGTCCAAATTTTGTTTCGATCTAAACGAATAGTATTCTCCTTACAAGACAACAAAAATATTATTATTATTATTACTTTTCAAAACCACAATATAATATAGTTTAATCTGGGCTTAAAAAAAGAAAATAAAATACATACATAAATAAAAGGAAACAATAATAAACATAAACATGTTGGCGTTTAATGGTGGCACTATGTCATTTAAATTATTATTGTTTTTAATTTGGCGCCAAACTGGTTAAAATTCTCTTTAAAATCAATGAAATAAACCTGTTCAGTTCACTTCTAAGAAATTGATTTAAATATTATAAAATGTTTACTTACTACCTACCACAGTTAGAGAAATAATGATTGATTACAAAGAGAATTTATAACAAAAATATCATACATAGTACTTATATTTAAAGACATCCCTCTATCCTATCTGCTCACATAGAGTTCAATATATCAGACATTTATGAAAATCTGACAAATCGGTCAATAAATGGTTGAGGTACATATAAGCTAAAACCACGATTGCTTCTGGTTTTCACACTAATTGTAAAACAACAATGAATTTTTCAGCATCCAGGGGGCTTACTCCAAAACTCGATTCGAAAGGATATCGTTTCGAATTACAATGTATTCTGCACACGAATTCGAACATTTTCGTTATCGGAATGCACAGTAACCGCCCGCCCTGATGACTTATGAACGTGATGGAAAAATTTGGTCCAATAAATATAAAACTGGCTAAGATATAGGGAAAATTTTAACAAAAAAAATTGTATTTCATCAAAAATACAATAGACATTTTGTTTTTGAGCTTTCACAAAAATATATGTAAATACAATGGAAACTTTTCCGAATATCGAACAAATTCTTATGAAATTTTTAAATTTTTAGTATTTTATTAATATATACTTTTATTTATTTAAAAAGTATTAATTGACAAAACAAAGGAAACTTAGAATTCATTTTCACATAAATTGTATGGCCCTTTTAGTGACACAGCGTTTTGTTGTATAGCCTTTGTTGTGTATTGCTGTTTCACAACGACAATGCATTGAACCGTTAAAGGGTCAATCGGTTCCTTTGAAAAGCTTCATTCGAGGTATAATTTTGAATCCGTATTTTGCTCCTAACATTTCCCATTGACTTTCTATGGAATTAAGTTCAGACGATTGGATAGGCCTTTTTCAAAACAGGTACCTCATAGGATTGTAACCGAGTGTTTAATATAAATTTCAGCCATACCTTGCACTGAAAAATGGCCCCACACCATAATATTGCCAGCGGCATACTTGACTGTCTGTGGCAATATTGTACTAGCCTCTTAAATTTTATTTGGCTTTAGCCGAAAAGAGAACAGTATTCCATAATTTTTTGCCTCAACCAGTTTAAATGCTATTTGGAAAATTAGAGGTTTTTCAACTAAGACCAGACTTATTTGTCCTTCGTCTAACTAACGGGGAATCATTTATGGAAATTTCTTAAACTTTCTTGCTATTAAAATATCCTTTGAGTAGTTTTACAAGGTCTTTCTCACAAATATTTAGTGTTTCTGAAACTGCTGATTTATTAATTGAATATCACATGTAGTGCTTAGTACTTATGGAGTAAAACTATTTGGGCATGTTATATTTTAGGTAAATTTATTGGCTGGGTATTTTACACCGTAGACATCTGTTTGTTGAAATTACGGGCATTAATACAGCATTAATCTAGCCATTTTTAACTAACTATTTAAAAAACTTATTGTGCGAACAAATGACAAACAGAAATTATCAAAATAAAATAAATATTGAAATAACGGTAAAAAACATTATGACTTTTTTCTTGTTGAAGTTCAAAAGTTTCCATTGTTTTGCCAATGCTAACCACATTCTATAAAAGTATTTTTGTTAAACTTTAATTTGAATATATTTTACATATTTGGTAAAAGGTCATGTTTTTGAATACTGAAATCCCGGAATAACTCATACTTGTTTTTGAAAGATGTTAATTTTCAGATAACAAACTATCTTCTTTCAATATTTCAGAGGAACAGTGTCATCCCAGTCCATGCGGTGAAAATACTAAATGCGAAATTATCGGTGGTGTACCAACATGCTCGTGCTTAAATGGTTATGTTGGCAATCCATTAAGTGGTTGTCGTCATGAGTGTGATCATGATGGAGATTGTAGTTCACGCGACATGTGCAGTAATTTTAAATGTGTACCCGCTTGCCAACAATGTGGTACTGGTGCTACTTGCACCACTGTAAATAATCATCGTGCCGTTTGTGAATGCCCTAAGGGTTATATTGGTAGTCCATATACTCAATGCCGTGCTGAGTGCTATGGTGATTCTGATTGTCCAGCTGGTCGACCAGCCTGTTTCTATGGTATTTGCAAGAACACTTGTGACGGTGCTTGCGGTGTTGGAGCTGATTGTAATTTACGTGGTTTGACCCCAGTGTGCAGTTGCCCACGTGATATGACTGGTGATCCTTTCGTCCGTTGTCGTCCATTTACCAAAGGTGAGTTTATAAATTAGTCATGTCTGATTCGTTATTATATATATATATTTTTTTTTTGCTGATTTTCATAGCTGATTTGTGTGAGCCCAATCCTTGTGGTACAAATGCCATTTGCATACCTGGCCACGATAATACTGGACGTGAACGTCCAGTATGCAATTGCTTGCCAGGTCATACCGGCAACCCATTGACTCACTGCTCAAGAGTAAGTTGTTAAAATTAAAAAAAGAAAAAAACATTTGTTAATTGTATTATTCTACGTATTTAAGGGTGAATGTCTAAGCAATGGCGAATGTCCTGATAATAAGGCTTGTATCAACTATCAATGTGTTAATCCCTGCATTGGTAAATGCGGTTCTGGAGCCGAATGCGAACCCAAAGCACATTTGGCAGTCTGTAAATGTCCTCCTGGAACTTCGGGTGATGCTTTGGTTTCTTGCCGCCAATCTCGTACTTATCCCGTTGCCAAGTATCATGGTGTATCATCCGATTCTTGTTCCGTGTGTTAACTTTAACAATTTCCTTTTAAACTGCCAACCTTTTAAATCTTTTGTTTTTTGAGTCATTATTTAATATTATAATTTTTGTTTTTCTTTTGCTATCTAACTTTTATCGCCGTAATATTTTTACATGGCATTATTTTCTAAAATGTAACATGTATTGTTTTTTTTTTATTAATTTATTGCTAAATAGTTACGCTTATAAATTTAATAAATTGAATTTGAATTATTTAATAATACATTTTATAGATTTCTTTAATAATCGAAGATAATCCTCAATATGAATTTATTTGAGGAACTAAAAGTAAAACTCGTTTGAACCTGACAAAAACAAATTTAAAGATTATAAATGTACTAGCTTGACCCGGTGCGCTTCGCTACCCCTGTCGTAGTCTATGTTGGAAATTACAATAAAATCGTTTCGGCCGTTTAGTATTTATTATTTAAGAACTAAAGGTACCAATTTTACCAGTTTTCCCCCTGTTTACCCCTTACTGGACCAAGTATTGAAAAAAGTTATAGCCTATTGACGCTTCCAAGTAAGGATCTATCTACGTTCCAAATTTCAATAAAATCGATTCAGCCGTTTAGGCGTGATGCTCAAACAAACAAACAAACAAACAAACTTACAAAGACATTTATATATTTATATAGATGTAAATATGTTAATTCATATTGGGGGTATGAGTATTTTAAAAGTTTGGAGTCATTTTGATCGCAAATGCGTTTTTATTGCAAATGTTGGACTTTAAGGTATATTTTTTCTCAAGTTTCATAAAAATCAGAATCGTTCCATTTGAAATTCCAAACATTGCAAAATTTGACGTTTGATCTTCACCATTATAGGGTTAACGTTTTCCGATATTAGCAAAACTTTTGGAAAATATTTAAAACTATCTGGAGTATAATATTCTAATTAGGTTTTGTTTATAATTAATAAAAGTAAAGAAATTGGGCTTATTCGCAAAATATAGCAAACATAAACATAAATTTTTATTTCCTCATATTTACAAAATTATTACCAAATTTTATATATATTTTCTATATATTTTCTTTGTATGTGCCCAGGGCTAATGGTAGGGTTTATAAGTTACCTTGGTATACAAAAGGCTTGAAAAAACTAAAAAATTTAAGAAATAAATTTTTCAGAAAGTATAGGATTGGTCATAACGTTGAACATCTTAAGTTATATAAACATTATTTGAGAGAATTTAATTTTCTAAATAGATATTTATATAATCAGTATATTATTGGGTTTGAAGATTCTATTAATGTTAACCCAAAATCATTTTGGTCATTCATTAGCTCCAAACGTGGTATATCTTCTATTCCGTCTTCTGTTTTTTATAAGGACAATATCTCAAACTCTTCTATTCAGTCTGCAAATCTTTTTGCACAATATTTCAAATCTAATTTTATTTTACCATCAGATAATTTTGACAATATTCGTTCAGCAGGTCAGTTCTCAGACATTCAATTATCTATTTCTGATATAGTTTCTGCTATATCTGTTCTAAAGAATTCGCTAGGCTGTGATTCGGATGGTTTATGTTCTTATTTTATAAAGAACTGTTGTTCTTCTATTTGCTTCCCTCTTCAATTGATTTTCAATAAATCATTGATGGTAGGAATATTTCTAGACAAATGGAAACTCTCGTCTATTACTCCTGTATTTAAATCTGGCAATAAATGTAATGTTGAAAATTATAGACCTATTTCTAAGTTATCTACTATTTCAAAGCTTTTTGAACATGCGATAATTAAAAAAATTAATTTTTTTGTTGAGCCTATTATAATTGAGGAACAACATGGTTTTTTACGAGGCCGTTCAACATCCACGAATTTAGCAGTCTTTAATCATTATTGTATATCTAACTTTGAATTGGGATTTCAAGTAGATACTATATATACTGACTTTTCTAAAGCATTTGATAAAATCTCACACAATATCCTACTAGCAAAATTGGATAAAATTGGTTTTCATTCAAATTTTTTGAACTGGTTGAGTTCTTATTTGTGTAACCGTGTTTGTTATGTCAATATTGATGATTATTTTTCTATCCCTTATGTTGCTACTTCTGGTGTGCCTCAAGGAAGTGTGTTGGGCCCTTTTCTTTTTTGCCTCTACATGAAGGATATTTCTTCTTGCTTTAACGTGTGCAAATTTTTGCTTTATGCTGATGATATAAAATTTTTTTATCGTGTTAAATGTTCTCAAGATGCTTTGGATTTGCAGAAGAGTTTGGATAAATTAGTTTTATGGTCTGATCGTAATAAATTACAATTTAATATTGATAAATGTTGTTATCTATGCTTTCATAAAGTGAAGCATATTGTTTATTTTAATTATTCCATAAATTCTATATTACTACGTGAAGTTAATGATATCATGGATTTAGGAGTAATATTTGATAGTAAATTAAGTTTCATAAACCATATAAATTATATTATCCCTAAATCATTTTCTCTTCTGGCTTTTGTTAGAAGAAATAGCATTGAATTTGTTAATCAAGTTACACGTAAAATTTTATACTTTTCATTTGTTAGATCTGTTCTTGAATATGCTTCTATTATATGGAGCCCCCATTATGTTATACATATAAATCGGTTAGAAAGAGTTCAACGCAAATTTACAAAATTTGCTCTTTCTTTGAACAGAATAGATTATAATCATATGTTTTCTTACATTTCCCGTTGTAATATGTTGGGTATTCAAACACTTGAGAGTAGAAGGTCATTCCAATCTATTTTATTCTTATTTGATATTGTTAATTACAACATAATATGTCCTGATTTGTTATCATATGTTAATATAAGTGTACCATCTAGATCATTAAGATATCATAATTACTTTTTTATTGGTTTACATAAAACTAACTATTCTTTGAATGAACCATTGGTTAGAGCTCAAAATTTGTATAATAATTTAAATGAAAATTACGTTTTAGATTTTAGTTTTTCTAAAGAAAAATTTAAACATTATTTAAAAAATTTATTATAATTATTTTTAAGCGAATAGTCTGTAAGGATATTTTGTAAATCCAAAGACTTTTATAAATAAAATGAAAATGAAAAAATGAAAATGAAATCGATGTTCTCAAAATTCTAAAATTTCTTTAACAAAATTGAAAACGTAGTTTTGAAACTTCCGTTAAAAAATCAATATTTGTTGGTCGATCATACCAGCGAATAATTTAACGCAACCCTACGAAGACAAAAACTCATATACAACTAATACTGATATATTTAAAGTAAAAATATCTTTTCATTACAATATTTCTCAAAATAAGTTGTTTGTGGTTAATGGTAATTTTAAATAACTTTAAATTTGTTTATATTTTATACCTCGTCCTAACGATAATTGCGTTGGCCCTTGCGCCAAAAGTTTACGTTTTTTCGGTCATACAATCTTGGATTTCTCTAGTATCTTCATAATCCCTATATAACGTATGCGGAATAAAATTGAAACACAAATTTTGACACTGGCCAAAGAAAAAGTACACGAGGTGTTAGTGTTTAAGGACTTATTTTGAATTACGTTTTTGTTTTCCCTAATACTTTTAAACCCCATTTGCAAATCTGGCTTGTAGTTATTTCAAAATGTTAATAAAATAAGATCTACCTTGAAAAAATACTTGCAAGTTTTTCCATATTTTATCTATTTTCATCGGGAACAATTTGTTATATTTTACATTAAGTGGCAGTGTAGTGGACTTTTTTTGCAAGTAAATAAACCTATTATTGATAATATGTATGGATCTTCATCAATCAGATGTATATTGCAAATTTTGACTTTTTTGGTATTCTAATTAATATGTTATGAAATGTGTAAACAAAATTATTCGTTTCATAAAAAGATACACCAGAGATTATTTTTTTTAAGAAAGTTTTTAACTGTTCCATTATCCAACGCCCAGATGATTATGGTGGTTTCCAACACCCTTCAAAAGTGAAAAAATTTTCCAATGTTTTTAAATTAAAATTAATTTGAGAGTTTTTTTACCTTTTTGTAGATTATGAATATATATAAAATGATATGGTCCATGTATGTAATGGCATCACGTGAGAACGGCAGGAGCCGTTCTCAATTCGATTTGAAATATTCAGGATATGGTTTGTAAAAAAAAAAATTTTAAATTCGGAAATTTAAATTTTTAGTATATTTCCCTTTTCCCTTCTCATTTTTCTTAATAACAGACATTTTTTGGAGAAACTTGAAGAACTAACATTAGTAAATAGCTACTGAGCGTAGCCGGGCCAGTCAACTAGTTTAAAATAAAAAGCGAGGAAAATAAGAAAATGAAACTCAAATAAGAACTCAGAAAAGTGCAAACATCGGTATTTCCAATACCTGTATATAAATTTCTTCATAACTGCCACAAAAGTACACCAATATGATCAATTTTTAGCTTACATTAAATTAATACAATGGACTATTTTATAAAAGTTTTTTATATTATTTGGTTTAACGTTGGAAACAAATACAGCGTTTTTAGTTTGTTGCAAATTTATTCCGCATACTTTACTATAGGCCTTATTCATAATCAATTTTTAAATTTATCAAAGGTTTATAAACAAATTTTATATGGAAATTTCGTCATAAAAAAAGAAAATTATTTAAATTTTAGCACGCACATATCATTATTGACTCCATTAACCTTGTTTTGCATCTATTAATTATATTCAAAAATTATTACCTTTTTAAAATCCCGTAATATATGTTTTTTCATTATAAATGTTTCGGTATTCGACCAACTTGTGACCGAATACCTAGCCGATTTTGGCGTAATCCGAATATTCGTTCGTACTCTACAAATTACCAATAAAATAAAACCATAATTAAACAAAAGCTGTTGCTGTAGTCAAAATGTACTTATATTTGTTGAAAACAAAATTGAATTTAAATAGTATATATTACAACTAATGACAAGTATGTGGTTAATAAAAAAAATTAAAATATCTCCACAACTGTGGGCTTTTCTCGATTATTTTCTTCATATTCATCAGAATATAACAACTCAATTGATTTATCCGATTTAGTTTCCTGATGTGTTTGCAGGTGAGAACGCCACGCGGTTTGACGTTTAAATTGTTTTCCACACACACCACAACTGAAAGGCCTTTCATCTGAATGAATAATTGCATGGCGTTTCAATTGATCGGCGGTGAGAAATGATTTATCACATTCCGTGCACTGGTGTTGTTTTTGATCTGTATGAGAGCGACGATGTACTAACATATTACTGGAAATACAAAAGGATTTACTACATATGTCACAAGAATAAGGTTTTTCGCCAGTATGTGTGAGCATATGTTTCTTATAACCAGACTTTTGGGTTAAACTTTTGCCACAGATTTCGCAGGTGAATGGTTTGATGCCAGAATGCGTTAACATGTGCATGCGAAGAGACGATGGCTGACGATATGATTTACCACAAAGCTTACAGGTGTTGGGATTATTTGGATTATGTATGGATATGTGACCGTCATAAGCATTGCGAGTTTTAAAAGCTTCCCCGCATACTTCACATTTGTATGGAGTTTCATCAGAATGTAATTTCATGTGATATTTAAAAGAGCTGGAGTTGCTCAATTGTTTACCACAAATCTAAAATATATAATTTGAAACGATATTTTCTTGTATGAAAATCTAAAGTTGTTTTGCCTTACCTTGCACTGATAATCGGGATTAGCTACTTTGCCTGTTGAATTAATTCTTCGTCTTTTTGAGGGATTACTTAAACTGTTATCTGATGCAGAGTTGGTTGCATCTTCTGTGGGACGTTTAAAACTTTGTTGGGACATTCCATCTTGACTATCTGTTAATAGTTCAGTATAATCTTCTTCGATATCATTTACTTGGATTTCATATTCAACTTTTTCTCCCTCTTCCACGATTTCTTCGTGGTGTTGAAGTTGTTGCTCTTGCTCAATTTCTCCATCGTCATCCATGTTATCAGTAATTATTGTTGTATGGTAGATTTCTGTTGTTTCAGCTACATCTTGTTCCATATATTCCAATTCCATTTCTTCAGTCTCCGCGTCCTCATCATTTTGATGTTGATTTTCGTCTTCACCATCGTTATCCAGCACCGTTAAATTTAGATATTCCTCTCCATTTTCATTTTCTTCGCTTTCAACATTGAACAGTTGTTGTTCTAATTGTTCCCGTTTCATTTGAGCAGCTTCTGCTAACTCTTGCAAATCCGCTTCCGCTTCATTTATCACAATAACGTTTTCTTTGTCTTCTTTTCTCACCGCATTACAAGTTACATCTTCATCTGAATTACCTATTAATATTTCATTTGCTTGCAACACTTTTTTCTTAAAAACATAAGATCTGACCAATTCATAGACACAATTTGTACATATAAATGTAGGCAAACCGCTCTCATCATCCACGAATTCCAAATTCGTACAGAATGCCAACAATGACGCCAACGTTGACACCTCTCCCATTATCAGGCCTTGTTTAAACAATGATTTATATTCTTTACATTCTCCAACACAAGCTCGGCATATAACCACTTCAACGGGCTTTGTAGTCATAATTTTAAAAAAATTATTAAATTTAAACAATTGTTTTTAGAGATAATTCACAATTTCTGCAAGCAAAAATTATAATTGAGAATTTTTTTTCCTATGCACAGTGTTGAATTTCAATAACAGAGTTGTTATATAAATAATGCTATCTGCAGAAGTATAAAAAAAAAATATAATAGTTCAACATTCTATTCCCGCTCATCTGGATAACGTCAAACACAGAACCAAATTGTTATACAAAGTAAAAAAAAAATGTTTCAACTTTATACACCAGCTCATCTGGATAACGTCAAACACAAACCGTGCATTTTTTATGGGACTGGTTGGTTTGAAGACCTCCCATTTCTCATTACGAAAAACCAATATTGAATTTAAATAAATGGATTTATAAAAATTGTTTTGCTCATGTTAAGCTGGCCACACACGTAGTGAATGCGCGTGTGATTGAAAACATTCAATTACTTGTGATTTGGTACTGCCCCCTCACAAGTCACCCATGTGTGGGCCAGCTTCATTTCAGCAAACACATTGATGCCTTTTTAAGAATTTGAGCAAAGTATTACCGGAATCTTAATTTGTTCCAATCGATTTAATTTAATTGCTAATACAAAAGAGTTTCAGAAACAAGCCATTGATTTCATAAAAAATCTATTGAAAAATTTAAAATTAAATATTTAAAATTAGTTGCGAAACCCTATTTGTTTAATAATCTAAAAAAATTGGCAACTTTGTAAATACGTGTGGTGCCATCTAGTGTAAAAAAAATCGTTAATGCAACATCTGTCAAAACATATGGACAAAAATTCTAACCAGTAATTATCCAACAAAAAAAGCTACACCGGTTTTAATTTTGTCTAGGAAAATTGTAAAATTTTCACAGGAAAAATTGATTTGGACTGCTGAAAAAAAGTGATATGGCTCAAAGTGGTCTCACAAAGCTGGTGCATTGTGCCCTTCGTGATGTTGGTAAACGATGCTACACAATTGGTAAACATCAACAACGTGCCATTAGCTATGTAGTGCCACTGGCAACTGCTACATCAATAAGTCACAACCATGCGGCTAAGGCCTTACTATGGAATGCTGGACACAATAAACATCTTTACAGCACAGACACTACAAGTATAATTACTAGAATAAAACAACTTGAAATTTTATTGATAGCAATGAATGCAATACTTTCCAGAAAAACCAGCAAGTCCAGAAATTTTGTCTAAACTATTTCCCCAAACAGCGACTAATGTGGATGAGGAAACAGAACGTGAACGCAAACGCAAGGAGGAAGAGGATGCCAAGGAAAATGAAAAGGCATGGAAACGTATGAAGTTGGGGTAAGCTTTTTTTGTTGTGATTGCAACAAAAAAAAAAAAAAAAAATGGAGTAAATTGCGTAATACATGTAATCTGTGTGCATTTTGTGTTCCCATTTCAGTTTTGCGGTTTTTGGCGGTTCTGGTGTGGCATTAGCCGTTTGGGCCGTTTATGAATTTGGCAAACCGGAGGTTGATATCGATGGTCATATTATTGAGGATGAATTCAGCAAAAGTCCCATTGTTCAACAATATTTACAACGTATGTGGAAATCCATGAATTATTATCAGAAAATGATACAAGAACCTTCGAGAGAAAAACTATTGCCAGATCCTCTAAAGCCTCCTTACATACAACCACCCTATACTTTGGTTCTGGAAATGAAGGATGTTTTAGTACATCCCGATTGGACCTATCAAACAGGTTGGCGTTTCAAGAAACGTCCCGGTGTAGATGTTTTTTTGCAGGAATGCGCCAAACACTTTGAAATTGTTGTCTTTACCGCCGAACAAGGCATGACGGTATTTCCCATTTTAGATGCTTTAGATCCCAATGGCTACATTATGTATCGTTTGGTACGTGATGCAACGCATTTCATTGATGGTCATCATGTTAAGAATTTGGATAATTTAAATCGAGATTTGAAAAAGGTAAACATAAAACCATTAATAATGTTTTTTATAATTATGTATTTCATCATTACATTTTTCAGGTTATTGTTATTGATTGGGATCCAAATGCAACACAAATGCATCCAGATAATTCATTTAACATTGCACGTTGGAAGGGTAATGATGATGACTCTCAACTCTTCGATTTGATAAATTTCTTAAAAGGTATAATAAAATTTACTCAATAACACATGACCTTATTTTCATAGGTACATATTTACTTTTTCTTATCTAGCAATTGCAACTACTGATGTTGACGATGTTCGTGAAGTTTTACATTATTACCGCCAATTCGAAGATCCCATTATGAAATTCCGCGAAAATCAAGCAAAATTATTGGAACAAATGCAAGAACGTGAGCGCGAAGAACAAACCAAATCTAAACCAATTGTAAAGAATTGGTCAAGGAATTTTTTGGGACGTTAAAAACTTAATAGCCTAAATTTTTCCTTATAGCTTTAAATATTCTTTCAACCACTATAAGCACCAAATTACAAATTTGTTCATATGGTTAAAGAAAAATGGAAAGTTTTATCCATACATACCATTATTCATTTCTGTTTTTTAACTTATTTTTTAACTTATAAAATACAATAAAAAGGACTTGTAATATTAGTTACTGCATTATTTCTTGAATGACGTTTTTACTCTCAGTGATTTAGTGATTGCGCTGTGGTGTTGCAGCCATAATTAACGAATTTTGTTACCTTCAATTCGAACTTTATATTGTTTATATTTATAAGCTAATTTTTAATATAAAAATAACAGAAATTCCAAAAACAAACATAATAAACAACATTTCAAATAAAATTTTGTATCATTTGTGGGGAATAAATATGAAAATTCGATTCGATTTTTGGTTCTACTTAGCCAATAATATTTGTTTGTTTGAATGTTTAAATTACTCCCAGACTTGAACAGTAGAGATCAAAATGGCACTACAACCAAAAATATTTAAACAGTTTTTGAACGAAATTGTATTAAAGTGCTATTTGAAAAATTTACTATTTGATATAGGAATCATAGATACAAGGTATACACATAAACGTAATCTACAAAAAAATGCTCCAAGAAACGATGTCATCGAAATAAACGTTTAAGAAATTTTTAAAAACAAATCTTAAAACTTTATCTCACGGCGGGTGCTAGCTTTTAATTTTAGACCCCATACTTTCTATTGGTAATTATCTTATAATTTTGTGTAGATTCCGATTTTTCTATACGCCTGTCCAAACTTGTTTTTAAAATCAATTTTTTAATTGAAGACGACGGCTAGCCAGATTATATTTAGTTGTAATTTTTAAAGATAATACAATATTTAAAGCAATCACTTACATTTATTGTTTCAGGATTCGATTTGTTAACACTTTAAAAGTTCGCGTACCGTCATTAAAACTATAAACTCAAAAAGCAACAATAAAATTTAATTATTTTACTGAACCACAAACTTTGCTTTATTACTTGCTTTGACAAGTTGTTGAGAAGTTTCTTTATATAAAATGGCGGCACGATCTATAGAGTTGACAGTCATTAACAACAAATTATTCCCAAACAATATTCGCAATAATCGCCATAATTTCTTCTCGGGTATAAATAATTCATAATGTTGTTTAAATGATGTAATTATGGTTGGCTACCGTTACCGCCAAAACAAACCCTTTCAGCTCTACTACCGTTACCACTAAAATATTAACGATATAATTGTAAATACCATTACCGATATTCTATAATAATTAAAATTATAAAAATATAAATTTTTGAGTTTATTGAAATCAATAAAATTTAAAATATAATAAAATACTACCTTTGTCGACTTATATTTAGTTTTTGTAAATTTTATTAGAAATACATATAAGTCAGACCGAAATTGGCATTATCAATAAAATGCCGTACCGAAATAACAGCAATGCCGCTACCGAAATTAGGCAAAATACCGTTACCGAAATAATCCAAATTAGCGATGCTGTTATCTTTCACGATTTCGAATCGGTAGCCAACCTGTGATGTTATAAATAAAAAGCAATAATATTTTAAATTTTAACAAGGTTATCAGTCTTATTTGGTTTTTCATACAATACATATGCGAGAATATATGGTGAAAAGGTAAATATTTTGATAATATGGGCTTCGAATTAATTAATTCGGAATTAAAAGCCATTAATTCCATAAATTCATTCAGTCTGAGTACAATTTTCTTAATCTCTGATTATCGTTTTTCGTAACGTATATTCCAATTAATATAATGTTTGTATGAGAACTGTTAGACATTGAGAAAATAGGGCTTATACTTAAATAGAACTCATTCATTGTTGAATTAATTCGTAATAGAATTTAATTAAATCATAACAGAATAAATTTAACTTTTGAATGATTAAATTAGTTTAATTCAAATCTAATTCAAATTGAATGAAAGTAATAATTTGTTATTGTTTTAAATCATTTACATAATGAATTGAAAAAAAAATACTTAAGCGTATTTGTAATAGATTTGAACTGAAAAAAATTTGAATAATTCAACATACATATTTTACTAGCTGAACCGGCAAACGTTGTCCTGCCAGACAAATTATTTCTAATAAATATTTTAGTTGTTAAATAAATAATAACGAATGTATTCTAAGTGAATTTGGCATTTTAGGTATTCTTGATGACAAATGAAGAGAAATACAAACAAAATTTTTTGGCGAAAAATATTAAAAAATAATGGGTGCATAGGGACTCCTAATGACCGAGAGGTATGAAATGTACTTTACGACCTATTCTCGTACCTAACAAAAATATATAAAAAAATCATAAAAAATGGTAAATATGTATTGATATTTGGATATTGTTGATACAAAATACTAAAATCTCGGCTAAAAAATGAGTGGGTTAGGGTCGGTTGATGAAAATTTGGGATTATCGGTAATTTTGAATGCCAAATAAAAAAAATTGCGAACAAAAAGTTTTTGGCAAAAAAATTGTAAATACAAATTCTGGATAGGGACACCCTCATGACATAGCGGTATGAAATATACTTTACGACCTATTCTCATAGCTCCCAAATATACATACAAAATTTCATAAAAATCGGTTCCGTCGTTTCGGAGGAGTTCAAACACAAACATTGTGACACGAGATTTTTATATATTAGAAGAGATTAAGCTATTTTGGAATAGAGTTGAATAAAAGAAAAAAATAATTCAATACGTTTTGAGTACTAAGGAATTAAGACAACGATAAACATAATTCGTGCTGAATGTTTTAATGAAATTTGATTTTGAAAATTATATTAAGTATTAATTTTTTGGAAACTTTGCTTTCCCATCACATGAAATATAAAATATGTATTTATCTCAACTAAATTAATTTTAAATAAAACACAAATTTATTATTGTTTCGCATATTATTTATTTTGTTTTTTCATTGATAATTACGTTTTTCTTTGGAATAATGTTGTTGTTGTTGTGTTTTTTTTTAATAGGAAAAGAAATGATTATAGCATTTGTTTAAATTTACAATTATTAAACCTTGTTCAAATTTCATTTCATTTATATTTTGTTATAAATATTGTTTACTATTTTAAAAAATTGTTTAACGTTGGGCTGGATTAAATGGACAGGTTGATAAAGAATTTTAAGAAAAGAAGTATTTGTTTTTTTTATTTTATTTTTGTTCGTATTTAAATGGAAAGGGCTTTGTTTCAATAACAATTTTTTTTTTTTAATAAAAGCTCAAGTTCTACACAATGCTAGGAAATTGTCTTTATTAAAACTATTTATATTTTTAGAAAATTTTGAACTATACTAAATTGGTTTAAAATATAACTGCCAATAATTGAGAATCTAACCAGAAATCCCAGCATGTTTGTTTGAGAACTTTTTTATTAGCTTTTGTTTTATACAAATTTATTTAAAATGTCTATGTATATGTTTTTTTTTTTATATTATAGCTTTTAATATGTTTTTTGTGTATTGTTGATTTTCTTATTAAATGCATTCTTCTATTTACTTTTTTACTAGTTTTTCATTTTTCTTTTTGTTTAGTTCAAGCGTTACAAAAATAGTAATTTATTTTCAAATTGTTTTTTATATCCAAATATGTTTATTTGTTTTTTTTTTTTTTTTAGATGTATGTATATTGTATTGCAGGTTTTATTATTACCTAAAAATGTCTATTAAATTGTATTTAAATCCACCAACTTCAATATATTTTGCTTACACCTTGGCATAGTATACATATTTCAAATATTTCAACAAAAAATTTCATAAGTTCCCAACTATTAGTTAACTATAAATACATATAGTCCAAGATCTCTAAAAAATATATATTATACATATTTAGTACATACACATGTATATGTACACACTTCATATACATACATTTTATTTTTTCCTAAAAAAACGTTAAAAAATAAAATCCCTTGAACTATTATTAAGCACATTTTTATTTGGTACCTAATTAATACTATATTTTTATTTATTAACAAATAATTAAGAATTCATACCAGGCATTTATACTGTTGTATTTTTGTTTATGTTAATACTTTTATTTATTCATTTTATTTAAATTTTTACCAATTTTGAAATCTATTTTTGTGTACTTTTAATGAAGAAAATGTTGGAATCTAAAGTCTTGGATCAGAAACATGAAAAAAAAAACGATCAAATCAGTTTTTCGTTTGTCTAGCTGAATATGATTGAAATTAATCAATTTAATAACTAAAAACCGACAATGATAAAATGGAAATGAGTAAATATACAAGTATGTCACCGAATTTGTACGAAGGTGGAAATAATCGTTTGTTCTAATTCGTATCGTTCAGCTTTCGTAAAAACGTTCTGTTACAAAAACTTCACAGGCCTTAAATTGTTTATAACATTTATTTTTATTTGTCACTCCTAAAGGTAAACATAAAATATTTTAAAATGATTCTTTTATTTGCTGATTTTTAATTTTTGTTTACACTTTTTAATTTGAAATTGGAACTTTTTGTTTTTCTATAGAACGTTTTAGTTTTCACTTCCGTATGAATTTGATGTCTGTGACATACCTGATATACTATATTTCAAATCGTTTTGTTGTCCGAATAGACCTCACATTTCTCATAGATTTAGTTGAAGTTTCAAAACCGGGCAAATAATAACAATTCGGGTTTAAAATTTTAGAAATTTATGTTTACATCACCAATAAAAGGACGCAAATTTATGTATACGTATGTTTAATGTTTTTTTTTTATAAAATATTATTATAATAATATTAATAATAAAAGTAATAAAAATAGAATTTAAAGACTTAAGATTCTTTAAAAAGTATTCAAAAAAATTAATAAATATAAGTCAAAGAACCTTAAATCACATGTGTTGTGACCATGTTTCCTAATCGGCAAAATACGTTTAACATTATATTTGTTTATGTACATTATTTCCCTTTCGTAACGAATTACGAAAAATGTTGTTGGTTTTTGGTTTCCCGGGTCGCACATACTTTAAAAAAGTTTCCAATTAAATATATTCCAATTGAAAGGCATTTGAAATCTCTTTATAATGACACCGTTAATGGTTACACAATATGATATTTAAGTAGAGATCGAAAATAACTTGTCCATATACCAAAAAACCAAAATTGTGATTTATATTTTGTGATAAAAATAAATCACTCTAAATAACAGTTATAAAATGATTTTTATTTACATGGTTTCGTATGACCTTTATTAGTTTTTGTTGATTTTTTAATGGTTTGATGTGAAACAAACCATTCAATTGTTCTTGATCTTAATAACTGTTACTTCTGTTTTATTTGCATACAATAACATATTTTTGGTAATTTTTAACAAATTATAGAACAAAATATGATGAACATGAAGTAATGCAATTTCAAAAAAAAAAAATCGATTTATGTGAAAATTTTTACATTCAATTTAATATATTTAAGCGTTGATTGAATTTCTGTGATTTATTTTTCATGTTCCCAAATAAAAGGCACAAGCTGACCTTTACGAAAAAAATAAATTATAACTCATTCATCTAGATTATTTGTGTTTGTTTCTTTTCTGTTTCTATCAACCCTTAACCTAAATTGTTCTCTAATAAATCACTCTCTCAGTGATATAACACAAACAATTATTTTTAAATGTCTGCGAATGAGAATTTACCATTGAAATGAAAGTGAACCCGTTATTTTCGGTCTCTGTATTTAAGATTAGAAAGTCAAACTTTCTATATTAAAATATGTTTGTTTTGTTATATCCATTTAATAATATATAATAAAGACTGCTAGAATTGCTTGAGGTCACAAATTTAAAATGTATTTTCAACAATGCAAAACCCTCAACTAGTTTTATTTATTTAAAATGAACTCTTGTATAGAAAAAAACTATCTTTTGGCAACAACGGAAATGTTTTAAAATAAAGTATGTGTAGAATTTAGTAGTGGCCTTAAAAATATAAAATGTAGAAGAAAGAATTTAATATTCTTTATGAATAAGTGAAATGAACTGTTTCTAAAAAATTTATGTTTTCTAAGATATAGGGATTTGAATGTAACTCTATTCGAAAGAGTTCGAATTTGTTTGCTAATACATAAAAGCATTACGCTTGAAATAAACGAATTTTTGTCGCTAAATTATAATTTCTCAGAAACAGCAAAAAAAATCGGTCATTACGAATGAATTAAATTGAAAATGTATGTTCTTAAAGGAATTATAAATGTGCCTAACATTACAACTTCTAAGGATATTTCATTTTTAGAGAAAATAATAAAAATAATCGTGGTTCAAATTTTAAATTCCGATTTGAAAAATGTCTATTTCGAAACGAAATACGCATGTTTTCCAAATTTTTACACAGTCGGAGTTAAGTTTTTTAATAAAACGAAATAATATATTGATTTTATAGCGACCGGCCAATTCCCTTATTATAAACAGTTTTCTATTTCAAACGTGTTTAATATGTTAGGTATACTATTTATAGATGTATGTATGTACCTGAAAAATAATAAAAAAAAGAAAAATTAATCAATTTGGCCAATTAAAAACTTACAAATAATAAAATAATCGATATAAAAAAATGTACTGTTTTGTTTTTGATGTTTTTGTAAAGATTTACATAATTTTTTGTTTATTTATTTTTATTAAATTAAAATTTTCTTTTATTTCATTTAACTATGAATTGTTTTAAATTTATGTATAATAATTATTTTTTTTTCTCTTATCATTTTGTTTATATTAATTTTAAGTTTATTTCTCATTTTTTTGTTTTACCATTTGTATATAATTGTAATCTTTTTTTTTTAATTTAAATTTAGCATTATATTAACATTTATACTTTCATTTTTTGCATTAATTAAAAAATATTATTTCTTTATGTATAGTAATATATATATATATATGTATATAATTTTTATTTGTAATTAAAAAATAAAATAATAATAAAACAAAGAAAAACTAACATAATTTTGTTTAATCTGTTCAAAATATTTTCATTTTTAAACTATGAAATCAGAGTTCTAAAAAAAAAACTACACGACGACTTTTTATATGATTTTCTATGTATAAATAGATAGATATACTATATATAAATTTATATAAATGTTTTAAACTTTTTTAATTCTTATTTTTTTTTTGTTTGTTTAAGTTCACAATTACATATTTACTGTTCTATATATATAAAAAGGATGATGCTTGTATTGTATTTTATTTCTTCTATTTTTGTTTAATTTAAATAAATAATTAAAAGGATTTGTTGGTTGGCTTGTTTTTGTATTGAAACTGCATTGAAATATCCAACGGCTTTAGTAATGAATTTTGTTTCATGTTTTTTTTTTTTTTTTGTTTTAATTACAATTAAAATTTATAAATAAACAACAAAAATAATATATGTATTCTATTTTCTTTCAGTTAAGCTATTTCTTATTTAAAATTAAAAAAAAAAAAAAATAAAATAAAATTATTCTTTTAAAGTTTATTTTAAGAAATTGTCAATATTTATAAAGAATTGGTGGTGTTGGTAGTGTTGGCTTCTTTTTGTTTTAATAATTAATAAATTATTTCTTATATTTGTTGTTGTTTTTTTTTTTCATATTAGATAGTAGAACTGAACTTTTTGACTGACTAACTGACTTGTTGGTTTTATGTTTTGTTTTATAGTGGTGTAAATTAATCTGATTCATCTTCTCGGTCATCGAAACCCGTTAGATCGACTGCTTTTAGCATACCCCGAGATATCGCATATTCAATCAAGGCCAGGTGGCAGAATACATATTGGTCGGGCATTTGTATCGAGTACGCACGCTGCGATCGTATTCTTTCAACTGTGCCGCGTATATCTGCCGTACCAACATCTTCCAGGCGAGATATGCAAATGTCCAAAGTAATAAACGTACCTAAAATCAAATTAAAAACAAAATTAAATGTTCTGAATCGTATATACCCTTCAAGAAAAAAATTTTGAAAAAAAAAATATTTGGTAAAAAACAAATTTAGGTGAACAAATTTTTAGTGTATATGTATGTGAAAAAATGAGGAAAATACAAACTTATGTATGTATGTATGTATGTTTTAACAGTTTTCTTTTGATAAGAAAAGTTTTTGTATTGAATATTATTTGAAAACCAACAATTTGGGGCCTTATATGGGAACCATCCCATCCTTTGGTGGGATGGTGAAACCGAAGGACGGACATCGCCTAATCGACTCACAAAGTGATCCTGAGCAGATTGGTATGCTTTAAGGCGGGTGTTAGTACAATATTTTTGCACTATTCCCCACTATGGTGTTGTAGGGTATAAAAAAAGAAGAAATAAAGGAAATTTTGATTAATTTCCCTCAAATGATTGAGCTGGATCCGCGTCTGTCTTAATGAAATAATGTAGTGGTTCCCACAACAATTGGATCTTCGCACGGGAACGACCGGAGTTATATTCGGCCAAAGATTGTCAACTCAGCGACAGCTGTGTAACCAAATGTTTTTTCCCTAGCTCAAGAGCTATTTTGAGCTCTGCCCTTGTGAAAAGGATCAGAAAATTATAATTTTCGGTTTCGGGCAGGGATATTAAAAAAGTTATTTTATAACAGCTATTTTGTGACTTTAAAAATAAAAATTCAACGTAAAAATAAAAGTTCTGAAACTCTTAAAAATAGAATTTTAAATAGCCGTCATAAAAAAACTCATTTGAAGAGTTTTATTTTTCTCGTCATAAAAAAAACTCAATTGTGGAGATTTATCTTTTCATAAAATAAAATAAAAGTCATTTGAGCAGTTTTAATTTCCTGTCAGAAAATAAAACTCATTCTATGTAAATTGACACCTAAAACTTGCCGCTGGATCATTACAATTTGTAAAGCACCATGCATTGCAATTAAATAAATTGTCATTAAAATAAAATCAAGTGGGATTTTAATTTGTTATTGTTTGACAAATAAATTACTACAAAGATTATATCAGATAGACTCATAGAGAAAATATACCTAGAGCGGAAACTAGAAAAAAACTCAAACCCAAAAATTACTCAAAAAAGTTACACATACGAGTGTTGTTTTTGTTTTCACATAGTTTTTTTTACTAATACATTCTCACCACTTAGGCTTTTGACAACTGAGTTAGGTCTTTGACAGGAGAGTTTCCGCTCTATGTATATTTTCTCTGTGGATAGACTCAATAAATAAAGATACTGAAAAAAGTAGAAAATAAACGAAAAGAGTTTTATTTTATGACGGAAAAAATAAATCTCCTCAAATGAGTTTTTTTTCTGACGGGAAAAATATAACTCTTCAAATTAGTTTTTTTTATGTTGAAAAATAACTGTTAACTGTGGAGTTGAGATAATTTTTTTAAATATATTTTTTTTTGATTCTGAAAGAGAGTCAATACAAATATATTGGTATATAACAGTATATGTCTCCGATGACTCTAACATAGAGAGTTTTTGATTTCAAATTATCTGGATAACCGTCAATTGCGGTCCCTGGTTACGGGTGAAGCCAAAAATCGGCCTAATACCAGTATTATACTTTTATTATGGACATAGATCTAAGAATTTTTTCATATTTGATTCATATTCGACGTAAAAGAAATATATACAGTGTATTTTAAATTAATCTAACGAATTACTCATGGATCTTTATGTCCAAAAATCAATATTAAAGAGCCATACAAAAGCACTCATATTTCTAAACCTTTTGATCATTATGTGTGTGTTTAATTTATTGTTTGTTTTAATTTAATACAAACATTTACCTGTTCTTCCTATGCCCGCACTACAATGCACCACAATTGGTGGTCCTCTTGGATGTCCAGCCCATGTATCACCTAATGCTTGTACCATTTGTAATTGTTTCTCGCGCACCTTTTGCAGGAAGGTTATCATGGCCATTGCTGAACTGGGTACACCATAATCCGGCCAACTGGTAAATTGCCAATGTGACACATTTCTTACTTCATCAGTCTGAAAATATATTAAAAAAATAATTCATTTAATACATAATGTTGTTTGGCTGAAATAAAGGTGATTTTTGAAAGACTTACGACTTACCTTTGTATTTCTCAATTCTAATGAGGCTACTGTATAATCTTCATTAGTTTCTATACTAAGTGTTCGCACATGGAAGTTACCAAATTCTAAGGAACTATTTTCTTCTGGTTCCCAATATTGACCGCATTTAACGCGCCCACGTTCCATAACGCGTGTTGTCATAACTATAACTAAACAATGTTGTTCCCAGATCATACGCCAAAAATCTTGGGATGTCTTTGGTAATGGGCCTGGAATTAAAAAAATAAAAGAAAAGTATTTTAATGAACAAGTTAAATTAAGTTAAAGTATAAGATATAACTTAAAGAAATAAACAAGATTTTCTTCATTTTCCTATTTTCTTTAAACCCAGTAAAATTCATTGAAATCTGTTCTTATTTAAATAAGCTACGAGCTTTACAAAGTTTTGCAAAACCAGATGTGAACGACTTTGACCCCCGGAATCTAACCTTATTCTAACACTACTTTTATTTTTAGAAAGCTTACATCCTCCTTTACGAATTGTTTCTAAATAAATTTATTTCCATAGGCCCCACTGTTCGACAATTGGATCTTTACTCTGGAACGACCCGAGTCTCAATCGGCCAAAGATCCTGTTAAAACAACAGCAACGTGATAAACTAACAGTTCATTTTTCTCTAGGTTGGATTTAAAAGTAAGTTAATTTAAACAACTGCTTATAGAGTTATATTTTAAAATATACATACAAATTTAATTTTATTTATTTATTCATTAAATTTTAGTAGAATATTGGATTTTTTTTTAAATATTATATTCGTTTTTTTATTAAGTTATCATTGAAATAATTGCCATCCCTCTGTTACCATAAAAACAACAAACATCAAGCCAACAACTTTCTACCACATTTCCTTTAGAATCTTAACAGTTCTAATAAATGCAAGTGTGTATAACTAGTATACAGCACTCCATAAAAACAAATCTATTTATTAAACAAATGACAACACAGGTCAAGGTTACAATACACCTAATACGAAAAATAACGAATACCACAGAAAAGAGATCCTTCCTTATACAAGAAATGTATGTAGACAATAGTTTTTAAAAAAAAAAAAATTCATGTTAGAAAGGGTATGGTGCTACCAACAAGCAAACAAACAACTTAAAATGCTTGAATATATATAAAAAGCTATAATTCTTAAACCTTAAAAATTATTATATAGAATGAATAT
Source organism: Calliphora vomitoria (assembly GCA_942486065.2). NCBI lineage: Eukaryota > Metazoa > Arthropoda > Insecta > Diptera > Calliphoridae > Calliphora > Calliphora vomitoria. The sequence continues at coordinate 49,403,245 of OW818032.2, forward strand.
TAAATAACGTTGCGTGCTTATTAATAAATGTGTATAAAAAAAGCAGCTGCTATTTTGAAATCATTTATAAGACTTCATTTAATGACACAAGTAAAAAAGGCCAGGCAGGCACCATCATATCTACAACTGCCATGACTACCGCACTAAAATCATACATACACACACTTCGAAGAAGTGTTTGGAGATTGGAGAAATGTAGTAGAGCGTAGTACAAAATAAATCGATATAAAACCGCATTAAATAAAAAACAAACATACTTGTTTGTATAAAAAAAATAAGATACAAGGACGTTCATTAACTTATAACTTATAAATACTACATACACTATAAAATTTTACTATTTTTTTCATTGTTGTAATTGTTTTAGTTGTTATTTAAAGAAATTAAATACATACTTCACTATATTTGAATGTACATGACATTTTTTATTAATATTGAAAAGCATTTAGCTACACAGTATTTAATGAAAATTTCATTAAATCATTGGCTCTGGAAATGTAAGGTTAGGTCGAAGGTTTCACCTCCTAGGAAATATGGCATGTTTTTAAATATGCGTAAAATAAATGTTGTATACTTTTAGGCTTATAAACAAATTATACTATTTGCCGGTATAGTCTTTAGAGGGATGATTGCCACCAATAGAAATACTAAATGTAGTGGAATAAGTGTATTTCAAAATATACCTGCCTGTCATAAATTTTGTTGTGATGTTTTTATACCCTTCACCTTCGTGAGAAGGGTATATATAAATTTGTCATTCCGTTTGTAATTGAAGGGTATATAAGATTCGGCCCAGCCGAATATATCTCTCTTACTTGTTTAAACAAAGTTCAGTTTTTGTAAAAGTAATTTTTAAATAAAAAATATGAAGACAACAAATAATTACAAAAAAATATCAATTCTACTTAAGATTCTATCAGACTAAATGATTGTATTACATATGTACTGTCACTTTTTTATACCCCTCACCTTCGTTTGTAATTTCCACAATATAATTTTCCGATTCTATAAAGTATATATATTCTGGATTCTTATAGATAGCGGAGTCGATTAAGCCATGTCCGTCTGTCTGTTGAAATCAATTTTCTGGAGACCCCAAATAACTTACAAACTTGATTCATACTTCAATATATCGGGAATTCTTTCGACTCGGCTGCTATTTAAAATCGAGAAAATCGGCCCATAAATGGCTGAGATATAAGAAAAAACCGGGCCAACTTAGATTTTTGTCCTTTTTTGCTCTATTTCTGGATAACTAAGTCATTAATATAGACAATATGGATATCTAATGATAGATATTTCAAAGTCTATTGCAACGATCTATATAAGGCTATAGTAATTTGGACCTACAATGGGTCAAAATCGGGAAACATTTTTTTTTAAATTTTGAAGAAAAATTAATTTTGTTTATTTACATTTTTTATTTTAAAGTATAATTTGGTGAAGGGTATATAAGATTCCAGCTCTCTTACTTGTTTTATACATATATAATTCCGAATGTATGTATGTAAAAATTATCATTTTACATACGATTTATAATTTTTTTAATCACACCTGACTATGTTTTTACGTATGACATAACCTATAAATGTAAACAACAGCTGAAAATTATAAAGCTGCTGAAATTATAATGGATGTAACAACCGCTTACTTTCATGTTAATTAATTTATCATGACCATAATTTTTTACAATTTATTTTTTTTTAAATAATTTTATTTCAACACAAAACAGCTGTTTTGTTTATGTTTGTCACAGGAAAATCGAGCATGCTCTAATCGAAAAAATACATGTAGTCTGATAACACCTTAAGAAAACTGATAATTTCATTCCAAAAAAATGTTATTTTAATTTCTCTTAGCACTTATTTATGGGAAACTAGTAACACAGATGACGAAATTTAAATAAATATTTGAATAAGAGGCTCATTTGAAGAGTTATACAGCACAATAAGTTTCGTATAGTATTAAAAATAAAAGTACATACAGGCAAAAGAACGAATAAAAGTTGACATTAACAAATGTTTACAATTATATCCCTATGATTTAAACCATATATTACACAAATTATTTCTGCCAACAACGCATTAAAGTGTAACCAGTTTTTTTTATTGCATTTTGTAATATCATTTTAATAGCAACCCCTCTTTATATACAAAATTGTAAATGCTATGGCAAAAAAAATAGCAACTTTAATGAACATAAAAATAAAGTCATTCGTTTTTTAAACTGGCAACTAGGTAAAGTAAATAATGTCGTTGTTTTTATTCCTTGCACACATTCTTCATAATACCCCCCGTTTTTGTCCCACTCTAGCTATTTGACCATTGTAACCTTTTTTTTTCTTCTTCACCATCGTATTGAGTACTGGAAATAATGTTAGAAAAGTGTATTTAAACAAAATGATGACAACATGGTAAAAGATAAAAATAAATCGAGGAAAATAAAGAAACAAGAAAACTAAATGTCCTTGTGTTTAGATACATGTTGATTTTGTGCTGTCATTATTTGTGTTTAAATAAAATATTAGGGTCAACGTTGGATAAATGTATGGATATACAACATACATAATTATCTGCTTAGGGTGCTGGCAATATACATATAGTTTAGTGCAATTTAAAGCAGCATTGAAAGAGAGATAATATAAAAAAAAAATGGTATCTTTCTTATATTAAGTGCAAACAGTCTTGCAACATTGCAAATGCACAATTTCATAGCAATTCCATAACATAAAATTATAAATTTCATCTTTACAATGTTGCAAGTAAGCTCCCGGGAAATTTCGAAACTTGTAATTCTTTCTTAAAGTAACAATATTTTTTTGCACAGCTAAAACATATCCATAGATTTCTTTGATACTAGCAACTGCAAATCGGTAAACACAATAATACTATTTAAATAACCGAATTCTTGTCACACCAACTAAAATTGTTCAGCCACTTGTGAAAAATTCGTTAGTTTATAGTGAATCATTTAATTAGCAATTAATTTTTTAATTACAACCACAAATATTTTCTTTGTGTGACAAAAACCGAAATATGTTAATCTAAAACAATAATATTGGATTAAATTTGTTTATATTCATAATGATTTAAAAAAAATCATACAAAAATAGTTTTAATTGATATTATTACTATTAGTTAACACATAACCAGACTACGTGTTAGTTGGACATTTTTAATCTTTTGAGTAAAAATATAAAAATAGAATTTTATTTTAAAAATTTAACTGTTTTTTTTTTTTTTGGCTTATTTAGTATTTAAAATTACCCGAGTATAAACAGATTTTTTAATATTTCCATGGAATGGAAAAAGTCTCGGAAATTATGAACCGTAATTGAAAGACAATGTGTACCTTATGTTAGTGGTATTCAACAAATGCATTATATATTGCAAAAGTTTATAAATGCAATTTTTTGCAATTGATTGTAATCGAACTTTGTAATCATTAAAACAATAGCGGTATTCACAATCTTGTGCATTTGTATTGTAAATTTGTACAATGGTGTATTTCTGTATATTTTGTTAGTGTAAAGTAAAAAATGCAATGCATATACAATGATGCAAGACCATTTGCACAAGATTGTGAACTCCGCTGATGATGTGATAAATGCAATTGTATGTATTTTAATGTTAGATTGCAAAAAGAAAGCTACAACATTTTGCAATTTTGCAAGAACATTGGCGATTATAATACGTTCATATATTTTATGTTGTATTTATATCAGTGTACGGTTCAAATACAGAGTTCGTTTGAAAAAATTAAACGTTTTTCTGTAAATGTTATAAAGTCCTTTTTTTAACTTTATTATACTTTTTTAAGAAAATTATTAAAGCGAATTTACTCCATTAGCCGATCAGGACCCATTGTAGAGAGATCATCAATGTACTAGTACTAGTTTGTTGAAAACAAATTATTGTTGGAAAAAATTCGGGTTAAAAATCTTTTTTTCCCGAATTTGATTCTATGGTTTTACATACTTCGTTGAAAAGGTCTTTTAATGTCTGTCATTAGATATCCATATTGTATATTAATGACTTAGTAATCCAGATATAATCTAAAATAGGTAAAAGAAATTGAGGTAGTCGTGTTTTATTTTGCTTATATCGCAGCCATTTGTGTGCCGTTTTTCCAGAATTTAATAGCAACATAAACAGGACTATAGCCGCTATATTAATGTTTTAATCGGACAGTTGAATTTAACAGACAGAGGGACATTTGCTAAAAACAAGCATTATTTGTAAAAAAAACTTACCTTGTGTTGAAATGTATGCATTTTTCTGTTTGTAACCATCTACAAAATTGGCATTTATATAGTCGGATAATTCATCACCATCGACGCGAGACAGCACTACTCGACTGTGATCATAACAAAGGACATCTGTATAACGGTTTTTGGTCAAATTATTACGCATTCTAAAAAATTAAATAAAAAAAATTCAAATTAATGAAAACAAATCCACTATTATTATTCTTACATAAAAAAGACACTACAAACAAAAATCACAATTACCTGGCATGTAAGAATGTGCCATCGGGAGCTCGACTACGTATTTCAGCATATTCCTTGACGAGCCCTTGACGTCCCAGTGTTTTTACCATTTGAACAATTTGTTCAATTGTTTTCGGATCACCCTCTTGTCCAGCCAGACTGTCGTCATCACTAAAACCCGACGAGGCACTACTTGGTGGGTTCTCTGTCCAAAAATCACCGAGACCCGTTTGACAACCACCACCACCACCACCACTAACGCTGCCGACACCTACCAACGACGTTGTTGTCGTTGTTGCTGTCGTCGTACTACCGCCACCAACACCGTTCACCAGTGGTGTTGCGACTATTATATCACCGTTTGGCGTTGTAACGCCGTTTGTTAGATTAATCAATTTATTGTTGTGTATGGGCGATGTGTTGTTGATAATTGTGGTGATGTTGTTGGGGTTGTTTGTGTTGGAAGCGACAATGTTATTTAATGTATTGGCAATTGGCACTAATGTATGATGACCGTTTGTTAGGGGTGATGTTGGTGTGGTTAATGTTTGTATATTTTCGTTTGGCTCCGCCAGAAATCGTTGACAATCACCGTTTGTCACTACTCCGGCGGATGATGTTGTGATGTGCTGCTGCTGTTGTTGATTGTTCGCTGTTGGCGAGACAATTAAATTATTTTGATTTGTAATCGCTGCTGTTGTTGCTGCTGACAAACCACCAATATTGGCGAGCAATTCGTCTTCACGATTCGTCATCGATTTGCGGCAATGCAGCAACCATGTGTTGTGTTCAATTTCCAGTGTACCACCGAGATGTATGGGTAATGCTTTGCGAGGCACGTGTAGACTCAGCGTAGGCACTGACACGGTAAAAACGCGTTCGCGTAGCTTTTCCCGCACAAACAAACGCAGTATTTTGAAAGGGGCCTTAAACCACAACGGCGCCGTCACAATTAAAACTTTTTTTAAACGCGCTGGATAGCCACCCTAAAATTAGACAAAAAAAAAACAAATATTTGTTAAAAAATAAACAAATTAATATTTTTTAATGATTAACTAGCAGTTTATTTAAACTGATTTCATTTTCTATGAAGTATTTTATGATCACATTCTTTGTTTGATAAATTTTTCTTAGAATTAATAAATCTAAAATAGCATCATGCTAGCTAGCAGCTACTTTTTGTTTACAGATTTATTCTATGATTGTATTTATTTTTATTGCATTATGATTCTTAATCGCTATTAATTAAATTTTGTATTATTAAACATTTGTCACGATTTGCATTTAATTTGATATAAATTTTCCATTCATTTCCTGTTTTACAAAATATATTTTTAAATTTCTTCTGTTGTAATCTGGCTATCATGTCATCGTCGATTAATATGTGTGTTGTTATTTTTAAATAATTATTTCACACGAATTATTTCATAATTATACGTTTTGACTTTTACTTAAACCGATTTTGAAAACTGAACTGACCATGGTAGGTTTTGTCGTTATGAGAGAAATATTAAAATTATAGTAAAACACAGTTTCAGAGGCACGTGATAATTTTTAAACTTTATTTTTATTTTCTACGACAATTCTCCATCCATAATGTTCTAAGTTTCAATCATACAGTAAAAATGAGAATTTACTTGAAAAAGAAAAGGTTAAACTTTAAAAATTTTTATATAACATTTATTTTCAATTTGCCTAAATATACTTTTCTTTGTTGTAGCGGAAAAACTTTAGTTGGGGGAGAAAAATTCCCTAATTCAAATCGTAATTCCGGTTTTTTTGTCGTCGCTAGTAACGAAAAAATGTATGCATATAATCGAATCCTTCCATTGGCAACAAATCACAACGAATCTGAAGAAACTTATAAAGGAACCCTAATTGCAAGAATAAATCCATCCTAAAACTACTAAATATGTATTGATTTATGCTTTTAAATGTTCTCTAATTTTTAAAAATATATTTGTATATTTGGTTTAATCTTTTCTCCATTTTCAATTCAAATTTCAATTTCTGTTTAAACAAAACCAACCAACTAACCTTTGAAGTTAATTCCACTTGAAAACCAAAGAATATTTTAATGGAATTGGATTGTATGGTTTGTGTGCTGCATATTTTTTTCTTCTTAGAATTTAAAATTAAACGACAAGTAGAGAACATTCAATCATTCACAAATACATACAATATAATTTAAGTTAGAAGTGTTCTATTTACATGTATGAACGTACATATTTGAAAATATATAGATTATATCAAGAAAGAGTGAGATCGAGGGCTGACATGCAGCCCAGCAGTATGTATTATTTTGAACACCGTAAGTGTGTGTTTACATCTATTTGTGTACAATTAAAGTACGCATTGACCCAAAATGTTACGACCGTAATCACTTTAACTGGGGGTTTAATGCATTAAATAATATTACAAAAAATAAAAAAGAAAAACAAGAGACAAAAGAAAACGACTTTGGCAAAAAAGAAAAGAGGTTGTTAAGTGAAAAATTAAATACACTTGAATATTTGAGCTGTTCTACTTGTGTTGCTCGCTCTATTGTTGTCATGCAATTGTAGTTGTTTGTCTGTATGTGAGTCTATATGTCATTTTTGCAATATTGTGTTCGTTCTTTTGTTAAATACAAAACCAACCACATTTTTGATGTGTCTACCCAGTAGCCCACCAAATGACAGTCTGTCTGACTGCTGCCACCACTTGTGTAAATGTTACAGAAATAAATTGGATTGTTTTTTTTTCTTTTCTTACAAAAGAGGCAAAGTATTAGAACTTGTATTGATCATTTCATTGGTATTATTATTATTTGTTTACTTTAAAATTTAAAATATAATATTTAGTTTAAAATTAAATTTGGAAACTGTTGTAACAAACATATTTTTAATTAAAAATTATTAAATACTGCAACATTATTGCCCTAAAAACGTTATTGAACATTATCTTTTAATATCAAGCCTTTTTATTTAAAGTAACTACTTTACTTTACAACCATGTACACTTTAGTGCAGTTTATACACAACACTGTTTTCATTTGCCTTTGATTAATTTGACAGCTTGGAAATGTGTGTTTGTGTGTGTAAATACTAAAGGTTTTTTGTTATTAATCTATAAAAATCCTTTACAATTGATTAACATTCATTTTCCTGAGGGCATATTATATTTTAATTTCAAAAGAATTTTAAGAGCAGTCAGTTGTAACATTTATTCTTACTGGGGATTTCCTTTCTATTTATTAAACAGTAATAAAACGGAAATATAGCCTACACAAAGCTATTTTTCTTATAATATGCCATTTGCATGCCAACAAACCTTAATATTTTGAGGTGGTATTTTAGTTTTATTATCCCCCTTCTTCTCAAGAAAACAAACAAAAAAAAAAAAAAGGAAGAAAAAACGGAGAAATATAATAATCCTTTTGATGTTCAAATTTACAAAAACCAAAATAATTTCTTTAATTTAAAAGGGTGTTAAATGTTAAAATAAACTGTATTTTGCTGAGTAAATATTGGTTTTGTGTTGAGGGAAGAATTTGGAACACTGACCTGTATTGTAAATACAGGAAATACAAGTACATATATTAATAAAATATGAAAATTATAATAAAGGAAGTGTTAAATTTAAGATATATATGTAGTAATTATAAAAACATTAACTTAAATAAAAAAAAAAACGTTTAAGGCAATTTATTAAAATTGAATAGTTGGGAAAAGTTATTTGAAAACTTTATAGACATTTTTAGTAAATACTACTATAAGAATAGTACACAATTTTTAATTGAGATTGAGAACATTATATATACTATATGATATTGATAAAATTCTAAATGAAATTTCGATTTTTTTCTTTAAATTGGGAATTTTTTAAATTAAATTGAGAATTTTATATTGAAAATTCTAACTTTCAATTGAAATTTTCTAAATTTTAAATAGAAATTCTCAATTTCATTTGAATTTTTTTAAATTTAAAGATGAAATTCTCGCTATTCTCAATTTTATATAGAATATTCTCAATTTAAAACTGAAATTCTCAATTTCATAGTTTTTTTTTACAAATACAGTCTCACCACTTAGATGTTTGACAACTCAATTTCAATTTGAAATTGCGGGAACTTTATTTGGAGTTTTTTCAGCTTAAAATTTAAATTCTAAATTTCATTTAGAATTGTCTCAATTTCAATTTTATTTGGAATTTTTGCAATTACACATTTTAGTCATTTTATATCAGTAAAGCACAAATTTATTAGTATTCAAAATTAGGCGTAAGAAATAAATTTAAAGGAAATATCCAAGATTGGCAACCGCAAAAATACCTTTACCGAAATAATTGTGCTTAAGATCAGGCAACTTTGTCTTGACAACAAACATTTTTAATTGTTATGACAAATAATTGTAAAGTAGAGACATGGGGTTATAGTGTTATTGCATAGATATGACAAAATTGTCTGCGTTTCAACTCAGACAACTTTGTCTTTATAACAAACATCATTGAATGTTCTAATAAATATTAGTCAATTATAGATAAGATGTCGAAGATTGATGGATTGATAACAGTTGCCAGATTGAGTAACAGAAAAATTATGACAAGAGAATGTAGCGTATGAAAGAAACAATATTAAAATGATTTGGCTAAATTCGCTATTTATTTTCTTATAATTTTATAAACTATTTTAAATGTTTTTCCAAAAATAACAGGAACTATTTAAATTTTCTATACTGACATTATAATTTGACCATTGCGACATCTGAAGCGTATGAGTAATAATAATTATTATCTATGTATGTATATAAAATATGCGTTTGACGTATAAGTGACATTATTTTTAATAGAATATTTTTATTACGTATACATAACTGGATGCAGTTACACAAAAAATACAAACAATCAAAAATAATTGTATAAACAAAAAAAAGTTGCAAATATATATGCACAAACATAAATACATTTGTATACTTTAATGCAAAAAAAAAAAGAATGCATTCATCTGTAAAAATAAGAAAAAATATTAAAACACAGTGTAAAAAAAACAACAACGACCTACTTTTACGGCAAAATAAAAATATGAGTTGGAAAAATGTTTATATTAAAAAATATATTACAAAAAAAAAAAAAAAAAAATGTGTCATATTTGCATGTCGTATTAACAAAATAATGTTATGATAAAATTAAAATATTATATTTACCATATAAAAATGTTTTTTATGTGCATTCATATTTATATTAAAAATTACTCAGAAACTTATCCAAAAAACAAAATACATATTTTTATATATGATGCATCAATATTCTTTATAAGAATTCTTTAGCGAGGTAGGTACAAAAGGATATCGATAGCTGGCTCTAACATGTAACCCCCTGCCTATATTTGATAAATATTTATCTTAACATAAAATAAGGTTTGTGATCAAGACTATATCTGTCAGTTTTTGTCTTGTCAACCATTTTGATTTTGATCACGACAAATAGTGTTACACTGAGACTACTTGATACATTTTTGTCATTATAAGTTTGAAAATGGTTGTCAAGAGAAAGAACTATCAGGTATTAGTCTCCATTTATTAATATTATTGCTTCGTTATGACAAAACTGTCAAAGCTTCAGCTTAAGCAACTTTGTCTTGTTATCAAACGTCATTAAATGTTGTGATAAATATTTGTCATGTATAGACATTGGGGTAAGATCAAGTCAGACGAATTGGTTTTATCATTTAAATAGTTTGTTTTAAATTAGATATTGTGTGCCATTTATTAGTGCCCTACTTTATAAAACCAAACTTAGTACCTCTTTGTCATTTCTCCCCGCTGCTACGAGTATAGCTGTGTTTTATTTAAAAATGCCTAACTTCAAATAAAATCCTGCAAAAAATTGGCCAATTTAGTTTTGTGTTCTACTTCTTTTTTGCCTACAAGTATGCCAAACTTTGTATTTGTTGCTAATTTTCCACGCTTTTAGCCATTTTAAATAAAAGGCAAATATTTTTTATAAAAATAAACAAGTTTTAAATAATATTTATTTGTTTTTAGCCATTTTAAATAAAATGTAAATATGTATTATTGCAAAAAAAAATTACCAACTTTTAAATAATATTTGTTTTAACTATTACATGTATTACTTGTAGTTTTCCCACACAAAAAACATTTTACAAATTTAAATTTGTTTACTATCTATTTGCTATTTATTGTGTTATGCACGGGGATCTGTCATCAGCATTGTATAAAATGCATCATGTATTTCCTTTTATTTTTTTGCAATGATCCCTTTGCAGCGATTTGTTTTGTAAACATTAGAATATTTTCAATAAAAACCCCAATGATTTATTTTGTATCTTGTTTACCCCCAGTCTTTTTGCTGTTGTTGTTATTTCTTCGCTGATTGTTTAGGGTTTACCACACACAATTTAGGCCACAGGCGAATTGTGAAAACAATGTTGCCACTGTTATCATATAGTGTCTACACTTGACAAATATTTATCATAACAATTAATGACGTTTGTTGTTAAGACAAAGTTGTCTTTGCAAAAGAACTAACAATTTTGTCATAACGAAGCAATAATAGTAATAAATTAAATCCCTAACCGATAATTTTTTATCTTGACAACCATTTTGACGTTTATGATTGCAAAAATAACTTTTACTATTTTCGTCATTAGTTTTCAATTAATAAGAATATCCTTTCACATTAGGCAATTAGTTGCGCAAGTCTTCTGCGTGTGTGTTTGTAGATGTCAATGGTAAGATCGGGTTAAGGAGAACAATTTGGTTTGTTTTTTCATTCATGTTTTTGAAAATGAAAAACAGACTTGCACAACTAAATTGCCTAGTGTGAAAAGGGTCCTAGGCTCCATTATTACTTTTGAAGTTTGAATCTTTATTTTGTATTAAGTATGCCGGTTAAATGCTAAAGTACATGTTTTTATTAAGCATGATTAGTTTTCGTGTTAATGTCCAAAATAATACTCTAAAAAGATAAAATAAAATGAATTTTCCAACAAAATTTTTTCTAGAATTTCTAAAAGAATTCCTGCTTAAATGGATCATAATCATAACAATATCATAATCATAACAATCTTACTAAATTTGTCGAGGATGGATCAAAAATTTATATTCTGTACTTTATAAGATAAACTCCAATAATTGACTTCAAATCTATTTTTTTACGATTCCTAAGACGAATTTAATTGAATTAAAATCTATTGAAAAGACTTAAAATGTATTTTTCCGTTTCTTTGGACGAATTTAATCATTATTATTTTGAATTGTTTTTTTCTGAAACCAAAATAACGTATCGTCAATATAAATTTGTATGAAAAAATAAAAATATGTTTTTTATTTGAAATAAAAGCAGTTATAGATATTTTTTGTGTGTTTTTTTGTTTTAATAACTAACGAGTACTTATTTAAACTAAATTTTCATAAAGACTGCAAAAAAAATTTATTAAAAAATATAATTTATTAATTAATTACTCAAAACGTATACGTTATTTTGATTAAGAAAATCACTACCTAAAATCAAGTAAAACATTATTTATTAATTTCTTTGGACGAATTTAATCAAGTCTGCATAATTCCAGCTCAATCAATGACAGACCTTAAGCATTGTTGAAATATTTGACGAAAATGTTTCCTTTGGAAACGGATTTACTTAATAAAACAATATGAACGGGCCTTTATTGTAACACAGAAAATATACTTTAACAAGTTAACAGGTTTTCAATAATAATTCAATAATTAATATAGATAAAATAATAAAAAGAGTTTTTAAGAAAATCTAAATTATTTTATGAAATAGATTTAAAATTTTCAGAGTATACAAAATTTCTATCAAATTATTGTATTTAATTTATTTAAAACATTGAAAAGTACAAAACGACAACGCTGATTTCCAATAAGAAACAAAAGAAATGCTGAATAAAAACGATAACATAAAATATAAATCGTAATACAATAACATGGCAGCTCTGAACGGACAAATGAAAAAGAAAATGGAATGACAACTGTAATGGGCTTTGTTATGATTAAAATAAATGTACATATAGACATATGTATATACGTGCATATGTATGTATATTCTATGTTTACATAATGCATTCGGATGTTATATGTTTGCAAGTAGATAGTATGTATATAATAACACATATAGACATACATATATATATGTACATACATATGTATATACAAGTATGTATTTAAATCATACATATCGTCACCTAAAATGGCAAATAACATAACATCACTTTTTATAAGTTTAAAGGAAGAAAATGTTTATAAAAGTACACTTTATGCTATACGTCTTAAATTATTTTGAATTGTTTTTTTTTCTGAAACCAAAATAACGTATCATCAATATAAATTTGTATGAAAAAATAAAAATATGTTTCTTATTTGAAATAAAAGCAGTTATAGATATTTTTTGTGTGTTTTTTTATTTTAATAACTAACAAGCACTTATTTAAATTAAATTTTCATAAAGACTGCAAAAAAATTTATTAAAAATATTATTTATTAATTAATTACTCAATTACGTATACGTTATTTTGATTAAGAAAATCACAACCTAAAATAAGGTAAAACACTATTTATTAATTAATTACTAAAAACGTATACGTCATTTTGTTTCCGAGAGTCATTCACTACAGATACGTTATTTTAAAGTAGAAAACACTAAAATATTACTATGCGTAAGTATTTAGAGCTTATTACAACATTTAAAGAGCAAAAATAATAGTTTAAACTGACTATATTTAATTTTTTAATTTAATTGGCGTGTTTTAGACTAAAATTGCGGTTAAAACAAAGCTCCCAATAAGTATATAGTGTGAAATGAATTTGACTCTGATTGTTTATTTGCTATCATAAAATTGTTTATTGAAACCGAATGTATATTTTCTATTCATTTTTTTAGTTTTTGTATACATATATTTACAGAATATATATTGTTTTATTATAAGAGAAAAATCTGTCACGCACGGTATGTCACGTACGATATTAAATTTTATTTGTTATAAAAACATACAAAGATTGTTTTTATTTAAATATGACGTATTGTAAGGGATAAATATTATGTTTAGTGTAAGAAATTAAAAGAAAACATAACGCCTCTCACGATTCGAAAATTTTCGCATATTTTTACATATACCTCAAATAGACTTCCGTTTTATGTCACGTACGATATACACATATTTCACACGATATTTTGGACAACAATGTTTCGAATGAACTCTTTATTATTTTAAAATATAGTACCCTCTGAATGGAACATAAAGACCAAATTATTTTTCAGATACTCTTATTTTTGCAATATCTATTCCACTCTATAGGCGTACAAATGTCACGTGCGTTGACATGGAATTGCCCATATGTAATATGATGTAGTGAATCATAATAAAAAAATGAATTTCGAATTTTATGATGATACGTTATTTTGAATTTTAGGTGACGATATCTACATATTTGCATAGAATGTATGTATACAAACTGTACATCATACATATGTGCAATTTATACTGTAAAGTAATTTCCAGCGAAAGTGTTGGAACATGATTCTGACAATATTGTTGTTATACTTATGTATGTTATATTTTGAAAATATCTGTGTGTAGTATTTGTTGTCTATATTGTTAAATTTTAGGAGAGCTCTTAATGTCTATGCGTGTATGGGGATTTCATAGAAAATAATGCTTATCCTTTGTATATACTATATGAAAATGTCATAATCAGCTTTATTATACAGATTTGTATATTAAACCCTCTTGTTTCTTTTTGGAGTATTCGTTTCTTTTTGTGTAAGTAAATGTCATTCGAGTGTTAGCAATTGAATTGAATATTAAGTAGTTTTCAGATTAAAGAGTAATTAAATTAATTTGTTGCAATTGAATTCTTACCCCGTGTTTATATTTAATAAATTATACTAATTTATTAGTGTTATTGCATCGGTACCCCGATCTTGACAAGCCATTAATTTGTTCACTACGTTAACAAGTTCTTATCCGCACATGAATTAGTCTCGTGTAAATAGATATTAATTTTTTAGTGTTATTGCATCGGTACTCCTGTCTTGACAAGACATTAATTTGTTCACAACGTAAACAATTTCTTATCCGAACATGAATTTGTCTCGTGTAGACAATTCTTGTCGATGTTTAATGTTTAATTTATTAATGTTATTACACTGATGTAACAAAATTGTGGGATTTGTCAAATATAGAGATGATGCCGTTACGGAATTATATCGATTTACATTGCTACAAAATAGTACTTGCAAGCTAAATGCTTTTTTTTTAAATATATTGAAGTTTTAAAGTCCATTAAACTGTCGTGCAAGTGTAAACATGACTTGAACGATTTTGGGGAGGTCGCTCCATTAAGTAGTTGAAGTCTCCCCTAGGCATGTCAGGAAGCTATGTTTTAGAGATATATATGTATATTTAACGCTTTTGTAAAAAGAAAGAAAATTTTGTAATTTTTGTTCTTATTTTCTATTTTTTTCAGTGTATACATGCTATCAAATGTCAAAGGACATCATGTTTAGTTGTGTGAGGACAATATAAATTTGCTGTGGCTTAATTGGTTAGCGCGTTTGATCATTAAGCATGATATGGTATTTGCGGCATGGGTTCGATTCCCAGCCGCTGCCAATCAACAACATCAGTTTATAATAATTATTAGTTTACTAATAACTAATATTTATCACAGCGCCCTCCTTCGGTGGTATAACACTAAAACGCCACCGAAGTAAAATAAATAAATAAAGGTTGTTGGCTTGAATTATGCGCCATCTCACCACCAGAGGCGCTGCAACCTGCTCTAATAATAAGCATAACGCGCAATTGCAGAGTTGTCAATAAAAGCTTTTCTCCTCCTTTCACCACCTTTCCTTCTACAATCTATCCCCTTTCCAAAGAAAGTAACACAATTATATATAGGCATATTAATTGCCTGAGTGTTACCTCTCTTTTGAAAAAAAAAAAAAAAAATTAAAAATGTTTCAAATGAATTTAAAATTTCGAAGAATTGACAAATAATGAAATTATTTAGATAATTGACAGAATGTAGTATTTTGGTGTGTAGGTTTGCTGCAATATTCTAGTTGCTTATATGGCTGCTGTTACCAATTAAATTTGTAAATTGTTCGCAATTGTGGACAAGTTTAAATGTCAAATATTATATATTTTTTTTTAATAATTTCATATGACAAATGAATATATAAACGTTGTAATGCCAAATAAATATTATAAGTACATTAGGTTTTTAATACAAATTATTTTAAATTGAACACAAAATATTATTACAATCATATTCATAATCATCTTTTAAACATATAAAATAAAATTTCCATACACAATTTGTTTATAAACCTTTGATAAATTTAAAATTTGATTATGAATAAGAAGTCCTTTAACATTTATTGTAATGAATTTTCGTATACATTCAACTCTGTGTAGGTACTACACTTTTTTACAACTGGGAGAGTAAGCTGTAGAAAATGGCGAATGAAATCAGCGTTGCCAATTTTTGGACATTTCGCGATAGATTTAGCACAATTTTTTTAAGGAAATATTGGATAATTTTGATAATTATTTTCATATCGAATATTGATATCGAAAACGTTGCTTCATTGCCTTTTGAGAGGCATACCAAATAAGTAAAAAAAAAAAGCAGTTCTATCAATCAATGTCTATAATTGATATATTTTTGTTATGATATTATATGGATGTCAAGACAAATAATTATCAGGTAAAGTCTCCATTTATTTGTGTGATTGCACCGATATGACAAAATTGTCAAACGTCATTAAATGTTGTGATAAATATTTGTCTAGTAAGACACAGGATTTAATATTCAGAATGTTGCTCATACGTATAGTAGTTCATTATATGTACTACATATTAGTTTTCTATCATTTCTTAAGCCATTTTATCTTAATTTTGTAATTTATAATGTCCCTATAATATTTCACCAATACTGTGGTTCTGTTAAAGACATGTCGTATAAATTAACAATTTTGTTTCTCTTTTTTTATTTTAATAATACATAATTAATGTAACAAAATGTTTACGCACAACTGTCTGCAGTGTAGGCAGACATTTTATTATCTATTGTTTTATATTCAGCATGATTATATTTTTTATTTTGTTTGTTGGCATATAGAAAAAACCTCTTGAATCATGTTTAAAGTGGGTAAAGACATCGTCACATCATACAACAATATAACAATATAATATAATTTGTTATATTGTCTATTTATAACATTATTCATTCATTCACTTACATAGAAATTTGCACGCAATATTTTTTTTCTCTTGGGTTTTTGTGTTTTTTTTTTATGGTAGAAAATAAAAACGAATCAAACTGTGGGTAGAAGACATGTGTTTAGTATTTAGCATTGTTGTTAATCAGAGCTTTTAAAAAGTTAATTTTATAAAATAATACAATTTTGATAATGTTGTATGTTAAAGTTTATAGGCCGGCCTTGTCACATAAATAGAAAGCGTGGCAACTTTGATTCGTATACTGTACTTCACAAATTATTACAGATATGCAAGATATGACAGTTTTCTAAAAAAGTAAAATCGAACCGTATGGTTATTTTGACGTTTTACAACCACTTTTCAATGGTTGTGGCACAGATATATATACAGATTCGTCAAAACTGACGTTTACGAAAGTGGTATATCAGCTTTTTTTCATTTAACCCCATCACAGAAAAAGGAGAGCCATACATTTTACTTAGATATTTGATTAAATGTGTGATGCCACTATGATACATTTTAACACCGTGACGTATCTGGTCATCATCTGTGGTTGTGGTTTGCAGAGCGAGAGAAAATATAAAATTTTCAATAGGCAACGAGTGTGATATATATTTGTCCCTCTTTCCAAACCATATTCATTTTGACATTTTCTTTTGTTTGTTTTCTATTGCCATATTACTGGAACCAGCTGTGTAATCTGTGCTGTACTTCTTTTTATATATAAGCATTCACTAAAGATTGATATACCATTCTCAGGTATGGAAAGCGTAATTTGTGTTTGGTATCTAATGAAACTGCTACATGTTCTATATATATTAACGGCGATATTTACTAAACGTGTAGCATCCAGTATTGATGGATCGCAGAATAGCCCAATATTCTGAAATCCAGATCGCGATACAAATATCACACTATATATTGAACGTGTAACAGTGCCTTAACTATCAAAAATTCTTTACGAAAACACTCCTTTAAATCCTCTACTATTGTTGCAAAATAATACAAAAATATTTTTTCCTAACAATAGAAATGTAAAGAAATGAAAACAGTATATCTATCCATATATATATATGTTTGAGAAAAGAAAGAGTTAAATTCATAACAAATTAATGGCAAGAAAATGTAGGTGGAAGGTTCCGTTTACTGTTACACATTTGTATACAAAACATGATTTATAAATGAGTTGATTTTGACATGTGTAACCCCGGTTAAAAAAAAAACCCTTCTGATATAATAGAAGTGACTGACTGAGCGAGTGAGTGAGTGAATGTTTCCTAAAGAACCTCTTTGTTTGTTCCTTTTCATTGCTCTTGTTGTTGTTGTTGGGTCGTAGTTTCTAAGTAAACAACCCACTTAAAGATAAAACGTTGTTGCTACTAAATAAGATCAAAGCTCTGGAGCAAAAAATGTGGGGGGCAAAAAATGAACAAATATTATTATGTATGACAAGGTACATTAAAACATATTAAAAAAGGTTGCTACAATAGGTAAAGGTGAATTATTCAGTAGACATTTTTTAAATTATTTTCTTGCAATAATCGATTGATGAGATTTTGTCAATAACAATTCTATTGTTCAATTAAGTGATGCGATTTTAGCCATACACATTTTTTAAGTACACTTATCAAAAATACCAAGACTATTATCATAAAGTTAAAAATATATTGCTAACTCTTCATTTCATAAAAGTAAATGTCTATACTTGATCATATTTTGTCATCATAAACTTCAAAATGGTTGTCAAGAAAAAAAAAAAATAGTTTCCATTTATTATGTTATTACATTGTTACCCTATGTCTAAACCTGATAAATGTTTGTCATGATAAACGTCAAAATTAATGAAAATATAAAAAATTATCAGGTATAATCGCCATTTATTAATATCATTGCTTTGTTATGACAAAATTGTTAGTGCTTTAGCTCATTCAACTTTTTGTTGACAACAAACGTCATTTATTGTTATGATAAATATTTGTCCAGTATAGACACGGGGTTACCTATCATATAGCAAAACTGCCATACCAATTTCTATTCTATAGAGAACACTAGCTACTACTACTTTAAATTAAAAACCCCCTATGGAAAAATTAAAATAATATAGAATAGAAAGAAAAAAACCAGCTGCAAATCAAAATCC
Organism: Calliphora vomitoria; assembly: GCA_942486065.2. NCBI lineage: Eukaryota > Metazoa > Arthropoda > Insecta > Diptera > Calliphoridae > Calliphora > Calliphora vomitoria. The sequence goes on from OW818032.2 coordinate 49,422,121, forward strand.
ACACAATCTATTCACAAGTATGTTTAATGTAAATAGCACATTTATGCATGTCCATGAATCTGAAACTACTACTTTTGTAAAATATATTTGTATGTACACTGAAACACATACTTTTTGAAATATACATATGTAGTATGTATATTAAAAAAGTCAACAACAACAACACAACGTCAAGAATATCATAAAGTCAGAATAAATTGAAAAGTGGCCTTAAATAGCAGTCATTATGGCAACCATCAGTAAAAAACAAACACAAATGAAAAAAAAAAAAAAAAAAAATATTTGTTATAAATTGACCTGATATAGAAATAGATTTGTTGTTTGTACGAGTGAGAGAGAGAGAGAGAAAAAGAGAAGGGTCACTGAATTGTCAAATATTGAAAAGTAGGTGATTAGATTACATAAATGACACTTTACCTTTCTTTTATCTAAATATAGTATTTTTAATTAACTATAGTTTGGATGTTAAGAGTTTTTTTTTTTGTGGCTACGTTGGGTATGTTAGGCATTGTTGTACGTTGGGAGTTGGTGTCAAATTAGACAGATTGTTTTTGTAAGGACATGTTTTTGTTGTGAGGATTTTGTGGTTATTTTTGGATTTCCTTGACTACCAAGGTTATATCGGAAATATCATGTTAATTTTAAGATGATTTTTATTTAGTTCATATTTTGACATTTCTTTATTGTTTGTTTTGCAAATAAAAAACACTATTTTGAAAGAAAAAAAAAAAAAAAACAAATTTGACAGTTTATGTTGAACATTAAACAAAGTTTGAACAATTATTTCACAATATATGTGCAAATAAATGTTTCTGCGGTCCACAAGTGAACATATGGTGTTGCCAATATAATTTGATAGTTGAGTACTGAATTATTTCCAAGTTTATTGACCGTGGAGACCCCATGTAACTTTGATATAAATTATAAATCATTATTCTTATATTTTCCAATATTCGTTCTATAGTTCTTTGTTCATTTTGTCCATGTTTTTTTTTTAATCTTTTATAATTAAAAATTGTGTAAACTTTTTGAAAAAAATTTAAAATTTTTAAAAATAAACAGAAAAAGTAATCACATGAAATTGAAAATTAATTTCATTTTATTTATTTAAAAATTGTTTTTGTTGCTTTGCTATTTTGGCATTTATTTTACGTTTTGGCAAACGGACAAAAAATTAATTTAAACAAATGTTTTGTTGTTATTTTTCGTACAAATGTATGCAGAAGAAACAAATATCTAAATAATAAAGTATTAAGTATTTAGAACATTTGATTTTGTTGTCACTTTTAATAATAAACACCATGTTTTTTTCCCACATTATTAAATATATATGTATGTATGTACTATGTGTGTAGTATAAATAAACAAATTTAGATCAATATCACAAATAAGTACTTAATTTAATTAGTAAATTGCATTAAATTAAATACTTGTAGGTATTTCTAGTTTTTGAAAATATTTTTATCAAATATTTGTATTTAATTTCTTAGGTGTCATATAGTAAAGTAATTTACATTATTTTATGGCTTCTAAGAAAAAATTAAGTTTATTTCTTAATAAACTTAAATACGAAATGTTAAAAACAATACTGGTTTTTATTATGTAAACAAACGTTTAACATCCCTGTTATAACGTACCAAATGCAACTCTTACGAAATGTCAACAACGTTTAGTGTTGCCATATTGATTAAAAACTAATGCACGTTTACAGACTTTTTTAGTATAATTTATAGATTTTCATAAAAATAACTGTTCAATTCACAAGGGGTCTTATCATGTCATATTGTCATAATGTCCTAATACTTTATAATGGGTTTTATTGCTTTTCTATGCTATGTTTATTATATTTATATGCTATGTTTATTGCATTATCGTAACGAACCAGCAGAGACCAACGCCGAATGCCTAAGAGTCCGTTAAGCCGAGTCGTGATATATTAGGACATTATGACAATATGACTGATAAGAGACCTTGTGAATTGACCAAACGAATTTTAAGTGCTAGTTTATATAATGTTGTTTTATAAATGTCTATATCCCATATGAAACAGTCATGACAAATATAACCGCATCTTACATTTCAGTTTCTTAAGGGAATATCATTATAAGTTTCTTAAGGTTAAATTATTACTGCTGCACAGATAAACCAGATTCTTTGTGATTTGTTGAAAATTTAACGATTCCAAATATTTTCAGATTTATCTTAGTCGCAGCTCTTAAATGTTTAAATGCTACTGGTTTTAGTCTTAATTTCCCGAGAATGAACTGATTTTTTTTTTTAATATTTCCCGGGAAATTAGGAAACCTAGTTCCAATGTTAACCCAAATAAGCTTAAAACATTATGTTACTTTCGAAAATTCTAAAAAAAATCAGTAATCTTTAAGTCTGCAGATAACAGAAAAACTTTTAATTTGATTACAAAACATGGTTCTGTCAAAATGACACATATTTTGTTAAATAATTAAAGAAACCTCGTTAAAATATTAATAAAGCAATTTAAGATTACAAATATCGTAACCAATTATTACTCAATATAATTATAAAAATGCCTAAAGATTGTCTCATACTTTCTGACTCATATGTGGAATTTATATTACCAGACAATTTTAACCCATTTCCAGCAGTTAACATACAACTCAATAGAGATGACACATGGTTCTACCCTCAAATTTAAAAATAACACACCCACTTTAGAAACGATCGCAACTAGACAAAACTTTCTCAGCTTGAGAGAGACGCTATAAAAAAATAGCTTTGATATTTTATCTCTAACACAAAAAAATTTGCCACTTTCAATTTTGATTTCCAAGATTTATATCTTTTTATTATAAAATAAACAATATAGTTGTTGTAATATAATGCTACCTACATTCAATGAGAATGTCCGTCGTTCCGTCTGCATGTCTGCCTGTTTATCATTTCATTATTATTGATGATTTCAGTTTGTTGATACAATACTAAATTTATCTATCTATTTTTAATAAATAAATATGATTTTTTTTTTGGTCTACCAATGACAAACAATCTTATCTATTAACCATTTTTTATATTTATAAGGAATGAGTATGCGTTTCATTTCAATACATTTCTTCAAATGCTACTCTTTTTATACCTTTCAACTTCGTGAGAAGGGTATATATAAGTTTGTCATTCCATTTGTAATTTCCACAATATAATTTTCTGACCCTATAAAGTATATATATTCTGGATCCTTATAGATAGCGGAGTCGAGTTAGCCATGTCCGTCTTTCTGTCTGTCTGTTGAAATCAATTTTCTGAAGACCCTAGATAACTTCGGGATCCAAATCTTCAATAATTCTGTCAGACATGCTTTCGAGAAGTTTCCTATTTGAAATCAGCAAAATCCGTCCATAAATAACGGGGATATTAGCAAAAATCCGAGACAACCTCTATTTTTGGCCTATTTTTGATCTATATCTCGATTATTAAGTCATAAATATAGACAATATGGATATCTAATGATAGTCAAAGTCCATTGCAACGACCTACAATGGGTCAAAATCGGGAAAAATATTTTTTAACCCGAATTTTTTTTTTCACAAAATCATTTTTTTGTCATAAATTTTTTTCACTAATAAATTAAAAAAAAAAAAAAATTGGAAAAAATAATTTAAAATTAAAAATTTTTTTTTTTAAATTTTATTTTAAAGTATAATTTGGTGAAGGGTATATAAGATTCGGCACAGTCGAATATAGCTCTCTTACTTGTTTTTATAATATTTGGTAAAAAAAAGAGTTATATTGTCAGGTTTTGTTTTACGTTCGTTATTATTATTTTTTGTTTAGCATTTCTTAATAATAACTTGCTATTACCAAAAATGTGATTCTATGCCAAAAATAGTAGCTTACACAAAACAAAAAAAAAAAAAAAGTAATAATAAAAAAGACCGGTGGTTTATTAATTGTCTTTTTAACAATTTGCTTTAATGGTTGCTAACTTGGCTTTAACACCCCCTCAACAGCCCGCCGCTACATATGCAATTTAGTTTCCCCGCTCCACGTCTTGAAATTCTGTTGATTTTTATTTTTTTTATAGAAAAATTATACATTATTTATTATTGTAATTTTTGCAAAGTTGTTAAATTTAATGGATAAATTATAAAACTTAATCATATTGGCGGTATTTTGCTTTTTGTTTTTTCTGCTCTTATATGGTCATTATAAAACAAAAGCCAAGCTTAATCTCATTTTGATTTCACATTTTTCTAGATTTATGTAGAGGAGAAGAATTTTAAAGCCAAATTAAGACATTTTCGATTGAAATGTAAGATGTTGTTAACACACATGTGTTTGATTATGACAAGTTTACTTGCCATATGGGGTAAATAATCGTGAGAGTGTGAACAAGAGATTTGTCAAATGAAAAACATTTTGAGAAGAGAGCTTTCGTAAATATTACTCGTATTAATATGACAACTAGGGTTTCTAATTTTTTAATAAAACCGATTGATAACCATTTGTTATAACAAAATAATAATTTCTATAGGTATATCCAGGGTTTAATATTTAGTTAAACGTTTTTTACATTTGACTACCGACTACGCAATAAATATGAATCGTTATCATATTAATGTCCACACATACTAAAAATATAAATACTATTTACGAATTCCATATATGCACAAGCTTCATAGTAGAAATATTTGTCGCAGTTTTTCCAAAAATATTTTGCCTTACAAAATATTTTACGTTGCAGCTAGAAGACAAAATGAAAATTTTTCATTTCTAAAACATTTGCTACCCAAATATATTTATATTTTTGGTTAGCAAAAACAAATATATTGCTTGTGTATAATATACAAAAAAATTTACTACAAAAACATCAAACATGCAAACAAATTGCAGCGTGAAAACCATAAACTGCAAACGATATGCGCAGTAAAAAATTCAAACAATGGAAATATGGAAGATGCTAAATGTAGACTGCCAAACCATACGAAGTTGAAAAATGTAAAATACGAAATTGTGCGAAGTTAAAAATGTTTAAAACGAAAATGTGCATTTATAAAATATTTCAGCCACATATATGGAAATATTTTGCCGCATATAGTCACTGAGTAGAAAAATGTGAAAAAAACTATGAACAACAAGTGTGCGTTGATTTGGGTGTACAAAATAAAAATTTATATTGAATCGTGTGTTAAAGAATTTAAGTGCAATAAAATAGAAGCTTTATTTTTTGAGGTATGTAATTGTATTATGAAAGATAGGAATACAGTGAAAATATATTAAATAAGATTCTGGGCAAAGGATAGCGGACGATATTATTTTATTGAATTTTTTGATTAAATGATTTTTGTAATACGAATTCAAATGTATTCCTGCTGCTTGTAATAGGAGTCCAGAAAAATTAGTAACATAAAATTTTGTATGTAAAGTGGCTAAAAAAGGATAGATAATGCAACAACAAAATGTAACAACAGACAAGCAAAACAGCCAATGAATACAATGTAATAAAAAATAACAGGATCTACAAAAAAAAAATAGTATGTTGCATAAAAATGCAATGTAGATAGATGGATTACTTTTTCTGAATGAAATCTATCAAATTAAGTGTTTATACACTCAAATGTATCCTTTCGAAAAATTTGTAACAGGAGAACAAACAAATAAATAAGCAGCATAGAAAATAATTGTGCAAGAACAATTTGATGTGTAAGATATAAATGCAAAAAGGCACAGGCGTGAGTACAACAGGACCAAAAGGAAATTAACTGTATAAAACTGCTGTATGTGTGTACATGTGTTCTGTAACTGCATAATGCAACAACAATTTACGCAAAAACCATAAACAAACACATAAATAGGTTCAATGATGATCGTGAGTGTAGCAGGAGAAAAAAAGGATAAAGAAAAATGATAGAAATTTAAGAAAGATCGACTTTGTGTTTTTAAATGCACATTCATATGTATCCATTCGTAATATTTGTAACAGGAGAACAAAAAAACAAATAAGCAACAGAGAACAAATTATGCAACGAAGGCACAATAATTTTTTACATAGCCACGAGTGCAGCAGGAGAAAAAGGAAATACAAGAACAACTACTTATACACTCAAGTAATTGTGATATACAACTGTTGTATGTGTGTCCTTTAGCTGCAAAAAGCAAAAACAACTCGTGAAAATACATCAAAAGTATAACAAAAACAAATTCTAAGAAAATTTAAAAGATACCCAAAAACTCAAATTAACTAGAATTTTGAAAAGCCCTGCCAATTGCGATGTAAAATAATAAAATGCAACAATAACTAAAAAAATCTATATATAAAAAATGTATGCACCATGGCTACCTAAATACAAAAATGGTAAAATTTTTCAATTCTATGAAGACATTTTTTTTTTAGTTTTTAAATAAAATTATAAATTTTGTTAAATCAGTTCTACACAAACAATGCAATAATAATAACATCCGCTATCCTTTGCCCATAACCTTCTTTAATGTACTTTTACTGCATACCTATCGTTCACAATACAAGTAGGTATATACAATAGGTTCTTTATTGTATAATTATATTTTTTTCAGCATTCTATACTTTATTATTTTACTCCTGTTACAAACGCTCAGCCAATCATACTCATTTGCATTTGAGATTGCACAAGTTGTTGTTGATTTTCTACATTTACAGTAAAAAAAAAAACAAAAACAAAATGCAATTAATTGCAACGGTTCCTACTCTACTCCTCCATATTTCTAGAAATTCCTTTACTATGCATTTGTTTCTTTTTTTGCACGAGTTGTTTTTGCTTTTTGCAGCTAAAGGACACACATACAACAGTTGTATATCACAATTACTTGAGTGTATAAGTAGTTGTTCTTGTATTTCCTTTTTCTCCTGCTGCACTCGTGGCTATGTAAAAAATTATTGTGCCTTCGTTGCATAATTTGTTCTCTGTTGCTTATTTGTTTTTTTGTTCTCCTGTTACAAATATTACGAATGGATACATATGAATGTGCATTTAAAAACACAAAGTCGATCTTTCTTAAATTTCTATCATTTTTCTGTATCCTTTTTTTCTCCTGCTACACTCACGATCATCATTGAACCTATTTATGTGTTTGTTTATGGTTTTTGCGTAAATTGTTGTTGCATTATGCAGTTACAGAACACATGTACACACATACAGCAGTTTTATACAGTTAATTTCCTTTTGGTCCTGTTGTACTCACGCCTGTGCCTTTTTGCATTTATATCTTACACATCAAATTGTTCTTGCACAATTATTTTCTATGCTGCTTATTTATTTGTTTGTTCTCCTGTTACAAATTTTTCGAAAGGATACATTTGAGTGTATAAACACTTAATTTGATAGATTTCATTCAGAAAAAGTAATCCATCTATCTACATTGCATTTTTATGCAACATACTATTTTTTTTTGTAGATCCTGTTATTTTTTATCACATTGTATTCATTGGCTGTTTTGCTTGTCTGTTGTTACATTTTGTTGTTGCATTATCTATCCTTTTTTAGCCACTTTACATACAAAATTTTATGTTACTAATTTTTCTGGACTCCTATTACAAGCAGCAGGAATACATTTGAATTCGTATTACAAAAATCATTTAATCAAAAAATTCAATAAAATAATATCGTCCGCTATCCTTTGCCCAGAATCTTATTTAATATATTTTCACTGTATTCCTATCTTTCATAATACAATTACATACCTCAAAAAATAAAGCTTCTATTTTATTGCACTTAAATTCTTTAACACACGATTCAATATAAATTTTTATTTTGTACACCCAAATCAACGCACACTTGTTGTTCATAGTTTTTTTCACATTTTTCTACTCAGTGACTATATGCGGCAAAATATTTCCATATATGTGGCTGAAATATTTTATAAATGCACATTTTCGTTTTAAACATTTTTAACTTCGCACAATTTCGTATTTTACATTTTTCAACTTCGTATGGTTTGGCAGTCTACATTTAGCATCTTCCATATTTCCATTGTTTGAATTTTTTACTGCGCATATCGTTTGCAGTTTATGGTTTTCACGCTGCAATTTGTTTGCATGTTTGATGTTTTTGTAGTAAATTTTTTTGTATATTATACACAAGCAATATATTTGTTTTTGCTAACCAAAAATATAAATATATTTGGGCAGCAAATGTTTTAGAAATGAAAAATTTTCATTTTGTCTTCTAGCTGCAACGTAAAATATTTTGTAAGGCAAAATATTTTTGGAAAAACTGCGACAAATATTTCTACTATGAAGCTTGTGCATATATGGAATTCGTAAATAGTATTTATATTTTTAGTATGTATGTGAGGAAATATTATTTTGTTAAATATTTGTTGCAGTTTTCATTTAAAATTATGAAATATTTTGCAATTTTTTGACTAATATAGTAGTAATTTTAAACTCTGGGTATATCTATATATTTAATAAAATAAACCATAAAATGTTGTAATAATTATTATTAGCCTCTTTTATCTATATAGAATACCTATGTCTCTCTATATGAATTTTTGATGTTGTTATCATTAAACCTCGTTGGCTGGCTGGCTGTGTGCCCGCCGCAATTGACCTGAAAGAGATATTGCAATTAAAAATCGATTAAAAGCATTTATCTTATGTATATATTTTACCGTTATTCCTTGTTTTTGGGTCAAATATGATGCAAACAAAAAACACCAACAAAAATTGTAGTATACAAAACTGCATACAAAACAGCGTCCAAAAAATAAAGTAAAAAAAAAAACATTTCAAAGAACCTCCACACAAAAAAACAAAAATTTCAACAAAATGTTTTTAATTTAATAAAAACAAACAAAAAAATAAAAATTAAACAAGCAAGTACGATTAGTATTACAGCAAATGTTCAAGTGCCAATTTTTAGACATAACAAGTTTTTAATATAATTTTTTTTTTTCTTCTGCCCAACAACTCAATTTTCGAAACCGAAGACAACAAATAATTTGAAGGATGTTTGTGTGGAAAAATACAATAAATAAATGTAGAGATGTAAACTTTTCTCTTAACTAAATACAATTAGTTAGAAGGACATAAGAAAAAGTTTATATAAAAACTGTCATGAAAACTCAGGGGGGTTACTCCCTAATTCGATTCGAAAGGAAATCGTTTCGAATTGCAATGTTTTTAGCACACATTTTCGAACATTTCCGTTTTCGGATTGAGTTACGCGGTAACCCCCCAGCTCTTTATCTTTGAAATTATAAGATATAATTTAGTTTGTGAAACTGCAAAAAAAAATATATAAAATGCATTAAAATAATGGATCCAGCAAAAGTGCTGACATTTTGTGGACGTAGGACTGATTTTATAACTTATCACGAATAAGAACTGGGGGCTAATTCTCGCATTCGTATAAAAGAGAATACTTATTAGAACGTGCGACTTCTTTTTTGAGATTTAATTATTCGATATCGAATAAAATATATAGAAATTTATAATGATTGCATTCAATAACGAGCGAACTAAGCATTCCAAATTTATTTCGATTAGGAAAGTAAGAATTAGCCCCCGTCATTAAATTGAGAAAACATATATTCCAAATAAAATTCAAAACGCATGAAAATTTAGATTTTTTTTAAACAATTTTTATGTTCGAAAATGAAAAATGTAAATAAAAATATTTTTTTTAGAATCCTCATGATTTACAGATTATTTTAAAGTTTTAAAAAATTTTCGAACATAAGTTCGAATTTTCTCAAGTAAGAAAATTCAAATTTTCGAAAAAAAAAAAAAATTGAATTGTAATCAGGTTATTACTAGATATTATTTCAACAGCTTCAAAAAATGTTGAATATAAGTTCGAATTTTCGAACATAGTAGGACTGATTTTATAATTTATCACGAATAAGAACTGGGGGCTAATTTTCGCATTCGTATAAAAGCGAATACTTATTAGAACGTGCGACTTCTTTTTTGAGATTCACTTAGAAATTTATAATGATTGCATTCAATAACGGGGAGACATTAAATTGAGAAATCATATATTCTGAATAAACTTCAAAACGCATAAAAATTTTGATTTTTTTTAAGAATCCTCAAGATTAAGAGATTATTTTAAAGTTTTAAAAAATTTTCGAACATAAGTTCGAATTTTCTCAAGATCGAAAATTAATATTTTCTAAAAAAAAAAAATTGAACTAGATATTATTTCAACAGCTTCAACAAATTTTGAATATAAGTTCGAATTTTCGAACATAACATTATATCGTCATCAGTTGTATTCATAATTTCCAAACTTCAGCCTATTTGGGCTATGATAACTGATTCAAAATTAAGTTAAATAGTTTACCCAAACTAAACCAAATCATTTATCCCAAACTAAACCCCTATCGGCAATAACATGTGAAATTTTGTTCCCATGAAATATCCATTCCCTTCGAAGGAAAACTTGCTATCGTGATATTGCCATGATCTGTTCATTCACAATAGTTAATTTTGTTCGTAACAGCTGTTTATTGTTTACAATATTCCATCTAAAAATTTCACAACATGAGGAATTTTTTCATGTGAACAAAGTTGATGAACGAGGAATGGTAAAAGGGAACATATTTCATGTGAAATATTGATTCGCGATAGGGGTGATAGTTCTATAGTTTTATTTGTATAATATCTTTAGCTTTTCTACAGATTTTTGGAAAATGGGTTGGTTTCCTGATGATCTGGCCTAAACAACCAGTGAAATGAGCATAGCAAGCTTATCCCCCAACAATAAATTTCAGTGAATTAATCAGTAATGAAATTGGGAAGCACATAAAAACTAAATCTTATTAAAAACACCTTGCATATTTTTGATAATAGACTTGAATTTGATAAGTAATTGCTTATGCATATTTAATTTCGAAAATAATTTTTCTGTTAAAACCGAACACAAAGCTCTACATAAAACCCTTATCAACAAAATAAATTCTTTAGCATCATTCAAAGGCTATTATTTAATTGGAATTCATTCAACTTTTGAATGGCTAAATTTTTTTTTTTTTTTTTTGAATTAAAATCTACATATTTCAAATTTAATAAAAAAAATTGTTTCCTTATCATTTTCAAATGTTAATGCCATGTATTGATCTTTCAAATCAAAAAAATGTTGTTGATTAAAATTACCTTTTTTGTTAAAGAATGATTTTCTAGATTTCTCAATGATGTTAACATGCGGGATTTACAATAGATGGCGTATCTTTTGAACCCGGGTTTTGTTTTTAATAACTGATGTATATGTAATATTGAAGGTTACATATCTGTAATTCATTCCCACTTAGTTATTGAACATTATAGTTTAAACAACAACGTTTTTTTTTTGCTTCAAAATTTTGAATTTTGTGCCAATAAAGCATGATACATGATGAGGGAAGTTTTCTTTATTTCTTTAATTTTAAAAATAGTGCCGCTAAAGCACACCAATTGTCCATCAAAGCTTATGGTGAATGTGTTCCATCGGTATCAACGTGCGATACATGGTTTGTGCGGTGGTGATTTTGACGCAGAAGACAAAGATCGCCCAGGCCAGCCCAAAATGTTTGAATACCAAGAATTGGAGGCATTACTTCATGAAGATTATTGTTAAACGCAACAAGAGTTTGCAAAATCATTGAATCATATTTTGTATGTCTGAAATGCGGCTTGAACGCTATAAAAGAAAATCCATTAGTCAACCGAATCGACACCAAAGCAAAATATCAATTGAGCTAAGGTAATTTGGTGAGAGCAAAAGGGTTGATTCGGTTTTGGCCTCAAAAGATGAGCAGTTCTTTTGGCTCGGACAACGCTGTAACAACGTCATAACTCAAAATCCGGGTTTTTTGAACTGAGTAATACAAAATATGCGCCGTTCTTTAGTCTTTCATATAGTTTTATCAGTTTTCAAAAAAGTCAATTATTTTTTGTGTGAGAGTGTTTTTTTGTTGTACACATCAAAATTAAAATTCATGTTTTTTCGTATATTTGACAAGTAAAAATTTGGGTTAAATACAGATTAGAAAGATATTAACATCTACTATTTAAATCTGTTATTATTTCTGAAATCCCATGATTTGTTGAAAATTTATTTAAGAAATATTAAAATGTTAAAAAACATTCAAAGCCGTTTTTCTCAAAACGACTTTTTTTGAATTATGACGTTGTTGCAGCAAATGAGCGATATGTTGTCAGAAATATGAATAAATTTATATTGTACAAATGTTTCAAAATAAAACAATCCCCGATAATAAACAAAATTTGTCGCATATGGAGTGAGATTCACAATCCACAACAGACTCTACAGACTCCATTACATCCAGAAAAATGCACAGTTTGATGCTGTTTTAACGCTGAGATCGTTACCGCTGATCAATGATTTTTTGTTTCTGAAAATATAGTAAATGTGGTTTCAACAGGAAGGCGCTACGTTCCATACGGCGACCATCGGCAATCATCGATTTATTGAACGATGTCATAAGGGTATATACTGACGGCTCAAAAAGGGGTAGTAGGGTCGGTGTAGGTTTCTTTATTGATAACTTTGGCATTAAATCCTATTTCAGGCTACCTAACTTATGTACGGCTCTTAAGGTGGAAGATACTGTCATTAAACGTGCATCCAACTGGCTGAGGTTTTATCGAATATCTGGTGATATATGTATATTTACTGAAAGAAAGACTGCCGTTAACGTAATAGCGGGTGTCTTTACGACATCTAGATTAACCGTGGAATGCCGGGTATCCCCTAATGAGATAGCGAATGAGATAGGATAATGCTTATATGGGTCCCTGGACACAATGGAAATCACGGTAATTGTATAGCAGATGAACTGGCCAAAAAGGGTGCGATGATGAATGATGAGGCGATCGACCCCTTTTCTGGTATTTCCATGGTTAGATGCAAGATGGCTGTTCAGCAGATACTATATGAGACTGCACAAAAAAGGTGGACTAATGAAACTTCCTGTGCTACAGCTAGGTCGACCTGGCCCGTATATAATGCCAGCAGGACAATTAGAAGAAAGGCTAATTGTTTCCTTCATTACAGGTCACTGTATAGTTGGGACACATGCTAGAAGAATGGGCCCTACGGTACAATGACTATTGTAGGTGGTGTCATAATGAGGAAGAGGAGGAGACGATATCTCAGCTATTCTGCCAATGCCCGGCTCCGATAAACCTGAGGGAACGCATCCTCGGAGTACCGTTCCTATCATGCCTGGATGAGCTAGCAAGGATGAATCTTAGACGAATCTACTCCTTCATCAGAGAATCTGGTTGGATTAACTTGGAGGCAAGTTACGTATAATAAATACTAGAGTGTCTAAAAAACAGGCAAATTCAAAAAACTGATTTTCGGTTTAACCGAAAACAGTGTTTTATAAAAAAACCGGTTTCGGTTTTCTCATTCTAGAAAGACCGGTTTCAGTTTTGTCATTCTATTGATTTTTTATTAATTTTTATTTAATATGAAAAATGCCAATTTAAATTTATAGACAATTTTGGTAAGGCAAAAAGTAAATTCTAAAATTTGTCTAATGCAGACATTTTCTAAAAAATAAATGAATATTTTTAAAAATGTTATCAAAATATTTTTAAGTAATATGTTCAAATAAGCTTTACAAAGCATTTCGTTGAAACCGGTTAACCGTCTTAAAAAACGGTTTGTCAAAAAACCGAAACCGGTCAGTTTTATAAAGATGAAAAAACCGGTTGACCGGTTTTCGGTTTTGGATACTCTAATAAATACCCTGCTGTTTACCCCTTGGGTATCAGTTTTAAATGGATCCAAGTGACCTGCTTGAAGGCTGCCCAAGGAACCTAACCTACTTTATTTAAAAAAAAAAATAATAATAATCGCATAAATAAAAAAGTTATAAACTTTTTAGAACACCCAGAGAAAACTGATTCCTAATAGCAAACGGATTTGTTGCCAATCGAATGATTCTACCTTAGTGATCGAATTTCACAGTTGTGAAGTGGCAATAAAAGTTTGGTTGCTTCAACCGAAATTCTTCTTTATCAACTGGCTTTCTGTTGATAGAACTGAACAATTCTGTGTGTGCATCCGAATCATTTAATTGGCACTACGAATCACTTGCTACTACGAATCAGGTTTCTCTGTTTATAAAGCTCATTCTGCGCCACCCTGTAAAATACTTTTTCAGATTTCTCGTTTTCGATGTTGATTTCTTGAAAACTTTATTGAGGTAATGATTTTAATAATTTTTATTGCAACTAAACAAACTATTTATTGTAAATAAATCTGCTACATGCACTAAAGTTGTTTAAATAAAATGACATTATATACTTTGATATAGATACATATGTAAATTTAGATTTGTTTGCAAAATACTCCAGAGTACAATAATCTAATATGAACTAATTACCTGGTAATTATCTGTGATTAAATGTTTCCAACTAGAATTTGCTTAAAAACACTTGTTTATTGTTGTTGTTGTTTTGCACTTAATTAAGTTGTTGTAGAAAACACTTTTGCACAATTAATTAAAACTTTTTTTGTTTCATTAGTTTCACAATTTTCAAAACAAAAACAAAACGCTGTTGCTGGCAAAGTTTTCTAAGAAATGCAAAAAACCAAAAAGGAAAATATACAAATTTAGTTTAGTTTAGTTAGATACACACATCATTATTTGTTTTGAAGAAATTCTCAAACGTACATAGATTTCTGTAAATTTATTGATTTAGTTATTTTTATTATGTATTTAATTTTATACTTTGTATATTTAAGATATTAGTTGTATATTTATACACTTGAATGGTGGTACATAGTATGTACTCGTATGTATGTATGTATGTTCAATACTTTAAAGAATACGAGAGCGTGTTGGAATGGAAAAAAAGAATATGTTAATTAATTTTTTTTTTTATTTTTTTTTTTAAATATAATATTTTTTTGCGTGGTTGTTTGTTTTAACCTTAAAGTAGAGAGTTGAGGAAAAAAATTGACTTTGAAATTGATTTTTTTTTTTCACAATTTTATGACAAATAAATGTTGACGTTTTAATTTTTTTTTTTTCAGAGTCTTGTTATGTACATACATAAATTTTATACACACATATGGTTGTTAAAATATAAGGTTTTCTTTTTTTGGATTATTATTTTTATTATTAAGAAGATATATATTTTTAAAATTGTATAATACTTGTGTACACAGACGCCGCTTGTAGTAGCTGTCTATAGATGACGTTTAAAAAAAAAAAAAACAAGTATAAAAATGAAAAGCGTAGTTAGAGTTTTAGGAAAATATGGCTGGCAAATATTAAGAATTAAGAAAGTTCTTAAGACATCATAACAAATTTTAATAAATTCCTTAAATTCCCGTTAAAATTTTATTTTATTAATTGGCTTATGTTAAAATTTCTTTTAGAAATTTAACTTTTTTTCACATACTTTTCCTTATATATTTAGGTTTTCAAAATTTTCACAGTGTACTTTCTTGTATATATATTTTTATAATTTAACAATTTTTTTTTTATTTTTTATTTATGTATTATAAATTAAAATATTTATTCTTTATTTTGGGTTTGAAATTTTCTCGTTAAAATTAAAACAAAAAAGATTTATATCGTTGTATATGAATGAAAAAATCACCACAGAATGAAAACGAGAAATATTCACAGAGCCCCAGCACAGCACACGTCGTCGTTTATGTGTTCGAATAATTTTAGCATTATGTTTTTCCAAATTTTATTTTGTTGCGAGATTCTCTCTCTTATTGTTCTGTCTCAATTTTACCTCACGAAAAATTTCCAACAGCAACAGCAACAAAAACAAGAAACAAATACTTTTACAGTGTTGCTAAAATAGGGGTTGAAGAAACGCTACATAGCAAATGATTGCGTTTTTTTTTTTGGCTTGTCACCTAACAAGTTTGTTTGACAGCTGGTTGTTTGTACTGATTTAAAACATACAAATCTTGTTTATCTCTTAAATGAACTTGGGGTATTTTTGAGGAACCTGTATTTATTTTGTACAGAAAATCTTTGAATTTGTTTAATGCACGTCGAATTACTTAAAAAACACATTGGTTTTCAAGAGAATTGTATACAATTAATAATAATGCTGCTGTATACCAAGGAACTCCAATACCTCGGTTCAACGTAGACTTACTCGATATTGTGTTCATGTAACTTATCTGGTAAGCCTTTATCTACTTGAAGTTGTTTCCAAGTCCTTATGGATGCTTTCTTATATTAATAATTATTTGTAATGTGGCGATACCAAGTAGGACGTCTTTTAAAATGAATCTTAAGACTTTATTTGAAGCCGTTAGTTTTATGTAAAGCCCCATGTTGTAATGTGGCCAGTGGAAGTCTATCTAAATTAATCTTAAAGTATGTATGCAAATTTTGAAAGTGGCCAAATTTTAAGGTTGCCATTTGTTTTTGCAAATTATTCGTTTTGGGGATGTCAATTGTCCTTCAAACCAAATCTATTTGAAGCCGTTATACTTCTTCTTTTGGAGTTCCATTAAAAATCTAAGAGTGGACTTTAGGTCAACCATAGACAGGCTAAAGTATACTTCTGGCGTTGAAGTCGAGTGTAAATATAAAACTAGCTGAAGCTCTTTTTAACTCATTTAACAACATCATCAGCTGTTCTTCGCCATGTAAAAAACTTCGACAAAAAGTCAAAAATGTTTAAGTTACAAGATATTGGCAGAGGTTTTGCAATTATTGAATATTGAATCAATAAAATTAGTACCAAAATATAATAAATATGATATTAATCTTTCCTTTTCTATTTTTCCGTCACAAACTGTTTTTTCCTTTAGCTTCCCGGTTACATTTGTTGTTTGTCACTTTTTGTTTTTTTTTTTTTTTAATTTTCTAAGTCAGCTGTTCAGCGATGCCACTTGTCTATATTTTGTTGTATATTGTGTGAAAACATTTTCTACATTTGAGGTGACACCCAGTTAAAGTCGGTTCAATTTAAAACATACTTTAATTTTGACTATAGTTAGAAAATAATAAAAAGCGGGTTTTTACTTTAAAGTTGTTTTTAAAAAGAACCGACTTTATTGTTTGACTATGATTATAAGCCTATGTTATGTTGATAATTTAAAAAAATACAACAAGCACATTCATCATTGCTGGATTTATACTGGAAACAGAGAACAAAATCGTTCAAAACCTTATTGATTCTCGAAAAATTTCCAGCGATACCACTTGTATGAAATTTAATTACATCAATAGGCGTAATAAATTATGTTGGGTGGGCACCACGGTGACACGGCTTAAACATCCAATTGGATGCAAACTAAGAGCCACCCATCTTATTTCTCACAGCGTCTGTTTTCTGGGTTAAGAGCGGCTTAAACATCCAATTGGATGTAAACTAAGAGTCACCCATCTCATTTCTCACAACGTCTGTCCCATGTTTATAGAGTCTGAATGTGCTGACTGGTTATTTTTAGTTTAAAAGTCATAGTTCTCCTAAGTTCAAGATGTGTCTGATATCTTGGCCTGCGGGAGTATCTTATTTCTGTCTTTTGTCGAAGGTACTAAAATCTCCAAAGGCAACTTGAGTACTCAGTCCGAAAATACAGGTCTGAGTTTCAGTGGAGCTACTGTGAACACGCATGGAGCAGACGGATAACCCAGATTTGTAGCGAAGATATGGAAAATATATATGTCTGAGTTGGAATGTACGACTATCTCTCGGGACTTGAAAGTCTGAACCTTTATAAAATCGATAATGTATTCCTGGTGACCTCAAGCCTCAAAAAGCGGTAAATTATGAATAAAACAAGGAAGCTCACGAGCACCTGGTACAGAAAGACCCAGAGTAGACGCTCTCTCAGGATTTTAAAAATGTTGACACTGGCAGTCTTTCTGAATAAGTCTCGAGTTTGGTTGGTAGCGAAGATCCTGGGATATATTAGAAAATCATCAAGTAGGACAAAGTTAACAATTTTGACCATTTAGCAAGACTTGAATGTTTGAACCTGTATAAGATAGATTATATACTCATGGTGACTTCGAACCGCCAAAAAATAGAAAATTATGTCCAAAAATCGCAAGCACAGGACTCTGAAAAGAAGACTCAAAGAGAAGATTCTCTTTTAAGTATTCGAAAATATTGAGAAATTTGGATTTGTTGTGTTAGAAAATCATCAATTTCGTTTATATTAAATGTTCAAAATTATATTTTATTGGAACATTTAGAACCTATCCTTTATTTGCCAGCTGGAAATACAAGTTTGTAAAAAGGAATCGCGTATTTATGAATGTGTAGCAAAAATATATTTGTTACATACATATTTATAAATTAGCAACACTGGCCCTCAAGCAAGTAAATATTATAGAGAAAAACAAATATAACTCTCGTCTCTATTTCTAGTACTTTTACGAAAGTGTAACTCTCACTTATTTTTGCGCAGATATTTTTCGCTATTTTTCAACCCGCAAATCTATATTATATCTATAAAGGTGTTTGATGAAAAACCAACAAAAGAAGAAGGGTAAATAATAATAATTAAAATGGGGTTGCTTAGGGTAGTTTCTCTATCACTCACTCTCTCTCTCATGCTCTTTATTTGGTTGTTGCTTAGTGATGCTGTTCGTTTTGTCGTTTTCGTTGTGTTTTTGATTTTGGCTTTAACAACTTAATGACAGAATGTGTGTTTACGTGTATGTGTGTGTGTATGTATTTGTTATTGTTGGTTTTATTCTGTTTCCAATTCCATAAATGGGGGTTGCTGTTAGTTGCCATTTCTCAACAAAACATTTTTTGTTGTTTGTTTTTATGGAATTGAACATAACAACAACAGCAGCAACAGCAACAGCAGTTTTAAAGCTTTGACAGCGTTGAAATATAATGTTTTTGTTGTTATTGTTATGATTGTTGTAATAAAACAGGTATTTAAATGTAATAAAACATGTTCTAAAAAAAGGCATAAATTGTATAAAATCTTTGGTTTTTCTAAAGTTGTTGCTGAGATATTTTAGTTAATTCTTTTGGATTTTTAAGGGGGAGATTTCAAAATTGTACGTTTTTTTTTGCTAAAAAATGTTTGCTATAAATCACTGAAATTTGTGGCTAAAGTTTCAATGGCACATATGGTTTTTATTTAAACACACTAAATAATATTGAAAAAGGAAATTTTAAAAAATATGTGGATTTTAAGATTATCATAGGTTTTAAATAACTGCAATATTATTATGTTAATAATATTATAAATCAACGAGTATTGTTTGTGAAGTAAATGATAAATGAATTTGTTACTAAATTAATCTCTTACAAGGAAGGTTTGGTAAAACAATAACTTTTACCTTTTAACAGCTGTTCAATTGGAATTATTTAAAGTATTAAAGGTGAACAAATCTAAGATTAGGTTTCTTATAAAACAAATTTTGTTAAAAACAAGTAAGAGAGCTGGGGGCAAATTCTCGCACTCGTAATCGAAATAAATTTCGAACACTTATTAGCGTTCGAGTAAAAACTCGTTCGATATCGAGCATAATCATTATAATTTTCTATACATTTTATTCGATATCAAATAAGAGAATCCCAAAAACAGAAAAAAACTCGCTCATTCGTATAAGTATTCGATTGCGTTAATTAGCTCTCTTATATATCCTTCACAAAATTATATTTTAAGATATTAACAGATTGAACATAAATTTAGTTGAAACTTTTTTTTTTTAAATACAAATTATTTGATAAAAAATGTGGTTAAAAATATGTCTTTGAAATGTCTATCATAGATATCCATATTGTCTATGTTAATGACTTAGTAATCTAGATCATTGGCAGGTTACAGTACAGGTTACGTCAATTTACACGTACACAAACCGAATGTAAACAATAGAGCTTAAAAATACAAATATTTCATTCAGTTGCTTGATGTTGTTGCGGATATTTACCCAAACATGCACACAAATTAAATGCCTCTGCCTACCAAGGATCTAGAATCTAGATTCTAGATATACATGAAAAATAGGTAAAAAATCGAGTTAGTTGTGGTTTTTTTGCTTATATCTCAGTCAGTTGAGGACCGATTTTGCCCAATTTAAATAGTAACCGAACCGGGACTATTGCGGATATATTGATGTATTAATTATGTATGTAAATTATTTGGGGGCTTCGGAAAGTTGATTTAAACACACATAAGGACATGGCTATATCGGCTACACTATCTATAACGATCCAGAATATACAGTGGTGGCCATGAGGTTAGCACACTTCATACTTGCTGTTTTCTAAAGCAAATTATTTAATTTCATTGCAATTATAAACTAAAGTTTTTGGTAATTAGTGTTGTTTATGGTGTGATCAATAAGTCCCGTTACTTTTTTTTTGCATTCTATCGCTATTCTCTTTCAAATTTGCATTTTAGTGCAGTAATATGTAAAATAAGCTGGACACAATTTTAGCACATATAAGTATAATTAAATTTTTTAAAAGTTTTTTGAGGGTATAAATATTAATTGGTAAGTTTAGGTATTATTTAATCAATGAGGAAGACAAACTGACTTAATAAACATTATTTAGATATGGCTAAAAAAAAATGGTGTACAGAGGAACAACGAAAGATTATTCAACAAATGAACTCGAGAGGAACAAGTATAAGTGAGATTGCTTATACTTTGGAATGCTCCAGGAAGATGGTTTATAATGCATTAAGACATATTCAGAAATATAAAACATCTAAAAATGTTACACAGGCTCCTCGGCCCAGAAAAACTTCACGTAAAGAGGACTCTTTAATATACATAGCCTCTGTCGAAGATCCTTTTAAGAGCTCCACCGTAATCCAGAGAGAAATTTCAGGAAAATATGGTATCAACGTGTCCAGCAAAACGATAAGAAGAAGACTTAATGAAAAAAATTTACGTGGATGCATTTCTCAGCATAAGCCACATGTTTCAAAAAAGAACATACAAGCTCGGTTGTCCTTTGCTCGTGAGCATTTGGAAAAGCCGTTAATTTTTTGGAAAAATGTCCTTTGGAGTGATGAATCTAAATTTTGTAGATTCGGATCGGATGGTAAGAGGTATGTATGGCATCCTCCGAACATGCAACATAATCCAAAGTACACCAGTAAAACAATAAAACACGGTGGGGGTAATGTGATGGTGTGGGCAGCATTTTCTGGGTATGGTGTTGGTCCTATAAAAAAGATTGATACTCGTATGGACCAGTATGTATACCAGAATATACTTCTAAATACAATGATACCTTATGCAGAGGACAACATGCCACTTAGGTGGCGATTTATGCAAGATAATGATCCAAAACACACCTCACGCTTAGTGAGGTGTTGCTTGGAATCGAACAATATCGACGTGTTAAAATGGCCAGCCCAATCTCCGGATCTCAATCCTATTGAGAACCTTTGGAATGATGTGGAGCAGCATGTAATAAGAGAAAAGCCTAAAAATTTGGCCGATTTATGGAAAGAAGTAGAAAAAGCTTGGAATGATATTTCAGTGGATCGCTGTATGGCCCTTGTAGAAAGTATGCCAAGGAGACTAGCAGCTGTGATCAAAAATAAAGGGTATCCAACTAAGTACTAAGTTTTTAGTGAAATAAGTTTTTTTTGTTTTGTTACTTTTTTAATATGAATAAACTTTTTTATTTTGTGCTAAAATACTGTCCAGTGTTTTTTTGAGGTTATTCTATTCTGGATAGAAAAACGCAAAATATATATAAAGGAATAATGCTGGACATGATGGGACGTGATCTTAGAAGGACAAGTAACACACATGCAAAATATATCATAAAAAAATTAAGAAATATAGGAAATATTTGCGTTTAAAAATAGCAAGTAGCTAGTGTGCTAACCTCATGGCCACCACTGTATATACACACATATATACTTTATGGGAAATTAAAAACGGAATGACAAACTTATATATACCACTTGAGTGGTAAGATACTCATGGTGGAACAATATTCCAATTCCTAGAAAACCTTAACAATATGGAAATAATCAACTTAGGCAAGATATCATAATGAATTCATGATGATGTAGACAACTTACGATACATAAACATAGAGCCGATACTCAGCTGTCAAATGCATAAAACTGTTGTCAAACATTATGTAGATGAGAATGTATTAGTAATAGTAAACAAAATATATGAAAACAACACTATCATGTGTAATTTTTGGGTATTTTTGTATATTTTAAACAAATACTTAAAAAGTGATCCTAAAGTGTATAGAAGTTGCTTAATTTTTGCAATAAGGCAACACTTGTGTAGAAATATCAAATCTGGCATCACACATGCTCAGATCGTTTTGCCATACGGGTGATATTTTTGTTTTTAACGGTAACTTGGAAAATACATATAGACCAAAAAGAAAAAATATGTCATAAATACATACATATGTATATTCATGTGTTGATTTTCCAAGATTTTAAATGAACCCGCCAACTTGTATGGGCTTTATTTTTGGAGATGAAGCACTATTGCAGTCAACTGTCGTTTGCTAGTTTTCCAAATACAACTGTTTTTCTTGGTTCCAAAATAAATATGTTGTTGTGGCCGAAAAGACAGATCGTGAACCGGACTTGGTATTGCAACTGTTAAACACATCAGCCCTGATGAATACAGATGCAATTCGCAACACACCATCTAATGCCCACTTTGTCATGCTAAATTTGCTCCCTCCCGGTTGATCTCATGACCAGTGGCTTCACTTTTAATACAGCCATTAGACTCGATGACATCGCTGTCTTATATATACCCTCTCGCGAAGGTGAAGGGTATAAAAACAACAACGCCAAATGAAACGAAACACCAAAAAACAAAATACGCAAAGCAATGAAACCAACACACATCCAAACATACGTTTTGTTGCTTTTTTGTCAAAGCATGCAATAAATTGTCTTTTTTTATGAAAATTTCAGAGGTTGCTCATATCTTCGTTATTTATGGATATTGCTGATATTGCTGATTTTAAATAGGAAACTTCTCGAAAGCATGCCTGACAGAATTATTAAAGATTAGGATCCCGAAGATATCTGGGGTCTTCAGAAAATTGATTTCAACAGACAGACATGGCTTAATCGACTCCGCTATCTATAAGGATCCAGAATATATATACTTTATAGGGTCGGAAAATTATATTGTTGAAATTACAAATGGAATGACAAACTTATATATACCCTTCTCACAAAGGTGAAGGATATAAATATAGGTACCAGGAAACTGCATTATGGATTCATTAGTAAAGATGGTTTCGTGCAAACTAGATGGTCGCTAGAGACATGTGCTACGACAAGGGCAATTTGGTGCAAGTATGGTTGTCGCAAAACTGCAATACAGATAAACATTCCACGTGGCCGATTAAGAAACATGGTTGCAGTGATCACAGGTCACTGTCGATCGGTTCGCATGCTACGAGATTAGAGCTCCCATATTACGACTTCTACAAAAGTTGCCATGATTGTTTCTGTCAATGACCGGGCCTGACACACCAAAGACTAGAAAGTCTATGCGAATTTTTCTTGCACGACTTAAGGGATCAGTCAGTGACGGACGTCAAAAGGCCAAATGCCTTCATACGTGCAACGGGATAGTTTGGTTAATAACTGAAAACTGGTCAGCTGGGAAAACACTACTCTCCCTGACCCTTCTCCTGTCACGTATCACTACGGAAACCATGGAGGATTCACGCGTCAATTTCTAAGTTGGCTGCCTGCACAAATTTTACAGATATCAATCAGCCGGTTTCAAAATGGTTGTGGTTTTCGAAAGAGGTACAAATATATAACACACTCGTTGTCCATTGAAATTTTCATTTTTTCTCTCGCTCTGCAAACCACAACCATTGAAAACAGGTTGTAGAATTTCAAAATAACCAAACGGTTAGACATTACTTTCTTGACAACTGTCATTTGTTGCATATCTATAATAATCTATGGTTTGCAGTAAAGTTATTTGACAATCTGTCAAACGAAAAGTAATAAGAATACGAAACAACATTTGGATCATTTAATAATTTTGGGTAAATTTGAGATTATGAAATAAATTGGCTATCAAATGCTGAAATGTCAAGCATTGAGTTGTCACTTCCTTTGACAATTATTTAGTAGAAACTTGGGAAATTTTAACCATGGAATGCTTTGGATGAATGGAAATGTTATGAATTAGCTATTTGAAAAATTTAACGAACACAACGCCAAACAATACAGTTGTTGTATGAGAAATATCCCGGTAGATTTGATGATGTCAATTGTTTAAAAGACCGAATTTATGTGAACAAACCACAAACAACTGATGTTCTGAAAGATGAAATGCAATGCTTCGCACATCAAATATTCCAAAGTAAATGGTCTCCATTTCCTTGAGAATGTCCAGACATATTGGTAACATCAATTGTCCCAGAAGTTTTTAGAGAAATAAGGAAAAGCATCTGGTAAACATGGACCATTCTCCAACACCATATATGATTTCACAGATACTGTCAAACATTGATATTTATGGATGGATATAGACCTGACCTGACTTTAAATCTTGGAAAAATTGCTTAAAATTTTAGCTGACTTTTTCATTTGCAACATTTTTCAGACAAATTGAATGCTTTCAAAACTTTCCATTTGTCTAATTTCTTGGTTTTATTTGCATAAAAACTGGATGGCCCTCGAAAACAAACAACAATATCATTTGATAAAATTTTTTAATTTCTTGCTGATGTAAATAAATAATTTTGTGTTGCAACAAAACGATTAATAAATCTTAATCTATCTTAACTGTCTCACCCAAATCGTTTTGAATACATTTTGAGCTCTGGAATTTTAGTTTTGTTTGCCCATAAATAAATATTTAAATAGTAAATCTCCACTTACATAAATTCGCCTTTGACACGATTGCGTTATAAATCACTAGCAGAGACAGCAGCTGAAGCTTTTTGAAGATGATACAGCTACTCGATGATTTATCTATTCACGTACATAAATGTGCAATAGTGGGAATATTTTAAAAATTTTGTTTTTTATTTGAAAAAAAAAATCACTTTCTTTTCTACTAAAAATGAATTCAAAATAATTTTTTTTTTTTTGCACACAATTCACTGAAAATTTTTCTTTAAATAAATTTCTGTAGAATTTTGTTGGCATTAAACAATAAAATTACACTTTCATGGGGAAATTCTGCCAAGAAATTTAACGAATAAAATTTTTTTTTAAAAACACTTTTAGATTTTTTTTTGCTTGAGTTTTTTAAATGTGAAAAAAGCAACAAAATGGTTTAAGGTCAATAAAAAACGAAACCAGGAAAAAATTGTTTTTATATAAACAAAAAAGTATTTAATCTTATTAGAAAAACGGAAATTACAAAATAATTACTTTTTATTTTATTTTTTGTTTGTTTTCAATGTCAAGTGAAAAATAGAGGTAGTTTTTTCACTTAATTAACTTTTTTCTTTCAATAATTTCTATTAAAAAATGTTTGAAAAAAAAAACCGCATGCATGAAATTAATTTGATATTAATATACAATTATAAAACCGACCGTCAAAAATATCTTATAGAATTTAATAAGAAACAAATCTTTATATATTCGAAGTAGTTGTTGTTTTTGTATTTTGAGGTATCTTAACGTAAAAACCGTAGTAGACAGTAGTTTAACGTACGACTAGAACTAGAAAACTGAAACGAAATTAGCTAAATACAAATTAAACAGAAAAAAAAAACACAAACAAAAATAATATAAAATAAAAAAGAGAGAGATAAACGAACCGAATCAACAGCAATAATAAACTCTCTAAAAACAAAAAAAAACAAAAACGTCAAAACAACGGAATGACAAACACTCACTCTCGTAGCGAAAAATAAACAACAAAAAAACAGCAGCAGAAAGTAAACCAAAACGTAAATTACAATCTTACGTAGTAGGTCTCTTTTGAATTAGTGAATTAAACAAAAATAAATTTTAATTTAAACAGCCACAACAACAACAATAAAAACAAAGTAAATTATATTAAATAATACCAAGTTTTATTTAATTTGCTATTACTGTTGTTGTTGTTGTCATGGTGGTCGCTTTTTTTTTTTTTTTTTTTTTGAAATGAGAAAGAATATGAGAGAGATCTTGACATTATTCAAACTACAAAAAACAGCCAACAAATTAAGAGGTTGTAAAGGGAGGGGGAGAAAAAAAAAAAGAAAATAGTGCTATAAACAATAGCTTAAGTAATTAAAATATAAAATTTATTTAAATTTAAACAAACTTTTTTTTTAGCTACTTATTTTTATGCGTTTTACCTTTTTTTAAACAGCAGGATATACATATTGCTGTTTATTAACATAAAACTGTTAATTCTTTACCACCACGTTCCCTTGCGTAAAAGAAAGAAACGTAATATTAACAGTGCTGTTTTTTTTTAACATATTACGAGCAACAGCTTTTTAACGGTTTATTTATTTAAAAAACAGTAATGTAAACTTTGGCAGTTTTCAAAGCTCTAAATTTAAGAAAATATCATACAGACATTTTTTTAAATTTTTATAAAAGGGAAAGTACGAGTCAGCTTGATAAGTCTTTAATAAAAAAATAAAGATTTCTATCTATTTCAGTGCAATATATTTTCAAGCTGCTCTGAACATTTTTTCATTTTTCCATTTTTAACAAAGCATGAGCGGCAAGGATATATATGAGTTTGCCTGTCCGTTTGTTATTTCTACATTTATCATTTGCGATCCCATAAAGTATATACATTCTGGATCATAAGCGGAGTCGATATAGCTGTATTTCGAAATCAACTTTCCGTAGTCCCCAAATAACTTACATACATACATGATTCATCCCTAACACCCATTAACACGAAGTCTGGTTATGTGTTAACTAATAGTTTTCATACAAATGTACTTTTAACCGACTATTAGTTATATTAGACTTAGGGCCGTTTTCTCATTATGTGATTATCTTTTTTCCCAACGAAAAACTGCAGATTAAAGAAATTTGGTTTTCTCAATGTCTCTTTTGCTTCTATTTTGTCGCAAAGCTAACCCGACCTCATCTGCCAATTATTTATTTATCGTACAGATAAATTCAATCAGCTGACTGCTGTTCATAGTTTTAATGTGTATGTGTTTTTGTAAACGAAATTAAATAGATTTTATAAAAAAAAAGTTTAATAGAGGAATTAACATTAATTTTATGGAGGATAAACTCGAAGAACATGAGTTTTAAGTAAATGCTGAAAGAGTTTATCAGGATAATGATTTTTTCAAAAGATTCCGGCTTTCGATGGCCACATTAAACAGCTGATTTATGTAAACATGTTGTCACTTGAAGGCAGGGTTCCCAACTTTCACATCTATTTTGAGTGGTATTGCCAACTGAAAATAACGTGTTTTGTCGGTATATTGAGAAAACCAAAATTGTTAACGGACAGTTTGTCGGCCTAATAAATTTATGTCGACATTTAGTAACAGGCAGTTTGTCGATACATTGAGAAAACGGGCCTTAGTGTTAATGGGGGTAAAGGAGATAGCAAGACAATCTAGGATAACGCTTATATGCGGCCCTGGACAGCGATGATGGCTGAGAAAGCGATTGATCCGTTTTCTGATGGTTGAACGGCAGAAACTATATGAAACTGCACAGAATAGGTGGACTAATGAATCTACCTGTGTTATCGCGAGGTCGTCCTGGCCCATATACGATGCCGGCAGAACGAATCTAGGGCATTTTCGGAAAATGCATCACGGCGCTGCATTTGATGCACATCTGTGATTAGTGTGCGATGCTGATGCGCAGACAATGCATCAGCCATTTTCGTGATGCTTGTGTTGCTTTTTACAACTCAAGACATTTGCAGTGGTACCAACTTTTGCATTTTAGAACGTACTGCGCATCAGATGCAGCGCAGTGATGCATTTCCGAACAAACCCCTACTTATAGAATGGTTAATTGTTTCTTTTATTACAGAACACTTCATAATTGGAACACATGCTAGAAGGATGAGCCTACAGTTTAACAATTACTAAGAGAAGGAGACTGTGTCCCACCTACTCTGCCATTGCCTGGCTATGACAAACTTGTGGGAACGTGCTTTTGGAACCCTCTGAGACGCAGCCTTTCCTTCATCAGAGAATTTGGTTGGTTCACCTTGGAAACGACGTATGTGGTATAAATATCCTGCTGTTTACTTCTTGGGTATCACAATGGAACCCTTTGAAACACAGCCATTCCTTCATCAGAGAATCTAGTTGACTAACCTTGGAAACGACGGATGTGGTATAAATATCCTGCAGTTTATTTCTTGGGTATCACAATGGGATCAGTTATGAATGGACCCAAGTGAGCTGCTTTATGAGTGGCTGTCCATGGAACCTAACCTAACCTATGGCCTCTAATCATATGAATGAAAGTTATAGGAAGGAGGATATAATGACGTTATAACTTTTGCTTTGTTTTGATATTTGTGAAGTGAACAGATACGGATTCCACGTCGAACAACCATGAAATAGCGATATTCTCATTAAATACTAGGGATAATAGCTCTACTGAATCCTAATGACGCCGTGAATTATTTGCAGAAGAAATTTTTCATGGGCGTTGAGGCCATATGTCATCCGAACGGATGACGTAAACAAATATTTAATTTCTGAGGCACTGAAAAACTAAGTATCCATGCATGGTGCGCCATTTTCGTCGGAAGTGTCAAATGGCCTGATTTTTTCAAGGACTCTGTAAGGTCGAAAAATTTCTTGTTTTGGCTATTTGCAGTTTTCGGAAAAATCACCCAAATTGATGGCTTCAGATTTCTTTTTTTCTTAAAGAGTTTATATCAGCTAGGGATGGAATTTGTTTTAAAAATATTACTTGGGCATTTAAGTTATTTCCAATCCATCAGTCTTATTGGCGTTGCCATAGTGTATGACCATTTGGGCTCATTTTACCGCAGTTTTAGACGATCTTATGAGAACTTAGGGCTATAATTTCTCGCACTTTTGTTGGATATTCTCTTTAAGATCTTGCATAGTCTGGGATCACATAGACTTTTGACCTCAAAAACCCCAACCCAAAACACTAGAATGGCTCTTGGAACATCAAACTGAATTTTCATGTTCTAACTATTCAGTTTAGTTTTTCAAAATTCACAAACATTACATGGGTCCAAAACGTTCCATTGTTATAATCACTTAAATTTGAACTAAATATGTAAATGTCAATGGATGAAAGCAAAATTCTTGACATTTCATCACTTGGCAGTTAATCTACTTCCTAAGCTCAAATTTGCCCACCATTTAATTTGGGAACAGATTTCCAAGCGATCATAAATTTAGGTTCACATTTATCTCACAAAATAACTGATGTTTATTTTTCCCACATTTGCAACAAATTTTATTATTAATCAATGTTTATTTATTGTGTCCATTTAAAATTCAACTTTTCATCTGTGGTAATGATTTTTCTGCCTCGAATTTTGATATCTCTGATATTGTAAATATTTAAAATGAAAAAAAAAAAAAAAACTTAACTCGTCACATTTTTTGCTTTTTTATTTAAACAAATATTTCTGTATTATTTAAAAAAAAACGTGGACCATCACAAAAAAAACGAGTTTTTTGAATTGTGTACATTGACCGACCACTCAGACTTATTCATTAAAAAATGCCTACATTTTTTAGGGATTAATGAATCATACGTTACTTCTACACAGAAATGCCATGATTAACTCAAAATTTTTGCTAAAATATATTGAGTAAAATAAAATTTGTAGAAAAGGAAAGAAATGTGTGTGGCAAATTTAGTAAAATTCACCTCTGGCTATGAAATGTCTATTAGAAACATAATGGAATTTGAAATACATTTTTCAGAGTGTGTGTGTGTGTGTATGTGGGTTTTTTTCAGAATTTTTTGAAGATGAGTTTGCGCATTTGTTTATTTTTGACTTGAAAATTAAATAAACCGAAAGACTATATTATATTGAACAAATTGAGTATAATTTTGCCATCTCTTTTAAAAAACACTCTTTGCAAAATATGTTCTACGTGTTTATTTTAATGG
The DNA here is from genome assembly GCA_942486065.2 of Calliphora vomitoria. Taxonomy (NCBI): domain Eukaryota; kingdom Metazoa; phylum Arthropoda; class Insecta; order Diptera; family Calliphoridae; genus Calliphora; species Calliphora vomitoria. Next base: position 49,452,078 of record OW818032.2, read on the forward strand.
TTTGTTTATTTCTTCAACAATAACAATAACAACAACAACAAGATAATAAATATTTACCCTAAAGAAATAAAAACAAATGGAATTAAAAAGCAACAAAAAAAAAAGAAACAATTTGCATAAATGTGGTTTGATTATTTAAATTGCTGCTATTTGTTATTGTTTTCTATTAATTTTTTTGTTATTGTTAATACATATGTACCTATTAAACTATTATTAAAGAGAGCAAATTATTTACTTATTACTTATTTTATTTAAAGTTTTCTTAAGAACGCAATTAATTTCAGAAAAAAAAAACTGAAATTAAACAAAAATTTTTATTTAATTTTACGTTTGTGTTAATAAAGTTTTATAATGATGACGCACACATACACCCACCTACCTACCTGTTGGTTATACATATGTACTTTTGACTTGAAAACAACAACAACAACAAAAATACAAAATACTCTTCAAAGCACACACTGTTTAATACAAAAGTATTACGAGTATGTATTTGTAGACAAAATCTCTTTAGTAAGTGGCTAAGACGTAATATACGTTAAGAACGTAACGCAAAGCCACCTAAAAACCCTAACGAATACAGACTCAACAACAAAAAAATCATATACACTTTTAGCCAACAACAATTTTAAATATCAAATATGTGGATTACACTCCCCCATACGTAATGAGAGGGAGGTTGAAATTTCCTAGAATATTTGTTCGTGTGTAAATAGTTAACGCCACCATTAAATTACAAAGAATAACAAAAACAACAATAAAACTACTAATAATAACAACAACAACAACTACAAATACAAGACAATAAAACAAGAAACAGTAGCACTTGTTAAGACTAAAAACAAACAAAAACAATAGTAGTCGTAACGGTGTAAATTGAGAAAGAAAAAAACACAACACGAGCCAAAAGTGTAGGTGGTTTTCCTACACTCTGTATATTGTTGTTATTGTTCTTAGAAAGGGGGTTATGTTGTAATAGGAGTTGCCATATTGTAAACGCTTCTATAAGGAAAAAAACACAAACAAAACAAGTCTCTATTAAAACTGTAGTTGCCATGTTGTATTGCGTTTGCTTCTTGTTCTTGCAAATGTTATTCACTTGAAACAGATATGTTACATGCAAATAATGATGTTGCCATACTTTTAATAAACATACTCGTACTCCTAACGCAGTCGTATGAGTTATATCGCATTTTTAAACATAAATAAATTATCAGAATACAGATGTTGAACAAAATTATGATATTATCATATTTTTAATAAATTTTAAACCAAAATATTAGACTTTTCTCACAATAATAACTAAATCCAATTTATTTATTTTATGTTCCTTAGTGACTTAATAATAACAAAATTGACCTAAAGTTAACACTCAAACTCAAAATTTAATTTTTATTTATTTATCTAACTTAATGTTCATTTTCTCACTTTTCAGTTAAATTTAACAGAAAAATTTAATGCGTTCGATATTTCACATTATGAAGAAGCTTTTATTTCGTAAATAATTAATATATTTTTGCAAAAAAATGGAACTACGTTTAAAATGTTTAACGCATTTGGTTAATCTATATGATGTAAATATTATTCCGGAAGTAAAGAAATATAAATGAAGCCCAATATGGAGCATTTTGATTTATCTTATGACCTATGACCCTTTCCCATCTTTTTGGCAACATATGGATTCCATGCCAAAAGAACTGCTCATCTTTTGAGGCCAAGAACTAATCATGCCAATTTCGTATAATCTGTTCTGAAGTGAAGCATATCCCAGAAATCGAAAACAATAGTAGTCGGAAACAAATAGTAGTCGGACGGGGCAAAGTCTGGACTATAAAGCGGGTGAGGCAAAACATCCCAACCACTTCTTTCTAAATCGTTTTTAACAGGAATTACATGTTGTAATTCCATGATTAAATGCGGTTTCATATCCGGCTGCAATCAGTTGCGTTCGGTACAGGTTCCATGTCATGTTCTGGGCAGATTTCAGTAGCACTCACCAAATATAGAGCATTACCTTAGCGCTATTAATATTTGGCTTTTGTGTCGATTCGGCTGGTTGGCCGGGCATCACGTACGATCTCTTACCCAAATAATAATTCGGTGCAAAAATGATTTTCTTTTATAGAGTTCAAGCATAAAAGTAATGCCTCCAATCCTTGGTCTTCAAACTTTTTATGCTCGCCTGGGCGATCTTTGTCATCCGTGTCTGAACCGGACAAACCATATGTCTCCCGTTGAAACTGATATACCACATTCACCATAAACTTTCATGCTTCAGTGGCACTCTTTTTCAAATTAAATAAGTAAAGCAAAACTTCCCGCATATGACGCTTTGTTGGATAAAAAAAACACATATTCGTGTTTACACTACAATGTTCAAAATTACATATATGTTATTAAAAACAAAAACCGCGTTCAAAAAAATCTGTATTCGGATGTGCGAATCTTATATCTCAGCCATTTGTGGCCGATTTTAAATGGAAAACTAAGTTGTTTTCATAACACAGACTGACATTGCAATATCGACTCTGCTATCTATAACGATCCAGAAATCCGGAATGACAAACTTATATATACCCTTGCCACTCATGGTGAAGGGTATGCAAATACTTTTCTGTTCAAGATTTCGGTGACACTCTAGGAATCAATTTATTTAATATCTAACAAATCTTTAGAAAGTATTGTATTAAAACATATGTATTAATACGTTAACTGATCTCCCTCCTTCAATCACCTCTCAAAATTTACTTTTAACAAAAACAAAAAACAAAGTTATCATCGATGCTCTACATTCAAATATATGTTAATAAATGTCTAACGAAAGAAAGTTTTTGCAAAATTATCATTAAGTAGACAAATTTGACTAAATAAAAATTCATTATCATGCAATCTTTGCTTCAATGCCATCAAATTTAAATTTATTTCAACAAAATAATTTATTAGCACATTATTTACGCAACACTCCAAATACCACAACAAATTTTATTAGGAAATTAAAAATATTAAAAAACAAATAGGTAATTTTGTCTGAACACAAAATTCTTTAAATTCCTAGAAATTTTTGGGATTATCTGTAAAATAAATTTAAAAAAAAATTCCAATAGGATGGCAGTGCAAAAACAATAAGAAACACAAACATACTTGAATACGTAGGCTATTTATTGTTTGTGTGTGTGTGATTAGTGATATTTATATTTTAATTGACTGACATTTTTATTTCTCATTTCTTTGACAAGGATAACCTATTGTTGTTTATGTTTTACCTTTATGGCGCCATCTTTTTATTATGTTGGTTGGTTTTTGTTTTGTTCGTCATATTTTCAAACGAGACAAGTGCTGCCAAGTTTAAGTTTATATGTAGGTATGTAACGTTATTTTTTAGAGATTTTCAGATAAAATTTAGTGTAAACTGTTGACAAATTATACAAATATGTGCATTTACACTTAAATTATTAAAATTTTTCAATAATAAAGCACATATTAATGTTACAATTATAATAAAATAAATTTACAAGTTCACACGTACAATAATAAATATATTAAATAAAGTAGAACAAAATTTTAATCACATTCCAAAGTTTTTACTATAGACAAAAGAAAATATTAACGATTTCCGAATCTGGGTATAACCCGCTGTCTATACTTGACAAATAGTTGTCCTAACAATTAATGACGTTTGTGGTCAAGACAAAAGGCCCAACTATACTGTGCATAAGCAACTGTCAAAAATTAACGAAAAGCCTGTCAAATGCATAAGTAAATTAAAAAAGTCTTCTAGGTGGACTATGGACTTAAGATTTATTGTTGCATATTTATGTATTATTTGTATTTTTTGAGAGTACTTCATATTGAGAAGTACCAAAAATTATAGCAGTGTGTTTGTTTATTATGTGTTATTGAATTGAAAACAATATTTTCATAACAAAAATAAAAACATAAAAATTTTGTGATGTGGTTGTTTTCATTTAATCGTTTGCTCCTTCTCGCGGTCAGTTTCGTAAGCAAATGACGTTTGTTGAAACTTGACGAAAAGTTTCATTAAGTACATTATAGTCTGTCACATACGTTTTATATGAATTCGCATAGTTGATTAAGCCAGCTTATGCATATTATAGTTGGGGCTAAAGTTGTCTGATCTGAAGCAATGACAATATTGTCAGTAAATGGAGACTATACCTGATTTTTTTCTCTTGGCAACCATAGTTTATCATGACAAACTTTTATCAGGTATAGACATAGTATAGAGATAATTGCTGTAGTATAAACGGCTACAACCGTATTTTAAAGAGTCCAAAAATAAAAGCGTTTTTTTTTTTCAAAACTATGTAGGCAACTACACGAGAGGAAGTGTATTAAAATAATGGTTCATAGTAGTTGCGACATTAGCTTATAATTATCGTGTCGCTCATAGACAAAGTCGCAATAGAAAGTTACGTTTTCCGGTGAATTACACATTTCATTAGTTCTCTCTTTTCAAGGTTTTGTTTACATATGTATTTTGTGTAGGCCGTAAAACACGAACTGGTTCTATATTTGTTTTATCTAATTTTGTCATATTTTTGTGTGTTTCTTTTCTTGGATATTATTAAAATATTGAATGATACTCATTTCTTTATTTTTTTGCAAAACATATTAAAAAAAAACATCAGTTTCTATGAAATGAGACATGATAAGAAATAATTTTGTTTTCTATGAATGAAATTCTGAGGAAAACGTAAAAAACCTATACGCAAACACCATAACAAAATAGTAAAAATTAAGAGGGGGAGCAAGCAACAGAATGAGAACATGTCGTCCGTCGCCTGTCTGTGTGGATAAGATTAGATAAAATTTGCAGAAAAGAGACTAAAAAAAAAAAAATAAACAAAACAAAAATCATTTAAAAGAAAAGTAAACGAATATTGATTGGTAAATAATTAGAAATTCGAAGAATCTATCGGTAGAGCGATGTTTTAAAGGGAGTCTCTAAAAGTTGTGTTTTTATATCCACCATCATATTGATTTGTAACACATTATTATATATATTATGTATATTCTGTGTCCTGATAAGATTCTAAGACGATCTAGATATGTCCGTCCGTCTGTCCGTATATCTGTCATTGAAAACACGATAGGGCCCAAACGAAAGGAGCTAACTGGCTGAAATATTCTACAAATACTTTCTGTTGATGAGGTTTGTTTGTTTAAAAAATTTTGATGAAAGATGATTTTTAAAACATTTTAAACCGTAATAAAAACCTTTAATATAGTAATATTGTTAATACATAGGTATTACAAATAAATTTGTAAAAAATTTTAGTGTCATCATGTATAAATTCGCGTTTGTTTTAATATTGAGAAACTGAATTAATAAAAATACTAATAAAATAAATATTTCTTAAGAATTTGTTTGGATTTTCATCTATTACTTAAATAATTGGAAAAGTTTCCATTGTATTGTCAACCACTGTTTATGTATAAATAAATATATCAGATTTTTTGTGTAATCAACTGTGCAAGCCAAAAATTCTTGTGAAAAGTATGGCGTTATGAACTAAAACAAAGGATCACTGAACTACCAACTAAGTTTTAAATTATTTTCGGTTTGTAATGTAAAAAAAAAATTCCACAATTCATGTTCATCACGTGTCAAATTATAGCACATAATAGGTATAAATTAAAAAATGCAATGAAGTCTTTCATAAACGTCATACATACGGTTTTAACGGCATTTTTATATTGTCATCACATTCACATTAAAACGTACATTGTTCTAGTTTTCTCAGTGTTGCAGAGAAAGAGAGACATCTTAATTAATAAAAATATTTACAGTTACTTTTTTTGTTTACATACTTTGTTTTCCTGCATACAAAAAAAAAAAACTGTCTGACTTGTAAGTGTGACACAGACATACACACACCCTCAACCCCTCACATTTGTTATTGTTTTTTTTGTTTATGACAAAAATGTAAACAAACACTGGCACTCAGAAGCAAAACAAACCAAAATGAAAACCCAACGAAATGTAATAAATTGCACTTAAAAACAAACATTTTCCATTTTTTTTTTTCACGTTCATTTTACATTTTTACACTAAATAGGTAGCTAGCTAAATTTACTTATTGTTTTTGTGCATATTTTTACCCTTAATAGAATTAATTAAATGTTTTAAATATTTTAATTAGTTTTAACAAACTTATTAAAATTTGTTTTCTTGCTAGCTTTTATGAATTGCGCACGTATCAACGTTTATGGTTCAATGCGGAAATAACGGGCGTCACAAGTTTCTGTGCGGTGGTTGGAAGCAGTTAATTTGTTGTTTTTTTTTTTTTATTTTCCAGCTGCCAAGTAAGTGTTTGTGTGTGTTTTTTTTTCCGTTTTAACTTGCCCGGCATTCAAAAGAAATGCTGTGTGGTTGTGTCGGCGGTTGTTAGACAAAAATGCTTTTTGAGCACGTATGAAGAAGTCGTGTTTATTTGTATTATAATGCAATGTATGGCGTATGTTAAACGTTTAAACTTTTTTTTATTTAATTTTTTGTTAATATCATGCAATGATTAAATCAAATATGACAAACAAACTCATATTAAACCGCCATTAAGACATACATATGTTAAAAAGTTGTAAACGATTTTTTGAGGTTAAGACGAATTTAGGAATACCGTAATAAATATGTAAAATAATATTTGTTGGAGGAGATCACTTTTTGTCACTGACTCATCACTGTTAATGAGTTATGTTCTCAGTCTCTTTGTTTGATCGTTGGTACCTACTACCATTAGTGTTGTTGTTGTTAATATTGCATCTCTTAGTAAGTGCATATTAATGTATTGTTGTTAGTGTAATTTTTCTTGTTACTCTTTCTGTCGTGTCCGTACATGCATTGTTATTTATTTAAATATAAGTAAGCTAATGCATGTAATGTTTTTGTTGCTATATATAACGGACCACTTGTTATTTATATTTTTGTAAATTCTTTAGTGGACCAAAATATTTTTTTGTTAATTTTAAGCATAGTTATAATCGAACCTGCAAATAAGCAACATCTTTGAAAAACACCCTCGCGCATTTTTGATAACCTATTAATTTTTGTAATAGGTAATTTTTTTTTACGCGACATTTTTGGCGACCGTGACAGGACGGCAATTTTAAAGTTCTTTAAATAAATATTGATTTATTTAAATCGGATCTAAGGATTTCCTGGCCCGTAGAGCCACACCTTTCGTTCGAATTTGTGTACACCAGTTGCACAAATATTTCACTTTCGACACAACACAACCGCTCGTGGTATAGTTGTAATTTGCTTCGACAAATTCTTGGATCCCACTTTAAATATTGCTGTTTTTTCGTAGAACAAAATAAACCTTTTATTTTGTAATATCAAACATTTTTGTGGTTCAAATAAATAATTAAATTTATTTGCTAATCGGTGATAGTAGAACAAAATATTCATATTATTTTGTATACCCAACATTTTGTGGTTCCATCGACACTTTTGTATTACAAATCAACAAATAAAATTTTTGTAATAGGTCTTTTTTTGAAGTGGTTCGTTTGAACATTTTTTTTGATCATTTTTGAGAAATTTGTCAGAAATGGCTAATAACGACAACGATATGCCTGAAACAAATAATTCTGGTGGTTCAGAATTGGCGTTGTTAAAACAACAAAGAACCACGATGAAAAGAAACATTTCAAATATACAAAAGAAAATAGAAAAAGATGGAGACAAGGTAGATGCAACAATTTTGCAATGTCGGCTCGAAATTTTAGAATCGTATTTCAAACAAATTTGCCATATCCAAGGGCAAATTGAGAAAATCTTTCCCTCCGATGCCACAAGGAGCGATTTGGAGGAAATCTATATTTCGGCCAAAGCAAAATTATTGTCCATATTAAACAAAAGTCGTTGTTCAACTTCGATGGAACAAAGTTTTTTCAATTCGTCGATTGGAGTTTCTAACCAACCTCGTTTGCCGTCGTTGAAATTGCCTCAATTTGATGGAAAATACGCAGATTATCAACGATTTATCACATCGTTCAATAACATGGTTCATGATAATTCATCAATCACACCAGTCGATAAATTCAATTATTTACTTAATTGTCTTTCTGGTCCAGCTTTAGCTGTCGTCGAACCTTTCCAAGTTACGGATGAAAATTACCCGAAGGCTCTTGAGAGATTGAAGGAGCGGTACGACAACAAAGTACTAATCTTTCTAGAACATATTACTGCCCTTTTCAACATTTCAGAAATGTCCAAAGGTGATAGTGTTTCATTGCGTAATATTATAGATACCGTTTCCGCAATTCGTGGTTCTCTTTTATCACTTGGATCGGAATTGGATATTATGAATGCAATCATAATACATATCGTTTTGTCGAAGATCGATGATAGTTCCAAACAAACTTATGATGAAAAAATAGATTTTAAATCGTTGCCCTCATGGGATATTTGTTACGAAATCTTAAGTCATCGATGTCAATTTTTAGAAAGCCATGGAAAGAAAATTGAACCCAAAAATATTGCTAGTGGCACCAAGCCAAAATTGAACTTTGCTCGTAATGCAACTACATTCGTTAATTCGAATACAAACTCAACATGTTTGTATTGCAACAGTTCTGAGCATCATCTTGCTAACTGTTCATCATATTTGTCGCTCGTAGTTTCGGAACGTTTTAATTTCGTAAAACGTAATAGGTACTGCATAAACTGCCTTCGAAAGGGTCATATGGTTTCGAAATGTCCCTCTAAGAGTCGTTGTCGAGTTTGTCAGTCCGCACATCATACTTCGCTACATATTTTTGTTCGAGCAGAATCTACACCAGGTAATTCTGCACCAACTCAAATACCCACTACTAGTAATGCTACATCTTTATTAGCTCGATCGTTCAAAAGGGCCATAATACCAACTGCTGTGGTTCTTATCAAAGACAATTTTGGTTCTTTTCAACCCGTAAGAGTTCTTCTTGATTCGTGTTCTGAAATTAATTTCATCACAGAAGAGACTGCCAAAAGACTTAGACTTCGTTTACAACCAAATTGTCAAGATGTTTCTGGAATAGGTGAAGTTCGCACAAAAATTAAATTTTCTGTCGCTGCCACAATTAAATCTCGGATTGGACCATTCCAGTGGTCATCAACTTTCGCAGTAACAAAATCTATTTCAGCCCAACAGCCTGGCGAAAATATAGATACATCAAATTGGAAAATTCCAGAAACCATACAACTAGCAGATCCCTTTTTCTACAAACCTCAACGTATTGATTTGTTAATTAGTACGGAGGTATTTTTCGATTTGTTGCTCGATGGACGCATTTCATTAGGACATGGTATGCCTTGCCTTGTCAATACTGTTTTTGGATGGATTGTCGGTGGTAAATTCAACGTTCAAGAAAAGCCTTCGACGCTTACATGCAACTTGGCCCAAGATTCAACACAAATTCTTGATAACACTTTGAGAAAATTTTGGGAAGTTGAAGAATATGTAAGTGGACCTCAAACCTTCACTGAAGAAGATCAGATATGTGAAAAACATTTCATCGATAATACCAAGATCGATGCAGATGGACACATTCAAGTTCGGCTACCATTTAAACAAGCACCTGATTGTTTGGGTGAATCTTTTGAAACTTGCAAAAGAAGATTTTTGTCGCTCGAACGTAGATTAGAACGTGATCCCACTTTGAAATCTATGTACGTTGATTTTATGAACGAGTATATGGCACTTGGTCATATGTCACTCTTTAATCAACCTCTTTCGCATCCATATTACATGATACCTCATCATAGTATTCTCAAACCTGAGAGTAAAACAACAAAACTTCGTGTCGTTTTCGATGGGTCAGCTCGCACAACCTCGAATTATTCATTGAATGATATACTCATGGTTGGCCCAACTATACAACAAGATTTAATCACAACACTTTTTTCGTTTCGTTTGAATAAATTTGCTCTTACTGCAGACATATCAAAAATGTACCGCCAATTTCTTGTCGATGAACTTGATCGTAAATTTCAATTGGTTCTTTGGAGATCCAATCCAAATGACAAACTTAGCGTGTTTCAACTTAACACCGTTACGTATGGTCTCTCAGCAGCACCGTTTTTGGCTATTAGAAGTTTGTTTTTTATCGCTGATCATCACAGTTCAACTTTTCCCATTGGTTCAAAGGTACTCCGTGAGGATTTATACGTTGACGATGTTCTCACTGGTTCCGATAGTCTCGAATTGTTAGCAGTCAAGAAAGCTGAAATTATTAAAATTCTCAGCACTCATGGTCTTCAGCTCGCAAAATGGAATAGCAATTGTCCAGATTTCGTTACCAACAACGAGGAAGAAGTTGCTATTAAAAACACTGAAGACGACATCACAAAAACACTTGGAATGTCCTGGAATCCTAGTCAGGATATATTTTTGTTTCGTTTCGATTTGCCCGATGTAAATAACCCTACAAAACGCTCTATATTGTCGATAGTAGCTAAAATATTCGATTTGCTTGGTCTCTTGAGTCCTATTGTAGTTCGTTGTAAAATGCTGATTCAAGAAATGTGGGTCCAAAACATCGGTTGGGATGAACCCCTCAACTCTCGTTTGACAACAATGTGGCTCCAAATTAAAGCGGATTTGGAACACATTCATGAAATACAAATACCTCGATATGTTTTAACTTCAAAAAACATACTCGGCGAAATACATGGCTTCGCTGACGCTTCGCAACGCGCATTTGGATGCTGCCTTTACTATCGTGTCTTTAAAAATGGTTCTTACAAAACTACTTTGTTAATTGCCAAATCGAAGGTAGCTCCAATAAAGGCCCAGTCCTTGCCTCGACTCGAATTATGCGCAGCTGTATTGCTAAGTAGAACTTGGTCGAAAATAAAATCCAAAATTTGTAAATTTGTATCAACAATTTATTTTTGGACGGATTCAAAAATAGTTTTGCAATGGCTAAAGTTACATTCATCCACCCTTAATTGTTTTGTGGCAAATCGTGTCTCTGAATTGCAGGAACAGACAAGAGACGTTATATGGCGACATGTGCCATCAAAAAGTAACCCTGCTGATATCGTTTCCCGTGGTTGCAGCGCTGCAGATTTACCTAGTACAATTTGGTTTAATGGTCCAAAATTTCTATTCGAAGATGTAACAAATTGGCCGGTAAATATAGCCGATGAATCCACACAAATTTTGGAAAAAAGAAAAACAGTTCTGAAATGCACTAGTAATGGCACCACTGAGTCCATCATAAACATAATTATTGATAAGCATTCATCATATTATAAAATTGTTCGAATACTTAGTTACATTTTTCGTATTTGTAATAGGTGTAAAGTACATCCTTTTTTAAAGGCCATTGAAATTATTCATCTCCCAGCTCTAGAGATGGAGAACACCTTTTGGAAAATAGTAGCACATATACAAAGCACAGCCTTTGAAGCAGAAATAAATGCCATCTTAAACAATAACTTGGTTCAACCCTCCCTGCAAAAACTGTCTCCATTTATACATCAAATGGAAATTGGAAACAATACTGTTAGATTGGTTCGAGTCGGTGGACGATTATCTCAGGCCCCGATACCATACGATGCCCGCTTTCCCGCTTTATTGCCAAAAGATCATCGCTTTGTTAAATTGTACATAGAATATTTGCATCGTCTTCATTTGCATGCTGGTCCAAAAGTATTGCTTGGTATAATTCGTCAAAAGGTATGGATAATTAATGCTCGAGAAGTAGTTCGAAAAGTGGTTCGCAATTGCATTCATTGCTTCCACTACAAACCAAAATTAATTGGACAAATAATGGGCAACTTACCAGTTGATCGCCTAAGAGCTCAACGACCATTTTTAGTTACTGGTGTCGATTTTTGTGGCCCATTCTTAACTTCGTATCGAATTCGTGGAAAAGTACCATATAAAACTTACATAGCCGTTTTTGTGTGCTTTAGCTCAAAAGCAACTCACTTGGAGCTTGTATCAGATCTTTCAACCAACAACTTCATATTATGTTTGAAACGTTTTGTTAGCAGACGAGGCCTACCGCAACGCATTTTCTGCGATAACGCAACAAATTTTACTGGCGCTCACAATAAACTCAAGGAGTTGAAAGAAAAATTATTATCCGATAAAATCATAGCTGAAATTAAAACCCATTGTACCCAGAATGGTTTCGAATTTTGTTTCATACCCCCTCGAGCTCCACATTTTGGTGGGTTATGGGAGGCCGCGGTTAAATCTGCAAAAACTTTGCTGGTAAAAAATGTTGCTCAAGCCCGCCTCACATTTGAAGAACTTCAAACATTAATAGTCGAAATTGAAGCCATATTAAATTCTCGCCCAATAGGCCCAATGTCAGATGATCCCAATGATGGCGAAGCACTCACACCTGGACATCTGTTGATTGGCTCATCGTTAGTTTCTGTTCCTCATGAACCACTCAATTCTTTAAAATTATCAACACTAAATCGTTGGCAGCAAATTTCGTTTCTCAAAAATCAATTTTGGGAATTATGGTCCCGAGATTATCTTTTGTCGCTACAACAACGTTCGAAGTGGTCTAAAACACAACCAAACATCAAAATTGGACAACTAGTCATTATTCACGAAGATAATACTCCACCACAAAATTGGCTCCTTGCTAGAGTTACAAAAACTATCGCTGGTACCGATGGACATGTACGTGTGGTCGAATTAAAATCTACAAATGGTTCCTGTCGGCGACCTATACATAAAGTTGCACCTTTACCAACCCTAAATGATGTTTGAAACGCAGACCTTTCAACGGGGGGAGAATGTTGGAGGAGATCACTTTTTGTCACTGACTCATCACTGTTAATGAGTTATGTTCTCAGTCTCTTTGTTTGATCGTTGGTACCTACTACCATTAGTGTTGTTGTTGTTAATATTGCATCTCTTAGTAAGTGCATATTAATGTATTGTTGTTAGTGTAATTTTTCTTGTTACTCTTTCTGTCGTGTCCGTACATGCATTGTTATTTATTTAAATATAAGTAAGCTAATGCATGTAATGTTTTTGTTGCTATATATAACGGACCACTTGTTATTTATATTTTTGTAAATTCTTTAGTGGACCAAAATATTTTTTTGTTAATTTTAAGCATAGTTATAATCGAACCTGCAAATAAGCAACATCTTTGAAAAACACCCTCGCGCATTTTTGATAACCTATTAATTTTTGTAATAGGTAATTTTTTTTTACGCGACAATATTGAAAATGGCATGTATTAACTCAAGATTTCAGAAGAACAAGATTTCTAGTTATTTAATGTTCTAGTTATTTAATAACAAGATTTCTAGTTATTTAATGTTCAAAAAGTTTCACTAGTGAGTGACAGGAAGAATATTTGTGTTTGAACGTTTAATTGCCAATGATGTGTAGTAAACTTGGGTCATTGCAGAAGTTCTGGATTGTAGTTTCCGGAAAGTTCCGGAACATTATTAACTAAGAACACTTTAGCATTATCCCTAAACATTATCTTGAAGTCCATATTTTTTTTAATTTTCGGCTCAATAATGTCAAATTTTTAACCAAAACATATTGCAATTTGCTTTTAAATGAAGTAATAATATAAGTTTGTACCAAAACTGCTACAATAAAGGCTTTGACTTTTAATTCAATCTTATTCTTGTCATATTTTATTCTACTATTAGCATGTTACCTTTTTTAACAACGCTGCTTTCCTTCCTATTAATATAAATGGTCTTCCAATAGAGACTTCCGAACTTTGACAGTTGTAGGGGCCATATTGTTGCTGCTACATATTTCGAATTGGCTGTCATTTATTTAGTTTGTTTAGCCAAATTACCATGGAAGGATATAGCGTTCAACAGCAAGTGCAAATGATAAAATTGTTTTATTAAAATGGATGTTCTGTTCGTTTTTCATCACAAAAACATTTTCAGCGATGAGACCTATTTCTAGATGAATGGGTATGCCAACAAACAAAATTGTCGAATTTGGGACGATACCAATCCACATGAGATCCAAGAGCGTCCAATGCATCCCGAAAACGTCACTGTTTGGTGTGGATTTTGGGCTGACGGCTTATCGGTCCATAATTCTTTAAGAACGACGTTGGTCAGGCCGTCACCGTCAATAGCGGCGCTATAGGTCGATGATTACCAACTTATGTTGGCCTGAAAGTGGTTTCAACAGCACGGCGCTACGTGCCACACAGCTCATGCCACATTGAACATTCGGCATGAGCGAATTGATGGCATGGTAATCTCACGTGGAGGTGATGTGAACTGGCCACCGATATCGTGCGATTTTACACCGTTAGACTTTATCTTGTGGAGTTTTCTCAAGTCGCTGGTCCGCAAAGCCGCGGCTGACATTTGCACGATCTTATATTCCATACATGATGGCATCGATAGGCCTTTCAAATGAATAAAAAATGTAGACGATATCTCACACATGCTTTGTTTTATATGGCGTATCTTTTGAATGCGGTTTTTGTTTTTAATAATTTATATGTCACTTTGAAGGGTACATATCTGTCATTTATTCTCACTTAGTTATTGAACATAGTGTAAATAACAAAGTTTTTTTTTGCTTCGAAAATGTCGAAGTTAGTGCCAACAATGTGTCATAAGCGTTAAGTTTTACTTTACTTCTTTAATTTGAAAAGAAGTAAAGTCCGATTGCTCTTCAAAACTTATGGTGAATGTGTTTCATCTGATTTAACATGAGAGAGATGGTATATGGCGTTCAAAAGTGGTGAGTTTGATACGGAAGACAAAGATCGCCAAATCGAAGATTGTTGTCAAACTCAACAAGAGCTTGCAAAATAATTGGGAGCTACTCAATCAGTATTAATCCAAAAGCAGGGAAATTTGGGTACCATACGAATTGAAGCTGAGACACCTTGAAATACGATTTTGTATGTCTGAAATGCTACTTGAACGCTATAAAAGAAAATCACTTATGCACCGTATCATTATTGCGATGGAAAATCGATCCATTTTGATAACTCCAAGCATAAGAGATCGTATGTGAAGCCCGGCCAACCAGCCGAATCGACTATAAAGCCAAATATACATTGCGCTAAGGTAATGCTATGTATTTGGTGGGACCTGAAGGGTCCTATCTATTATGAGCTACTGAAATCTGGGCAGACAATCACAGGGAACTTGTACCGACTGATTCGTTGGAAGCAAAGACGTCCAGAATATGCGGCCAGACATAAAACCGTAATAATCCATTATGACAACGCTCGACCACATGCTGCAATACCTGTTAAAAACTATTTAGAAAGAAGTGGTTGGGAAGTTTTGCCTCAATAATAGTCCAGACCTTACCCCGTCCGACTACTATTTATTTCGCTCGATGCAGAACGCTCTCTCCCTGGGATACGCTTCACTTTGACATAGAGTATCCGAAATTGGCTTGATTAGTTTTTGGCCTTAAAAAATATGAGCAGTTCTTTCGGCTCGGAATCTGTATGTTGCCAGAAAGATGGGAAAAGTTCATAGCTAACAATGGCCAATACTTTGAATAAATTTATATTGTACAAATGCTAAAAATGTGAAAAAAATCCCACAATATTTAAATTTAAAGATAGGAAGCGCTTAATGAAAGATATGTACTTTTCAAATATGTACTTTTATATCAGATAAAATAGAAACAAACTTAACTTACACAGATAAATTTTTTATTCTAAATTTTTTCGCCATGGTAATTAAAACTAATTTCATTGTGAAAACTGGAAAAACTTTTATTGTATTGTATGTTGTAACTTAATTTATTATTAGAATAAAATTAGTTTCAATCAATAATTTCGATTTTTCCTATGCTTATCCATGCTTTTTTGTGTATATTTGTGGGTAAAAGTAATCTTATGCTTAAGCATGCCTCAAGGCACTCATCGCAAAAATGTCAATAAATGCAAATATAACAGATGTTTTATTTCAAAAACTCTTATAACATTTTCTAAAAAACGTACTTGAATATTTTAATAAGCCTTAAAACGTATTAAAAGCTCTCTTCTTTCTTTTTTTACTGCACTTTTTACAAACTAAGTGCATTAACAACCAAAAAAAATATGGGAAATTCATGATGTGTTATCAAGCGTTGATTAAAGTGTTTTAAAGTTTCCCGATTGCAATCACATTATTTTTTTCTTAAAAAGTATATTTATATTTTATATATTGGAGTCAATATTTATATAAAAAAATGGTAAGCCACTCTTTAGAGACGTGATTAATTGATGAGTGCCTTCAGGCATTCTTGGGCATTGCAGACTAGTTTTACTGCCTCAGTTCTTCCCTCATATAGCAAAATGTTGTTTGGTTTTCTTTGCTTTGATTTGCAATTTTTTTTGTCTACTGTTATATCAAATAAATAGAAACAAACTTAACTTACACAGCTAAATTTTTTATTCTAAATTTTTTCGCCATAGACGTTTTAAGTTTTAAACAGACCATCATATCCTAGTGTAGAGTGAACTTTACGTATATAACATTAAAAAACTAATACATATTTACACAATTTCTGTATAAATCCCTTATTTATACCCACCATCTGAACGTTTGCTGAAGATATTCGGTCTGTTTAAGGCCTACAAGGAAAGACTTAGGGGAATGAAATGTTTCTCAAATATTTTGCACATGAATCGATCCATGATTTCTCATATATACAAATATATTTCCGAAATATGCCTCTGTGATACATCAATGCGGTATCCATAGAACATTTGTTATTGAAAATATTGAAAATCTGATAAAAGTAAAATGTATTGGTGGTGGGTATAAAAGATTCGGCACACTCATACTTGTTTTTTGTCTAATAAACATATTTTGTAATAAAACCCTTAAAAAATTAACATTTAAATTATGCTGTAATTTAAATTTAAATTCATTTCTTTTGACCATAATTTGAATTTTTAGTAATTATAGAAAAATTATATACAAACATATGTACATTTTTTCCGCCTTTGCTTTTTTTTTACAATTTTCAAATTACAAATTCAAGAAATTGTATAAATTTTGCTAAAGTGTCTGCTTATTAGCTAAACGTGTTGTTGATTATACAGTTTTATAATATTGTATTATTAACAATTTATAATGTAATGTATAAAGTGTGTGTTTGTTTTATTGTTGATTTTCCAAAACAATTTACAAATGAATAGTTGCAATACCATTTATGATAACACGTGCCAAGACTAGATCACTGTAATCGTGTATCAGTCAGTTGGACTGTCTAACAATTTAACAGACTGTCAGTCAACCTTCTAATTTTTTTTAATATATTTTTTTATTATATTGAAATGTCTATATTGTATAATTTTTGTTCGAATGATTCCCCTCATTCACAATTTAATCATGGTGTTAATGAGCCAACGTTGTTTATTGATAATTGTTTTTCTATACAGACAACTTTTTAATTTTATATTTTCATGGATATTTTCTTAAATCGTAAAGTTTTAAATTCAAATTTAATGGCCACAATTTTAAGATTTCTTAAGAAATTTTATAAACTAATTATGATTTAATGGTCTTTTATCTTTTTTTAACTAATTAATGAGGCTATTTATGTTTTGAATGCTTATATTTTGTCAGCAGGTTGTTTTGTATTATTTTTGAGAAAAAAAGTAGGTTTGTTTAGTGTGGGAGGGGGATAGATTTGTTAAATAAAATAATTTAAAACTTTTGTTTTAGTTTAAATAAATTAAAAGGCCTTAAAGTAGGCTTTGATTATTTTACTTTGTTTTACTTTAAGCCTAAGTTACATTAACGATAATATTTAGTTGAATAATTTTAGTAAAATAAAATACATATTAGTTTTGTTCCAGTATTTGCAGGATTTACAGAATCTACTAACAATTACAATATACATTTTTGTTTGAAAACTAAGTTTTTGCTTATTTCAGAAAAAATTTATTTTTGACTGAACCTTACACTTTGACAATAATTTCATTAAAGAAAATATTAATTTTGAGCAAGGCTACCATTACCGCTAAGCAGCTACTGTTACCCCTAAACTACCTCTTTTGAATCGGTAGCCAACCTTGCTTTTGAGTTTTTTTTTATTCAAATATTAGTTGCAGATCCTATAACTTATATATATGTTGGTCCCTTTTGTTGGCAATTAAAACTAATTTCATTGTGAAAACTGGAAAAACTTTTATTGTATTGTACGTTGTAACTTAATTAATTATTAGAATAAAATTAGTTTCAATCAATAATTTCGATATTCCCTATGCTTTGCATGCTTTTTTGTGTATATTTGTGGGTAAAAGTAATCTTATGCTTAAGCATGCCTCAAGGCACTCATCGCAAAAATGACAATAAATGCAAATATAACTGATTTTTTATTTCAAAAACTCTTGTAACAGTTTCTAAAAAACGTACTTGAATATTTTAATAAGCCTTAAAACGTATTAAAAGCTCTCTTCTTTCTCTTTTTACTGCACTTTTTACAAACTAAGTGCATTAACAACCAAAAAAAAATATGGGAAGTCCATGTTGTGTAATCAAACGATGATTAAAGTGTTTTAAAGTATCCCGATTGCAATCACTTTTTTTTTCTTAAAAAGTATACTTATATTTTATATATTGGAGTCAAGATTTATGTAAAAAAGGTAAGCTACTCTTTAGAGACGTAATTAATTGATGAGTGCCTTCAGGCACTCTTGGGCATTGCAGACTAGTTTTACTGCCTCAGTTCTTCCCTCATATAGCAAAATGTTGTCGGGGTTTCTTTGCTTTGATTTGCAATTTTTTATATAAAATTTTAAGAAATGGCTGGTCGAGTGAACAAACGTTTCAAATTAGCTGATTTGAGTGATGAACAATTAGAAAAGTTGTTTTCAATAAAAAAATTAAGAAACTTTACTAACTAAAACCCGACTATGTTTCAATCTCTAAAGCTCCAAGGGTGCCTTAAGGCACTCATTTAGTTTTGTCCACCTGGTATTGATTGTACAAACTTTTAATTCTTGTTTTTGAAATCAGAATTTTTTAAAAAATTATTACCAACGTTTTTAGCAATTTTTTTAGAAATTGGATAAATTTTTTGTTTAAATTTGTTTGAAATTTGTTAATGCAGTTTCTTTTACTTATTTGTTATGATTTATAATGATAAATTAAAATTAATATATTTAAATTAATTTTTATTGTTTTAACTCTGTTATTTGATCTATTGTCATAACATTTGATCTCAAAATGAAGCAACAATGTTTTTGATATCAGTAGAATATTTCAAAATGATCCATTACTTTCTTAAACAAATATAATTTATTGGGTGTATTATGACTTAAAAATGCAGGATCTTTTCAAATTTTTAGCTTTTATTTTGATATGTATATAGAATATAAATTTATTCAAAGCAACATATGGATTCCAAGTCAAAGGAACTGCTCATCTTTTGAGGACAAGAATCAACGAATCAAGCCAATTTCGGATAGTCTGTTGCAAAGTGAAACGTATCTCATCAATCTGTGTGCTTCAGCGGCACTTTTTCTTAAATTAAAGAAGTAAAGCAAAACTTCCCACATATGACGCTTTGTTGGTATTAAATTCGACATTTTCGAACCAAAAAAATAAAAAATAATGTTCAATAAGTGAAAATAAATAACAGATATGTACCCTTTAAAATGACATATAAGTTATTAAAAACAAAAAAAACCACGTTCAGAAAATACGGCATCTATTGTAAATCCCGCATTTTCAAGTCATACACCCAATATGTGTTTTGGTTAAAATTAGATAAATAAACTAATAATTAATACAAGTTTGCCGCTAATTCCATTTGACTAAGATAATAAATTTGCAATTTTGAAAAAAAACGACAACATTGAAATATTTGTAACATTTTTTAAGGAAATCAAATCTAAATTTTTATAAAGAGTGGACTGGTTTCCTCACTTAGTTAAAGATATTTTGTATTTTATTAAAATCTATGGCCCAAAATCATAATCAAACAATAAAGTCGGTTCTTTTTAAAAACAACTTTAAAATAAAAACCCGATTTTTATTATTCTCTAACTATAGTTAACATTAAAGTATGTTTTAAATTGAACCGACTTTAACTGGGTGTCACCTCAAATGTAGAAACTGTTTTCATACAATATACAACAAAATATAGACAAGTGGCAAGTGGTGGGGTGGGTTCCTCCCTCCCCAAATCGATACAATAAGAAAGGATTTTTGGAAATTCAATATCTTCAATACTAATAAAGATACAAATAAAAAAAAAACTTAAACTTATTTGGTACTTTTTCGAAATTCTAACCTTTAAGGGGAGAAAACGGGTAAAAAAGTATTTTGGTACTTTATGTTTATTAGTTTATCTTTTAAACTAATAAATATAGAAACAAATTTTAAATCGTATTCTTTACTTATCAAAAAAAAAAATAACAAATATAAGTTAGGTACTTTATGGAAATTCCAACCCTGAAGGGTTACAAATTGTGTTTATTTTTGGTATTTTTTTCATAAAATATGTTTTTCTATAAATCGACATAGATGTGCGAATATTTTATTATGAGCTTCCACCACGATACAGAAATTTATTTGAATAAAATTTTACCACCACAATGGGGGATAAAAAAGGTACCAAAAATATTATACCTTTTATTTGAAATCATTATGCCAATTTTGATAAAATTTTTAACATTGGTTCCTTGATTTATACAAAAATTAACTAACAGAGTGTTATTTGGAACTCGAGTGCCAAGGTGTATATTGGGATAAATCCGGGTAAACAGTTTGGTACTTTTTATAAAACATAGGTTTTCTTGAGCTCATTAACACAGATTTTAATCAGTCTCTAGCACAAACATTTTCAAGAAGGAAAAGGGGATTTGGTACTTTTCTCCTAATGGCACTTTTTAATATTTTAAATTATTTAACTTATCGACATTGAATTTAGCTGATATATATCTGAGAGAAGTGAGAGTTAAGAATAGGGGATAACATTTAGGTACCAACATGTTAGAACTGAACTATAGGTACTTTTTCGTTCTTCTAATGGTACTTTTTTCTTTAATAATGGACCTAAAAACATGTAATTAAGGTTATATGGTTTGAGTTACTAAGAATCCAAGGTTTATGGTACTTTTTTATTCTAATGGTACTTTTTGAATATATTTTTAATAACAAACCTGGAATCATGAAATTAGACTCCAATAATCCTGAATAAGAATACGCAAAAGGTATATTTAGTGGTACTTTTTTTTCTTCTAATGGTACTTTTAAAATTTTCTATAATAATAGACCTAGAAACATGAAATTAAGTATATATGGTCATTAGGGTGACAACCGATTTTTTTAGATTTCAAAGAGTGCCGGGTGGAATATTGTGATACTAGGTCTAAATGATAAGTACTGAAAATTTGAGCCAAATCGGACAACGATTTCAGGACGCGCATTGAGGTCAAAGGTCAGATATATGCAAAATTTTACTATTTATATGAAATAAATTTGTGATACTCCTTATCTTTCTGCATTATGTTACAGAAATATGTAGATTTATTTATATTAACGAAAATTACAGTTAAAAAAAATCTTTTTGAGATTAAACCTATATCTCCTTTGGGTCAAATTGACAAACAAACTGTATTATCGTTAAAATTCGGAAAAATGCAAATTTTTCAGTTTTTGTAAAAATTTTGCTACTAAATAATTATTTTTGAAATCGAATGCAAAATAATCGAAAAGTGTACGTAATTGTCGTTCTAATGAGATACAAGGTGGCGCAAAAGTAATCCTCCTATCAGAAAATGCTATAAATTTTGCGATTGGCCCCTAATGTCAGTTCTGTTTTGACATTTGTGTAGTAAACACATGCGAAATACACGTTAATAAACAATGTTACGCTACACTGCTCCATAACGCGGAATATTGCTGACTATTTATTTGACCAATAATCGGCAAAATTTATAGCATTTTCTGATAGGAGGATTACTTTTGCGCCACCTGTTATAAAAGACAAAAATTTATTAAAAAATTTTAATGTTATTAAAAATTCCCCAGACCATTAACATGTCTCAGGCCACTTGAACAAGAATTGTAGGAACAAAATTAACATATTTTAAGAAATATTAAGCTTTGATATTTTTACAAATAAAGCTTGAGTGTCTGTAATTCTCATTCACTCTATCGTTTTATTTGTATAATATCTTTAGTTTTTCTAAAGCCTTTTGGGAAAAGGTTTCCTGATGATCTGGCCTAAGCAACCAGTGAAATGCGCATAGGAACTAGCTTATCCCCCAACAATAAATTTCAGTGAATTTATCAAATAAAAATTGGGAATTTAGCATAAGAAGCTCTTACTAAAATATTAATTTTGTATTCCCGAATAACCTTTTAATGATAAATTTGCAGGTGCCCGTGCATCAAGACTAAACTGGCAGCTCGCTTTATATTGATTTTCTTGCGAAAACAATAAAGCAAGTTGTTTTATTTTTTCTTTACTCACTTACACACTACAGTTTGTGTCGGCAAGAAACCAACCAATTGTAGTAGAGAATGTAAGAAAAGATAAAATCACTGTTTATTGTTGGTGTTTTGTTTAAGCTTTGATATTTTTACAAATAAAGCTTGAGTGTCTGTAATTCTCATTCACTCTATCGTTTTATTTGTATAATATCTTTAGTTTTTCTAAAGCCTTTTGGGAAAAGGTTTCCTGATGATCTGGCCTAAGCAACCAGTGAAATGCGCATAGGAACTAGCTTATCCCCCAACAATAAATTTCAGTGAATTTATCAAATAAAAATTGGGAATTTAGCATAAGAAGCTCTTACTAAAATATTAATTTTGTATTCCCGAATAACCTTTTAATGATAAAAGCTAATGTTTACTTAAAATATATCCGTATTTACATTCGTATGAGTTTTTGTCTTTGTAGAATACCGTTAACCTATTCGCAAGGATGGCAAAAAAAAAAAAAGTTTTTTTTTTAACGGCAGTTTCGAATCTCCATTTTCAAATTTTTAAAAATTTTATTAAACAAATTTCAGAATTTTTTGATCATCACATTGGGATCTATTGAGATCTTAATAGAGAATAAAAATATGAAAAAATTATGTCAATACCTCTTACAGTTTTTCCGTACCTACAATTTAAATTTTGTGATATTCGGGAAAAAATATATTTTTGGCCATATTTTGGCGAATGAGAGGAATTTCCTTACTGTTACGAATTTTAAGTAAAACCTATACATAATCTTATAGCTCAGATCATTTTAAATATACTCTAAAAATTTTACTAAAAGCAGACAACTTTAACCCTTAAATGGTGAAGGTTAAAGGTAAAATTTAGAAATATTTGGAATTTCTAAATGAAAGATTTTCCATACAACTGATTATCACTCTAATGGTCATAAGTGATTGAGAATTTAAGGTACTTTATGGTAACTTTTCTTTATTGGAATGGTACTTTTTGAATTTTCTATAATAATGGACTAGAAACATGAAACTAAATATAATTAAAATGGAATAGGAGGATTAAATATTTTGAAAATTATGCACAAACGTTATTTGCTAATCAAATAATTTGGTGAGTTAAGTTCCATGTTACATAAATAACACATTTTTTAATTGTACATTGCACTATGGCCGAATTTCCAACATCATATTTTAAAATGTTTTTTTTTTAATGTTCAATTGCCAACATATGTGAAAGAAAAAATAAATACAAATATTTACAGTTGACAACCCATCTAATTCGTGTTATCAATTGTAAAGCAATATAATTTTTATTAAATAAAACGTTGTTTTCCAAAATATACTTTCAATAAAATAAATCTTTGAATATGGAGTCTACTACTCGAGGTGTGTATTTTTAACTGTTGTAAAGATATTGTTACGTTTAAACCTTTTTAAAACGTTGGTTTATTTCCTTTAAATAAACCGGATACTTTTGATTGCAAATAAAATGCAGTTTTAGTAGTTTAAAATTTGTAACAACTCTTTATTTCAACAATTCAAATAGTCATTCAGTGTTTTTATAAACGTTTATCAATTCACAGAAATACACACACACTTTATAATGTACAAGTATACATTGGCAATGCAGTTGATGTCTTCACTTAACGATGCTTCAAAATAGATTGACTGTTGTGGTGTTTTCAAGGCCAATTTATATACACTGCATTACCATCTAGAAAGCTCTATTTCTACAATGATCTTAAAACTGGAATATTCGAATTCTAGAGCTTTCGATGTTAGTCATTAATCATTTAGTGTTGCCATACTTACAAACAATGCTCAAATCAAAGCTTTTATTCAATGTTGTATGTTCTACAGCAATGTTAATAATACCCACATATTTGTTAAAGTTTGAGAAGCACTGCTGTTGAGAGGCATTATACAAATTCAATGCGGCCGTTAAAACAGTTATATTTAAATTCATGTACAATTTCGTAACAATATTTTGTAAATGTTTGTATTTAGAACTTATTTTTATGTTTTTACTGGGTCATCTTTTTTGTGAAATTGTGAATAGTGTTATTGTCTTTTGTAAAGTGGAAAACAACCGATAACGGAGTATCCTACACGTAGCAAATAATTGCAAACTCACGATTTAATGGTGCTTTTGCAAAAGTTAAGTTCATATGGGAGCACCAAGAAAAAACTGACACGACTTTCATAATCTTGTCTTAGGTTTATAGAAATGTATTTACCAAATTATAAAGGGCGGCAGACAAAAAAGGGGGCGTAGACCGCCCATTTTCCCTCAAATCGAATATTTTGACAGTAGAAGACTGCATAACAAATTGCATTGATATACTTTTATTTTAATATCTAAATATACGCACACAAAGTATCGGGCAATATGGTAGTGATATGATCACTAGCATATCTACACAAAAAATTTGTAAAGATAATAATCTTATGCCTTAAAATATACTTAAAACAAGTAAGAAAGTATAGTCGGTCAAGCACGACCATATAATACCCTACCTACACTGAGTAAATGAGGAAACATATTTTTCTTTTAAAATGTCAATAATTTATTTATCGAAAGTGGTCCTTATATGGTAGCTAAATTCAATTATGGACCAATCACATGTACCAAATTTTATCTAAATATCTTCAAAATTACAATCTATCTATAACAGACGGAGGGACATCGTTTAATCGGTGCATAAAGTGATTTTAAGTCGGTCGGTATACTTTAAGGTGGGTGTTAGACTAATATTTTTGGACTTTACAAACATCAGCACAAACGCATAATACCCTTCGTATTATGGTGGTCAAGTCAATGACGTTAAAAACAATGCTTTTCTACTTAAGCTATTTTTATTTAATAAAAACTTATATTACCTCTACAGTCATAATAACTCTTTTGTATTACTCATCATGTGGTCAAATGTGTTATACACACTATTATTATTATTAATTTAAATCAAAATAAAACTACATAAATTAAAATATTAAATTGCTAAAACAAAACTATTAAAACAAAATTTTATGTTGTAAAAAAAAGCACTTACCTTTAGTAATGTTAAAATTTTCTGGGACAAATCATAATCAAAATTTGAATATTTTGAACCACTCATATCGTATATAAACACTAGACCAGCCTTTTGTGTTTCTGAATCCTGTAGAGCACAATCCAACTGATAGACGATGCCCTGCAGTGTGGTTGTATGTGTAACACTTAAGGGACTGTGTTTATTGGCGGTGAATAGAGCTATAGCGGCACCACTGGAATCTCGAGCAGACTAAAAAAAACAATACATGTTAAAAGTAAAGTAAAACAGAGAATATAGAGAAACTTGAATTCCTACCAGTATGGTAAATTTGCCAGTTAAAATTTCTGAGCGCAGTGGTTCTATGTCGGGATCTATATTATAGAGACCTTCTTTGAGGCGTATTTGTTCATGTTGTTCGTAAAGGGAAACAGCACGTGGTACATCAAATTTACGTGCATAAAGGAACTTGACAGCGGTTGTCTGTGATATATTACGTCTAGGTGTACAGGTTGAACCAATATTGTTGCAGAGATCAATAAATTGTTTAACAGCCTAGAAAGAGTATATTGAAAAAACATAAATTAGTTAAATTACAAATTTTTAAAGATTTTTTTTTTTGGAAAATATTAATTAAAAAATGTTTTAAAGTTCCACAGAATTTTAGTCATAGTGTTTTGTCAAAGTCTTGATTTGCTATCTTTAAGTAAGAATTGTTTAGTATCATGTCATCTTGCAACTCATTTATGAGGTTTTAATTAAACAAAACAAAAAAAAAATTTGTGCAAATATAAACAAATCGCAATTTTTATCAAGTGTTGTCTACTTTTAGCAACTTTTTTTTTGCTCATTTATTCTGTTCGCTATGAAAGTGTTTGCTGTTGTTGATGTTGTTTTTGTAAAACACAATTTATTTGTTGTTGGCTGTGGTCGCATTAAAACAATTAATTTAATTGATTCAAATGTAAACATGTCACTGCGTTAATACTTAATCATAAGAGTAGCAAACAAGATTTTCCTTTTTTTTTCATGTCATTCCATTAACCCTCTTTAAATAAATGGTTGGATGGACATTAATTAAGTTTATAATTTAAATTAAACTATAATTTAATTCATTTCTGTCAATAAAAATTATTATTTTTTTAATTTGTTGTGTTTTTCATTGGAAATTATTAAAGTGCAGCAACTGAAACTATTTTTTAGGGGAGACAAATTTGAAATTCCAATATAGCAAATATGTGGTTAAAATTATTGAGCATTTTTTAGTAATTAACATTTTAGGTGAGTTTTACCTTATGTGGTTAAATATAGACTGAAACTGTACAGGATTTGATCACAAAATTAAGGTTAATATTTGTATATATAGAAGTTCTAGAACGATATGCGCTGAAACTTCAATAGAAGTTGGGTTTTCAGAATTTTATTTGTAGAGAGTAAATTTAAGCGTAATTCTTTTGTAAACTACGGCACCGATTAAAATACTATGTAAAGGGACTTCCAATTGGAACTTCCGAACTTTGACAGTTCACAGTGGCCACAATGTTAAAGCTATCTGTCGAATTGGCTGTCATTTTTTTCAGTTTGTTTAGCTAAATCTCTATTACCGGATATAGCGTGCGTTCAGCATTTCGTGCAAATGATAAGTTGTTTAGTTGTTTTATCAAAATGAGTGTTCTGTTCGGGGCAACTTTCCGCACGCTTCTAAGTCCAAAAAAGCCTATAAGTCACGAACGCACTTCTTCATTATAAATCATACCATTTCCATGGAATTAAGCCAATTTTCCCTACCCGATTCCCGGCATTTTTTTTTGTTGGAAATTCCTTGAATTTAAAACTTACAAAAATACACAGAAAACAAGTTGGAATCGAAATTTGTTCACCAAAAAAATTTAATAGAGTTTCTAAAGTTTATTTAAAATTTGTATACAAAAATTAAATTTTAACTGAAAACCATTTTATAACTCGTTTCGAAAAGAAAATCATTTGAATTTGTATATTTAATACATTGTGTTTTGAAAATGTTTTCTTTCGAATCGAAGTACACAATAACCCCCTGCACTCGGGGACATCTAAAACATTTCCTCTATGGAGTGAGATCGAAAAAAACTTAACACACGTTTTTCCTTAAAACTTTAAACCCAAGTATTATTTGATTTTTTTGTTTGATCAAGTTACCTTTGTAAAGCATGTCAGTTATTATGTTTAATGTCAATTATGTTCATTTGTTGTTAATCTGATTAAAATAAGTGACGAGAAAAATGTGCTTACTAAAATTATTAAATATTTTCAACAAAAACCCAACTTGATCCTACGAAAAGTTGGCTATACAATCAAAGGTCTACCGTCAAACTGTTTCCAATGTTATTAAACAGTAGTGGGAGAACTTGTTCGTTGATAGAAAACCTGGTTCAGGTAGAAGGAATGGTCAACATGATGTTTATTAAGCCAAAAAAATAGAAAGCCTTTTCAAAAGAGCTCCCAACACATCCGGTAGGAAAGCAGCCCGGTTAGCTGAGTACTCGTACTATTTGGTACGAAAAGTTAAAGCCAATGCAGGTTCAAAAACATACAAGGCTCAAAAAGTTCCTGACAAGAACTCTGCTAAAAATTTAAAGGCCAAAGATAGAGCACGGAAATTGAAGTCAAATTTTATAAAAAAAAATATTCCTGCTGCATAATGGATAACGAAACGTAATTCTGGCAGATTTTTCACAGCTTCCGGGTCAAAATTTTGATCTTGCTGATGCTCGAGGGAATGTTGTAAAAATGTTTAGGACCCAAAAGCAGAAAATTTTCCCAAAGAGTTCTTGGCATGGCAGGCAATATTCAGTTGCGGCAAAAGAAGCCAAACATTTCTTATAAAGTGTTCTATAAATACCGAAATTTACATCAAGGAATCTTTACAAAAGAGGATACTTCAATTCATAAGACTTCTTAATGTGTCCACTTATTTTTGGCTTGATTTGGCATCCTGTCACTATGATAAGCAAGGTCTTGAGTGGTACAAGAACAATAATGTTTGTACCAAGAGAGGCAAATCCTCCAAATGGGCCTGGTGCTAAGGACAGTAGAGAGATATTGGGCTCTTGTTGAAAGAGAATTGAAGAGCACAAAAAAGTTGTCCAAAAGTGTGGTAGATTTTAAACGGATATTAAAAACCTAAGTGGAGGGGTTGACGGAAAAGGTTCATAAATTCATCACTATTGATTAGAACTGTAACAAGTAAGAGAACTATATTCGGCTGTGCCGAATCTTATATATCATTCACCAAATTATACTTTAAAATACAAATTTTAAATATTTTTAGCTAAAAAAATTTTTTTTTAAAAATTAAATTTTTTTTTTTAATTTAAAAAAAAAAAAAAAATTTTAATTTTTTTTTTAATTTAAAAAAAAAAAAAAAATGTTAATTTTTTTTTTTATTTTTTTTTTTTTTTTTAAAAATGTAAAATTTATTAGTAAAAAAAAATGTATGACAAAAAATTTTTTGTTTGTTAAAAAAAACTCGGGTCAAAAAATATTTTTCCCGATTTTGACCCATTGTCCAAATTACTAAAGCCTTATATAACATCGTTGCAATGGACTTCGGAATATCTATTAGATATCCATATTGTCTATATTAATGACTTAGTAATCTAGATATAGATAAAAAATAGGCCAAAAATCGAGGTTGTCCCGGTTTTTTCCTTATATCTCAGCCATTTGTGGGCCGATTTTTTCGATTGTAAAAGCGACCTAGCCGAAAGAATTCCCGATATATTGATGTATCAATCATGTTTGTAAGTTATTTGGGGGCTACGGAAAGTTGATTTCAACAGACATATGGACATGCCTATATCGGCAACGCTATCTATAACGATTAAGAATATGTATACAGTGTTGGACAAAATAATAGAAACGACCGTAAAACACGCCGGTGTATCCATCATTATATGGGGATGTTTCTCTTCTTCTGGTGTCTGTCCAATATATTGGATAAAGAACAAAATATGCGTCCCGGACTATGTGAATATATTGGAAAGCATAAAATGCTTCCATGTGCTGAGGAAGGGATACAAATAAAAAGGTATGCCTTTAAAAATTGAATCCTTTTACGTGTTTCTATAATTTTTTCCAGTAAAAATATTGACTCTTTGCATTGCTAGTCATATAATGTAAAAAAATATAAATTAAAAGAGGAATGATTATGTTTTTCTTATACTTACAAAATTTAAAAAAAAAGCTCTCGCTTCTATTATTTTTTCCAACACTGTATATACTTTGAGGGGTCACAAATGAAAAATGAACGGAATGACAAACTTATATACACCCTTGACACTCATGGTAAAGGGTATTAAAGTTGTATTTATTTGAAATTTGGCTATGATATTCCTAATTTACATTATAATTATAAATTTCGCAAATCCCGGGTACCCGGAAATCAAAAAAATGGTCGGGAAATTAAGAACCCTAATCATACCAAATAAGATTTAAAAATTAACCATTCATTTTAGATCTCTCCTGTAAAATTTGTGGAAATGGACTTGACACTTTTGGAAATGGACTTGACACATTTAACGATATTATTGTTATACCCTTCACCTTCTTGAGAAGGGTATATATAAATTTGTCATTCCGTTTGTAATTTCCACAATATAATTTTCCGACCCTACAAAGTATATATATTCTGAATCCTTATAGATAGCGGAGTCGATTTAGCCATGTCCGTCTGTCTGTTGAAATCAATTTTCTGAAGACCCCAGATATCTTCGGGATCCAAATCCTCAATAATTCTGTCAGACATGCTTTCGAAAAGTTTCCTATTTAAAATCAGCAAAATCCGTCCATAAATAATGGAGATATGAGCAAAAATCCGATACAACCTCTATTTTTGGCCTATTTTTTTTATCTATATCTCGATTACTAAGTCATAAATATAGAAAATATGGATATCTAATGATAGATATTTCAAAGTCCATTGCAACGATGTATATAAGGCTATACAAAGTTGGACCTACAATGAGTCAAAACCCGAATTTTTTATGACAAAAAACTATCTTTTGTCATAAATTTTTCTCACTAATAAATTAAAATTTTTTTTTTTTAAAAAATTGGAAAAAACTATTTTGAAAAAAAAAAAAAATTTTTTTAAAAAATTTAAAAAAAAAAATTTTAAATTTTATTTTAAGGTATATAAGATTCGGCATAGCCGAATTTAGCTCTTTTACTTGTTTTTATATAAAATAATTTTTAAACGGCGGGAAATCCCTTTTCTTTTTTAATGAGTACAACTTTTAATTATATGTATAAAATACACATGGACATGGATGAGTAGTGAATGAATAAATAAATAAATATACATGAGATAGATTATAGATTATAGACATTTCGCGGTTAAGTTGTTAATAAATGACACCAAAAAAAAAAACAACAAATGTTATTTTTCTTATGAAATTTCTTTATAAATATGTTGTAAAAATAAATAAATAATAATTTCATAACTAAGGTCATTTTATATAATAAAAATATTTATACATTTTACAGCTTAAAAGCTATTTTAATTGTTCTAGGAATTATACAATTTGTTTATGGTGCAACCAGTAATTGAAAATTAAAAAAAAAAAAAATACCTTGCGGTTATTATATCTTTAAAATTCTTAGAAATATCTATAACAATTATTCAAAATAGATATAATATATATATTGTTTTATGACATACAACAGATTTATTAGCTATTTTCGCAGCTTATTTGTTTCAAATTGATGGAATAATTTACATACAAACTAAATATTATGTATAACAATTTGAAAGTAAATTTTAATATAAATTATAATTACTCGGTAATACATTAAAATTTACTTTCAATTTATATAAAATAAAAGGTTCAAATAATTACCTATAAATCTCTTAAATTAAATATAATAACATTATTTCCTGTTTAGATATAACGCCTGTCGCCTACAATGTGTTTCCACCCCTTTCAAATGACTAATAAATTATGGCTTATTACTGGTACCCACAAATTCTACAACTTCATTGCAATATATTCATACGAATGCAACTAAATTAGTTTTCTCTACTATAACAAAGCAAGACCGCAATTTTTTTCTACATATTTCTATAAGATTGACATGAGAATATGTCATAAATCATTTTATAAATTGCGTTATTAATCTCGCTGACTTCTATACTCCTCCTCCTCCTCCTACCTACCTACCTACCATGATGAGAGATGACGATTAATTGTCTAAAGTGTTATTATATTTATTTATAAATAATTAACATCTTTATTAGTTAGATAAAACAAAAGAAAATTGTGTTTTTAATTAAAATTATGATGAATGGAAGATTTATTTCTTATAATAAATAATAATAAAACAACAATACGGTTTACAAAATTAAGAGAAAGAGAAGAGGAGAAGAGAGGGCAAACAGTGATATAAACAATAACAATGAAAGTATGTAAATAAATAAATAAATAAATACTGGCGGAAATATGTATGGTCAGTAATTAGTAAGTAGAAATATTAAATTTTCCTGTTTATTAGTAATAATGAAAAACATTGATTAATTTATTATAAATATTATGCTCTAAAATACATGTTTATAGATTTTTTAAACAAACTATCAAATTGAATTTTTAACTACGACGTAGGAAGTAAAAGGGACCTTTTAAGGACTGAGATCGAAAAATTCTTAACACACATTTTTCCTTAAAACTTTTAACCCAAGTATTATTTGACTTTTTTTTTTTTTTTGATCAAGTTACCTTTGTAAAGCATGTCAGTTATTATGTTTAATGTCAATTATATTAATTTCTTGTTAGTCTGATTAAAAAGAGTGACCAGAAATTGCGTACTAAAATTATTAAATATTTTCAACAAAACCTAATTGGTCCTACAAAAAGTTGGCCAAATAATCAAAGGTCTGCCGACAAACTGATTCCAATGTCATTGAACAGTATCGGGAGAACTTGTCCCTTGATAGAAAATCTGGTTCAGGTAGAAGGAATGGTCCACTCGATGTTTCTAAAGCCCAAAAAATAGAAAGCATTTTCTAAAGAGCTCCCAACACCTCCGGTAGGAAAGCAGTCCGGTTAGCTCAGTGCTCGGACTATTTGGTACGAAAAGTTAAAGCCAATGAAGGTTTAAAAGCAAGGCTCAAAAAGTTCCTGACAGGAACTCCTCTAAAAATGTAGAGGCCAAAGACAGAGCACGGAAATTGTTGTCAAATTTTATACAAAAAATATACCTGCTGCATAATGGATGACGAAATGTACGTATTGAAAATTTATCGCAGCTTCTGGGTAAATTTTTTTATGTTGCAGATGCTCGAGGGAATGTTGTAGAAAAGTTTAGGACCCAAAAGCAGAACAATTTCCCAAAAACTTCTTGGTATGGCAAGCAATATGCAGTTGCGGCAAAAGAAACCAAACATTTGTTACAAAGGGCTCTATAAATACCGAAATTTACATCAAAGAATGTTTACAAAAAAGGATGTTTCCATTCATAAGACTTGTTAATGTGTACACTTATTTTTGGCCTGATTTGGCATCCGTCACTATGTTAAGCAAGGTCTTGAGTGGTAAAAGAACAATAATGTGGTATTTGTACCAGGAGAGGCCAAGCCTCCAAACTGCCTGGAGCTAAGCCAGTGGAGAGATATTGGGCTCTTGTTAAAAGAGAATTGAAGAGCACAAAAAAGGTGTCCAAAAGTGTGGTAGATTTTAAGCGGATATGAACTACCTGTTCGAAGAAAGTGACAGAAAGCACCTTAATGGAAGGGTTTCCGAAAAAGGTTCAAAATTTCATCACAAGTGATTAGATCTATAATATTTTTTTTTGTAAATTGTAACAATGATTTCAATCAAATAAAAAAACAATCAAAACTGTAAGTTTAGTGGTTTCATTTTTATTAACATTTATGTATGTTAAGAATTTTTCTATCTCAGTCCATTCTTTCCTACATCATTTTGCAATCGGAAAAGTTGTTTAGAATATACAGATTTATTACTACTTTCTTTTCCGATAGACCCCCCACTATGCGTCAGTATTGTTTTCAATAAGTATTTTAAAGAATATTAAAACCGGTCCACGATATAAAATTTTGGAAAAAAATAAGTAGTTCAAGTTATATTTAAAAAAACCGCAATATTAAAGTGTGTGACAGTTATGTGCAATTATATAAAGATCCTCACCTAAATCGGAAGTGTTATTCCTATTTATTAGAAAAAAGTTCGAACGAATTTTCAAAAACAAATTAAAAACAATTCCATGAAATCATTTAGTACGAATTAATTCGTTGTCTTAATTCCTTTAAGAATTTATTCTTTATAGAATTAATTCCTTATTGATAACAATATCTTAAAATGCTTTAAAATATATTGAATGATACATTTTTTTTTAAATTGAAATCTCTTACAAAAAGGCTTCAGACAATCTATTTTAATTAATTTTGTAAATGATTAAAAACAAAACCAAGACAAAACTGAATGAAGAAAAAATATTAAAAATATTTTCAATTTGTATTAGATTAGTATTAACAAATATTAAATCATTCAAAGGTTGAAGGAATTCTGTTATGAGTTATTCCATTATCAATTAATTCAACGATGAATAACTTCTATTTTAATAAAAGTCTTTGAACGATTTGAAATTTTAGTGAATTATACAGAAAAAAGTTTCAACATAAATAGTTTGATTGATTTTAATTTATAAAATCTAGGAGGCTTGAGAAAAATATTTCAATTTTCATTTATATTTTTATGTTGTTGAAAGATGTTTGAAATTTTCCTTGGAAATTTTTTGAAGCAGATGAAATGCTTTAGTGTTTTTTACGTTTCAGATTTTGTTGATTCATCTTGAATGATTTGGTCAATATAGGGATATTATACAAAAATACTTTAACTACATCATTAAATAATGCAATTTATTATAACATATCAACAAATTTATGTAAAAAATGCTAAAATTTCCGTCATGTACACTTTCATAATATTTAGTCCCGGTCCACACTGTGAAACATTTGCTGCAAAACATTTTTAAATTCTCTTTTGAAACTGCATTCGTGTCCACACAGTGAAGTTTTTGCTTTTCAGTTTTTGACATTTCTGTACAGAACGAATATGAACGAATGAATGTGAATGACATACTCAACAAAAACTTCATGTACATGAAACATATTACACTTTTCCATTCCTCTTTCCCCTTTCATCGACAAACTCAAATGTTTTGCAGCTAATGTTTCACAGTATGGATGGGGACTTATGAACATGTTCTAATCATATATGGGCACACTGCATTATATTTCTAATGCATTAAGCATTGCAGTATTCAGTAAACTTTTACTGGTAATGCAATCTAAATTTCATTACCAGTAAAATTTTACTGATTACTGAAAAAAAATTCAGTATTCAGTACAACTTTACTGATTACTGAAAAACAAATCAGTATTCAGTAAAATTTTACTGATTACTGAAAAAAAATCAGTATCATTAAACTGAAGTCTATTATGCATTACCGGTGAAATTTTATGAATTATATGTTAGAATTTTGAGTATCATCACTATCAAGATCTGATAAATCACTCATTTCTTAATAATAAATTAGCTTTCTTTGAAAATAACCATTTACTGTATCTGTGAACTCAAAATTTCGCTCTATATTGAGAATAATTTAAAGAAAATCTTGGAGCACCGGTGACCGCATACGTGAAAGTGTTTATAAACAAAAAATGTAAGTAATTGTTATTTTTTGTCAATTGACCGAATTTATTTTTAAATATTTTGTTTAAAACGGAAAGGAAACTGTTATTTATATTTAAAAATAATTTACATAGAATCAGATAGCTACGCAGTGGTGTTGTGGCTAGAACAGTGGACTACAAGATTGACATCGCTGGTTCGAATCCTAGACGTGTTAATTATTTTTTATATTTTAAAAAAGAAATTTTAAATTTAAAATATTTTATATTCTCAACAAAAACTTCACTTACTATCCTACAATCAGTCATGACAACTTAGCACTTTTTGTAGCAAAAGTAGTAATAAGGGGATTTTCTTAAAGTTGCAACTTGAAAAAATAGCAAGTTTCGTTTAAATAATTAATAAAATTTTACCTGTAATTGCATAATGGATTTCAATTTACTGATACTGATTTTTTTCAGTATTCAGTAAAATTTTACTGATTACTGATTTTTTTTTTTCAGTATTCAGTAAAAATTTACTGAATACTGTTTGTTTTTTCAGTAATCAGTAAAAATTTACTGATTACTGATTTTTTTTTCAGTAATCAGTAAAACTTTACTGAATACTGAAAATTTTTTCAGTATTCAGTAAAAATCAATTTTTACTGAAATTTTACTGGTACTGCAAAGTGCCCATCTATGGTTCTAATGCATTAAACGCATTGAAGACAGCAGGCTACACGAACACAAATGTTGCTGGCTGCTGTTGTCGTCGTGTGGTAGCTACTGAGTTATTTTAAAGACGGTAGCTACAAAGCAAACAGCTGATTTATAATTCAGTGGTGTCACTTTATTGTTTTTACTTTAATAAAAAATAACCGTACAAAATTCCAAAGTCATTAAGATTTAAACAATTATTTTAAGTAAACATATATGTGTGGTAATAATTTATGTAACTGTTATTAATTTATTCCAATATGGTTATCAGAAACTTCTCTTAATAAAGTAAAAAAAAAAAAATAATTTTTTAAGCACTAAATTTGTTTATTATATTAGCAGCACTATTTCTGTTTTGTGGTTGACAAAAATAGAAATTAGCCTAATTCAACTGCAACGGCAAAAGTAGTCGAGTGGCCGTGTAGCTGTGCTGTTGTCAAAAGAATCGTCTTCATATAAAAGTGTGTCCTGCTGTCTTGATTGAGTTTAATGCATTATTCTGATTGAAAAAAGTTTGGGAAAAAAGTCATGTTATATGAATAATATTTATTAAATTCCTACTCCATTGCACGGGCACAAAATATATAGAGGTGTCACGAGACAGAAAATAATCTAATTTTCTATTTGTCTCTTTCTTTATAAACTGCCCTTTTCATTGTTTTGTTTATTTGCTTTGATTACACTACTTTTGCTATCCTTTTTTAAGATTTTGAGTTTTTGAAACGTCAAATTTGACACCTCTGTATACTTTGTGGCACGGGTGATTGTGGGCTTGTTGGCATAGACCCTTGAAAAGAAAATTAAATAACGCCTTGAAAAGAAATCCAATGGTGTTAAATCACACGATCTACGGTAGCAATTCTGATCTCTGTAAGCAAGACACAAATATCGGCAAATTCAAATCATGAGTAAATTTTGGGACACACTTTAGTAATAAATAATATGTTATTTATAATAGATATTTATGTCCGTTAAAACGTAGGTCTTATATGGGAGCTATGGACAACTATGGACCGATCTCTACAGCATATGGTAGTGAGATTTTTATTATCATAAAACTTATTCGTGTGGTATTTTATGTTATTGCCATAATTTATCCAAGAATTAGAAGGAATACTTTCCGAAGTGGGCATTTTAAGGGACCTATAATCAATTATGGACGAATTGATTTTGTATGTCTGAAATGCTACTGGGGAACGCTATAAAAGAAAATCCATTACGATAGGGGGAAGCGTATGTGAAGCCCGGCAAACCAGCCGAATGGACACCAAAGCCAAATATCTAAGGCGCTATGGTAATTATCTGTATTTAGTGGGAACAAAAGGGTCCTATCTATTATGAGCCGCTGAAATCTGACCAGCAACTGATTCGTTTAAAGCGATTATTTGCCGAAAAACTCCCAGAATATGAGGACAGACATGAAACTGTAATATTCCATCATGACAACTCTCGGCCACATGTTGCAATACCAGTTAAAAAGTATTTAGCATGAAGTGGTTGGGAAGTTTTGCCTCACCCGCTTTATAGCCCGGATATTGCCCGGTCCAACTACTATTTGTTTCGATCGATGCAGAACGATATCTCTGGGATACGCTGTTCACTTTGGAACAGAGTATCCGACATTCGTTCTTGGCCTCATTCGTTCTTGGCTTGGAATCCGAATGTTGCCAGAAATATTGGAAATGGTCATAGCTAACAATGGCTAAAACTTTGAATAAAGTTATATTGTACAAAGGTTTTAAAATAAAAGCTGAAAAGCTGAAAAGTTGAAAATTCCAGCATTTTTAAGTCATACACCCAATACAAATTATCAAATAAGGAACAGAAATCACAACAACTGGTCAGATTATAATAGAGAAATAAGGTTATTCTAATCATTGTTCTCTTTATGACAACAATTGCTTTAAAGCCTTGATCCGAGAGGACAATTGTTTGGGAGCTAGGTAAAACAATGGAAAGATTTGAAACATTTTCAATAGGATGCGTGCCTAAGTCAAAAGAAGGCAGTTACATATATTCAGAAATTTAATCAGTTGGTATACTTAGGGTATACAAAATCAACCTGTATATGGCAGAGCATTGTTCTATCACTGGTCTGTTCCAAATTTAATTCGTGACATTTAACAAAAACATTGATAACTGTCATAATAGTGACACGATGATTAAATTTTGGATTAAGGACTGAGATCGAAAAATTTTTAACATTTACAGTTTTGAATCTTTTTTTATTTGATTGAAATTATTGTTACAATTTACAAAAAAAAATTTTTTTTATAGTTCTAATCACTAATGATGAAATTTTGAACCTTTTTCGGAAACCCTTCCATTATGGGTTTTCCATAGTGCTTTCTGTCACTTTGTTTGAACAGGTTGTCCATCTCCGTTTAAAATCTACCACACTTCTGGACACCTTTTTTGTGCTCCTCAATTCTCTTTTAACAAGAGCCCAATAACTCTCCACTGGACTCAGCTCCAGGCAGTTTGGAGGAATTGTCTATCTTGTTACAAATATCACATTATTGTTCTTGTACCACTCAACACCTTTCTTACCATAGTTACGCCAAATCAGGCCAAAATTAAGTGGACACATTAAGAAGTCTTATGAATTGAAACATCCTTTTTGTAAACATTCCTTGATTTAAATTTCGGTATTTATAGAGCCCTTTGTAACAAATGTTTGGCTTTTTTGCCGCAACTGCATATTGCTTGCCATACCAAGAACTTTTTGGGAAATTTTGTATGCTTTTGGGTCCTAAACTTTTCTTCAACATTCCCTCGAGCATCAGCAATATCAAAATTTTGACCCGGAAGCTGCGAAAAATCTGCCAGAACATACGTTTCGTCATCCATTATGCAGCAGGAATATTTTTTGTATAAAATTTGACTTTAATTTCCGTGCTCTGTCTTTGGCCTCTAAATTTTTAGCAGAGTTCCTGTCAGGAATTTTTTGAGACTTATATGATTTTAAACCTTCATTGGCTTTAACTTTTCGTACCAAATAGTCCGAGTACTGACCTAACCGGGCTGCTTTCCTACCGG
Source organism: Calliphora vomitoria (assembly GCA_942486065.2). Taxonomy (NCBI): domain Eukaryota; kingdom Metazoa; phylum Arthropoda; class Insecta; order Diptera; family Calliphoridae; genus Calliphora; species Calliphora vomitoria. The sequence goes on from OW818032.2 coordinate 49,490,916, forward strand.
AGGTGTTGGGAGCTCTTTTGAAAATGCTTTCTATTTTTTGGCTTTAGAAACATCATGTGGGTCATTCCTTCTACCTGAACCAGGTTTTATATCAACGGACAAGTTCTACCGGTACTGTTTCATTTTCATTTATTCATTTATTTCTGTAATATTATTATTGTTTGGCCAACTTTTTGTAGGATCAAGTTGGATTTTGTTGAAAATATTTAATCATTTTAGTACGCACTTTTTTCTGGTCACTCATTTTAATTAGATTAACAACAAATGAACATAATTGACATTAAACATAATAACTGACATGCTTTACAAAGGTAACTTGATCAAAAAAAAAAAAAATCAAATAATTCTTGGGTTAAAAGCTTTAATGAAAAACGTGTGTTAAGAATTTTACGATCTCAGTCCTTAACTGACGTACCTCCACAATTATGTCATAAAATTCACTTTGTATCACAACGAAATTTCAAAAATGTCATTTAATTATTGTTTATTTATATTGATTTTATATTATGTATTAAATAACACACTAAATTTGCATTTTTGTCGCCGGTAGTAAAAATTCTATTCAACACATTTGTTTTTTGTCAACAATAAGTGTTTAATTTTTGATTTATTTGTTTATATATATTTATATGCTTTGTGGTGTTTTATCTTTTGTTGCAAATTATTCAAATTAAATTCTATGGAATTTTGATAAAAATTTCTAGACGCGAGTGCTTTTTTATCTGGAAATATCCCAAATATGTTATTTAGGAAACCAGTAAGAGATGAACAATCAACCAACCTGTTTATATTGCTCTATGCTGGAATTGCACAATAATACTTGAACCATTTTGTCTAGAATTTAAATGTTTAACACTTTTTAATAATTTTTTTTTTAATACTGGTAATATTTTGTTTAAATTGTATGAAATTTTTTTTTTTTTAAATTTTTATTTATTTTTCTTTTTTTTTAAATTATATTCGTTTTTGTAACCACGACGATCGTTTGCTACTGTTAGTAGAGAGAGCAATGAAATATGTTGCTTTACTAAACCCGTTCGCGTTTGATTCATAACTGAATTTGAAATTGAAACTTCACACTTGGCGATCATTTCAAACAGACGACGACGACGACGGCGGACGATGTCGCTCTTTTTTATTTGGTTTTGTTTGTTTTGTGGTTGCTTTTCTTGGATGTGGATCGTTGTTGTCGTTTGTTCGTCGATCATCAATTATAAAAATGCTGTTCCCAAAACAAAATAAAACAAATGAAAAAAAAAAAATAAATATTTCAAAAGAATTTTAAATAAAAAATTTGGTTTTTAACGAAGTTCAAACTAACGATTTGTTGGTTATTAAAAACGGATAAATAAATGTGAGTGTTGTACGACAAAAAGTCTGTAAACGTTTGGATGAATGATTGTGCGGGGATCGTATGATGCGATATACTTATGTATGTAGTTTGGTTTGGAGGAGACGAAATCTTTACTCAAGTGTTATATTAAAGTGGTGGGTTTTTTGTGGACGATTGCCTAAGCAGAGGGTGTGCATTGTTTCTTTATCATTTTAAGTAGAATTGAAATTCTAAGAAGATAAAAAAAAGCTTTGTAGCCATAAAATCAACCGCCATTAAGGCCAACAACATTATATTAAAACACTGTATGATGATCAATATGTCGTCGTAATTGTCAGACTGTATGACGATGGTTGTGCACTTTTTTATGTACATTTATATGTTTGGATGAACATAAGTGCAATATTATGTGCTGTGATGTTAATCGGATGGCCGTCATCTGTTTAAATACATACATGCATACATATCTCCCCATGCTTTGTGAGTAACCAACTGGTTAAGAGGTTTTTGTATGTATTATCTACATTGAGTTTTTAGAATTGAACAGTGGTTTTAAATTTCAGTTCTAGAAGAAGAAAAAATATAGGTACATATAAATAAATGTAGAATTATATATACACTTATCCCTAATGTTACAGTTTTGAATGCTGCAATCTACAAGGCAGCCGGCGAAGAAATAGTCCATACTTGTAAGCGACTAATTGAAATCGAAATATCAAAATTTAATATTTAATCAAATCGGGCATCAGATCAAAAATACTGAACCATCTTTATGCGGGAGTAAAGTGAACAAACCTTTAAAGAAAAAACAAAAGGGAACGAAAACAAGTAAGAGTGCTATATTCGGCTGGGCCGAATCTTATTCCACCAGCTAAGCATGTGGCAATGTAGCCCTTATAGACAGTAACAGTAACTTACATGTGACCACTTGGATTACTGCTCTTTGTAGTACAGAGATAAGTTAATTGGATACTTTATACATCCCAGGTAATCTAGCGTGAAGTCAATTGCCATTTAAGTGTCTCTAAGTAATCTAGAGTGTAGTCACTTTAAACACTTATTATGTACTGCAATTTTTTTTGAATACGAACTGGTTTTATACAAATTGTGTTGATATAATTCTTATACAGTTTATTTTCTTTTTGCTTAAGTATACTGACATCCCATGTAACCTAGCGTGAAGTCACTTGTCACTTTAGTATCTCTAAGTAATCTATAGAAAAGTGAGGAAGGTTTATTTAAAAGCAATCGGCTATTGGACTGTTTAATCGATGTCTTTTTAACAGACTATTTGAGGTCTATTAGCTTCCGCTTGCACCCATACATATTAAAATATCTAGTTATGTAGCTGACCAGGTAACCAGTTAGATAGCTAGTAAGGTAACTGACTCTGTGTAATCGGCATGTGAATTCAATGCGTTGACTATTTTGGACCAACTATCAGACAGTTTCATTGTAATCCAAAAGGATCATTCAATAGGACATTCACGTGTTAATATAACTAGTCATGTAGCTGGTTATGTAACTAGTTGTCACCCTAAATGATAGGTAAAATCAGTAGTTGGAGGCAGTCTCCTAGAACTGCTGGGATGTATCCTTCACCAAAATATACTTAAAGATTGAAAATATATTTTGGTGAAATAAAATTGTTATGACAAATTTTTTTTTACGGGAAAAACTAATAAGTGAAAAACAAAAAAATAATTTGGAAAATATTTTTTTCGATTTTGACCCATGGCTTATATATACGTCTTTGGAAATGTCTTTGAAATGTCTATCATTAGATATCCATATTCCATTCCCCATTTTTCCTATTGAAATTCAGTGTTAAAAATGGGAAAAAAAATTTTCGCGGATTTTTTATTCATCATTGGGCTGATTGTATTTTGACTTAGTATTTCAGATATAGGTAAAACAAGTAAGAGAGCTATATTAGGCTATTCCGAATCTTATATACCCTGCATCAAATTATACTTTAAAATAAAAATTTTAAATATTTCTAGGTAAACAAAATTAATTTTTTTTTTCAAAATTAAAATTTTTTTTTCAAATTGTTTTTCAAAATTTAAAATTTTTTTTTTTCAAAATTGTTTTCAATCACCACTATCGCGAGTCAATATTTCACATGAAATATGTTCCCTTTTCCCATTTTCCGTTCATGAATTTTGTGCACGTGAAAAAATTGCCCATGTTGTGAAATTTGTAGATGGAATTTTGTAAACCATAAACAGCTGTTACGAACAAAATTAACTATTGTGAATGAAAAGTTAATGGGAATAGCACGATAGCAATTTTCCCTTCGAGGGAAATGGATATTTCATGAGAACATAAATTTCACCTGTTTTTCACGATAGGGATACATTTTTTTTTCGAAATTGTTTTTTTTTTCAAATTTTTTTCCAATTTTTTTTTTAATTTTTTTCTAATTTTTTTTTTTAAATTTTTTTCTAAATTTTTTTTTAAATTTATAAGTGAAAAAAAAAAATTATAAAAAAAAATTTTTTTGTAATAAAAAAATATTCGGGTTAAAAAATAATTTTCCCGATTTTGACCCATTGTAGGTCCAAATTACTATAGCCATATATAAATCGTTGCAATGGACTTTGAAATATCCATCATTAGATATCCATATTGTCTATATTAATGAATTAGTAATCCAGATATAGATTAAAAAAATAGGCCAAAATCGAGGTTGTCCCGGTTTTTCCTTATATCTCAGCCATTTGTGGGCCGATTTTCTCGATTTTAAATAGCGACCGAGCCGGAAGAATTCCCAATATATTGATGTATCAATTATGTTTGTAAGTTATTTGGGGGCTACGGAAAGTCGATTTCAACATACAGACGGACATGACTATATCGACTTCACTATATATAACGATCCAGAATATATATACTTTGTGGAGTCGCAAATGAAAAATGTAGAAATTACAAACGGAATGACAAACTTATATATACCCTTGCCACTCATGGTGAAGGGTATAAAAAATAGTTCATAAATCGAGGTAGTCGTAGTTTTTTGTTTATATCTCAGCCATTTGTGAACCGATTTTACCGAATTTAAATAGCAATCTTAGCGGGACTATTGCGGCTATATTGTTTGATATATCAATCATGTATGTAAGTTATCAACTTTGGAAAGTTGATTTCAACATACAGACAGACATGTTATCGGGATCCAGAATATATACATACATATACATTTATGGGGTCGAAAATTAAAAATGTATAAATTACATGACAATGACAAACCTATAAATAACCTTACCACCTTTAGAGAAGGGTATACAAATATACAGAGTTTCTCATGTAGCAATTCTGTTTTGTTAAGGTCCATAGAGTACGGGAATACTTATAGTTTTTCTTGATCATTGAAATTAGTAAAAGTTTTGTATATTTGTTAAAAATCAATCAATAATTTAGTTGTAAATCGTAAATAATTTTGTACGATATTTTATAATGATTTCAATAATTTTTTTTTTGTTGAAGTTTTGCTGTTTTTCTAAATTTAATCTTGATCGTTGTTCGCTTCTAAAGGATTTTCCTAAATGTTTTTCAAAATCTATTTTGTGCTATCATTGTTTTATAGATGTTGTGCAGGCACTGATATTGTAAGATCATCGCTTGATATATCGTTAAACTGAGACATGATTTGGCATGCCACACTCTCAACCATTTAATCGTTCCTGTACACAAAAGATACAAAAATTATAAGGCCAAACGAGAATGAGTTATAATTTTGTCTACCAGATCATAATACTGTTTTCCAGACTGGGCTCATTAACTATTAAATGGTTGAAGAGTTTTGATAACAAAACTACAAATCCTGTTTTTACGAATAGTTTAGAGATTATTAAAATCCTAAATTACGAGATATTGTAAAATCTCAGAACTTTTTTCGAAAATATTGAGAAAATATGGTTCCCTAGTCAACGGTCTTATCGGAAACAAAAAGGCAGACAAGCATTAACAAACCCTTTCCAAGGTTAAAAGATGAACTAAAGCAGAGGACAATAAACCAAAACGACCAATATCCTTTGAAAAAACCCCAACTTAAAGAAAACCAGGGATTAAAATTTAACCATAAATTTTAGTTTAATTAAATTTTTAACTAATAATTTTTCAAATGAAAACCTATAGTAAGCGAAAACTTCGGTTTAAGTTGGTATTGTTAACGAGAATAAGAACTTTTAAATTAAACAAAAACTGAGTAAGTGTATTTTGTATTATCATGTTTTCAACGAAAATACCCCAATTAAATATTTATTCCACTGCACTTTACAATCAACCAACCACCTTAGCAACACAGTGGTGGTGCCCTGCAGTAGTCATACATATGAACTGGCATTTTAACCCTCTTCATTGTAGCTCTGTGTTGCCGTGTTACCAACAAACATACTAACTGCATACCTTAAATTTGAGTCATTCACATTTAAATAACATAATTTACATTTTATATTTAACAACTCAATATGTGTTTAAATAATTTGGACATTTTTTTTTTTTTGGTTTAAATGGTTAAAATGCTTATTTGCCAAAACTCACAGAAATGCGGTAGAGTCATTTTAAGTTGACGACTGTGTCACACTAATTAATGGGTGTATTGATGTTGTTTTTGTTGCTGTTGTTGCTTTTAAATAGCTCATAGTATAATTTTACAAAGTGGCGTCATTAGTTTAATGAACACGAAAAAAAAAATACTCGTCATACTCTACAAAAAAAAAAAAATAAAAAATAAATAAAAAAAAAAGAGCAGGAGGAGGTGGAGGAGGTGGAGGGGGCAATTTCTCTCTCTCTCAGTCAATCATGATGATGTTGGGGTGATATGAAAATGAACCAACAGAAAATTAATTGATGTAGGTAAGTTTCTAAACTCATTCATTCACACACGGCCACAAACTCACAGATACATATACACACACGTGCACATTTTAACATTTTTAATAGAGTCATACTCTTACTGTGTCACTGTGCTGGTATGATGCATTAGAAGTGAAATAGATTAAAGACGTCGAACGACATAAGTGTTATACATATGTTTTCCTTCAAAAAAATACAGATATACAGAAGATTTCCTATCGAAAATACTGTTATACACAAGTTTTTCTATAGATAATACTGTAATACTTAAGATTTTCTATATGAAATATAATTATACAGAAGATTTTCCAGAAAATGCTGTTATACACTAGATTTTCTATATAAAATACTGTTATACTCAAGATTTCTATAGCAAAAACTGTTATACAGAAAATTTTGTATAGAAAATACTGTTATAAACAAGACTTTCAATAACAAATACTGTTACACTCAAGATTTTCTATTGTTTATAGACATAGGAGATTGTTTATGGAAAGAAATATTATGCAAACGATTTTCAATACAAGAAACTGTTATACATAAGAAAATACTGTTATACAAAAGATTTTCTGGCGAAAATGCTGTTATAAACAACACTTTTAATATAAAATTTTGTTATACAGAAGATTTTCTATACAAAATACTGTTATACACAAGATTTTCTATAGAAAATACTGTTATACTCAAGATTGTGTATTGTATATAGACATAGAAGATTGTTTATAGAAAGAAATATTATGCAAAAGATTTTCAATACAAAAGACTATTATACACAAGAAAATACTGTTATACGCAAGAGTTTCTATTGAAAATACTGTTATACAAAAGATTTTCTGGTAAAAAAGCTGTTATACACAAGACTTTTAATATAACATTTTGTCATACAGAAGATTTTCTATACAAAATACTGTTATACACTAGATTTTCTATAGAAAATACTGTTATACTCAAGATTTCTATAGCAAAAACTGTTATACAGCAAATTTTCTATAGAAAATACTGTTATAAACAAGACTTTCAATAACAAATACTGTTATACTCAAGATTGTCTATTGTTTATAGACATAGGAGATTGTTTATAGAAAGAAATATTATGCAAAAGATTTTCAATAAAAGAAACTGTTATACACAAGAACATACTGCTACACGCAAGAGTTTCTATTAAAAATTCTGTTATACAAAAGATTTCCTGGCGAAAATGCTGTTATACACAAGACTTTTAATATAAAATTCTGTTATTCAGAAGATTTTCTATACAAAATTCTGTTATACACAAGATTTTCTATAGAAAATACTGTTATACTCAAGACTGTCTATTGTAATACAAGAAACTGTTATACACAAGAAAATACTGCTACACGAAAGAGTTTCTATTAAAAATACTGTTATACAAAAGATTTCCTGGCGAAAATGCTGTTATATACAAGACTTTTAATATACAATTTTGTTATACAGAAGATTTTCTCTACAAAATACTGTTATACACAAGATTTTCTGTAGAAAATACTATTATACTCAAGATTGTCTATTGTTTATAGACATAGGAGATTGTTTATAGCAAAAAATATTATGCAAAATATTTTCAATACAAGAAACTGTTATACACAAGAACATACTGCTACACGCAAGAATTTCTATTACAAATTCTGTTAAACAAAAGATTTTCTGGCGAAAATTATGTTATACAGAAGACTTTTAATATAAAATTTTATTATACAGATAATTTTCTATACAAAATACTGTTTTTATAGAAAATACAGTTATAGAGAAGATTTTGTATAGAAAATACTGTTATACCCAAGATTTTGTATAGAAAATACTGTTACACACAAGACTTTTAATATAAAATTCTGTTATTCAGAAGATTTTCTATACAAAATTCTGTTATACACAAGATTTTCTATAGAAAATACAAAATTTTCTAATGTAAATTTTTAGGTTTTCTGAATTCTCTATTATATGAACAGCCTTTAAACAGAATAAAGGGAATTCCTGAGAAAGTCTTATTAGAATTTTCTGGGAAAATATGGAAAAATAAGAAAACCGTGGACCCTTTTGTCCACTGAACCTTTCATTTCAATTGAAAACATCATTTTATAAGACATAAGACTAACGGCCTTTTCTATTCTGACACAAAATGTTGCCAACATATTATGTACCATTTATTAAAGGTTACTCATACCCTCACATTTTGTTTCAGAAAAGAACACAAAAAAGATTAAAAAGGCAGAATGAAAGCAACATTTGTACCAGAAAAGAAAAGCTGAAATGTGGTTTGTCGCCTTAACGCCTTAATTGTAAACTATGTATGCTCAAATTAACATCAAAATAAACACACTAAGATAAATGAGTAATTAAAAGAAAGTTGGAGATTTCTTAACATAAATAAACAAAGAAAACCTACAATATTACTTAAGTTAAAGTTTATTTCTACCCTCTTGACGTTTATCGCCTTAATTGTAATTTATTTACAAATTGAAGTTTAAATACAGACACACACCAGAAAAAAAGAAAAAAAAAGACAACAGTTAAAATTGAGTAATTTGTAGAAAATTGTCTGTGTGTGTGTATCTTACAAATTCTTATCAGGCTGAGTGTGGAGACGAGACACAAACACAATCATCAAAATATGTACATCCATCCAGCCAACAATTCCTATTGAAGTTTTTCGATATTCGAACATTTTTTTTAGCCAAGTTAATGGTCTGGGGGACATGGACATGTGTGTGCAAGCTCGTGCCGGCTGTAGACTGTGTCTTGTACATAAATATTTTGTAATTTTGTGAAATTTGTTTTTGTTTTTGTAGACAAAGTAGTATAATGCGTCATTGAATTTCCATTTTATTAACTTAAAACAAATTCTGCGAAGCAGATACAAAAATTATCATTTATTACCATTTAACAACAATTCAGCATTTAAATATGTATGGAAAAGCAAACATCCTTAGTTTATACTTGGAATCCATACACCTACCTACCGCACACTGGGTCTTTGTTTATTCTGTTCATTGTTGCTTTTTGGAAATACATACATACATATGTATATAAGAAAAAATTATTGCTAAAAAAAAAAAATATTTTTGCCAAAAGATGATGTGTGAAGATAATTTTGAAAATGTCATTTAATATTCTTTAGAAAATTTTTAACATCATATTGACGTTAGTTAGAATTAATGGGAAATTGTAGGTTTTTAAGGTAATAATAAATTGAATTTGTATTTAGAGAATGTTTTTATAAAATCATTAAAATTGCCACTAATTAAGCAACAATTTCCGTTTGAAATAGACAATTAGAAATGATACTCAGGAAATTTTCCAGGAAAAAAAAATTAATTGGCAAATAGGATGATGAAGGGATTACTACTTATGTTAAAAAACAAATACAAAATAATCTTAATTATTAAAAGTTATACACAAGATTTTCTATAGAAAATACTGTTAAATATTAAATTTTCTCTAAAAAAAACTGTTATACACATAGAACATACTATTATACACAAGATATTCTATGGAAAACACTGTTATACACATAGAAAATGCTGTCATAAAAAAATACTATTGTACTTAAGATTTTCCTTAGAAAATGTTGTAATACACAAGATTTTCTATCGAAAATACTGTTATACACAAGATGTTCAATAGAGAAAACTGTTATACACAAGATTTTCTATAGAAAACACAGTTATACGCAAGATTATCTGTAGATAAGACTGTTATACACAAGATGTTTTACAGAAAAGACTGTTATACACAATATGTATTAAGGTAGGATCACACGATTGCCGCAATGCACCAATTATTGGTCTATTTTATACGTCAATCGTGTGATTTCACAACTGTGTTGACACTAGATGCAACAATTCCTTAAATTTTTGGTTATCTATTTCAGGAAACTCCAACAATGTTATTTCACATCCGTGGTGCTTCTTTTTGTAAGCCACTCTCTGACCCACATACTGCTTTTAACATTTCTTCTTTTCTTTTTTTTTCTTCATCAATAATTAAAGCCAACGCAATTTACTTGTTTTTAGTAAACAAATCTTTTTTTCACAAATAGATTAAAATTTTGTATATTTATGTAAACAAAACAAAATTTAACATCTGGCACAACAGCTGTTTCTCATAGTTGCCGTATTCTAGAACAATCGTGTGACTGGAATGCGGCAATTATTGCCACTAAACCTTTCTGCGGCAATTTACGACAATCAAATTTATGTAAAATGAGGCAATCATGTGATTGCAGAGAATTTGATTGGGACAATTTCTTCATCAGGCCACAAATCAGCACAATAAAAATTGAATAAAATTGGTGTATTGCGGCAATCGTGTGATCCTACCTTTACAGAAAAGACTGTTATACACAAGATGTTTTATAGAAAATACGGTTATACAAAAGATTTTCATAGAAAATACTGTTTTACACAAGATTTTTTATAGAAGATTCTCAGATTGTCTACACAAAGAGAACAGATTCGTAATAGCAACCGAATTTCTTGTCAATCGAATGATTCTGCCTTAGTGACCGAATTTTACAGTTGTGGCAACAAAATTTTTGTAGTGGTAACAAAAGTTTGTTTGCATCAATCGAAATTCTTCTTTATCCACCGATGTTCTGTTGCTAGAATCGAAATATTCTATGTATGCAACCGAATCATTCGATTGGCAACAAATTCGGTTCTCTGTGTATAGAATAATACTGTTTTCTGTAGCAAATAATATTATACATAGAAAATGCTGTTAAACACTAGATTTTCTACAGAAAATACGGTTATACTTAAGATTTTCTATAAAGAATACTGTTATACACAGGATTTTCTATAGAAAAGACTGTTATACACAAGATTTTCTATAGAAAAAACAGTTAGACACAAGATTTTTTACAGAAAATACACAAGATCCCCCCTTAGATTCTAAGACGATCTAGCTATATCCGTCCGTCTTTATGTTGAAAACACGACAGCTGGCTGAAATTTTCATCAGTCCATGGTTTCACCTAGCTCCCACACAAGTGTTCCCACGTAATACTGTTTGAAATTTTGAACAAATTAGTTCTAAGTACTCTGAAATTATAGTGTAAAGTATGGTGAAAATCGGGCAACATTAGTCCCTAATCATCATTAAAGGTCCCCTTCAGAAAATGACTTGAACATCCAGAATTGTCTTATAATAAATAAAGTCATGATGAATTTGGACATATAAAAGAGTTTAATATGAACCTAAATCTTTCCACCTACTTTTGTTATAATTGACCTGAACCCCTATTTAACCTCTATATCAGAAAAATATTTTGTTGTCAATAAATAATTTATACAATTGCTCAATTCACAAGGTCTCTTATCAAGTCATATTGTCATAATGTCCTAATATTTCATGACTCTGCAGCTCGGCTTAACCGACTCTTAGGCGTTCGCCACAGGTATCTGCTGGTTGGTTACGATAACACAATACACAAACATAGCAAACATATTATTTTAGGACATTTTAGCTTGAAAGGCAATAACAACATATTCAAAACATTGTGAAATATTAGGACATTATGACAATATGACATGATAAGAGACCTTGTGAATTGACCAAATATATTAAAACTCTTTCAAACTGATTCAAGTCCCCACATAGAAGGTCAATACTACATATTGATGGTGGCTATACAGGATTCGGCACACTCTTACTTGTTAAATTAACACTGAATCGAAACATTTTCGCTTTTTAACACTCTTAGGCCCGTTTTCTCAATGTATCGACAAACTGCCTGTTACTAAATTTTGACATAAATTTATTAGGCCGATAAACTGTCCGTTAACAATTTTGGTTTTCTCAATATGCCGACAAAAAACATTGCCTCCTAATCGTAGTCAAAAATAAAGTATATTTTAAGAGAAATAAAGTCGTCTTTACTTAAGAGTGGACTTTAGGTCTACCAAGACAAGTTAAGGTATACTTTTGACGTTAAAGTCGACTGTATATATAAAACTAGCTGAAGCTGTTTAACAACAGCATCAACTGTTCTTCGCCATGTAAAAAAGTTCGACAAATATTCAAAAATGTTTAAGTAACAAGATAATGGCAGAGATTTTGAAATTATTGAATATTGAATCAATAAAATTAGTACTAAAATAGCATAAATTTTGATATTAATCTTTCCTTTTCTATTTTTTCACAACAAACTGCTTTTTTTCTTTAGTTTCCCGGTTACATTTATTGTTTGTCACTTTTGTTTTTTATACCCTTCACCTTCGTGAGAAGGGTATATATAATTTTGTCATTCCGTTTGTAATTTCTACAATATAATTTTCCGACCCTATAAAGTATATATATTCTGGATCCTTATAGATAGCGGAGTCGATTTAGCCATGTCCGTCTGTCTGTCTGTCCGTCTGTCCGTCTGTCTGTCCGTCTGTCCGTCTGTCTGTCTGTCTGTCTGTCTGTCTGTCTGTCTGTTGAAATCAATTTTCTGAAGACCCCAGATATCTTCGGGATCCAAATCTTGAATAATTCTGTCAGACATGCTTTCGAGAAGTTTGCTATTTAAAATCAGCAAAATCGGTCCACAAATGGCTGAGATATAAGGAAAAAACCAGGACAACCTCGATTTTTTACCTATTTTTTTACCTATATCTGGATTACTATGTCATTAATATAGACAATATGGATACCTAATGATAGATATTTCAAAGACCTTTGCAACGACGTATATAAGACCATAGTAAGTTGGACCTACAATGGGTCAAAATCGGGAAAAAATTTTGAACCCGATTTTTTTTTTACCAAAAGTTTTTTGGGCTAAATATTAAAAAAAAAAAAATTTAAATTTAAAAAAAAAGTTTTTTAAATTTAAAAAAAATTAAAAAAAAAATCGAAAAAAAAATTTTTTTTCAAAAAATTAAAAAAAAAACAACTGGAAAAAAAATTAATTTTGTTTGCCTAAAAATATTTAAAATTTTTATTTTGAAGTATAGTTTGGTGAAGGGTATATAAGATTCGGCTCAGCCGAATATATCTCTCTTACTTGTTTTTTTTTAATTTTCTAAGTCAGCTGTTCAGCGTTGCCACTTGTCTATATTTTGTTGTATATTGTATGAAAACATTTTCTACATTAGAGGTGACACCCAGTTAAATTCGGTTCAATTAAAAAAATTCTTTTATTTTGACTATAGTTGGAAAATAATAAAAAGCCGGTTTTTATTTTAAAGTTGTTTTTAAAAAGAAACGACTTTATTGTTTGACTATGATTTTGGGCCATTATTTTCCGTTGGCAATACCTCTCAAAATAGATGTGAAAGTTGGGAACCCTACCTTCAAGTTGGGAAGCCTGCCTTCATCCTCCATCAAATTAATGTTAATTCCTGTATTAAACATTTTTTTTTTATAAAATCTTTTTAATTTTGTTTACAAAAACCCAAACACATAAAAACTATAAACAGCAGTCAGCTGATTGAATTTATCTGTACGATAAATAAAGAGATCGGAAATGAGACATTGAGAAAACCAAATTTCTTTAATGTGCAGTTTTTCGTTCGGAAAAATATAATCAGCTAATGAGAAAACGGCCCTAAGAGAAAATAATTATAAAATACGAGTATGTAAACCAATCATTATTGCTCACATATCTTTTAAAACGTTTATTGAACACAATTAATTAAAACCAGCTTAAACTGTAATATTTTTAAGTTAAACAATTTTAATGAAGGCAACATGCCTCACGTGTTTTTATCCAATTTCAAACAATCTGTAATCAGTAAGTAGTATTTGAGTCATTATTTTAATTTAATTAATTTGTTAAAAAAATACACAATAACTCGTGTTTAAACAATTTTTATTTTCACAGGAATTTTAAGAAACATTTTTAGAAGTAACAACATTCCTTTGAATAAAGGGAAAGAAAGTGGTGTAATCGTACGAGTAATTCCAGAGAAATGATGAAATACTGCGGATTTTTAAATACATTTTAAAGAGATTGTTGTGTTGTTTTAAGAGGAAATGTATAAATGAACAAATGTGCTGTGAAAATAATTGTTATTATTAAGCTGAAGACAATAGCTATGTATTACACTGTGCTACAGATTAATAAAAATTGGACACACACGCCAAGTGAGTTTGTGAAAAATTGTTTATTTTTTTGTTTTTATTTTTGTATTTTCCCTAATTGTGTTTTTTATTTGAACAAATAAATGTCCACAACAATCTTTAATGCAGTTAAGTATTAATAAAACAAGTATGAAACTATACTTAGTCGGTCAAGACCGACCATATACAACCCTACACAGAATGTGTGGACACCAATATAAATCAGATATGCCAACAAAGTCCTATTTTGTGAGGACATTTGTATGGGGGAAAGGCGAAATAATGAAACGGTTTCAACCAGTTTCAATAGGCTTCGTCCCTGGACCGAAAAAACGTATGTGCCAAATCTTATCGAAATAACTTAAAAATTGCTACCTGTACTTTGCCCACATGTTTACAATGACAGCCACCTAGACGGACGGATAAGTTAAATCGACTTAGAAAATGATTTTGAGTCGATCGGTATAATTTACAAACATAAGCACAAACGCATAATACCCTCCCCACTATGGTAGTGTAGGGCATAAATACTTAAAATTATAGTGAATTCAGTACAAAGTATTATTTACCAGAATCGTGTTTATCAATGAACTGCATTGATGCGAAATGTCATACTTTATTTTCAATGGAATTTCTTCTGATTGCTTTTTTACCACTTAAAACTAATATGTACTTTCAATGGCAAAAATATATTTTATATGAGATTTTTTTTTAACACTACACACTTTTCTATCATGACATTTTGTGTACAAAAGATTTGTTACGAATTTGCAATAGCGATTTGAATTTAACAGTCTGTAACGGCTGCCTGCAGCATTCATCATGTTTATAAACACGTCCATCAGTAGAAACTTCTAGTTATCAACAATGTTGATAGCATGCGGTTATTAGCATTGTTTATAAATAGGTCAACACTAAATGTTTAAGCTGCTAACATTGACATCGAAAGCTCTAGGTTTGTCCGTTAAGAGCATTCACGAAAGATGGCGTGTGTATAAGAAGTTGCAGAGGTTGCAGTCGTGAGTGAGTTGATCATAGGCGATGTAAGAGTTAACATCAACTGCGTTGTACATTTAAGTTTGTACATTATAAAGTGTGTGTGCATTTCTGCGAATTGAAACGTGTATAAAGACACTGAGTGACTATTTGAAATATTGTTGTTGTACATTTTAAATAAAGAGTTGTTACAATTTTAAACTACTAAAACTGCTTTTATTTGCAATCAAAAGTATCCGGTTTATTTAAAGGAAATAAACCAACGTTTTAAAAAGGTATTTTGCATAGAAAATCTGGTGTATAAATTTATTTTCTTTATGCTTAACAACATTTTCAACAGAAAATATTGGATTTTTTAAAATGTTTAGCTTCTATTATGAAATGAAGCGTATCCCAGAGAGAGCGTTCTGCATCGATCGATACAAATAGTAGTCGGACGGGGCAAGGTCTGGAATAATAGACGGGAGAGGCACAACTTCCCAACCACTTCATTCTAAATAGTTTTTAACAGATATTGCAACATGTGGACGAGCGTTGTTACGATGGAATATTAAGGCTTTATGTCTGGGCGTTTTTCGGCCAATGTTCGCTTCACACGAATCAGTTGCGTTCGGTACAAGTACCCTGTGATGGTCTGGTCAGATTTCAGCATTTCATAATAGATAGGACACTTTTGATCATACCAAATACAGAGCATTACTTTATCGAGATGGTTATTGATGTCTATTCGGCTGGTTGGCCGGGCTTCACATACGATCTCTTAAGGTTCGGGTTATTGTATAACGTATCCATTTTTCATCGCAAGTAGTGATTCTTTTATAGCGTTGAAGCATAATTTCGGACACGCAATATTGTCTTTCAATGTCTCTCGGCTTTAATTCGTATGGTACCCAATTTCCCAGTTTGTTGATGAATTCTGCTGCTTGTAAACGTTTTTAAATTGCTGCCTGAGTAGCTCTCTATGATTTTTAAAGTTCTTGTTGAGTTGGACAACAATCTTGATGGAGTAAAGCCTCCAATTCTTGGTCTTCAAACATTTTTGGGTGGCCTGTGAGATCATCTCTCGCATTTTGAAACCGAAGGAACACATTCACCATAAGCTTTAGTGAGCATTCGGTGTGCTTCAGCTGCACTTTTTTTTATATTAAAGAAGTAAAGCAAAACTTCCCGCATATGACGCTGTGTTGGTACAAAATTCGAGTTTTTCGAAGCAAAATAAAAATCTTTGTTGTATATAAGGACTGAGATCGAAAAAACCTTAACACACGTTTTTCATTAAAACTTTTAACTCAAGTATTATTTGATTTTTATACCTCACCTTCGTGAGAAGGGTATATATAAGATTGTAATTTCGTTTGTAAATTCTACAACATAATCTGTTCGTCAGTAATTAAATGTAAAATTTTTTAAAAGTTTTCTTGATATATTTAGGATGGTATACGCTGAAAGTGGGCAATTCTGAATAGCCGAATATAGCACTCTTACTTTTTTTTTTATCAAGTTTCCTTTGTAAAGCATGTCTGTTATTATGTTTAATGTCAATTATGTTTATTTTTTTAATCTGATTAAAAAGAGTGAGCCGAAAAAAGTGCGTACTAAAATTATTAAATATTTTCAACAAAACCCAACTTAGTCCTACAAAAAGTTGGCAAAACAATCAAAGGTCTGCCGTCAAACTGTGTCCAATGTTATTAAACAGTATCGGGAGAACTTGTCTGTTGATAGAAAACCTGATTCATGTAGAAGGAATGGCACACGTGATGTTTCTAAAGCCAATATATAGAAAGCATTTTCAAAAGAGCTTCCAACACATCCGGTAGGAAAGCAGCCCGGTTAGGTCAGTGATCGGACTATTTGGTACAGAAAGTTAAAGTTAATGCAGGTTTAAAAACATACAAGGCTCAAAAAGTTCCTGTCAGGAACGCTGCTAAAAAATTAGACACCAAAAACAGAGCACGGAAATTGAAGTCAAGTTTAAAAAAAAAATATATGCTTGCTGCATAATGGATGACGAAATGTATGTTCTGGCAGATTTTTTCTCAACTTCCTGGTCAAAAATTTGATGTCCCTGATGCTCGAGGGAATGTTGAAGAAAAGTTGAAGGCCCAAAAGCAGAAAAAATTTTCCAAAAATTTCTTGGTATGCACTATAAAAAGCTTTTGTCTATGTCAAATATTTGATAACTCTGAGACTGAAAAAAATATTGTACTATTTGAATATTATTTTGATAACAAACAAAAATCCCATTCCTGTTGACTTAAATTTTGCAAATGCAGATTACAATTTATTTACATATAAAGGATTTTCCAACAAGAGGTGTTATTTTGAATCACTCGGTACACTTCGGTAGCTGTCACTTTTGAAGCTTTTATTCTTTGACATTTGACAAGTAGAAACTACGCCATTACTAAAAATTTAACCATACACGCTTCAACAAAGCATTGAAATTATTACAATTCACTACAAATATGGTGAAAATTTTGCAGTCACAGTTCGCAAAACTAAAGCATTTTGGGATCGTCGTGAAGCACCTTGTCGGACCGCAATACAGAAATTGGTGGAAAAATTCGAGTTGTTGGGACAAGTTAGTGATGTGAAGAATAAAACCCGTGCACGTCGCTCAAGAACAACTGAGAATACTGCTGCTGTAGCCCAAAGTGTTGAAGAAAACGCAGGTTTGTCCATTCCTGGACAAACCATTTCACAAACGTCATTATAACGTATCTTATGGCCGAAGTTGGATGATATTTATCTGGACAACGTTTACTTTCAACAAAACGGCGCTACGTACCACACAAGCAAACCATTGCTCTTTTAGGGGAAAAGTTTCCGAGATCTTGTGATTTAACACCTTGCGACTTCTTCCTTTGGGGCCACATGAAAGATACGCCAACAGTCCAGCGTCGATTCAAGACCTCAAAGATTGAATTCGTGAGGCTATCGAGGACATAAGGCAGCCATTTTGCGATTTGGTTATGGAAAATTTCATGAAAAGGATATGGTTCTGTAAGCGTGATCGTGGAAGCCATTTGGCTGATGTTGTTTTTCATTATTAACGGCATACCTTCATCTTTATTATGAAATAAACATCCAATCATTTATCTCAAAAAATTAAATTTTTCTTTAAATACCAAAATATCACCTCTTGTTGGCAAACCCTGTAGTATGTTTGAATAATTTTAATAGCTTTTTGCACCGAATTCACTCTATTATTTGTTACATAAATACGAATTCTACTTTCAATTTTGTAAACAAACTCTTGGCATTCTACTACACAGTATAACAAGAATCTTGCACAATACAATCGAATGTCAAGATAATTATCGTTAAAGAGTAGAAAACAAAAGATGACATTGTTTGATTGTACAAGTTAAAGTTAAATAATAATAAAATTGAATGAAAAATGTAATAATAATTTCAAAAACATACGAGGAGTACAACAATAAAAGGTAAAAGCCATTATAAATATAATGCAATGTGGCAAAAACAAAAACTGGATAAAAAAAAAAAATGCTCAGAAATAACTGTGAAAGCTAAGAAAAACAGTTCCTATGTAATGAAGTGATTACATGAAGAATATGCACATATCAAAAATTCATTAAAATATGTACACTATTGTATGATTTTTTCTTATATATTCTGTATTTATCCCTTCTTAAGAACTTTGCCTGTTTATAAAATCTATTGGTTTCTTGTTTTTTTTTCCTATTCATTCTTTTGTTAACGGAAATCAAACTTTATTATAACAACAGATGTTAAATGGAAAAAAGGTCGTCGGTCTTTATTTTATTGTTATTATTATTAATATAAAATTGTTCATTTATATAGTATGTTATTTACTTTTTTTTTATTGTTATTATAATGACAAACTAGTTAGTTACAACATTGTTGTAACAATACATACATACTTACATATGATATGCAAAATGTGAATGAACAAAAAACAAATCGGATATTGTTATAAACTACATATTTCCTATAGAGACGAACGAGTATGAACGAACAAAGAAATGAAATTATAACAGCAAAACTATTCCTATTACAAATACAAATACAAACGTCCTCGTCGTCGTCATCATCATCATCTGCATTGTGTACATCCGTTTCCTATGTCTGTCATGAAAAGAGTAGGAAGGAGTGCAATAAAAATAAATGAAACATAAAACTAAAGGGAAATAGGTAGGTTTGCATCTATATATTGATACGATGTAACTAGTTATTTGTATTTTTTGTTTTGTTTCATACATACAAATCCATTTATGTTATGTTTTCTATGAAAAAAAAAAATCAAATTATTTAAATTGAAATTGAATTTTTTCCTATTAACCAGGCGAACACAGGCGTAACAAAAACAGTTCACTATACGAACAATTCTAAGCATACAAAATAAAAGGTAACAAACAAGAAAGAGTGTTATATTCGGCTGTGGCGAATAGTCTTTACCCACCATTAATATGCGACAATAAAATATTTTTCTAATATAGGACCGATCCTCACAAAAGTTGGCAGAAAAATTTAAGGACTGAGATCGTAAAATTCTTAACACACGTTTTTCATTAAAACTTTTAACCCAAGTATTATTATTTTTTTTTTTTTTTTGATTCAAGTTACCTTTGTAAAGCATGTCAGTTATTATGTTTAAGGTCAATTATATTCATTTGTTGTTAATCTGATTAAAATGAGTGACCAGAAAAAAGTGGGTACTAAAATTATTAAATACTAGCTTGACCCGGTGCGCTTCGCTACCCCTGTCGTAGTCTATGTTGGAAATTTCAATAAAATCGTTTCGGCCGTTTAGTATTTATTGTTTAAGAACTAAAGGTACCAATTTTACCGGTTTTCCCCCTGTTTACCCCTTTCTGGACCAAGTATTGAAAAAAGCTATAGCCTATTGACGCTTCCATGTAAGGATCTATCTACGTTCCAAATTTCAATAAAATCGATTCAGCCGTTTAGGCGTGATGCTCAAACAAACAAACAAACAAACAAATAAACAAACTTACAAAGACATTTATATATTTATATAGATTTTTAACAAAAACCAACTTAATCCTACAAAAAGTTGTCCAAACAATCAAAAGTCTGCCGTCAAACTGATTCCAATGTCATTAAACAATATAGGGAGAACTTGTCCCTTGATACAAAACCTGGTTCATGTAGAAGGAATGGTCCACATGATGTTTCTAAAGCCAAAAAAATAGAAAGCATTTTCAAAAGAACTCCCAACACCTCCGGTAGGAAAGCAGCCCGGTTAGCTCAGTGCTCGGACTATTTGGCACGAAAAGTTAAAGCCAATGCAGGTTCAAAAACATACGAGGCTCAAAAAGTTCCTGACAGGAACGCAGCTAAACATTTAGAGGCCAAAGACAGAGCAGGGAAATTGAAGTCAAATTTTATACAAAAAATACATCAGCTGCATAATGGACGATTTTTCGCAGCTTCCGGGTGAATATTTTTATGTTGCAGATGCTCGAGGGAATGTTGCAGAAAAGTTTAGGACCCAAAAGCAGAAAATTTTCCCAAAAAGTTCTTGGCATGGCAAACAATATGCAGTTGCGGCAAAAGAAGCCAAACATTTGTTACAAAGGGCTCTTTAAATACCGAAATTTACATCAAGGAATGTTTACAAAAAAGGATGCTTCCATTCATAACACTTCTTAGTGTGTCCACTTATTTTTGGCCTGATTTGACTTTTTTCCCAATGTAAGAAAGGTCTTGAGTGGTACAAGAACAATAATGTGGTATTTGTACCAAGAGAGGCAATTTCTCCAAACTGCCTGGAGATGAGTCCAGGGGAGAGATATTGGGCTCTTGTTAAAAGAGAATTGAAGAGCACAAAAAAGGTGTCCAAAAGTGTGGTAGATTATAAACGGAAATGGACAACCTGTTCGAACAAAGTAACATAAAGCACTATAAAAACCATAATGGAAGGGTTTTCGAAAAAGGTTCAAAATTTTATTATTAGTGATTAGAACTATAAAAATAATTTTTTTTGTAAATTGTAACAATAATTTCAATCAAATAAAAAAAGATTCAAAACTGTAAGTTTAGTGGTTTAATTTTTATTACCATATATGTATGTTAAAACTTTTTCGATCTCAGTCCTTAGGTTCATATACAACTTTTTTATGTCCAATTTCATCACGATATTAATTATTATAGGACAATTATGAATATTAAAGTCGTTAACATAAGGTGACGTTGTATGGGGAGTAGTTGAAATCATGTACCGATATTGCCCATTTTCAATACCAAACAAACCATATCAACACGTATTTTCAAAAGACAGACAGATGGACGGACGGACATTTTACATGTTGTTGCCCCTATCGGCAACAACATGTGAAATTGATGTTCCCATGAAATATCTATTTCCCTCTAACGGAAAATTGCTATCATGATATTCCCATGAATTTTTCATTCACAATAGTTGATTTAGTTTGTAATAGCTGTTTATGGTTTACATAATTCCATCTAAAAATTTCACAACATGGGGAATTTTTTCACGTGAACAAAGTTAATGAACGAAACATGCGAAAAGGGTACATATTTCATGTGAAATATTGATTCGCAATAGGGGTGAATATATAAATATACTTTTGTGGGTCTGTTATATTTCGATATGTTACAAACGGAATTGTAAAATCAATATAACCACCCCCCCCCCCCCCCTTCATTTTTGATGGGGTATACAAATGAAGTAGTTTAGTGTTGCAAAATTAAGGTTATTCTATTTGAATCCTATTAGGGGACATTGTGGTCCTTCCAATAGCAACAAAATTAAACTTATATATTCATAACGAAATAGCTGTGTCATACTAATTTTACAAAATATTTTAAATTAAATATTATGCTGTATATTGAGATGTTAATAAAAGATTTTTAAACAACTTTGTTTTGTTTTTATTTTGTATGCTTAGTTTTTTCCATTCCTCTTAAGTATCGTTCTAAATTCATTAATTTTGGTTTTGTATTTAGAATAGAAATATTAATTAGGATATTCAATCGATTAACCGTTAATCGGTTAACCGATAAATTTTGGTCGGTTAACTGTTCGAATAATTTAAAATTGCCGATTTTCAAAAAACTGAAACTAAGGTATTTGTAAATTACCTTTTTTCTAGAATGTTCCGTAATGAACTTTGTCCTCAAGAGCCGGAGAAAGACATGATAATAGACCAAACTGCTGACATTACTAAAACCAGTATTTTATCATAACTTAACGAAACTATTAAAAGTATTCAAAATCTAAAAAAAATCCCAAAAAAACTTCAATGGTATAATGGAGGATTTTATATGCTTAGAACAAACTGAGAAGTTGGATAGTCTTTCTCATGCCTTAATTTCGATTTCTCCAACATCTACGATCAGTGAGAGAGTTTTTTTCCAAGTCAAGTTTTATTGAAATTAAAGAAAAAAAACTCCAAAACATGAGGTTGAAACAGAGGTCGAAACTAATAGCCACATAATGTCAGCGAAGTTTATAAAAATGATCAAATAAGAAACAAAAATCACTGGTCAGTTTCAAACAGTGAGAGAAGGTGCATAACATATGATTATATTCCAGGTTACATGTTCTCTTTCTGACGATAACTGGTCTGATTTAAAATTAATTAAAATAATTCATCTATTCTATATTTCCATATTTTCAGTGTTCAAAAAAGTCATGTAGAAAATTTCTTTAAAAACTCCATTCCGAAATGATCATTCTTCGTTGGTTTAAAGTAACGGTAACAATATATTTGAGAGTTTTTTCCAAGTCAAGTTTTATTGAAATTAAAGAAAAATCTTTTAAAAGGAAACCTTTTAAATTATTTCAGAAGATCTCACTAAAATCCTAAAAAAAAAAACTATTATTAATTTTTTTGTTGAAATGCTTAAATAGGTACACAAAATACATGGTTTTATTTTCAATTTAAAATTAAAATAGAAATTATTCGGTTAATCGAATAATTTAAAATTAACCGATTATTAACCGATTAAATCTAAACCCCGATTAAATATTTCCTCGATTAACCGATTAAATCAGAAACCCGATTAATTGAATACCCTAGTATTAGTAGAAGTTTCTAAACTAGCTTGTTATTTTGTATTTTTTTCGTGCAGTGTGTTTGAATTTAACATGATTGTTTTGGAAGCCATTTTTAGAATCTTTAAAAAATTCGATTGATATATAATTTTTAATACATTTATTTTTGTATTATCCATGCAATAATGCTTCAACTACTTTTGTCTAACAGAACAATTTAACTCCAAAATATGAGGTTGAAACAAACATCGGAACTAATAGCCACCAAGTACCGAACATGATGTCAGCGAAGTTCATTAAAATTATCAAATAAGAAACAAAAATCACATTCAATAACTAGTAAGTTTCAAACAGAGAGAGAAGGTGCATAACATATTATTATATTCCAGGTTATATGTTCTCTTTCTGACGATCACTGGTCTGATTTAAAATTAATTAAAAAGATTCATCTATTCTATATTTCCATATGGCACTGCTTGTCCGTTTTTCTTTACCTTATTTCTTTAAAAACTCCATTCCGAAATGATCATTCTTCGTTGGCTTAAAGTAAAGGTAACAATACATTTGATTTTCCTAAGAAACAAGCAAATCTTTCTTTTAAAATGAGCTGACCCAAAACTAACTATAAATTTTCGCCTGTTGCGTTCATATTTTTCGCAATCAATTCTTTACAATACAACGTGTCATTACTTATGCGATTGTCAAATTATGTGGCATCCAGAGAGAATAAAAAATTTCCGGCAGCCAAATGTTCATGTTCTATTAAATGTATGCAAATGGATCTAATGATGTGAAGATATTACAACATCAATTTAGTTGATCTTTACAAAATTCTTACTGGAGTAAATGGCGATCAACCCCTGCCTCCGGATGATCAACCTCAGATATTCCGAAGATTCTAACGAACTTTTGGTTTTAAGTGCTTCGTTGAATTTGTCACTTCTAGAGAGAGCCACACAGTCGACTGTTGTATCAGGATATTTGTATAGTGCTATCATTATTCACATCCTCTTATGATCTTAAAGACGAGTTTTGAAACAGTGTTATCAAAATTTTTTCTACATTTCTTTCGACCAAACGGCACGATAATTTTTTTCAGCAATCGTTAAGTAATTACACTAATCAGAAGTAGTGTTTTGACTGCTAAATATTTGTGCAATATTAAATACATTTATTGACAACTATTTACTGAACCACATCTGATTTTAGACGAATTTTGCGAAATTCGACATGTAGAAAACGATGATCGTTACTGAATTCAAAAATCCAGCAAAACTCACTTGTTTGAGATATTGCCGGATCACAAAATCGTGTTCGGCTTTTATTTTCCAGCTCATATGTATAGATCCATGTTTGTTGACTGTTACAATCATAAGATGTGTTATAAAGCAAGCACTACGATCAAATTTCTAATATTTTATTTTTTCTAAATCAAACACGATAAACGAACGGCATGCCTAAATTTCAAAAGCTTGTATGTAATACAGAATTTTTCCAACAAGAGGTGTTATTTTGGTATTTAAAGAAAAATTGAATTTTTTGAGATAAATGATCGGATGTTTATTTCATAATAAAGAGGAAGGTATGCCGTTAATAATGAAAAACAACATCAGCCAAATGGCCTCCACGACCACGCTTACAGGACCATATTCTTTTCATGAAATTTTCCATAACCAAATCGCAAAGTGGCTGCCCTATGTCCTGGACAGCCTCACGAATTCTATCTTTAAGGTCTTGAATCAACGCTGGGCTGTTGGTGTATACCTTATCTTTCACGTGGCCCCAAAGGGTTTTCTTCAACACTTTGTGCTACAGCAGCAATATTCTCAGTTGTTTTTGAGCGACGTGCCCGGGTTTTATTCTTCACATCACTAACTTGTCCCAAAAGCTCGAATTTTTCCATAAATTTCTGTATTGCGGTCCGACAAGGTGCTTCACGACGACCCAAAAATGCTTTAGTTTTGCGAACTGTGACTGCAAGATTTTCACCATTTTTGTAGTGAATTTTAATAATTTTAAAGCGTTGTTGAAGCGTGTATGGTTCAATTTTTAGTAATGGCGTAGTTTCTACTTGTCAAATGTCAAAGAATAAAAGCTTCAAAAGTGACAGCTACCGAAATACCGGGTGATTCATAATAACACCAATTGTTGGAAAACCCTTTACAATAGAATTTTAGATGACCTTTGCAAATTTCTTCATTATGCAAATGGGGATTGCAATTGAATTCGCAAATCCAGTAAAACGCGGAGGTCTCAGCTATTGTAAGATTACAAATTAGACTTCAGTTTTTAATCGGGGAAATTCTTTATATTGCTCCAACTACATGTTTTAGAAAATCCGATAAGATCTTAGGCTATCAATCGGCAAGGTACGATTTGTTGGCTAAGATGAACTAATAAATACAATCTAACAAGATCGGCTGTAGTTCGGCCAAAGATTTGTTATTGTGGATAACAACTTATGGAGATAAATGGTATGGCTATCGGTCAGCTAACTACTGCTTTCTACTGTGGTATTGTGTAGAGGAAAGAATTATGGACACGCCTGATTACACTCTGTTATCCGGGAGCAATGTATAACAACATTGGTTCTTCGATTCATACTTGCCCTAAACCACAGAATAAACGTATAGAACGGAAGGAGAGAGTGATATTAATGGAAAAATTACTCTCTTTTCACACATTCTCCTGAATTAGGTTTTTTACAACAGACTGAGGTTTTATGCTCTCAGTTACCTATCAAGTTGTCATCTATGCCCTAAACATTTCATATTGAATCTTTATATTCAAATTTACATAGACTAGCTGAGAATTCTAAGGAATTATCTTCCGACAATTTTCCCTATATCCTGCATAAAATCTCTGTTGCTGTTCTAACGCGAGTTTCCACTTTTGATTAAATCTGTTTGTTGTATGCTAGGGTTGCACTCTTTCACTGGTGGATTATTTCTATTCTTAAACATAATCATTGAGTAGTTTTGAAGAGTCTTTATTGTTCTTGTTGTTACGGAAATAGTAGCGAAGATCCAATTGTCGTGGGAACGTTATATCGTAATGTGTCTTAACTAAACTGACAATATTGATAAACTTGGTTTAACAATGGTTGAATGATATAAGTAATCTCTTTAAGCCCTTTTGCCGGTATAAATCGTGCCAGGGAAGTTGAAAGTCCTTCTCCCTTAAACGTGGTACAAAAGTCTTTCAAACAAATACCAAATAGTTATTCTAAACATAGTTAACGTTAGTTTGCGACGAATTGTATTAGATATTTAATATATTACCATTGATTTAGAGGATAGTATATATAATTTTCATAAAAGGCTTCATTAATCCTTTTAAATCATTGATTTGTTTTTAATTCGCAATCATTAAATTTACACAAACCTCTAAAAGGGTTAATAAAACACAATACTACTCGTAACATCATAAATTTTCAATGAGTATTGAAAAATTCTCATTACATTCGTGTTTTTTTCTTTTTATTACTACTTTTTCTGTTCTTCCTTCTTTAAACAAAGAATAATTAATCATTGATCAGAACCAAGCAATTTTATCAACATGACCAGAGATACACAGTGTGATAAAAAAAATTGATTGTGAGTTTAATAAAAAAAAAGAAGCAAAACAGCAGAAAAACACAAGTGTTGGTTGGTAGTTGAGTTCTTGCCATCATCAACAGAATGCAACAACAACAGTCGAGACAGAGACTGATAATTTTTTTTTTATTAGCTTCCGGATTAGCAAGAATTGCATGCAAGTATCTGTGTGTGTTGAAACTGCACATACTTAGATACTTGTATGAAACAGAAAAAAAAAACAGAAAACTAATATGTGTATTCAACACATAAAGAAAGAAATTAAATAAAAATGTTTGTTAGAGAACCACCACACAGCGATACAACATAACACTTGTTATGCCGCTACAAGTGTTTTGTTGCTTCAAGTGTTCCATCAGCTTGAGTATATTTTACTCTTCATACATTTATGTAGTTGCATTAAACAAACTAAACAATACACATTAATATTTTCAATCTTTATTATTATTGACTTTGTTGAGTCCGTCATCATGACATCATATAGAAAATGAGAAAAACAACAGACAATGAAACATGAGTGTTTGAGGCTACTGTGACTGGTATATATGTATCTTTTGCTGTTTCATGCCGTCAGCTTTTAAACACGTACTAGTCTCTGGATTAGTGCGTTTAGACCATGGATTATGCCACTTACCAGTGTTTAATATCTTTGGTGGTAAAAATGTTAAATTAATGTTGGCATATATCGTATATTAAAAACACGTATTATGATGGTAGGTAGTAGTAATGGCAAATATATGTAGTTTCATGTTAATCATTAAGCACAGTGGGCTAGACGCTATAAATGAAAATTATTTTTGCATAGAATCATTACTTGCGATCCATTACAATAAGCCGAAGCGAAAAGCTACGTACACACAGTTGTCAGATTGTACAATATTGTCAGCAAAAATGTTCAGAAAACAATGGCATCATTGTCAGATAAATAATTTCTATTTGCAACACTGTGCATATGTATTTAAAATAAACGAAAGTGAAGCAACCGTGTGAACGGACAATTTTTGTTGGCAGATAAATTTATTGTTTAGCAATTGTCTAAACTGACAATTTACCTTTTGCTAATAAT
Source organism: Calliphora vomitoria (assembly GCA_942486065.2). Classification (NCBI taxonomy): domain Eukaryota; kingdom Metazoa; phylum Arthropoda; class Insecta; order Diptera; family Calliphoridae; genus Calliphora; species Calliphora vomitoria. The sequence goes on from OW818032.2 coordinate 49,518,863, forward strand.
ATTTCATTGGCAGTACATTGGAAGATCTGACAACATTGTAAAATCTGACAATCGTGTGTACGTAGCTTCATATGTACGTGGCTTATGTATCTGACATTGGCATCATTGTGAAGCAACCGTGTGACTGACAATATTTATTGGCAGATAAATTTATTGTCTGACAATGAAATTGTAAGGTTTTCTTACAATCGTCTAAACTGACAATTTACCTTTTGCTAATAATATTTAATTGGCAGTACATTGCGAGCACATTGCCAGATCTGACAACATTGTAAAATCTGACAACCGTGTGTACGTAGCTTATGTAAAGCCCGGCCAACCAGTCGAATTCCCTGTATATGGTGGGAGCTAAGGGGTCCTATCTATTATGAGCTACAGAAATCAGACCAGACCATCACAGGGAACCTATACCGAACGCAACTGATTCGTTTGAAGCGAGCATTGCCCGAAAAACGCCCAGAATATTCGGCCAGGCATAAAACCATAATATTCCATAATGACAACTCTTGACCACATGTTGCAATACCTATTAAAGAGTATTTAGCATGAAGTGTTTGGGTAGTTATGCCTCAAACGCTTTATTGTCCAGAACGTGCCCTGTGCGAGTACTATTTGTTTCGATCGATGCAGAACGCTCTCTCTGGGACACGCTTCACTTCAGAACAGAGTATTCGAAGTTGGATTGATTCGTTCTTGGCCTCAAAAGATGAGCAGTTCTTTTGGCGAGGATTCCATATGATGCCAGAAAGATGGAAAAAGGTCATAGCCAATAATGGCCTTTGAATAAATTTATATTGTACAAAATAAAAGCTAAAAATGTGACAAAATAATCCCGCATATTTAAGTCATGCAGCAATCGTGGGTCTTTTTATTCTCAAAATTTTTATATTGTTACGTATTAACCATTTTAAAACGTTGGTTTATTTCCTTTAAATAAACCGGATACTTTTGATTGCAAATAAAAGCAGTTTTATTAGTTTAAAATTTGTAACTATTTATTATTTATTCAAGTGTACAACAACAACAGTTCAAATAGTCACTCAGTGTCTTTATACACGTTTATCAATTCGCAGAAATGCACACAAACTTTATAATGTACAAACTCAAATGTACACGACAGTTGTTGTTAACTCTAACAGGGCCTATGATAAACTCACTCACGACTGCAACCTCTGCCACTATTTATACACGCGTCATCTTTCGTGAATCTTCTACAATGATTTTAACGGACAAACTAAAACATTCGAATTCTAGAGCCTTCGATGTTAATGTTAGCAGCTTAAACATTTAGTTTTGCCATACTTACAAACAATGCTAATAACCCCATGCTATCAACATTGTTGATAAATAGAAGCTTCTACAGATGGACGTGTTTAAAAAACGTGATGAATGTTGCAGGCAGTCGTTACAGACCTTTAAATTCAAATCGCTATTGCACATTCGTAACAATATTAATCATGGATCTTTATATTCTCATCACTTAAAATGAATTGATTTTTCTAAATCAAAACCACTGTGTTTTCGTGTAATATCTGCACTAAAATGTATGTACAGTGTGACAACAAAGCAGAGTTTAAACAAAATGGAGAAAAACTATTAAATAAATGTGATTCTATTCACATAAACATAAAAACAATCCCCAGTAAATTATTTTAAGTGAAAGAAAATTGTAGGAATTATTATTACTCTGCCTGTGCAAATAAAATAAATCATGATTATAAAACGTTTCCTTTATGTCTTCAAATCAAGCAAATAAATAAATAAAGAATGAATGAATGAGTAAAAAAAAACTACTGCAATTTAATAGAATTAAAAACAAATTGTTAAATCTCATTTACACTCGATACTCACTTGTAAGTCGAGAATGCATGTTTGAATGAATGAATGAATAAATGACTGGATAAATAATGTGTTTATACTCGTATTAGGGTATCCAAATTATTCGATTTTTCTTTTGTTCCAATAAAGCAAATAATTCGTATAAGAGATTTTGACTTGTACGAATCATACGATTGCATATTTTAAATTAATTGAATTATTCGAATGTCATCATTCCGTTTATAATTTCTACATTTTTCATTAGCCACCCCACAAAGTATATATATTCTAGATCGTTATAGATAGCGAAGTCGATATAGCCATGTCCGTCTGTATGTTGAAATCAACTTTCCGTAGCCCCCAAATAACTTACAAACATAATTGATACATCAGTATATCGGGAATTCTTCCGGCTCGGTCGCTTTTTAAAATCGAGAAAATCGGCCCACAAATGGCTGAGATATAAGGAAAAAACAGGGACAACCTCGATTTTTGATCTATATCTGGATTACTAAGTCATTAATATGATAGATATTTCGAAGTTCATTATTTCATTGCAACGATTTATATAAGGCTATAGTAATTTGGACCTACAATAGGTCAAAATCGGGAAAATTATTTTTTAACCAAAATATTTTTTTTTTTCAACAAAAAAATTTTTTTATAATTTTTTTTTTACAAATAAATTTAAAAAAAAAAATTTTTAAATTTTTAAAAAATTTGGAAAAAAATTAAAAAAAAAATTTAAAAAAAAAAATGGAAAAAAAATTAAAAAAAAAAAATGGAAAAAAAATTTCAAAACAATTAAAAAAAAAACAATTTTGAAAAAAAAAATTTTTAATTTTGAAAAACAATTTTGAAAAAAAAAAAAAAAAAATAATTTTGTTTACCTAAAAATATTTAAAACGTTTATTTTAAAGTATAATTCGGCGAAGGGTATATAAGATTCGGCACAGCCGAATATAGCTCTCTTACTTGTTTTTTTATCATTAATAAAAAATCTCAGTATAATTTCATGGATACCCTATTATATACCCTGAGATTTGAAAATGAAATTGTATTTGTTGTACACACATCAGGAGGAGATTGATTCATTGAACTTGTTGTCGACTTCCTTTGAAACTAAATGTGTTTATTTGATTACCTGGGAATTGCTTTGTGTTTTTTTTTTTTAATTCTGTTTAAACAAGTTAAGACAAAAAAAAAAACAAAACAATTAAATTTTAAGTTTTATAACCAACACGTTTTTTAAATACACACATCCATACCATACGAGTACATTAAATTAGCTAAATTTTTAATATGTCCGTCATTATATTTTTAGGCTTTTAGGCGAGAAGTTTTTTTATATTTTATATGACAAATGAACTTTAGAGTTCAATTTACAATGCCACAATAAATTAAAAAAAAAATCCTTGTAAAAAGTTTAAAAAAAATACTGGATATCTACCGAGTTCATTAATAGAGATTTTAATTAAGTGAACACACCTACAATAAGTGCATACTTATGTATATTTTTGTATGAAAACATTTTGAATTAAATTAACATTATTCAATACATATTATGGACAGAAATTGAAAATAAAATCCAAAGAAGCGAAACAGATATACATATAAGGAGTGAGATCGAAAAAATCTTAACATACATAAATATTAATAAAAAAGAAACCACTAATCCTACAGTTTTATTTGATTGAAATTATTATTACAATTTACAAAAAAATATTATTTTTATAGTTCTAATCAATGGTGATGAATTTATGAACTTTTTACGGAAACCCTTCCATTAAGGTTTTTATAAAGCTTTCTGTCACTTTGTTCGAACACGTAGTCCGTTTAAAATCTACCACACTTTTTGGACACCTCTTTTGTGCTCTTCAATTCTCTTTTAACAAGAGCCCAATATCTCTCCACTGTCCTTAGCTCCAGGCAGTTTGGAGGATATTCCTCTCTTGTTACAAATTCCACATTATTGGTCTTGTACCACTCATGACCTTTCTTACCATAGGCTGCCAAATCAGGCCATAAATAAGTGGACACATTAAGAAGTCTTATGAATGGAAGCAGCCTCTTTTGTAAACATTTCTTGATGTAAATTTCGGTATTTATAGAGCCCTTTTGCCGCAACTGCTTATTGCTTGCCATGCCAAGAACTTTTTGGGAAAATTTTCAGCTTTTGGGTCCTAAAATTTTTTTTACAACATTCCCTCGAGCATCAGCAACATAAAAATATTGACCCAGAAGCTGCGAAAAATGTTTCAGAACATACGTTTCGTCATTCATTATGCTGCAGGCTTTTTTTTTTTTTTTGTATAAAGTTTGACTACAATTTCCGTGCTCAGTCTTTGGCCTCTAAATTTTTAGCAGCGTTCCTGTCAGGAATTTTTTGACCCTTGTATGTTTTTAAACCTGCATTGGCTTTAACTTTTCGTACCAAATAGTCCAAGTACAGAGCTAACCGGACTGCTTTCCTACCGGATGTGTTGGGAGCTATTTTGAAAATGCTTTCTATTTTTTTTTGCTTTAGAAACATCATGTGGACCATTCCTTCTACCTGAATCTGGTTTTCTTTCAACTGAAAAGTTCTCCCAATACTGTTTAATAACATTGGAAACAGTTTGACGGCAGACCTTTGATTGTTTTGCCAACTTTTTCTAGGACCAAGTTGGGTTTTGTTGAAAATATTTAATTATTTTTAGTACGCAATTTTTTCTCGTCACTATTTTTAATCAGATTAAAAACAAATGAACATAATTGACATTAAACATAATAACTGACATACTTTTCAAAGGTAACTTGATGAAAAAAAAAATTAAATAATACTTGAGTTAAACGTCTTAAGGAAAAACGTGTGTTAAGGTTTTTTCGAAAACACTCCTTAATTTAGTTTCCTTTTAAAATTAATGAGATTTTGAGAGCCTCATTCATCGCCTTTTTAATTACCAATTGTTTTAATTTAGCTTAATTTCTAATATTAAGCAACGCTGCACTTATTTCCTTTGTGCTCTCAGTAATTAATAAAAAAATTTTAAATATATCGACTTGTATTATGAAAGAGTCCAAGTAATACCTAATTTATAAGAAAAAGTTTATTTAGTAAAGTCAGATTCACAGTAGGATAATATGACACCATCTTCATCATCTCTTAAATTTGTATTTCTTTACTTTCCTCCATTTTGCAGAGAGAGGAGAGTGCTTTAAACCTATCAATGTGTATTGGTGGTGCATAGCAAATATGGTCGTAGAGGGTCTTAAATTTCATGTACATCAGTAGTTTGGTGATGTTTTTGTGCTACAGCAGTGGTCGTCATAAAGAGAACGTGAGTCATGGATTATTAGAGCTCGACGGAATATTCAGTTTTGGTATCGGATTAGAGCCCAGATATCTTTCGAAGTGAAATCTTGTATAAATTTATCAAAAATACTTTCGAAAATTTTGGTATTGAAAATCAGTTTTATATTAACAACTAATGTTTTCAAAAGTTTCACAATTTCATAACAACAATCTTAATCTTTCAACTTGAAATCAATCAATAACAAAAAAAAAAAAAAAAACGTTTTTCACAATAACAATAAAAAATTCACAACAGCCAATGGACAATTTTTTTAAAACAATATTCATGATTTTCTGATTCCAAAAACATGCTCTTGTACAAAAGTTAAAACGTATACTTCTAAAATAAATTCAAATTTACTGGGATTTAAAAAAGGGGTTATACTTCTTAGCATTCGCAAAACAATATAAACTTCTGCAAGAAAGAAAACTAAACCCAAAAAATATATAAGAAAACAATTTAAAATGCATCATATATTACCATTATTTCAATATTTATTTTATTTTAATTTCTTAATTTTCTTCGCACAATAAGTTTTTAAATAGTTAGTAAACAATGGCATGAGTCAAGATTTGGGTAAATTTAAAAACCAAAATGATAAACGATTTTAATGCAGGATTAAAGCAATATTCGATTAATAAATCAGCAGTTTCAAAATTTATAAAAAAAAACTCAACACTTGGGAGGAAGGCCTCCTAAAACTACTTCAAGTCAAGATTATTTAATAGCAGAAAAGAGCATAATACAAATTCCCAAAAATTATTCCCCGGAAAGTTATCAATAATCTAAAATTAGAAATCACTTCTCGAACTATTAGTCGTAAGCCAAATGAGGTTAGTCTTGGTTGCCAAGGAACATTTCAACTGGTAGAGACTGAAATTGAATACTGTTCTCTTTTCACATTCAAATGCAATGTAAGAGAGATGGAAGAACATTTGTAAGGCGGCTGAAGGGAAAGAGACTATACCCCAATTACACAAATAAATCAGTCAATTTTGGTGGTGGTAATTCATATTATAAAAGATTCTATGACTGAAATTAGATACAAATCCATTTTAAACAATGTTATGTATCCAAACGCTGAGGGGAACATGTCGCTAGTGTCGAGATTCCAGCACGACAATGAATCCAAACACACATCTACGACGCTTGTAACCGAGTGGTTACAATCCAAGGAGGTACATGTTTTGAAGTGGCCTGCCCAATCACTAAATCCTTACTCCATAGAAAACTTATTAGAAATTGTATATTGCAAAATAAGCTCTCAAACATACTGGACGCCCAGTTGAGTTCTCTACAGCCGTAAGAAATGAAAAAATTCGCGAAATGGTGTTGTGCGAGAGATTGTGAAAGCCATATACATCTCACATGGTTCATTGATTTAAATTTAGAATGATGACTTGGGTATGAGAAAACTTTTCGCATTTGCTTACAATCGATTGCCTTTGTGCAATCGTGTGACAACTTCGCTGGAGTGTTTGACATTGTTCAACCGCAATAGCGGCGTTTCGTAATCGATGGATCCAACACAACACACCATAGACCAAACAGCAAAACAGTGGGTTTCTCTGGTTGAATCGGTCATCAAATGTTTATTTTGATGACCTAGACAAATCTTATTTTTGGGAAGGAATAAAAAAAAAATTGGAGAAACTTTGGACAAAGTGTATACAGCTCAAAGGAAAAATAAAATAATTTCCTTTCCAAAAACCTATGTTTCATTCAAAAAGTCACGGACTTTTGAATAAAATACTAAAAATACACAATTTTTTTTTTTTGGATTTTTCATTAAAACTTTTAACCCAAATATTATTTGATTTTATTTTTTTGATCAAGTTACCTTTGCAAAACATGTCAGTTATTATGTTTAATGTCAATTATGTTCATTTGTTGTTAATCTGATTAAAATGAGTGACCAGAAAAAACTGCGTACTAAAATTATTAAATATTTTCAACAAAACCCAACTTGGTCCTGCAAAAAGTTGGCCAAACAATCAAAGGTCTGCCTTCAAACTGTTTCCAATGTTATTAAACAATGTAGGGAGAACTTGTCCGTTGATAGAAAACCTGATTCAGGTAGAAGAAATGGTCCACATGATGTTTCTAAAGCCAAAAAAATAGAAAGCATTTTCAAAAGAGTTCCCAACACATCCGGTAGGAAAGCAGCCCGGTTAGCTCTGTACTTGGACTATTTGGTACGAAAAGTTAAAGCTAATGAAGGTTTAAAAACATACAAGGCTCAAAAAGTTCCTGAGAGAGCACGGAAATTGAAGTCAAGTTTTATAAAAAAAATATTCTTACTGCATAATGGATGACGAAACGTATGTTCTGGCAGATTTTTCGCAACTTCCTGGTCAAAAATTTTATGTTGCTGATGCTCGAGGGAATGTTGAAGAAAAGTTTAGGACCCAAAAGCAGACAAATTTTCCCAAAAAGTTCTTGGTATGGCAAGCAATATGCAGTTGCGGCAAATAAAGCCAATCATTTGTTACAACGGGCTCTATAAATACCGAAATTTACATAAAGGAATGTTTACAGAAGAGGCTGCTTCCATTCATAAGACTTCTTAATGTGTCCACTTATTTTTGGCCTGACTTGGCATCCTGTAACTATGGTAAACAAGCCCTTGAGTGGTACAAGAACAATAATGTGGTATTTGTACCAAGAGAGGCAAATCCTCGAAACTGCCCGGAGCTAAGGGCAGTGGAGAGATATTGAGCTCTTGTTAAAAGAGAATTGAAGAACACAAAATAGGTGTCCAAAAGTGTGGTAGATTTAAAACGGAGATGGACTAGCTGTTCGAGCAAAGTGACAGAAAGCACTATAAAACCTTTAAAGGAAGGATTTCCCAAAAAGGTTAAAAATTTCATCACTAGTGATTGAAACTATAAAAATATTTTTTTTTTTTTTAATTAAATAAAAAAAATTAAAACTGTAAATTTAGTGGTTTCGTTTTTATTAACATACATATATGTATGTTAAGAATTTTTCGATCTTACTCCTTAGTTAAATATTTGGAAAAGTTTCCATTGTATATGAACCACTTTCACAAAATCAAAACTTTTAAAAATTCTATGTTTTGTTTAATAAATTAAATTAAATCAAATTTATTTTTTTTTTAAAGTTCCACACAATAGCAACCCAAATGAGCCATACATGACAATATGAGGGTTAAACGCAGAGCGCAGTAAAAATAAATTTTAAAAATAAATATAAACAAGAAAATAATAAGAAAAACTAACCTTGATAATACTAAGAAATACCTTGCGGTGACAATTATCCTTACAATCCTCAATCATAATGATAATTATAATGACTGGGTAACGGAGGGAAAGAACGCCAACAGGTAAACAACAGGTAGGGGGGGGATGGAGCAGTTTAAAACAAAAACACTTTTAATTTTATAAAAAATTTCCAAGAATTTTAATAAATAAAAATAAATAAATTACACATTACACAAGGGGGAATTTTTTCAAGAACAACAAGCACTTGTTTTTTAGCCACAATATTTACATCATGATGCTGTGTGAATATTGCAAGCGATATTGTTGTTTGTTTTGTTTATTTCACTAGAATTATAAGCGGTTTTTTCTAAACTAGTTTTTAATCAATTTAAACTATTTTTCAAATCTCCTGGATTTGATTTTGAAACAATATTTGTTTTAATTATAACACAAAATTTTCATAACAAAAATGAAAGTTCTTTTTTTTGGTTTTGGTTTTTGTTATAAATATGCATGTAGTATTTTTTTTAAACAAACGATTTCTCTGTTAATTTTTTTTTTTTTTTTTGGAAAAAGAAGTTTTGTTGGTTTTTATCAGTTTTTTTATAACACTAACAAAAAAACTGAATTTAAATTTCTTTTAACACTTTACAACAAAAATTTACACAACGAGTGAAGCTAAAAAGAAATTTTTTATTTTATTTTTTATTTAATTTAATAACAATAATAAAACCACGAGATTTATTTTAATATTGTAAACTGAAGAGCAGTAAGTAAAAACACGATAAATACGAAAAAATCAAGCAAGCAGCTTCCGCAACTGTAACCGTACGTTTCGTTTAATGCCACAATAGACTATGGCTGAATCAACAAAACATTCAGACAGACACAGCCAGCCAGACCCAACCGACGAGCGAGCGCTGCCTCAAAAGTTCAGTTCAGCTGAGTTGAATCGAATCGAGTCAAAATCTAAAATAAAAAATGCGCGCCGTCGTAACACATTCAAAATTGTATGCAGAAGAAGAAAACAAAAAAAGCAATAAAAACAACAAGAAAGAAAAGTACAATAAAACAAACAAAATGAACAACATACATATGTACTATTGCCAAACACACAAACTTACGCACAAATGTGTCTGTCTGTCTGCTCGTATCATTAAACAAAATGAAAAAAAAAATAGTAGCAACAAAAACATTAAAACATCATCAACATCAAGAAGAATGAAATGGTTGAAGCAGCAACAAACAACAACATTTAGCAGCAGCAGCAGCAACAATTTTATTTTATGTATTTAACTAAAAATTATTTCTACTCGTCTCACTGTGCGTCCGTCTGTCTTTCTGTCTGTCGGTTTCTTAGTACATTAATAATAAACCAAAATTAATCACGAGAGAAATGTAAATATGGAGAAATATCATAAAGAAGAAGAAAAACTAGAGAATGAGATGAAAAAAAACTGCAGCCAGAATTGGGGATTTATGAAAAAAAAAAACGCTGCTTTAGAGATCCATAACAAAATCAACAAAAAAAACTTCAACAAAAACATTAAATTGACGACTGCTTTTTATAACGCACTTTTAAATACAGTTCATTAAAATAAGGAATTCTTGGCAAATAGAAAATATTAAGTTGGTTTAACAAATTTACTTTAGCTCTTGACCAGCTTCTTTAGATATGCTTCAAACTAGAGTTTCCAAAAAAACCGAAGAATTTCAAAACCGCGGTTTCGGCTTTAAAAAATTTAAAACCGATCTGTTTCGGTTCGGTTTTGTGATAATTTAATAACTATTAAATCAGTTGATAATATAGGAACTGCTAAACAAATTTAAATTTCAAATTTGACGAGTGTTTACGAGGATAAAGGCAAATTGGTACTTTTTCTTTTAATGGTACCTTTTTAATGCTTCTCAGTAAAAAAAGATATAATCAAGAATAGAGTGCTCAATTGTATAAAGATTCAAAAAATGGAGAACTAAAGAGTACTTTTTCGTTCTTCAAAATGAATTTTCTATAATATTGAACATAGAATCAGGAAATTACTTTGAAATTTCAAACTTGACAGTGGTTTAAGTGGGGAAAATTTTTATTTTTTCTTCTAATGGTACTTTTTATTATAATAAATTATTTTACATATTGTATATATTCTGAGTAAAGAAAGAATCAAGGATAGAGGGCATAATGATATTGAGGTAACAGAAACTATTATTGAAATCTTCTATAATAATGAATCAATAAGCAGGATATTAAACACACATGATCCTGACTGAGTTAGAATATAAAAAATGGAATTGCAGGTACTTTTTCGAACTACTAGTACTTTTTAAATATTTTATAACGATGTACCTTGAAATGCGAATTCAAAACGGATAATTAATATTACTATTTCTTTATTGTAAAGGTACTTTTTTAATATTTTATAATAATAAACCTTAAAATTAGGCACAAATGATTCTGAATGAGTTAGAATTCCGGAAAGGTGATTATAGTCTTACCTTTCTTTTGTATTTTCTATAATACAATGATAATACAAAACATTACAATGAATCAATAAACATGAAACTAGAGACATGTTTTCCTGAATTAGTATTAATTTACAAAGGGAGACTTAAAAGTAATATTTCTATATTCCAATTGAGGCGGCGAAGCGCATCGGTCAGATAGTACTCAATACTTTTATCGGATATTTGAAAATGACTAAGACTTTGTTACAAAAATTTTGCATTATTTAGCCTGCGAAAGATAGCCTGCTACATCATCTGAAGCTATTGTTGTAATACAATTTAAAAAATTTAAACAAATCTTATGATATTTTTACCGATCTTTGTTTAAAGATATTGGATGAATAATTGGATGAAAAAGTTTGCTTCTCATTTCTAAATTTTGAATTTTTCTAGTGAAAATAGATTAAAAATGAAAACCGAAGAATAATTGTCGGTTTCGGTTTTGGTTAAAACCGAATTGGAAACTCTACTTCAAACGGTTCAGGCACCGAATGAACACATTTGTGTTCGAGTAGAAATTATCGCAATTTTCGTTTTTAAAAGGTGATTTTGTCATTCCGTTTGTAACACATCAAAATATTTGTCGCAGATCCACATTTGTATATAAGGACTGAGATCGAAAAATGTTTAACATACATATATGTTAATAAAAATGAAACCACTAAACCTACAGTTTTATTTGATTGAAATTATTATTACAATTTACAAAAAAAAAAAAAAAATATTTTTATAGTTCTAATCACTAGTGATGAAATTTTGAACCTTTTTCGGAAACCCTTCCATTATGGTTTTTATAGTGATTTCTGTCACTTTGTTCGAAGAGTTTGTCCATCTCCGTTTAAAATCTACCACACTTTTGGACACCTTTTTTGTGCTCTTCACTTCTCTTTTAACAAGAGCCCAATATCTCTCCAATGGCCCTAGCTCCAGGCAGTTTGGAGGATTTGCCTATCTTGGTACAAATACCACATTATTGTTCTTTTACCACTCAAGACCTTGACAGGATGCCAAATCAGGCCAAAAATAAGTGGACACATTAAGAAATCTTATGAATAGAAGCATCCTTTTTTGTAAACATTCCTTGATGTAAATTTCGGTATTTATAGAGCCCTTTGTAACAAATGGCTTTTTGCCGCAACTGCATATTGCTTGCCAAACCAAGAACTTTTTGGGAAATTTTGTCTGCTTTTGGGTCCTAAACTTTTCTTCAACATTCCCTCGAGCATCAGAAACATCAAAATTTTGACCCGGAAGCTGTGAAAAATCTGCCAGAACATACGTTTCGTCATACATTATGCAGCAGGAATATTTTTTTTTATAAAATTTGACTTAAATTTCCGTGCTCTGTCTTTGGCCTTTAAATTTTTAGCAGCGTTCTTGTCAGGAACTTTTTGAGCCTTGTATGTTTTTGAACCTGCATTAGCTTTAACACTTCGTACCAAATAGTCCGAGCACTGAGCTAACCGGACTGCTTTCCTACTGGAGGTGTTGGGAGCTCTTTAGAAAATGCTTTCTATTTTTTTGGGCTTTAGAAACATCATGTGGACCATTCCTTCTACATGAATCAGGGTTTCTATCAACGGACAAGTTCTTCCGGTACTGTGTAATAACATTGGAAACAGTTTGAGGGCAGACCATGTTGGGTTTTGTTGAAAATATTTAATAAATTTAGTAAGCTGGTTACACATTTTAATCAGATTAACAACAAATGAATATAATTGACATTAAGTACTTGATAAAAAAAAAAACAAATAATACTTGTGTTAAAAGTTTTAATAAAATACGTGTGTTAAGAATTTTTCGATGTCAGTCCTTATAAAGTAAAGTAAGAGGAAAATCGGGCACAAATGTTTCCCTAGTCTCCATACAGGGTCCCCCTCAGAAAGTTACTTAAACATTGAAGTGATGAAATTGGACATAAACAAGTTTTATATGAACCTAAATCTTTCTACCAACTTTTGTGAGGATAAATCCATAATTTACCCTACCCCCCATATAATCCCTATATCAGACAAATATTTCATTGTCACATAGTGGACCAATCGATTGTTGGGTTTATTAAGAACCATCTTAAATATCCAATCTAAATGGGAGCTTACAGGATCTCTAGTATTAGCAAAAGAGGAGACCTCGAGCCATTTCGATGAATACCACAGATGCTCCATTAGGACGAGATAGTTAGTAGTAAAGTAACCCAAATATGTGTCCGAAATGTCTAACTCAAGTCATTTGGATGTGGTACCACCGGCCACTCCAATAAATCGTAACAGAGTACATTTTCAATGTGCTTTGATGATATAGATCGCTCAATTCATTTGGAAAATTCCTCACAAAAATAATGACTGGTTCCCATATGTTTACACATGGAGTTAGAAGGCCAGAAATTACGTGACACTATTACATTTGTAGCAACAATTCGTCAGCAAATCGATACTTTTACCAGTTAGCCGCCGATAATAGAGGAAAGTTATGATAAGCGGGTTTTTGTAAAGTTCATTCTAATCGAATGGGATATGTCAGAAAAGAACAACCACGAGGACTCAGTGCTGAATTGGGTCTAGGTGTTAAATGTGTGACCGCTATAGCATACTGTATTCGTTGTCATTTCTCATGGCATTATCGCACGCATGCATTTAGTTAAGCTCCATATTCCACCGTTGATGCACCATCTCCACTTTTGTGGAATTTTACCAAAACGGTTTGCTTAGAAAGTTGGATTTCATGAACAATAAAACTGCCGACTATGTGAACGATGTAGCGGTGACAGTGTCAGGGATTCGTTTGCATGATATCTTAATGAATGCAAGATATATTCACGCTACCCCAATTGAACTTTAATAAACTGACACTCTCGGATAGCGCAAAATACCTGGATATCATACTTGACAGATAACCATTTTGCAAATCCAGCATTCTTGCAAGAACATCAAAGGCCATGATAGCTATGTAAGTTTGCAGGAAGCCCATAGGAATGAGATGGGATATCAAACCCGGAAAGGTGAACTGGCTAATAAATGCGTTTACTAGATACTATTTAATGTAGTTTTTATATGGTGGGAGGCAATGAACAAGGTCTCAAACTGCATATTCTTCGAGAAGGTGTTAAGGAGAATGGCAGTTTTGATGGCAGGTCATGCTCCAACGAATTCGCATTATACTAAGTAGCGTAACTGAATCCCGGTAGATCTAATGGTCAGGAAATAGGAAACCTAGATCGTAAGGTCATGCCAGTATTATAGTATACAGAATCTTTTCGAACGTCGAATTCGTGATAGCAACCGAATTTGTTGCCAATCGAATGATGCGGTTGCACACATAGAATTGTTCTGTTCAATCAACAGAAAGTCAGTTAACAAAGAAGAATTTCGGTTGAAGCAACCAAACATTTGTTACTCCTTCTAAAATATCGTAGCCACAACTGTAAAATTCGGTCACTAAGGTAGAATCATTCGATTGGCAACAAATTCGGTTGCTATCACGAATCTGTTTTCTCTGTGTAGACATATTTACACTCGAGAAACTTCAGATTTTCAATTGCGAACGACACGGAATTAGAAGGGCCTCTCCATTTTCACGAACGACTCTACCGGACACTGTGAATTTGCTATGCTAGAAGACTGGGCTGTCAATAATGACTTTTGCAGGAGTTTCCATAATAAAGAAGAAGATGAAACTAGTTCTCACTATATCTGTCTCCGATACTAGCAGATCTTCGTACAAGGCTTTCTAAATTATTGGATATGGAGTTTGAATGCATTAAAGTCTATATTAGAAAGAGCAGACGTTTAATGGAATCAAACTGGGTAAATCCCGACGTATGATGACTTCGAATACGTAGAATGTGACTTCGTTTGTTTTAAATTGGCTGTCTTTTGCACCCAAAATTCCAAACGATACAGGATTTTCTCAATAACACATTTTTAAATGTAAAAGCAATTGAATTTTTTGAAGAATTAAATATTTCAAAACACTGCTAATCATCAAACAAAAAACCTTTGAACATCTTACAATACCAAACCAAAAAGAGAAATGAAGAAAAAAACACCAATAAAAGACAATCAGAAAAAATTGAGCGTAAAAAATCCCAAGCCAGAACTAAATGCATTAATAGCAAAGCATATAATGTTGGTAAGGAACAAAAAAAAAATTAATAAAAAAGAAACAACAACTGCCAACATAGACTTAAATAGCTAAAGGCTAAAATAATGATCCAATCTATCCAAACATTTTAGCCACATAAAAACCCCAGCAAATAAAAAAAAAAAAAAAAAAACCCAAACGAACCTTCTATTTTTAAAACAAAAACTACATTGAAATGAAAGCCAGAAAAATGATGGATCACTTTCAGCCATCCATCTACTCATTCTTAGTTTTCTTTGTTTGTTTCTTTCTTATACTTCTTTGAGATTAAGAAAAAGTTTACTTAGTTTTTACCACTAATACTCTGAAGTAACGATCTTTTGCAAAAAGGGTTTTAAACGCAGCTAAAACAATAAACCTGAAAAAAGAAACACATTATTTAAACGACTCTAGCTTTTCTACACTAGAAAAACCATACAGACGTGATGGTGGTGATCTTCTTGGTGCTGGATGAAGGAACAAAAAAAACCTACAAATATTGCAAATAAATGAAGCTGAAGCTGAATGTGTACAAAACTGTCAGTCACAGAAAGACGTGGAAATATAGAGTTTGTTGGATTTTATGTAAACAGAGCGAAACAAAGAAAGTACACTAAACGAAAAATGTTGGTTAAAAGACGACAGCTTCAGTAGACTATGAATAGATATATATGTATATAGATAACTCAAATAACCAAGAAAATTGGAGATCCTAAGACATCAATGCCTGATGATGTAACAAACAATGGTGTTAAATACTGAAAGGAATAGGAAAGAAGAAAGATAAAAAATGAGACAGAGTCTAATTAAGCCTATCCGAGCCTGTGTTGCAATATCTTGGTATACAAATTCGCTGGATGTATGACAAAGAAAGTACTTTTGTACTTTATAAATTCATGTTATGGAAGGCTGCTAATAAACAAACCTGGTGACTGTCACAAAGAAACTGATCGTTATCCGGCTTGGATAATGTGACGGATAACACTACAAGCTTTATACAAAACACTTTTCAAAGAAATTTGCAGATTAAAGTAAGGTTCGGTGACCAAAGACCTTGAATAAGACGAACTAATATATAGAGTTTTGCTTCTCTGAAAGGAGTGAAGTGGATGAACTCAGAAATGCAGAAACTTTCATTTTTATAGAGAACCTAGTTCATCATAAATACGGTAGAAAATAAACTAACTATAAAAGTAGAAGTACACATACAGAGTGTTCAGGATTCTTTAATAAAAGGAAGAAAGAGAAGGGTATTCGGAGATTAGCTAACCTGCACAAGAAGTAGTTAACTCCACATTTTTAAAAATCAATGAAAAATTACTGGTTAAACAGCGAAAGGAAACTGGGAAGAAAAAACCCAATACAACAAGCGAATCTCTTGGAGGGTATATTACGGTTAGAACCATGACAAATAACAAGATAATCGACATATAAAGCATGGATGAATCAAGTAAGGAAACCGAATTTTTAAACGCTTTCATGAATGCGACGAAATTTGAAGAACCAATTCTTTTCCAAGTGTTTCCGGTTTCGACCTGTGTTTGGTGACATGGAAACAGGAGACATTTTCCGAACGTTGCTGCCGCTAGGGGCAGTGGTTGACCGTCTGGTGATTGGCCGTCCTATATCTTGTCGTCCGTACAGCGTAACAACTCCCAGAGCTATTAAAACTGTGGGGAATCGAGTTCAAAAAAATTCATTCCGGATGACGAAAACAATGTATACATCAAAGGTATCCATTTCTCTCATTTTTAAATATGACTTGAGACTTCAGGCTTCCAAATACATACCGGATATCTACTTGCGGCGGCTCTGAAGCAGAAACACAAGTCAAAATAGTAATGCACATAGGAAAATTCCATTTACAAATGAGAAAATGTTCACGGTGGAGCAGTTTTTCAATTAAGAAAATTACAGAGTCTATGATACGTCATCTCGACAAGAATCGGAAGTAGTTCCTAGGGTGCACTCTTCTATGTTGGTATGGTGGGAATTCACATATGATGGGAACACAGACCACCCTAAAAGGTGGCTTTATCCATACAGTGTGGACAATTTTCCTATGAATTTGGTTCGTACCTTCAAAAAAATAGCTCAAGATCGGAAGGTTCACTGCCAAACTTTTTCAAAAGCCATTAAACAGTATAAGGAAGACTTGAGCATTGAAAGAAAACCTGGATCAGGAAGAATACAAGATCTAACGGATGCTGGTATGGCAAATGAAGTCGAACAACTGTTTTGAAGAGCACGGAACACTTCTATCAGAAAAGCAGCTCGTAAATTTAAATAATCTGATTCTTTTATGAGCAGAGCCAAAGCTAATTCTGGATAGAAGATCTATAAAGTTCAGAAAGTTCTAGATCGCAAAGCAGTAAAGAACTTAGAAGCAAAAGAAAGAGCGAAAAAATTTTATTTAAAAACAAGTAAGATTGTTTTTAAATAAAATTTGCACTTTAAAATAAAAATTTTAAATATTTTTTTTTTTCAAAATTTAAAAAAAAAAAAATAATTTTTTCTAAATCGTTTTTCAAAATTTAATTTTTCTTTTTTTTTTTGAAATTGTTTTTTTTTATTTTTTTAAATTTATTAGTGAAAAAAAATTTATGAAAAAAAAAATTTTATTTTTTTAAAAAATTCGGATTAAAAAATATATTTTTCCTGATTTTGACCCATTATAGGTCCAAATTACTATAGCCTTATATAAATCGTTGCAATGGACTTTGAAATATCTATCATTAGATATCCATATTGTCTATATTAATGACTTAGTAATCCAGATATAGATCAAAAATAGGCCAAAAATTGAGGTTGTCCCGGTTTTTTCCTTATATCTCAGCCATTTGTGGAGCGATTTTCTCGATTTTAAACAGCGACCGAGCCGGAAGAATTCCCGATATATTAATGTATCAATAATGTTTGTAAGTTATTTGGGGTCTTCAGAAAATTGATTTCAACAGACAGACAGAAGGACATGGCTTAATCGACTCCGCTATCTATAAGGATCCAGAATATATAAATTTTATAGAGCCGGAAAATTATATTGTGGAAATTACAAACGGAGTGACAAACTTATATATAACCTTCTCACGAAGGTGAAGTGTATAAAAATACACCTGTTGTGTGATTTTGTGTGTGCAAGATGAAACATATGTACTGGCAGACTTTGTACAATTTCCGGGTCAAGATTTGAATGTGGCTGATGGACGTGGTAATGTTTAAGAACAATACCGGACAAAAAACTAACAAAATTCCACAAGAAGTTTCTTCTATTTGCAGTTGTGGTAAAAGAAGCCAAATATATATTACGGAGTGTCCACAAAAACGGCATTTACATTTCATAAAACAGAACAGAGAGCCTTCATATTTCTAGACCAATTTGGCATCATGCCACTATGGAAAAAATGCACTTGAGAGCTATTCAAACAATAATGTCAATTTTGCACCCAACTGTCCAGAAATTCGGCCTGCGGAAAGGTATTGGGCTCTTGTAAAAAAAGAATTAAAGAAAACAGGAAAGGTATCCCAGAACATGTCGTCCAAAAACGTAATGGAAAAATAATATAATTTTATTTTGAAATCTTCTTCGATGGTCGGTATAAAAATATTCCTACATAAAACACTTTTCTATTCAAGATGAAGATACAATATGGAATTAAGAAGAAGTCCACCAAAGGACTGAAATATCTTCTAAAATTAAGATGATTAAATCGGAAGTTGGTAGTTTCTACAGAAAGTTCCGGTTTCTGAAGGTTTATTGTTTTTATTTCGCCCTGAAAACTCGTTTTAAGTCGGACTCTAAAAATCAGTGTTGAATGCTTGAAACAAAATCATTTAGCCAAATTATATGAAGAAAATATCACATTGACATTTTTTTTTTTTTTGTATTAAAAAAATTAAAAGCACCTCAAACCTCATCAAACTTATGGACCCAGAAATAGCAAGTTGCTAGCAATTAAAAAACAAACATTTTACCCACATTTTCCTATGAGTGTAACGCACGTCAAACTTTAATTATGTTCGTTAGTTTGTTTGTCTGCTTGTTTGTGTGCCATCGTAGAAGTGGAAGTAAAAGTTCGTTAAACTGACAATGGTTTTCATTGGAGGTTCTTTACAACAGCAACAACTATGCACAACAGCTATTAGTAAAACAAGCTTCAAAAACATTTATAGTTTTAAAAGAAAATATAAAAAAAACTTACTTACTTACAACTTTTAAAAACAACAAAAAAAAAACACAGCAGTAGTTTTAAAATCTACAATAATAATAAAAAAACAAAACTGGGAAAAAGGGTTGCCACAACCAGCAAGTTGAAAAAGGGTACATGACGTTGACTTTTTCCTATGAGTGAGAGGAGCATAAAAAGGGAGAGAAGGAAAACAAATACTTAAGGTAAATAAAACTCAGGAGATTATTTAGTGTGTGTGCGTTTGTGTTAATTAAGTCAAAAAATAATAATAAAAAAAATGCGCAAAAAAAGCAATAATAAATTTATTTTTAAATGTATTAACAAAACAACAAAAAAAAGCAGAAAACAAAAGTTAAAAATAAACTTACAAACCACAAGAGTTAATGATAGTGATCATTATTATTATCATATTCATGATCATCATTACGTGTACATACATACTATGATACGAAGAAGTACATATGTTCAACTAAGCCAACGAGTACGTATAGGTTTCATATACACTCATACAATAACAAAAATAAGACAGTGGGACAGATTAAAAATAGCTGTAAGTTTTACAAAAAATTATTAAACCTAGCTTTATTTATACATATAAATGATCGGTTAAAACTTTAACTAACACTGTCTACTCTAACCAGTTACTAGTAGCCCATTATGTCTATGATTTTCTTTGCCTTCGTCCCACTGTTCACACATTAAAAACAATATTTACTTAAAGTATTAAAGTGTTGTACTTTATTTTTTTCTTTCTTTAAATAATATTAAATTAATGAAGAAAAAATGTGTAAAAAAAAATTTAATAAAAATTTCACCATTAATAAAATTAAATAAATGTTTGTTGTTTTTATTTAAAAAAAAAAAAGAAAAAATAACTTGAAAAATAAAATTTCTCTGCTAATTTCGGTAAAGCAGTTTTTATTGTTGTATGTACAGATAGACCAGCATGTGGGTATGTATCGTTCATTTGGCATAATTAAGGTAATATGAACAAATATAAACAATTCTTTTTTTGTCAATAAATTTTATAATTCCCCACCATCATTGTTATTGAGGAGCATCTTCAATAATACATATTAGCAACATGTTTACAAGCCCTGTAAAACCACAACAACGAAAAAAAAAACGGAGGATAAACAAACTTTCTTTATGTCGAGACAATTTATATGGGGATTTATTTTGACAACACAATTAACCCTAAATAGAGTATAAGAGAATTTTTGGGTCCTAGTGCTAAGCTAGTTTTTTTAAACCAGAAGTAAACAATGATTTAGTTGAATAGTTGTTAGAAATTTCATCAATCTTTCGCTTAAAAATTAGAATCCAAGCAACTTGTGAAATTCACTGTTTTCTTGAATATTTGGTTCAAATCTAAGCAACTTCTAACTAGAAAATATGTTTAGAATCTAATTATACCCTTCACCATGAGTGACAGGAGTATATATAAGTTTGTCATTCCGTTTGTAATTTCTACATTTTTCATTTGAGACCCCACAAAGTATATATATTCTGGATCGTTATATATAGCGAAGTCGATATAGCCATGTCCGTCTGTTCGTCTGTATGTTGAAATCGGTCGCTATTTAAAATCGAGAAAATCGGCCCACAAATGGCTGAGATATAAGGAAAAAACCGGGACAACCTCGATTTTTGACCTATTTTTGATCTATATCTACTAAGTCATTAATATAGACAATATGGATATCTAATGATAGATATTTCAAAGTCCATTGCAACGATGTAATTGTTGGACCTACAATGGGTCAAAATCGGGAAAATTATTTTTTAACCCGAATATTTTTTTTTACCAGAAAAAAAAATTTTTATAATTTTTTTTTTTTTAAAAATTTGGAAAAAAAAGATTTTTAAAT
Organism: Calliphora vomitoria; assembly: GCA_942486065.2. NCBI lineage: Eukaryota > Metazoa > Arthropoda > Insecta > Diptera > Calliphoridae > Calliphora > Calliphora vomitoria. Next base: position 49,539,919 of record OW818032.2, read on the forward strand.
TTTGAAAAACAATTCGAAAAATTTTTTTTTTTTTAAATTTTGAAAAAAAATTTAATTTTTTAAAATTTTTATTTTAAAGTACAATTGGGTGAAGGGTATATAAGATTCGTCACAGCCGAATATAGCTCTCGTACTTGTTTATAATTAGAAAGGCTGCATACAATCTGAGCAACTTTGTTGCTCAGCAACATTTTATTAGAAAACATGCTTAGAATACAAGCAATATTTTATTAAAACCAACATTTTACTAGAAAAGTTACTAAGGATCTAAGCAACATTTTACTAAGTAGATATGTTGCTAAGAATCTAAATAAAATTTCACTAGAAAGGTTTCTCTGATTTTTTTACAAAAAAAATTTCTTTGAAAATAAGCAACATTTTAATAGAAAAGTTACTTGGATCCTTATCAACATCTTACCAAAGAAACTGCTTAGAACATTTTACTAAAAAAGTTGCTTTGATTCTAAAAATTTTTTTCCAAAAATTTTTTTCTTTGAAAATAAGCAACATTTCATTAAAAAAGTTGCTTAGAATTTAAGCAACATTTTACTAGAAAATCAGCTTAGAATCTAAGCAACATTTTACCTGAAAATTTTTTTAAAATCTAAGCAGTTTTTTTTAAAGTTATTTGAAATCTGGGCAATAGATTACTCTAAATAACAGACTAGTCTATATTCTGGTCAAACAACTACATAATAATAGAGTAGACTAATTTCTTGTCTGGAAAATAGTCTAGACTTTAGTATGTTTAGTAAACTTGTCAGAGCAGTTTACTAGTTTATATATGGATATAGAAGAGTCTATATTCTTGCTATAGGTTCGTCTACAGTCTGGCTACAGACTCGTCTATAGTCTGGCTACAGACTCGTCTATTGTCTGGCTACGGACTCGTCTATAGTATGGCTACAGACTCGCCAACACTCTGCAGACTTGTCTATAGTCTGGCTACAGACTTGTCTAGTCTGGTTACAGAGTGGTTTATTGTCTGTCAGGAGTCGTCTTTAGTTTGCCTACTGAGTCGTCTATAGCCCGTATATAGGGCCTTTTATGTTCTGGTTGCAGACTCTATATCCAGGCTGCAGGCGCGTCTAGTCTGGCTACAGACTCGGCTATAGTCTGGCTACAGACTCGTCTATAGTCTGGATACAGACTCGCCAACAGTCTGGCTACAGACTCGCCAACAGTCTGGCTACAGACTTGTCTATAGTCTGACTACAGACTCGTATAGTCTGGTTACAGAGTGGTTTTTTGTCTGGCAGGAGTCGTCTCTAGTTTGGCTACTGAGTAGTCTATAGTCCGTCTATAGTCCGTCTATAGGCCCTTCCATGTTCTGGTTGCAGACTATATAGCCAGGCTGCAGGCACGTCTATAGTCTGGCTACAGACTCGTCTATAGTCTGGCTACAAACTCGTCTATAGTCTGGCTGCAGGCGCGTCTATAGTCTGGCTACAGACTCGCCAACAGTCTGGCTACAGACTTGTCTATAGTCTGACTACAGACTCGTCTAGTCTGGTTACAGAGTGGTTTATTGTCTGGCAGAAGTCGTCTTTAGTTTGGCTACTGAGACGTCTATAGGCTCTTCCATGTTCTGGTTGCAGACTCTATAGCCAGGCTGTAGGCGCGTCTATAGTCTGGCTACAGACTCGTCTATAGTCTGACTACAAACTCGTCTTTTGTCTCGCTACAGCCTCTTCTATAGTTTGGCTACAGACTCGTCCATAGTCTGGCTACAGACTCGCCTATAGTCTGGCTATAGGCTCATCTATAAACCGTCCATATTCTAGCTATAGATTCGTCTATAGTATGGCTACAGAGTCATCTATAGTTTGTCTATCAATCTTAGAAATATTTTACTACAAAATAAGCTTAGAAAAATTTTAGGGTTAACATTACCATATGTACTCTTAGCACTAAATATATAAAGACTATTAAAATCTCTTCATACTTAATGAAGTCATTTATCAAAAAAAAAAAAAAAAAAAAAAAAACTAAAATGTTCAGTTGCTGTAAAAGATTAACACACAAATTGAAAGTTTCAATGTTTTCAAAAAAAGATTTAATATTCCCCCCTTAAAAACAAAATAATAAATTTGTTTTCCTAAGAAGACGTAACAGTAAATTGTTAACAAATCTTTTAATTAGACAACTAAATCTGCTAAAGAATCTTAAATCTTTGGCTTGCACAAGAAGTAAGAAAAAGTCAAACAAATCTCCAGCTAATCTGTGGCAAAAGGTATGAGAGGAAAAAATAAACAAGATATATGAAATGGAAGAACATCTGAATTGGTTGGGTTGGTTGGTTAGATACAAGTATGTTGTGTTCTGATTAAACACACTCGAACACACAATAAGAATTTTGGCTGGAGGCCAAAACAGAAAAAGAAATACTTTTTTAATTATTACTATTGCAAACAAATACAAAGTTACTTTGTGCAATAATACAAAACAACAAAAGCAAAAGTCTTTAGCTAAACTAGGTTTATAATCACAATCACTGTGGATTCTTTTTTATTTATTTTTTTTTTGTAACTACTAATAGGTTTTTAAGCCAAATAATCATCATGAAAAATCGGTCAAACTCATCAACGTTATACTAAAATTCGGTCATGGTATCATGCTTTTACTGCTGCTTGCTGTTGCTTCCATAACTACTATTCCTACTGGTTTCTTTGGTCTAATGGATCTTTTTTTTTTTCGTCGTTAGATGTGGCATGGAGTGTGTTATATTTCTATTTAGTTGGATTTTTTTTTTTTTTGCTGTTTATTGTCAGTATTATTGTTATTTTAGTTCAGATGCTGTCATAAGCATGAAATGTCAAAATGAAAAACATATACAACACACATTCTAACTACAATGATGGATGACAGTTACAAGAGAAGGGAGTAGATGTAGTAGTATAAGGAGAACTCATCACAACATACTCATCACTCATTTACATTTTATGCTATGTTAAATTAATGTTAAAGATTTAACATAAATTAAAAAAACAACATGTAAAACATTCACTGAAACATAAATTCTAACAAGAGCAACAAATAAATCATAAGCTAGAAGAGAAGAGTTCACAAACAGCTACAAAATACATATAAAAAGATTTACATCCGTCAAATTAAACTAGGCTACATTTTCAAAAACAAACATTTACATAAAAAGAAATTTTAATAAAAAAAAAAAAAAATATTAAAGATATATCTATGATAACGCCTATTCTACAGAAAACACCAACTAAATATACTTTAAGAAACACCCTCGTATAGCAGTCATAACTGGGATTATTTCTTTAATCACTGAAAATCATTATAACAGTTTAAATTGTATCAAAATGTAACAAAAACAGCAAATTTCTAACCAGAGAAAGTTTACATTTTTATTTTTTTCTTCAAAACAAATGGAATTTATTTAATTAAAAGCCAATAATGTAGATTTAATTTAACATGTGAATATATTCACTTATACTTATTATAAAAAAAAAAAAATCTTGACACATCTTAAAGCTGAAATTAATCAATCATTTCTCTTAAATTCGGGAATTTTTTCCATTTATTCACATAATAAATGATTAATTAATTACACTGTGTTTAGAATACAAAATTTGAGAGTGACATCATAAATTGTTAATAAATATACAATAAATAAAAATATTTACACAAAAAAAAAAAAATAAATAAATAAAAATAGAAAACTAATGTTTAATGAAAAGTCATTAACATTTTGATAAAGCCAAGATTAAGTTAATATTAAAATAAGAAAAAAAACTACAAATTAATTTTAAGAATTATTAACACTGCAATAAAATCATATACAAGGTTTCCAGTAAAAAGTTGACTAGATTCTAAACAACAACTTTTTGCTAGAAAATTTGTGTAGATTCTAAACCATTTTTCTAGTTAAATCTTGCTTAGATTCAAAATATCGGAAATTCTTCCGGCTCGGTCGCTATTTAAAATCGGCCCACAAATGGCTGAGATATAAGGAAAAAAACTGGACAACCTCGATTTTTGGTCTATTTTTGATCTATATCTGGATTACTAAGTCATTAATATAGACAATATGGTTATCTAATGATAGATATTTCAAAGTCCATTGTAATTTGGAGCTACAATGGGTCAAAATCGGAAAAATTATTTTTTAACCGAATATTTTTTTTTAAATTTTTTCTATTACAAAGTTGCTTAGATTCTCAGCAACATACCAGATAAAAGTTACTTAGATTATCAGCAACTTTTGTATTAAAAAACTTAATAGATTTTCTGCAACATTTCTAGTAAAAAGTTGCTTAGATTCTAAACAACTTTTCTAGTTAAAAGTGTCTTCGATTCTCATTAACTTTTCAAGTATAAAGTAACTTGATTTGCAACGTTTCTATTAAAAAGTTGCTTAGATTCTCAGCAACGTTCCCAGATAAAAGTTACTTAGATTATCACCAACTTTTGTATTAAAAAGTTTATAGATTCCCAGCAACATTTCTAGTAAAAATTTACTTAGATTCCAAGCAAGTTTTCTAGTTAATAGTGTCATCGATTCTCAACCATTTTTCATATAAAAAGTAACTTGTGTTGCAGCTACTTTTATACTAAAAAGCTGCTTATATTCCAGCAACTTTTCTAGTAAGATTCTCAGCAACTTATATTCGAATCTACTTTTTTTAAATTTGCTTATATTCTCGATAACTATTTTAATAAATTGTTGCTTAGTTTCTCAGCAACTTTTCTAACAAAAATTTACTTAGATTCTCAGTAACATTTCTAGTAAAATGTTGCATAAAGTCTACGCAACATTTCTTGAAAAAAATTGATTGGATTGTCAGCAGCTTCTTTAGTAAAAGTAGCTGAGATTATAAAAAAAAAACTATTATATTAATAGTTGCATAGATTCTTAGTAACCTTTCTAGTAAAACGTTGCTTAGATTCTCAGCAATTTTTTTTTTCCTTTGAAAACAGTAGCTTATATTTCAAGTAACTATTGTAATAAAATTTGGCTTAGTAAAGTTGTTTTAACGTTTCTAGTAAAAAGTTTTTTTTAGATTCTCAGCAAATTCTATTGAAAATGTTGCTTTAATTCTTAGCACATTTTGTAGTAAACATTTTTTTAGATTATCTGGAAATTTTCTAGTAAAAAGATGCTGAGATTTTCACAAATTTTTCTATTAAACATTTTCTAGTAATTTCAGCTACTTTTCTAGTAAACATTTACTTAAATATTTCTAATAAAAAAAAAATACTTATAATAGAAACATCACAAATAAAAAGTTGTACAACTTTTCTTGTAAAATGTTGCTTGGAACCTTAGCAACATTTATGTAGAAACTAAAAAAAAAGCTGCTGCGAATCTAAGCAACATTTAGCAAAACAAACGTGTTTTTATTGAAAACCTTTCAAAGATTCTGAGCAATTATGAACAAATAATTACTCGCACTTAATAAAATAAACAACATTAATACTTTTTGTAGTGTTAAGCACTCATAACAACAATGACAGAGGGAAAAAAACGGTTGTAGCTTTGTAAGGGAAGTTTGGAAACAAGTGACTTTGTTGAAGAAGTGCTTTAAAAAAAAAATACATCTAAATGACAAAAGAATATTAATCATCAAATAGACAGAGTTTTATTTTTATTTTGACAAAGTTGTCGTCACTCATTCACTCGCTCACTCACTCGCTCGCTCACAGTTCATCAACCGACAAAATGTTGTTTGTATGCGAGTGAGTGGTAGATATTAAAACACCCAACAACAACTACAAACAGCGACAATTCATACAAAACGATAATTTATGAATTTATTGTTACGTAGTAAAATACCAGCAACAATAACACAAGAGCAGAGCAAAGAAAGAGTATGATATTCATAATTTAATACAACTACAACAACAACTACAACTACACAAACATATGTTTGTATGTAGATTTACTGATTTTGTTTAACAATTGATAAGAACACACACTTAACAAACAATTGCGAACGAATAATAAACAAAATAAATCTACAGCTCAACACATCCATATGTAGTAGAACGAACAACAACAGGCGGATGGAAGGTCGGACGGACGAACAGACAGACATACAGAGGTACAAGTCGCGTGTAATAGAGGAGTAGTCTACGATTGACAACAACAAAATGTTGCAAATCTATTGTTAATTCTTGTGCTTGTACGTTCTTAAGAATTAATGTTTTGGAATTAATGCAAATACACAAAATAAAAATTAAAAAAAAAATGTTTACAAACTGCAGCAATGACAAAAAACAAACTAAAGCTTTTCTTTTATAGACTTTTTAGCTCTCGGTTAAATACTATTCACTCAGTTGCACGAGCAAATGAACATCAGACGTTGGAGTGGTGGCACTTTAGCTGCACAATTTTCCAAATGACTGTTGACACACAAAAAAATAAAATAAAAAAAAAAAAAAACAGGCGAATAAACAACTCGCTACAAAGGAAGTTGTTTATGTTCCATGTTTTTGTTTTTAGTTTTTCTACTTCTTCTTCTTTGTAAACAATCGCTTATAATTGCTAAATATTTAATGTGTGCAAATATTTAAACACATTTGTATTTTTATCTCAAAATAAAAAAAATAAAAAATACTTTAGTTTTGTAAACATTAAATATTGTATTTTAAAACCACATTTTTTACATAGAAAAAAAATATGGAATGAAGTCATTTAAAATGAGCAACATATTATATTACACAAATTAATAATTTAATAGAAAAGTGTCAGCAACTTTTTCATGAAATGTTGCTAACAATGTGAGCAACATTTTACAAGAAAAGTTGCCAACACTCTCTGCTACATTTAACTAGATTTTAAGCATTTTGTTTCTATAAAAATGTTGCTGAGAATCTAAGCAACATTTTATTAAACATGTTGCTTGGATTATAAGCAACTTATCAAGTAATATGTTGCTTTGATTGCAAAAAATTTGTGTAGTAAAATCTAGCTTTGATTCTAAATTACACTTTTTGAAAAATGTTGCTTACATTCTTTTACTTACATTCTTTGCTTAAATTTTCAGCAACTTCTCTTGAAAAAAGTAGTATAGATTCTCTGTAATTTTTTATAGTAAAAAATTGCTTCGATTCTCAACAACTTTTCATGTAAAAGGTCGCTTGATTCTCATAAACTTTTCTATTAAAAATTTGTTTATATTCTCAGCAATTTTTTTAGTAAAATGTTGCCTTGAATCCTAGCAACATTTTTAAACAAAATGCTTAAATTATCAGCAAATTTTGATTTTACTTGAAAAACTTCTCTAAATCTAACTAAATATTTTACTATAAAAGTATCTAACAATCTAAGCAACATTTTACTACAAAAGTTGCTGACAATAGGAGCAACAGTTTATTGTAAAGTTGCTAACAGTTTAAAAAAATGTTTACTAGATGATGTGCTAAGAATGTGAGCATCTTTTTACTGGAAGTGTTGCTAACAATCTAAGCAACTATTTACTGGAGAATCTAATAATACTTTGAACAACTTTTTACTACAAAACATGCGAAGAATCAAAGAAACATTTTTTTGAAAAAAGTTGATATCAATCAAAGTTAAAAAAAATTGTATTATCAGCAAATTTTGATTTTAATTAAAAAACTTCTATGAATCTAAATAATCACCCCTATCGCGAATCAATATTTCACATGAAATATGTTCCCTTTTCCCATTTTTGTTCACGTGAAAAAATTCTTTATGTTGTGAAATTTGTAGATGGAAATAAAAAGTTCTTACGAACAAAATCAACTATTGTGAATGAATAGTTCATGGGAATATCACGATAGCAATTTTCTTTTCGAGGGAAATGGGAACATAAATTTCACATGTTATTGCCGATAGGGGTGAATATTTAACTAGAAAAGTAGCACACAATAGGATCAACATTCATCATGTTTATAAACACGTCCATTATCAACAATGTTGATAGGATGCGGTTATTGGTATTGTTTATAAGTGTGGCAACACTAAATGTTTAAGCTGCTAACATTAACATCGAAAGCTCTAGAATTGGAATGTTCAAGTTGTCCGTTAAGAACAATCTCGACTACTCGTATGTAGATGGCAGTGTGTATAAATAGTGGCAGAGGTGGCAGTCGTGAATGAGTTGATCATAGGCGCTGTTAGAGTTAACATCAACTGTTTTGTACATTTAAGGTTGTACGTTATAGAGTGTATGTGCATTTCTGCGAATTGATAAACGTGTATAAAGACACTGAGTGAATATTTGAACTGTTGTTGGTGTACGTTTAAATAAATAAACAGTTGTTACAAATTTTAAACAACTAAAACTGCTTTTTATTTGCAATCAAAAGTATCCGGTTTATTTAAAGGAAATAAAGCAACGTTTTAAAAAGGTTAAAAGCGTAACAATATTTTACTAGAAAAGTACCTATAATTTCAGCAACATTTTACTAGAAAAGTTGCTGACAATAGGAGTAACAGTTTATTGAAAACTTGTTAACAGTTTAAAACAATGTTTACTAGATGATGTGCTAAGAATGTGAGTATCTTTGCTGAAATGTTGCTAAAAATCTAAGCAACTATTTACTGGAGAATCTAATAACACTTTAAGCAACTTTTTACTACAAAACTTGCGAACAATCAAAGCAACATATAATTAGTTGCTTTGATTCTCAGGAAATTTTGATTTTACTTAAAAAACGCGAATCAATATTTCACATGAAAAATGTTCCCTTTTCCCATTTTTGTTTACGTGAAAAAATTTCCTAGGTTGTGAAATTTGTAGATGAAAAAAAAAGCTGTTACGAACAAAATCAACTATTGTGAATGAACAGTTCATGGGAATATCACGATAGCAATTTTCTCTTCAAGGGAAATGGGAACATAAATTTCACATATTATTGCCGATAGGGGTGAATATTTTACTAGAAAAGTTGCTGACAATAGGATCAATTATGTAAATATTGTAAAGTTGCTAACAGTTTAAACAAATTTTTAATATTTCAGATGCTAATACAGTTAGCATATTCTTACTAGAAAGAAAAGTTAAGCAATTGACCGACATTTTTTTTGAAATGTTGCTAATTGCTTGAACAGTTTTTCTATAGAAAAGTTGCTAACAATCTAAGCAACTTTTCATTTTAAAATCTAAAAAAACTTAGAGCAAATTTTTTCTTGGAAACATGCTAACAATCAAAGCAACATTTCACAGAAAAAGTTGCTAATCATAGCAACATACATATATGTTAAAAATCTACGCAAAATTTGTCTAGAAATGTTGTTTACCATGTGAACACATGATTTCTAAAAAAGTTTCTAACAATCTAAGCAACTTTTTACTAAATAAGATGCTAAATTTTTGATGAACTTTTTACTATAAAAGTTTATAAAATTTAAAACAACTTTTTACTAGAAATGTTGCTAACAATATATGCATAAAAGTTGCTAACAATCAAAGAAACATTGTCTTATAAAAAGTTGCTAAACATTTAAAAAATATTTGCTAACTTTTTACTAGAACAATAGTTAAAAAAATGCTGAGAATCTAAGCAACTTTTAACTAGTTAAGTTGCAAAGGATCTCAGCAACTTTTTATATGAAATATTGCAGAGCATATATGCAACTTTTTATATGAAATGTTGCTGAAAAACTATCCAGCATTTAACATCAAATGTTGCTGAGAATCTAAATAGATTCTCACATGAAAAGTTGCTAAGAATGTGGTTAACTAACTATCTAAGTTACATATTTACATTTTTTTTAGATAAATCACTAACAATGTGAAGAACTTTTTGAGCAATATTTTAACCGACAAGACAAAGCAACTTTCAACTAGAAATGTTGCAAAGGATCTCAGCAACTTGTTATATGAAATGTTGCAGAGGAAAACTATCCAGCATTTAACATCAAATGTTGCTGATGTTGCTTTATATGAAAAGTTGCTAAGAATATAAGAATTTTTTTAGGTTAACTATCTTAGTTACATATTAAAATTTTTAGATAAATTGCTAACAATGTGAAGATCTTTTTCTTAGAAAAGTTAACACTTTGAGCAACTTTTTTACAGACAAGTTGGTAACATTTAAAGCAACTTTTAATTAGTAAACTTGCAAAGGATCTCAGCAACTTTTTATATGAAATGTTGTTGAAAAACTATCCAACATTTAACATCAAATGTTGCTGAGTAACTAAATACATTTTTACATGAAAAATTTTCAAGAAATTAAGACATTTTTTAGAAAGGTTACAATTCTTCAAACAAAATGCTAACAATGTAAAGAACATTTAACACTTTGAGCAAGTTGGTAATATTTAAAGCAACATTTTAATATAAATGTTGCTAACAATATAAGCAACATTTCGCTATATATGTTGCTAACAAACTAAGCTACACTTTCTTAAAAAAAGATACTAAAATTAGAAGCAACTTTTTACTAGAAAACTAGTCAACAAAATCTGATTTTTTTTTCTAAAAAGACTGACAGCAACTTATTACTATATTAGTTAGCAACTTGTAATTCCTTTTTATTAAAAATTTTCTGCTACAATTTGTGACTGCTGCAATTTACTATATTAAACAAAAAATATAATATTTTAAAAATTTTTCCTGCATAAACAAGAAATTAAATTAAAAATTTATGGGCTTTATCCAGAAATCAATTAAATATGAAAACTTGTTTTGTTACCAAACCAAAGCAAAACAAAAATCTATTTATTTACAACCACACATGTAAATTCTAGAATTTATTGAAATAGTTGCTGGTTTTGTTCATTTTATCATCAAATGGGGAAAAATTAAATAATTTTATTTCATTGTTTCCCCTCCTTTTAAAACTGTAGGAAGAAAGTAAATCATTGTTGGTGGTTGGTTGGAGTGTAATAAAATGAAAAAGCATAAATTTTCATTATCAGCAAATAAAAGTGAATCAACAAAAACAAAAAAAAAAAAAAATAATACACAGAGGCACAATCGGAAACATGTTGAAAATGTATGAGTGGAATGTTGTATGAAATGCACATGGCAACTATTATTTATTCAAACACACAACCTAAGATAAACATGCATTATTCTAGTGGGCCATTTGAGTAATGATAGAATTGAATGAATGAGTGGTTGTGGCGTTGGTCGCTTGATGGACTGCAGCACTAAAAAAACAAACATAATAATTTATTTGGGTCTGTTTCATTATGATGTTGATGATGGAGCAGGTATTGCAAGTGAAAAATTAACAATATAATTTATTGAAATTCAAGGGAGAATGAATGATAACAATGGCTATACACATATAAATTTTGAAATAAAAGTGTTCTAGTTTTGGAAATTACTTTGTTATTTAACTGGGAAATGTATAAAATACAGTAGTGGTCAAAACATTTGCAACTGAGATCGCATTTTAACTTTTCATTGACCAATTTTCTCCAAATCACATTTCGATACAAACATTTATTTTTTTCATGTCATCATACATTGTTTTTGTTAAAAATATAAAAAAAAACAAATTCAGTTAAAGTAAAACAACAAAAAATTAATTTTAAAAGATGTATTCAAAATACAGCTGTTCAAAACATTTGCAACTCTTATTACTCTTACTCTTAACTATGCTATTAACACTAACAAATGCTAGGAAATAACGGTAATCGCATTTGTTTTATTAATTCGTGATTTCGATCTTTGCATTTTATTAAAAAACTCATTATAATTATTTTACTATAAGAGTTTTAATAAGATATTGGAAGCATTAACCTCGTAAGAATTACTTTTGTGAAAAATGGCAGGAAACAAATACAATTCCGATTTCAAGGTCGAATTTTTAAATGACTTTAAAAGTGGACTTTCTCAAAAAGACATTTCCTTAAAATATTCCGTTTTAAAATCAACAATTTGTCGCATTGTTAATAGTGGTAACATCCATACAACTCACAAAGGGGGAAGATCCCGTATTACTACTGTAAGAGAAGACAGAAAAATTAAGAATTTTTTGACGAAATATCCTAAAGCACTTCCTGGAGAAGTTAAAACCGAACTTTCCATAGATTCCAGTCTTTCCACAATTAAAAAAAGAGCCCGAGTATATGGTCTTAAAAGTTTTAGATGCACTAAAAACCCGTTGTGTCGGAAAAAATAGAAAAGCTCGGCTTGAATTTGCCCGCAACCATTTAAATTGGACTCAACTGCAATGGAAAAACATACTATGGTCCGATGAGTCCAAATTCAACCTCCGGGGTTAGATGTAAGAGCCTACATTCGACGACCAGGAGGCGAAAAGTTTAATCCCACATACACAACCGCCACAGTGAAATACGGAGGTGGAAACATTATGGTGTGGGGGTGTTTTTAGGGAAATGGGATTGGCCCAGTTCTCCGGATTACTAATACAATGACAGCCACAATATATAGAGACCTTCTAAGCTCAGTTATGCTTCCATATGGAGAATGGGAAATGACACTTTCATGGACATTCCAGCACGATAACGACCCTAAACATAGGACAGGTGTTGTAAAAGTATGGTTGGAAGAAAATAATATTAGTGTCATGTCGTGGCCGCCACAATCTCCCGATCTCAACCCGATTGAGAACATGTGAATGATTGCAAAACGGAATATTGGTAATAAAGTATTCCGAAATGGTGATGAACTTTTTGCAGAGTTGGAAAAGCAGTGGAATGAAATTCCCGAAGATTATATTAAAAAGCTAATACCCTTAATGCCTAAAAGATGTTCCGAAGTAATAATAAATAACGGCTATACTACAAAAAACTGAATAATGAAATCAATTTTTGGATTTGTATAATATTTTCTTTAAGAGTTGCAAATGTTTTGAACACTTGTATTTAGACTAATTTTGTTAAACTTTATTTTTTTATTGTTGTAAATTTATGAATATTTTTTTGTTCTTGTGAAATAATATGCAATAACTGAATTTTATAAAAAGAAAATAAAAAAACTTCTGCTGAAAGTCTTTGTTAAAAAAATATAGAATTAGGCAAAATGTGATTTCAGTTGCAAATGTTTTGAACACCACTGTATATTAAAAACTATTTGAAAATATTCCTGTAAAAGTGACATTATATTGTAGTAAAAAGAATGGAATAGAATTGTTTACATTCTTAGTAACTTTTCGAATAAACAGCAACATATTATGTAAAATACTTTTAAATTTTCAGCAACATTTCATGTTAAAAAAGTTTCTTCAATTCTCAGCAACATTTTGTATACAAAGTTGCTTCGGTTCTTTATAATTTTTTTTTATTTTTTGTAAAAAGTTGCTTAAATTCTTAGCAACATTTGTAGTAAAAAATTGTTTAAATTCTGAGCAACATTTCACGTAAAATGTCACTTAGATTTCCAGCAACATTTCATATAAAATTTAGGTTATATTCTCAGCAACTTTTCTAATATAATTCAGCAACTTTTCTAATATGATTCTCAGAAAATTTTCTAGAAAAATATTGCTTATATTCTTTGCAACTATTATAGTAAAAAAATTGATTAGATTCTCAGAAACTTTTCTAATAATAAACAAGTAAGAGAGCTAAATTCGGCTGTGCCGAATCTTATATACCCTTCACCAAATTATACTTTAAAATAAAAATTTTAAATATTTTTAGGTAATCAAAATTAAATTTTTTTTTCAAAATAGTTTTTCGATATCAAAAAAGAAAAACAAATTTTTAAATTTGTTTTTCAAAATTTAAAAAAAAAATTTTTTTTTTTTCAAAATTGTTTTAAATTCTTTTTTTTCGAAATTTTTTTTTAATTTTTTCCAATTTTTTTTTTTTTTAATTTTTTTCCAAATTTTTTTAATTTTAAAAATTTTTTTTTTTAAATTTATTAATTAAAAAAAAAATATAAAAAAAAATTGTGTGGAAAAAAAATTCGGGTTAAAAAATAATTTTCCCGATTTTGACCCATTGTAGGTCCAAATTACTATAGCCTTATATAAATCGTTGCAATAGACTTTGAAATATCTATCATTAGATATCCATATTGTCTATATTAATGACTTAGTAATCTAAATATAGATCAAAAATAGGCCAATAATCGAGGTTGTCCCGCTTTTTTCCTTATATCTCAGCCATTTGTGGGCCAATTTTCTCGACCGAGCCGGAAGAATTCCCGATATATTGATTTATCAATTATGGAATGACATTATGGAATGACAAACTTATATATATCCTTGCCACTCATGGTGGCAAGCAACATTTCATATAAAAAGTTTACTAGATCCTTTGCAACATTTCTTATAAAAATTATCTTAGATCCTTTGCAATAAATAAGAAGTTGCTAAGATTCTAAGGATATTTCGAGTAAACATATGATAGATCCATTGCAACTTTTAATAAAATATTGCTTCGATTCTTGCAACTATCATAGTAAACAGTTGATAAGATTGTCAGAAACTTTTCTACCAAAAAGTTGCTTGGATTCATTGGAACATTGTTGCTTTTCTTACTGCATTTCTTATAAAATGTTGCAACAATTCTTAGCAACTTTATATTTTTCTTATATTCTAAAGCAATTTTCTAGTAAAGATTTGCTAAGATTCTAATAAAATGTTGCTCAAATTAATTCTAGTATAATGTTGCTTACGTTCTCAGCAACATTTCAAGTTGCTAGGATTTTCAGCAAAAAATTTTTTGGATTCTAAACAAATGTTTATAAATACTATTGTTTAGATTCTTTGCACTTTTCTAGAAAAATGTTGCTTAGATTCTTTTCAAATGTTTATTAGATTCTCAGCAACTTTTCTAGTAAAATGTTTCTTACATTTTCAGCAACATTTTAAGTAAAGTCTGCTTAGATTCTCAGCTAGATTTATGATAAAAGGTGCTTAGATTCTTCCTCACTTTTGTAGAAAAATGTTTCGTAGATTCCAAGCATTAATACATTTGTGTTAAACAGTGGCTTAGATTAAAAAAAAAAGTTCTAATAAAATTTGAAAATGTTGCTTGGATTTTCAGCAACTTATCTACTAAAAATTTGCATAGATTCTCAGCAACAGTTCAAGTAAAATATGCTTAGATTCTTTATATGTAAGTAAAAACATTTGGCTTTTATTCTCAACAATTTTCCTCATAAAAATCGTCTTAGAGAATTTTAAGTTTCTGCCATAAGTATCCTAGATTCTAAACTAACTTTTCATTAGAATCTAACGATTATCTCTTCTTGAAACTTAAATTTTAAAAAAGAAAAACTTTTTGCTAAAAAGTTGCCCAGATTCTCTGCAATTTGTTGAGTTAAATGTTGTAAAACTTTGCTAGTGAATATTGCTGCCTAGGCAACTTTTCTAGTTAGAAATTGATTTGATTATAGGCTTCTTTTCTAATAAAAAGTTGCTAAACGTCTCAGCAACATTTCTTTAGTTTATAAACATCTACCCCAGTGGAAAACCGATTAGATAATCAGCAACATGTTTAGTAAAAATAAGTTTACAATCACAGCTAGTTTTCTAGTAGAGTTGCTATGATTCGCATTATCTTTACTAATAAAAAAAAAAATTGCTTGGATTTTAATAAATGTTGCTAGTAAACATTCGCTCACATTCAAAACAACTGTGCTATTAAAAACATGTATAAATGTTCTGCAACAATTTTAATATCAAGTTTCATAATACTAGAGACATTTTTGTTTTGTTGCTTGAATTCTCAACAACTTTTCAAGTAAAAGGTTGTACATATCCTTTTATTTTTACACTAAAAACCTTATTTAAATACAACTTATTAAAAACATAAGAAATTATTGTCAACATTAGTTTTATCGCGTGTTAATTATACATATTTTTTTGTTAAATTAGTCATATTTAATGTCTGTCTAAAAATTGCAGTGAAACAATAAATATTGTGGAGATGAATAATGTTTTAATAAATTTTAATGTCAGGAAGTCATAAATCCTCATTGACATGAAAAGAAAAAGAAAGTTAAAAACAAAATTCACAAAAAAATCTTGACTGTCGTAATGACTGACTGGCTGACAGACTGATTCTTGAATAGAGACAGACGCACACACAATTGATTTACGCCAACTCACAGTCTATTTGTGGTTACTGCTGTACATATTTGGTAAATGAACAAACAAACATTTCACAAAATCAACAGCAACGTACAATTTTACTCATATATTTTATTTATTTATTTTTGTTATTTGTGAACAAGAAAAATAAAAAAAAACACACACACAATAGGAGACTTGATGTCTGGAAAAATCTAAATAAATTCAAAGACTTTTTTGTGGCTGTTAAAGTTGCTTACAGCCTGATACCGCCAACAAACTTAGTAATGTTAATGTTTATGTTGCTGTTGTTGTTGTTGAGGAGGCTGATGATGACGACGCACTGACCCACTTAATTTGCTGCTAACTTAAGCGTACAAAATGTGCGAAAGTGTAGCAAAAATATAATAATAATTGCTCACATATTGTTGTGTATTTTGGAGTTTTTTATTTTTTGGATCTACTTGAAAAATTATTCATGTTAATGTAACATGAACGAGCAAGCAACAACAATATTTACAAAATTATTTATATTTTTTGGTGTTTATTATTATTTTGCTCATTGTACAAAAAAAAAATATGAACGAGTTGTTGTTCTTGTTCAAAGTCTATTTATTTTAGAAATTTATAACAATTTAAGTTTGTTTTTCATTCTGATTGTTGTTGATTTCACTTCCTGTGCAACAACAACAATTGCTAGCGTAGCAAAATATGTAAAAACAACAAATCAAAATTTTAATGTGTAAAAATAATACACATTAAATATTTATATTATGTATTTATATTATGTGTTCAACAATTTAAAACAAAATTTTCAATCTGCATATGAGTAGAGAAGAACGAAATGCCGCCCGCATTAGAGACTTACTACAATCAAACAATATTACACAGCATCGTCAACTTTACAATGCTAGAAAAACAGACAATTTATATTTGAAATTCAAATGAAAATGTATGAATGAGGGAATATATATCTAATATATAGAACAGAGCACCCATGGTGCAACAATAGCACGTGCCCCATTAAATCAAGTACAAGGAGTTTTTGAAAAAATATATCAAACTGACTGGAAAAGAAAGAGAGGATAATACTAAACAACACTTAAAATTGTTGATAATCTAAGCAACATTTTAATAGAACATTTTTAAGAATCTAAGCAGATTTTTTGTAGAAAATAAGTCGTTTAGAATCTGAGCAACATTTTTGTAGAAAACATGCAACTTTTTACTGCAAATCATGTTTAGAATCTCAGCTACTTTTTTACTAGAAACATTTTTTAGAATCTAATTAACTTTTCTATAGCAATTTTTTTAATTTGGTAAATATTTTAAAAAAGTAGTAGATTTACTACCTTTTTACATATGTAGAAATTTTAATTGTTTAGCTCTAAATAGTAATAACTAGCGTGAATTAAGGAAAAATTTAATTTTTTTTAAGTTTTGCTAACATATTAAAAAAGTAGTAGATTTAGTACTATTTTAAAATTAAACAAATTTTAAAATTATAGCAATAAAATCAATCAGGACTAGCTTGAAATAACAAAAATTTTAGTTTTTTTTTAGTTTTGCTAACTTTTGAAAAATGTAGATTTACTACCTTTTTACAAATGTAAAAATTTTTATTTTTAGCTCTAAATAACAATAACTACCGTGAATTAAGGAAAAATTAAAATTTTTTTAAGTTTTTATAACATTTTAAAAAAGTAGTAGATTTACTACTATTTTAAAATTAAACAAATTTTAAAATTATAGCAATAAAATCAATCAGCACTAGCTTGAAATAACGAAAATTTTAATTTTTGTTCGTTTTGCTAACATTTGAAAAATGTAGATTTACTACCTTTTTGCAAATGTAGACATTTAAATTTTTTTTACCTTTAAATAATAATAACTAGCATTAATTAACGAAATATTAAAACTTTTTAAATTTTGATGACATTTTAAAAAAGTAGTAGATTTACTACTATTTTAAAATTAAACAAATTTTAAAATTATGGCAATAAAAACAATCAGGACTAGCTTGATATAACGAACATTTATTATTTTTTTAGTTTTGCTAACATTTGAAAAATGTAGAAATGTAGTAATAGTAGTAAATCTACTACTTTTTTAATTTTAAACACATTTTAAAATTATAGCAATTAAAACAATCAGGACTAGCTTGAAATAACGAAAATTTAAAATTTTTTTAGTTTTGCTAACATTTGAAAAATGTTGATTTACTACCTTTTTACAAATGTATATATAATAATAACCAGCGTGAATTAATGAAAAATTTTAATTTTTTTAAGTTTTGCTAACCAAACATTTTGATTATTCATATCCAGAATTAATTGAATAATTTTGATTTTGATTGTTTAAAGCAAAGAATATTCATTACTTTTATTTATTTTTCTTTATAAGATCTAAAAATGATATCCTTAAATAATACTAACAAATTTCAATTAACGAGAAATTTCAAATTTGGTTAATATATTTAAAAAGTAGTAGATTTACTACCTTTTTACAAATGTAGAAATTTAAAAATTGTTAGCTCTAAATAATAATAACTAGCGTGAATTAACGACAAATTTAATTTTTTTTTGGATTTGCTAAGGTTTAAAAAATGTAGTAGATTTACTACTATTTTAAAATTATAAAAAATTCAAGTTATAACAATCAAAACAATCATAACTAGCTGAACTAACGTAAAATTTATTTTTTTTTGTTTTGTTAACATTTGAAAAAAGTAGTAGATTTACTACTATTTTAAAGTTAAGAAATTTTGTAAACTTATAGCAATAACAGCTTGAATTAACGAACAGTTTTAAATTTGATAGTTTTGCTTACATTTGAAAAAAGTAGTAGATTTACTACTATTTTAAAATTTAGAAATTTTGTAAAATTATAACAATAAAAAACATAATTTTTTCGCAGTTTTGAAAACTGAGTAAATTTAAATTTATATTTTTAGAATAAAAACCAAAAATAGTATTAACAGGTTTCAGTTAAAGAGAATTTTAAAGTTCCTTCAGTTTTGCTCACAATTTAAAATCAAATTTTTTAGTATAAAGTTGCTGAGAATCTAGAATCTAGGCAAGTTTTTATTACAAAAATGCTTTGAATCTATTAACAGCCTATTAACATTGGCAACTTTTCGTGGGATAAATCGCAGCAACTTTTTTGTTTGTTGGCTAGAAGTGTAGAGAAGCAATCGGAGTAGGAAAAGTTTCACGTGTCCCATGTCTTGCGATTATAGGGGACTTTGCTAACATTTAACAACGTGCTTATTTAATTTTTCCAATTTTAATATAAATATTTATAAAATTTACTTAAATATTTACTTATTTAGATCCAGAGAAATAAATTTTGCGCGATTCTGTGAAAAAATATTGCGATTAAAGATTGAGAAATCTATTAACAAACAGATTTCAAGAAAACTTGATTGTTTTCCTAGAAATTTCAGCAAAAAATATATAAATAAATAAATAAATAAATAAATAAATAAATAAATAAATAAATAAATAAATAAATAAATAAATAAATAAATAAATAAATAAATAAATAAATAAATAAATAAATAAATAAATAAATAAATAAATAAATAAATAAATAAATAAATAAATAAATAAATAAATAAATAAATAAATAAATAAATAAATAAATAAATAAATAAATAAATAAATAAATAAATAAATAAATAAATAAATAAATAAATAAATAAATAAATAAATAAATAAATAAATAAATAAATAAATAAATAAATAAATAAATAAATAAATAAATAAATAAATAAATAAATAAATAAATAAATAAATAAATAAATAAATAAATAAATAAATAAATAAATAAATAAATAAATAAATAAATAAATAAATAAATAAATAAATAAATAAATAAATAAATAAATAAATAAATAAATAAATAAATAAATAAATAAATAAATAAATAAATACAAACAAAAATGCCTGTTAGAGGTTGTGCGATTTAACGCAAATGATGTTTATAGTTTGTGGCACGTGACTGGAAATCAGGTCTGTATGACTGACTGACATCTTTTGCAATGATAGCTCAGAGTTGTGGTTAAATGATACAAACAGCAGCATCAAACTGTCTATCATGTTGAAAGAAAACAAATAAAATGTTAGAAATTGTGTGGTTTTTTTTGTGTGAAATCAGGCGTATTTTATGAAACATCATCATAATCATTTTAAATCAGCATTTGCTAAAGAGAATATCAGCAACATTAGATTATAAGATTGTTTTTAATATTTAAAAAACCAGGGTTTTTTATAGCTTTCAATTTTACCACAATCCAACGCCAAAGCCAAATAATCCAATAAACAGTTTAAAGAGGTTTCCCTGTCTCTTACAAAAAGAAACCTCCTCATTTTGCACTATTTATTCGAAACGCAGCATAAAAATAGTTTAACAGTTAAAGCAAATGCCAACACATACATTTAGTACATTGTACATATGTAGGTATAAAGCAATACGAGATAAATCTGAAAAATGTTTTCTTAAAATAAAACAAAATTTTAAAGCAGAAGTTCCATATTAAACATTCAACAGTTCCTTTTTTTCTAACAGTTTTTATTCGCTATTATTTTTGATAGAAAAGTTTTTATTATTTGACTATTGTGTAACTTTTTTTTATAAAATCTACAAATTATATTCTTAAATAAAGTTTAATATTTTAATTTGGTTAATATTTAAAAAAGTAGTAGATTTACTACATTTTTATATATGAAGAACTTTAAATGTTTTAGCTCTAAATAATAATAACTAGCGTGAATTAAGGAAAAACAATTTAATTTTTTTTAAGTTTTGCTAAGATTTTAAAAATGTAGAAGATTTTCTACTATTTTAAAATTAAAAAATTTGTAAAATTATAGCAATAAAAACAATCAGGACTAGCTTGAAATAACGAAAAATTTATTTTTTTTTAGTTTTGCTAACATTTGAAAAAAGTAATAGTTTTACTACCTTTTTACAAATGCAGAAATTTAAAATTTTTTTAGCTCTAAATAATACTAACTAGCATGAATTAACGAAAAATTAAAATTTTTAAGTTTTGCTAACATTTTAAAAAAGTAGTAGATTTACTACTATTTTAAAATTAAAAAAAATTGTAAAATTATAGCAATAAAAACAATCGGGACTAGCTTGAAATAACGAAAAATTAAATTTTTTTAGTTTTGCTAACATTTGCAAAAAGTAGATTTACTACCTTTTTACAAATGTAGAAATTTAAAAATTTTTTAGCTCTAAATAATAATAACTAGCGTGAATTAAGGAAAAATTAAAATTTTTTAAGATTTGCTAACATTTTAAAAAAGTACTAGATTTACTACTATTTTAAAATTAAACAAATTTTAAAATTATAACAATAAAAACAATCAGGACTAGCTTGAAATAACGAAAATTTATTTTTTTTTTACTTTTGCTAACATTTGAAAAAAATAGATTTACTACCTTTTTACAGATGTAGAAATTTAAATTTTGTAGCTCTAAATAATAATAACTAGCTCGAATTAACGAAAAATTAAATTTTTTTAATGTTTTGCTAACATTTTAAAAAAGTAGTAGATTTACTACTATTTTAAAATTAAAAAAAATTGTAAAATTATAGCAATAAAAACAATCATGACTAGCTTGAAATAACAAAAAATTTTAATTTTTTTAGTTTTGCTAACATTAGAAAAAAGTAGATTTACTACCTTTTTAAAAATGTAGAAATTTAAAATTTTTTTAGCTCTAAATAATAATAATTAGCTTGTATTAACGAAAAATTAAAATTTTTTTAAGTTTTGCTAACATTTTAAAAAAGTAGTAGATTTTCTACTATTTTAAAATTAAAAAATTGTAAAATTATAGCAATAAATTAGATCAGCACTAGCTTGAAATAACGAAAAATTTAAATTTTTTGAGTTTTACTAACATTTGAAAAAAGTAGATTAACTACCTTTTTACAAATGTAGAAATTTAAAAATTGTTAGCTCTAAATAATAATAACTAGCGTGAATTAACGAAAAATGCCACTTTTTTATGTTTTGCTAACATTTTTAAAAAGTAGTAGATTTACTACTATTTTAAAATGAAAAAAATATTGTAAAATTTTGCATTTAAAGCAATCATGACTAGCTTGAACTAACGAACTAATTTGTATTTTCTTTATTTTTAAATAATTTTCAGTCTGCTCCTTCCTCCTTATTTCCTAAAAGTTTTTTTCCTCTATTATTTTTTCTATTATTCTCTTAGTATTATTGTGCTATTTTTATTGTTGTAGCTATAGTTGTGGGATGTATTCACACACATACATTTATTTATTTTTTTATTATTCTCCAGATGCTTTATTGACCTAAATAGAGCATTTCCCTACTTTGTATTTGTTTTCATTTTTTTTTGTATTTATTATAGCAGAGTTGGTCTTTTTTATTCCTTGAGCTTTTGTTTTGTATTCACAAAACGAAAAAGGAAGAATCTTTTTTATTAAAAAACTAACAAAAAGCAATAGTGCTTTTGTTAAAAAAAAAAACGAAATCATTTCTACTGTGTTTCTTGCCATTATTATCTATCTCCACCATGTAATCATCCTTGTTTAGGGTTCTTACGTCACTTCCATTCCTTTAGAACAAAGTTCCCAACTACGTTTTTTCGTGTGTATTTCCTTTATCCTTTGGTATGTGTGATGAAGTATGTGAGCCTGTTTTTGAAATCCTGTGTTGGTTCCTGTTTTCTGTGTTAAAAACAGACTTTAGAAGTGTGAATTATTTCATTCCTGCAGTACCTCATACATATACTTATTTGTGTTGCAGTTGTTCTTGTTGTACTCATACATCATGTTTAGAGTTTTAAATTGCAGTTTGCCTGCCTGCCTGTCCCGGCAACAAAACAACACAACAATAACAAAAAAAGGTCATTGTACTTTTTGCTGTTGCAAATAATCCTTTCAAAGTAGCTCCAATTTGTTTGTAGCTTCAGGAGTTTAAAATGCCATACAATAATATTGTTTAAATGGTGTTAAATGTTTGCTTTTCCACACAAAGTTTCTTACGTGATTAAAATACGCCAAGTTTAGTAGGAAATTGTTTAATCAAATTTTCGTTTTAATAGAAATTCAATTAGGTAAAACAGGATCTGACCCAAATTTCAACTAAAATGTTAATAACAATTTGAGGAATAACAATATTGCAACTTTTATAGCAACAAAAGTTGCTGGGAACCTAAATAAATTGACCGGTAAAATGTTGCTTGAATCTAAACAACTTTTCTTGGAAAAATTTATTTAGAATCAAAACAACTTTTATAGCAGCTAAAGTTGCTTAGAATCTAAAAAAATTTTCTAAAAAAAAGTTGCTAATCAAAAGATTTTAAACAACTTTTTAGTAAAAGTTTTTTTGAATCTAAACTGTTCAAGTACACATTTGTTTAGAATCTAAACAACTTTTATAGCAACAAAAGTTGCTAAGAATCTAAACAACTTTCCTAGCAAAAGTTGCTCAGAATTTAAAATAATTTTGTAGTAAAAAGTGGATTAGACTCTAAACTACATTCTAGAAAAAACGTGCTTAAAAACTAAACAACTTGTCTAACAAAATGTTGCTAAGAATTTATCAACAAGTTGCTAAAATCTATCAACAAAAATTTCTATCAACAAGTTGCTTAAAATCTAAACAGCTTTTCTAGTTAATAGAGTCTTTAAAACTTTATAGTAAAATCTTTTTTAGAATCGAAATAACTCTCTAATAAATAGATGCTTAGAATTTAAAACACTTAAAATTAGCTTAGAATCTAAACGACTTTTCTAACAAAAAGTTGTTAAAAATCATAAGTTTCTATTAAAAAGTTGCTTAGAATCTAAACAAATTTTGTAGTAAAAACATAGAGCATATTTACATTGAGAATTAATTGCAACAATTTTATTTATATTTTCTTTTAAAATTGCTTCGAACTCCTTTCATTTTTACTTATATCAATTTGTACTTTGCAACTTTTAATATTAATATTTGAAAAATCCCTACAATCACAAGCCATGGAATATCATGCAACTTTTCCTACTCCGTTTGCTTTTCTACACTTCCAGCCAAACAAACAAAAAAAGTTGCTGTGATTAATCGCACGAAAAGTTGCCAAAGTAAATGGGCTCTTAAATAGAGTCAAAGCAACTTTTTTAATAAAAACTTGCCTTGAGTTTCCTTGATTCCCAGCAACTTTATACTAAAAAATTTGATTTTAAATTGTGAGCAAAACTGAAGAAAATTTTAAATTTCTCGTTAACTGAAACCTGTTAATACTATTTTTGGTTTTTATTCTAAAAATAATATTTAATTTAAACAGTTTTCAAAACTGCCAAAAAAAATTATGTTTTTTATTGTTATAATTTTACAAAATTTCTTAATTTTCAAATAGTAGTAAATCTACTACTTTTTTTATATGTTAACAAAACAAACAAATTTAAAATTTTTCGTTAGTTCAAGCTTGTTGTGATTGTTATAATTTTAATTTTTTTTTTTTAATTTTAAAATAGTAGTAAATCTACTACTTTTTTGCAAATATTAGCAAAACTATAAAATTTAAAACTGTTTGGTAATACAAGCTTTTATTACTATAAATTTACAAAATTTCCTAAATTTAAAATAGCAGTAAATCTACTACTTTTTTCAAATGTTGACAAAACAAAAAAATTTTTAATTTTTTGTTAGTTCAAGCTAGTTATGATTGTTTTGATTGTTATAATTTTAATTTTAAAATAGTAGTAAATTTACTACTTTTTTTAAATGTTAGCAAAACTATAAAATTTAAAACTGTTCGTTAATTCAAGCTGTTATTGCTATAAGTTTACAAAATTTCTTAAATTTAAAATAGTAGTAAATCTACTACTTTTTTCAAATGTTGACAAAACAAAAAAATTTTTAATTTTTCGTTAGTTCAAGCTAGTTATGATTGTTATGATTTTAATTTTTTTTAATTTTAAAATAGTTGTAAATCTACTACTTTTTTCAAATGTTAGCAAAACTAAAAAAATTAAAATTTTTCGTCAATTCGAGCTATTTATTATTATTTAGAGCTAAACATTTTTAAATTTCTACTTTTGTAAAAAGGTAGTAAATCTACTAATTTTTTTTTTGTAAATATGTATTACTCAATATTAAATTTCTCGTTAATTGAAATCGGTTAGTATCATTTATGGATATAATTTGTAAATTTTTTGTTAAATTTTCGTAATATTACTTTTTTTAAAATACACAAAAATACTATGCTGTATTTAAATCGAATGAAGATAAATTTATATTCCAAGCAAATTTTTAACATTTTTCATTAGTTTAATCTAGTTATGATTGCTCTTATTGTACATTTTTAAAAATGTTTTAATTTTTTAAATAGTAGTAAATTTACTACTTTTTTCATGTTAGCAAAAATAAAAAATTTTAAATTTTTCGATAATTCAAGCTAGTTAGTATTATTTATAACTAAAAATTTGTAAATTCCTAAATTTGTAGGAATTAATTAAATTAAAATACTACAAAAATTTCAAATTTCTCGTTAATTAAAATCTACTAGTATTATTTAAGTATAAAATTTTTAGATTTTTAAATTTTCGAAATAGTAGTAAATATACTACTATTTTTTATAAACACAAAGCAATATTTCTAGTTAAGATTCCAAGCAACTCTTCTCACAAAAAGTTGCTTGGAATACAAATAACTTGTCTAATCGTTTTTCTATTATAATGCTACTTTGTTTCAGCAAAATTTTAAACAAAATCTAGCCAGCATAATGTGATTATGTTGTAATGAAAAAGCCAACTAAATTATTCTAAAAAACATGACAGCCATACAAGCATTACTAATTGCAATTATTCATTCAATATTAAGCTTCCACCCAACTAGCTTTTGAATAATGACTAAAAATCTTTAAAAAAAAAAAAAATTTCCCAAGAATCTTAATGGCAAATAAATCTCATTGCTTATTATTATGTTTTTAATTTCATTGTACAAAGTTATTATTACATTAAACAAACATGAATTATGTTTGTAGATGTTTATCTTTTAAGTTTTTATTTATTTAAGACAAGAATGAATAAGAAAATAACAAAAACAAAACAATTATGGGAATTGGAATAAATTGAGTGAATGAGTGGTGGGCTCCCAGTTTTGGTTGCAAAATGCACAACACCAACAATAGAGGTAAAGTACTCTAGGAATTAATTATTTGTAGCGTGTTTAATTTTGTTCTGAAGTATTTAAAAATAAAATTAAACATTAAAATGCTAAAATCATTTCCATTGTCAGTCATGTCTTTTTTAAACCATGAGACTCTAAATGGTGTTCATGAATTTGCTCTTTTAACACCTGCAAAATTGTTTTTAAACACACCACAATTTTGCTCAAGTTGCATTAATTCATTCAATTATTTATTCATTCATTCATTTTTATATTTCAAAACACGATTTTTTTTTTATTTTTTTGTTTTATCTTTAAGATTCTTTATTTAAGTTTTTATAAACAATCGATTTGTTTTATTAGGCAATTTGCCAAATGAGTTTTTTTTTTTTTTTTGCTTGTTTATTGTTTACTTAATTTTGCAAATTATTTAATTTTTATTTACAATCATGTGCAATTGTTTTAACTTAATGTTTTTTATTAGATTTTTTTTTTTTCATTTCCGGTCAGATTTAAAAAAAAAATTTAATTATGAAGGGCTTTATTAACAAGAAAATTTATTAAAAACTTTTTTAGATTCGAAGCAACTTTTTATTAGAAACGTTGGTTAGATTTTAAACAACTTTTTTGGGGAAAAGTTGTTAAGATTTAAAGCAACTTTTTTGTAGAAAATTTTTTACTGGAAAATTGGTTTAACATCTAAGATTTAAAGCAACCTTTTTGTAGAACATTTGTTTAGAATCTAGGAAATATTTTTTACAGAAAAGTTGTTTAGATTCTAAGCAACTACGAAAATTGAGTATTTGTTCATTTTGAACCATTATTACAACTTGCCTCTATGTTCGAAATAGTAAAAGTTAACTTTAAAGCTAACTTTTACTATTACGAACATATAGGCAATTTGTAATAATTTTACAAAATTTCTTAATTTAAAAATAGTAGTAAATCTACTACATTTTTCAATTCTTAGCAAAACTAAAAACAATTTAAATTATTTGTTAATCCAGCTAGTTATGATTATTTTTTATTGTTATAATGTTTAAAATTTACTAGTTATAAAATAGTAGTAAATATACTACTTTTTTCAAATGTTTTTAAAAATAAAAAAAAATATTTTTTTCGTAACTTAAACTAGTTATTATTATTTAGGAGTATACATTTGTAAATTTCAAAGTTAGTAGTAAATCTACTACTTTTTTAAAATTTGCAAAACAGCAAAACAATTTTGTATTTTAAAGATAATTCACAATCACCATTTTTTATTGTTATAATTTTACAAATTTCTTAATTTTAAAATAGTAATAAATCTACTACCTTTTTCAAATGTTTGCAAAATTAATAAAATTAAATATTTCGTTAACTCAAGCTAATACAATTGCTTTTTATAGATATAATTATACAAATTTCTTAAGTTTAAAATAGTAGTAAATATACTACTTTTTTTCAAATGTTAGCAAAACTAAAAAAATAAAAAAATTTCGTAATGTAAGCTAGTTGTTATTCATTAGGACTATAAATTTGTAAAGTTCTACATTAATAAAAAGGTACTAAATGTGCTACTTTTTCCAAATGTTAGCAAAACTAAAAAAAAATCAAGTTTTTTCTTAATTCAAGCTAGTTATGTTTGTTTTTTTGTTACAATTCTACAAATTTCTAAATATTAAAATAGTAGTAAATTTAGTACTTTTTTCAAATGTTAGCAAAACTAACAAAAAAAATTTGTTCTTAATTCAAGCTAGTTATGATTGTTTTTTTGTTACAATTCTACAAAATTTCTAAATTATAAAATAGTAGTAAATTTAGTACTTTTTTCAAGGTTAGCAAAACTAACAAAAATATAAATTTTTCGTAAATTCAAGCTATTTATTATTATTTAGAGCTATAAATTGTTAAATTCCTATTTTTTGTTGGAAGGTAGTAAATCTAGTACTTCTTGCTTAAATTTCTCGTTAATTGGAATATTTTACTAATATTTATGGCGATAATTTGTACATTTTAAAATTAGTAGTCAATCTACTTTTTCTAAAGTTTGCAAAACTGCTACAAAATTTATATTTTAAGTTATTTTACTATTATTATCACAATTTCTTAATTTTTTTATTTTTGCTAACATTTGAAAAAAGTAGTAGATTTAATACTATTTTAAAATTAAAATAAATTTCAAAATTATAGCAATAAAAACAATCATGACTAGCTTGAACTAACGAACAATTTTAAATTTTCTAGTTTTGCTAAAAAAGTAGTAAATCCACTACTTCTTTCAAATATTAGCAACTAAAAAATTTTTAAATTTTCGATAATTTTAGTTATGATTGTTTTTATTGTTATAATATTGCAGATTTAAAAAAAGTATGAAAAACTACTACTATTTTAGCAAAACTATAAAATTTAAAATTTTTCGTTAGTTCAAGCTAGTCATGATGGTTTTTATTGCTATAATTTTAAAATTTGTTTAATTTTAAAATAGTAGTAAATCTACTACTTTTTTAAAATGTTAGCAAAACTTAAAAAAATTTAAATTTTTTGTCAATTCAAGCTAGTTATTATTATTTAGAGCTAAAAAAATTTAAAATTTCTGCATTTGTAAAAAGGTAGTAAAACTAAATTTTACAAATGTTAGCAAAACTAAAAAAATTTAAAATTTTCTTTATTTCAAGCTAGTCCTGATTGTTTTTATTGCTATAATTTAAAAAATTTGTTTAATTTTAAAATAGTAGTAAATCTACTACTTTTTTAAAATGTTAGCAAAACTTAAAAAAAAATTAAATTTTTCGCTAATTCTCACTAATTATTAGTATTTAGAGCTAAATAGTCCTGATTGTTTTTATTGCTTTAATTTTACAATTTTAAAATAGTACTAAATCTACTACTTTTTTTAAAATGTTAGCAAAACTTAAAAAAAAAATTAAATTTATTGTTAATTCACGGTAGTTATTATTGTTTAGAGCTAAAAGAATTTAAAATTTCTACATTTGTAAAAAGGTAGTAAAACTAAATTTTTCAAATGTTAGCAAAACTAAAAAAAATTAAAATTCTCGTTATTGCAAGCTAGTACTGATTCTTTTTATTGCTATAATTTTAAAATTTGTTTAATTTTAAAATAGTAGTAAATATACTACTTTTTTAAAATGTAAGCAAATCTTAAAAAAAAAAATTAAATTTTTCGCTAATTCACACTAATTATTATTATTTAGAGCTAAATTCCGGATTGTTTTTATTGCTTTAATTTTACAATTTTAAAATAGTACTAAATCTACTACTTTTTTTAAATGTTAGCAAAATTTAAAAAAAAAATAAATTTATCGTTAAATCACGCTAGTTATTATTATTTAGAGCTAAAAGAATTTAAAATTTCTACATTTGTAAAAAGGTAGTAAAACTAAATTTTTCAAATGTTAGCAAAACTAAAAAAAATTAAAATTCTCGTTATTGCAAGCTAGTACTGATTGTTTTTATTGCTATAATTTTAAAATTTGTTTAATTTTAAAATAGTAGTAAATATACTACTTTTTTAAAATGTTAGCAAAACTAAAAATTAAATAATTTTAAAAATTTATTAATTTTAAAAAAGTAGTAAATCTAAAAAAAAAAATTAAAAAATTAATTTAGCTAGTTGTTATTATTTGGAGCTATAAATTGGTAAATTTCCAGATTTCTAAAAAGGTAGTAAATCTACTACTTTTTCAAATGTTAGCAAAATTAAAAAATTTAAACATTTTCAATAATTTAAGCAGGTTAAGATTGTTATTATTGGTATGATTTTACAAATTTCTTAACTTTTTTTCAAACGTTAACAAAACTAAAAAAAATTATATTTTGATAATCTCAAACAAGTTATTATTATTTAGAGCTATAAATTGTAAATTTCTATATTTGTAAAAAGGTAGTAAATCCAGTACTTTTTTAAAACATTATCAAAATTAAAAAAAAAATTTCAAATTTATCGTTAATTGGAATCATTTAGTATTATTTATGGCGATAATTTGTACATTTTTTAACTTTTAAAGTAGTAGTAAATTTAATACTTATTTTAAAAGGTCTAAAACTACACAATTTTTGATATTTATAGTTATAATTCTATAAATTGCATTATTTACAAATACTTTAAGTAATTTTTTACCAGAAATGTTGATTATATTCAAAGCAACTTTTTGTAAAAAAAATGTTTATTATCTGTACAACTTTTTTTTCTTGTATAAATGTTTCATAGTGTATACAATTATATTTTATGCTGTAATTAGAAATACATTGAACTCATGTAAACAATAACAAATGTACACAAACAAATACTTGGCTCTAATTTTAACGAATAAAAGGATTTTCAGCATAGAAAATTTGGCAAGAGGACAAAATAAAATATTTATGTGAAATAAAAAAAAACAAACAACATTATAAGAAAAACAAGCGGGAAAAATACGCAAAAGGTCAATGAATTTGTTTAAAAATAAAATTGAACAACTAATTTAAAATAAATTTAGGGTGTTCACATAATACTTCAACAAGTTCTAATTTTGAAACACGTCAATGCAAATAATATACAATTAAACGGACAAGTTTAACCTGGTTGATTATTCGTAATGAGGTTTAAATGTAAACAAAAACTGTATTTCATACCATTTGAAAATTCACAAATTCTTATAATTACTATAAATATTTCTAAATAAAAGTGAGTATTGTTTTTTCCTAAAAAATAAAAAACTAAAAATAACACAAAAATCAAGTTTGCAGTTCACACTCACGTCATCATCACATACACTCTCACTCACTCGTGTTCAATTTCATTTCGCACTTTTGAAGGTGAATTCTGTTTATTTTAGTCTGTCTAACCGTCCGTTCAACTGTCGGTTAATTTCAAGTTCCTGTGCAAAAAAAAGAAAGAAAACAGCAACAAAAAACACATCTCTCAATATACAACAGCCGGGCGGCATGTACCTGATTTTATATTAAAACGTACACAAGATGAAAAAAAAATCCCCTGCCTTAATAAAAACCGAACAGAAATTGTGATAAAATTGTTTAACTGGAAAAATGTAGCAAAACTACAAAAATATAAAGTATAAATAAACAAAAACAGCTACAACAACAACAAAAAAACAAATTACAAGAATAGCAAAAATAAACATCAGTGGCAGGCAGGCAACAGCATCTCATATCATTATTCTGAACACGAAAGTGGTATCATGGATAAACAGCATCAACAACAAATGCTATTCCAATACAACTCGTATCGTGTAAACAATATGTACTTTGATAGAAAAACAAAAATCGACATAAAGATGATTATGATCATCATTATTAGGTTTCTCAATGTAATATATGTATGTATGTACATCTATACTAATAGAGCAGTTTATAAAATCTTTAATATTTAACTGAAGATCAAAGAAATTTTTTAAAAAAGATTAAAGATATTTTTATTCGGAAAGCTATCTAACACAGTTTTTAATAGCAACTTTACTTGGAATCTAAGCAAGTTTTCTTACTAGAAAAGCTGTATAGAATCTAAACTTCTTGAGAAGTTGCTTGGTATCTATTGAAATTGTTTAAAATATTTGTATAAATATAAATTTATTCAAAGTATTGGCTAATGTCATAGCTAAGACCTTTTTCAATCTTTCTGGCAACATATACAGTGAGGCCTCGATTATCCGTGATTCGATTAACCGGCAACATCAATTATCCGGAAAAGAAAAAGAAAATGCTTTTGGATCGATTTCAATTTTTTTCATCGATTAAGCGTAATTACCTCTATTATCCGGGATTATAATTCTGTTTCGATTATTTTTGAACAATCTAACACAATGTGAATAAAACGAAATGTGGAACTCCAATTTCTAGATTAACAGTGAAGGATAGTCTAAAATATTCCACTCAAAATTTAAGAAAAAAACGACATGGTATTCACAAACTTAATGCTGCAGGATAAAAATATTCAGCTGATTTAGCAGCCACAATTTTTGTGGAAAAATTAAATGAATTCAAATCAATGGAAAAACTCACCAATGAGATAATGGAGAATGGAAAGTGTTCACTTGAGAAAAGTTTGGCTTGCCATAATGAACATTTCATAGAATGACACAAGGTCGCAAAGGAGAGACTAACCTCATTGGTTTGCGGTAATGCTGCTGGTACACACAAGTGCAAAGCATTACTTATTGGAAAGAGCTTTAACAAATGACAATGCGAATGGTTTAACAATAATTTAGTACCAGAAGTGAGAGAGAATTTTAAGAAAATCAATGCTGAGAAAACGTTATTGTGAAATTTTTCCACCAAATTCGACGACTTTAATCCAACCTAAGGATCAGTGTACAATATGAAGCTTTAAATTTCATTATCGAAAAACTGTCATTAAAAAACTACTAAAAATTGGTATTCAATTAACCGGAAAATTGATTATCCAGAATGCTCCCGGTCCCGACCATTACGGTTAATCGTGGTCTCACTGTACATAGATTCCAAGCCAATTTTGAATACTCTGTTCTCAAGAGAGCGGTCTGTATCGATCGAAACGAATAGTAGTCGGACAGGGCAAGGTCTGGAGTATAAAGCGGGTGAGGTAAAACTTGCCAACCACTTCTTCTAATTAGTTTTTAACAGGTATTGCAATATGTCACGACGAAATACATAATTCGTTTCATAATAGATAGGACCCTTTTGATCCGTTTTTCATAACAAGTAATGGTTCGGTGCAAAAATGATTTCCTTTTATAGCGTTCAAACATCATTTCGGACAGGTAAAATTGTTTTTCAAGGTATTTCGACATCAATTTGTATGGTACCCAATTTCTCTGCTTTTGGATAAATCCTGCTGCTCGTAAAAGTTTTGAAATTTGATGCTTGAGTAGTTCCCAATAATTTTGCAAGATCTTGTTGAGTTTTACAACATATTCATAGAGTAATGCCTGCAAATTCTTGTTTTTAAAACTTTTTTGACTGGCTTGGGCGATCATTGAATTACGTGTCGAAATCACCACTTCTGAACCGCACAATTCATCTCTCGCATGTTGAAACCGATGGAACACATTCTCCATTAGCTTTGGTGGTAATGGTTGTAGAATCTACAACCACTTTTCAATGGTTGTGGTTTGCAAAGCGAAAGGAAAAATAAAATGTTCAATAGGCAACGAGTGTGATATATATTTGTCCTTATTTCCAAATCACAAGCATTTTGATATTTTATTTTGTTTTCTATTGCTATATTACTGGAACCAGCTGATCCATATCTGTATAATCTGTGGAGTCTACCTTATATTGTAGTGTCATGATTTTGACCATATTTTACCAAAGTTAAACTTTGTTTCAAAATTAAATTATTTAATATTTCTGTATACAAAATTATTAATATCAAACCCATAGGGTAACATAGAGACGAGACGGAATTGTCAAAAACCTAAGTCTGTTGTCAAAAACATATCTCTTGCAACAACAAAATACATGTAAGTCAATGTATTTTGTTGTTGTATCAGACATATAATTTGTTGTTTGTTTGTTTGAGTGTCTCGTCTCTATGTATAATTCTCGGTGATCAAAGCTTTGTTATTGAATTAGTTCTTAGTTCTATTATTGAAATCAAAATTAATTTGATCCTTAAGCATTCCGTTAATGAATTCATTATGATTAATTCATAGGCTTAATTCCTTTGCACTTCAAATGTATTCAATTCTTTCTTCTCCATTTATAAGTATTATTGCTTCGTTATGACAAAATTGTTATTATTTTTACTCAGATAATTTTGTCTTGACAACAAACGTCATTAATTGTTATGATAAATATTTGTCAAGAATAGACAGGGGGTTAGAATTAAAACCACTTCCAATCAGAATTTAAATTTCATTACCTACACAGTGTTAATATTAACAACAAACCTTTAAAATCCCCTTCCTAATCGAACAGGAAATATCCTTCAATATTTAAAATAATCCTTCAATACGAAAACTAAACATTATAAGAAAAACATGTTAAGTACGAAGAAAGCAAAGTAATAAAAATAAGTCTCTTGCTGAAAACAAGCAACAAAATAAAACAAAAACACTTTCCCCTTCAACAACAACACTAAACACAACAATCTAGTAAATAATTCATACAAACAATAACAACAACAACAACAGTACACAAAACAAGTAAATAAAACCCAACAACAAACACACTCACGCACTCACCCAGCAATAATTTCAAGAAGTTTGCAAAAAACAAAAAAGTGCAATTGAGAGCAAGTTTTTTTTTTACGAAACACCATGAAAAGAGAGGTAGTGTAGAAAAAGAAAACAAAAGAGAACAATAAAAAAGTGCATTTCATTTAATTTGCATGTAGGTTGGTTGTTTGGTTTGTGTGTTTGTTGGCGTTGTTTTACACGGCACAGGAAGTTGTTGTAAAGTGGCACCTAGAATTATGAACAAAAAATGAAGCAACACATCAAGAAGTTAAAACACAAACAGCTGGATGTTTTTTTTTATCACCAACCGAACTCTTCAAGGAAAACCTCTTGTTTAAAAGTTAAAAAAGGCAAATTTTGTTGGAGTATTTCTTTTTTGTCTTATAAGAAAACCAAAACACAACAACAAAAGACCACTTGCTTAACAAGCGGCATTTTCTTGTTTTTCATTATCTACACAGTTTCGTATTTTTCTTAAATTAAAATATGGGAGTCAGCACTAAGCTCTCCAAACACAACATCATCTGCATAAAGTTAAACATGTAAAGGAATTTTTCATTTGGAAAATCTTAAAAACACAGCCACCACAAGTTACTCAAACACAGCAACAAACTCAAAAAAATTATAATTTTACTAAACATTACACAGAAAAAAACCTATTCAAGTTTTCATTTTCTAGTTAGAAGAGGTGTGGGCAAAGTAGAAACACTTGTTTTCCTATTTTATTATTTTTTTTTTCCAATTCACACTTGCACATTTATTTGCTTCCAAAATTATTCGGCATTTTTTAAATGCGTTTTTCTTAAAGTCCATTTTATCAATTTATCTGTTCATTTTTTTATATGTACATACAGTCCATTTGAGTATTTTTTATAAATTCTTATTGTATACATTTCTTTATTTTTAAATATATTTTTAATAATTTTTTTTCACTTACAAATTGAATTTCATCCGATGCAACTTCCGACGCCATTTTGAACGTATCTGATTCTGGTTTACTACTCTTCTTCAATATCGCTGGTCGTGGTGTTGTCGTTTTCCATGGAAAGAACAACTTGCCTTGTCAGAAAAAAAAGAGAAACTGGTGGGAAACGAAATCGAAGAAAAAAATGTGAACAAAAACAATGATAAAGTAAAAATAAAAACAAAACAAAGGTATAATAAAAAAACATGCTAAATATAAGAGAGGGAGAATTAAAGAAAAAGAGAGCAACAAATACGAAATTGAACACATAAAGCAATGAAGAGGTAGAGTTGTATTTTAGCCAATAAGTTGTTGACTTTTTGATTAGGATAAATAATTTTAATTTGAACGAATAAAAGTTTATTATTTTATATTATTCGTATGATAGATTACTTTTAAAATGCCTTGAATTATTATAATGAAAATAAAAACTTTAAAAAAGATTTCCAAAAATATATTTTGTATAAAAAACGCTATATATTGCCGCAATTGTCAAATTTGATAGTGTTCATAAAATTTGCAATGTGTAGACCGCAATTGCCATATGGAGCAATCCATTGCACAATGATTGCTCTACTGATTGAAGTTCAATTGTCATTAATGTAAAATTTCTTCTTTCTATGATTCGGTATGATTAATGTATACACATTTAATTTATTTAAGTATCAAAAGTAAAAAAACAAAGAAATTAGTGGACAAAATAATTCAATACAAAATATAAGCAAAATACACCTCAGTTTTTCATACAACTTCTAGTGTGGAAAATTTTGTATTTGTGACGAATGCTTTCTCTACCTAAAGAAATTAGCAATCGTCGTGCTGTTGTTCTGCCAACGTTTTTGCTTGTGCTTAGCCATACAAATTACTACGTGGAGACCTGGATAAACAATTTTAAAATGGATTATGTAAACTATTAGATTTTGTTTTACTCGAGTGCTATAAGTAAGAGTGCTATATTATATACCTTTCACCTTTGTTTTGGATGCATTAATTGCCCACTTTCAGCGTATAGCATCCTAAATATATCAAGAAAACTTTTAAACATTTTACACTTAATTGCTGAGAAGTTACAAACGAAATGACAACCTTATATATACCCGTCTCACGAAGGTTATAAAAAGGTATAAAAGCAACAACGCCAAACGAAACAAAACACCAAAAAAAAAAGCAAAGCAATTAAACCAACACACATCCAAACATACGTTTTGTTGCTTTTTTGTCAAAGCATGCAATAAATTGTCTTTTTTGATGAAATTTGAAAGGTTGTCTATGCACGGATTTTGTTGATTTTAAATAGGAAATTTCTCGAAAGAATGTCTGACAGAATTATTGAAGATCTGGAGCCCGAATATAACTGGGGTCTTCAGAAAATTGATTTCAACAGACAGACAGACGGACATGGCTTAATCGACTCCGCTATCTATAAGAATCCAGAATATATATACTTTATAGGGTTTGAAAATTATATTGTAGAAATTACAAACGGAATGACAAACTTTTATATACCCTTCTCACGAAGGTGAAGGGTATAACAAAATAATGTGGAAAATACAAGTCCTAATCAAACTATTTTATTCTTTCGCAAATAATTATTTGTTTTCATTAACGTTAACCTTAAAAATCTACTGTAATCTGACCATAGTGAACAAAGTTTTAAATTTAATGGTGAATGTGTTATTAAAGAAATACCATACATTACAATAAACTTTAATATTTATATGCGGTTATTATAAATAGTTCTGTTATAATTTTGTTAAATTGTAATAAAAAGTCAACCTTTTATTTATAACTAAATTTTACCGTTATTATTTTTATGAACGTCATTACCGACATTATACATTGCCAGGGGTGTTCTTTCAATGTACTGCATTATCTGCAAGAGTTGTATTTACTTTTCTGCTACACTGAACAAAATAATTACGGAGGAATATATTCAAATACTTATCAAAAGTATAAAATTATACAATATGCATTATAATTTAATGAGATTAAGTGTTTTTAGCAGATTTGCTAAAAAATCATTTGTTTTAATGTTTGGCGGTTGCATTTTTTAATTTAAGCAATGAATAAAAGGTCATGTAGGATTCTGAAGTGGCTGTTTTAGGTAGCTCAGATGTCATGACAATCAGGGATGATTTCATACAATTGCACTTTTTTCAATACAATTCACAGACATTTTAGGGCAATTAATAAATGATTTGAATTAAATTTTTCCAACTTATTTGATGATTAATAAGGTTCGTCTACGTTGTTGAATTATTTGACGAAAATGTATCTTTTGAAGAAATATTTATTTAATTTTATTATTTATTTGACGTTGTTTCCATAAAAGTCGGTATGTATCGATCACGAAAAATCATTTTTAAACCTGGAAAATAAATGTTCAACCTAGAACAACAACCAAATTTGCTCAATAAAATTAAATATTGCAGGATCTTAAAAAAGTAAAAAGCATTAAAAAAACAGATTTATATTCATATGCTCAGATCCATTTTTCGTCACTTGTTAATTTCATATCGATACACAATATATCTGTCCGAAAAATCTTGAATTCTTACGCCCTTATTCATAATAAATTTTTAATTTTATAAAACAGAATTTCCATAGAAAATTTGTTTTATAATAAAGCCTTTAAAATATACTTCATTTTAATATAAACTTCAATTAAATAACGGAAAATGATTAATATTTTTACTTTAATTACAGTATTTAATAATTTAATTAAATTTTTAACCAAAAAGTACTTTTTTTATATAAAACCTATATTTTATACTTCTTTGGAGCACCCTGTTATTAGCAGTATTCCCTCTTTGCCCAGCTGAGAGTAACATAGTTACTCTTTTATATTTTTCAATTAATTTCTTTCTCTTCATTCATTGGCATTTATTTGCCTGCATTTAAAAGAAAAGAAAGGCAGCAAAAGCGATTTTGCGGAAAACAAGTACAGAAAACTAAAAGCTAAAAAAAAAACAAGAAATTAAATTTAATAAAAGAATAATTTAATTATAAACCAACAGCCACATAAAATACAGCAAATTGAATTATGGAAATTAGTAGAAAAAAGAAATTCTATTAAAGAAAATACAAATTTTAAGAGAAATTCTTCATTAAGAAAAAGTAGCAGGTAACAAATAAAAAAAAATAATAGAAGTGAAAAAAGTGTTTGTTTCGTACGCCAAAGTAAAAATAAGAAAAAAAGTGGTGAATGGCTTTTGATTGAGAAAAATAAAAAGAATCAGGCAAACAACAAAAAAGGAGTTACGCAAATAAAAGTTGCATTAAATTACAACAATTACACAAAAGTATAAAGTAGTGTGAAGTAATAATTAAATAAATACGAAAGAAACAAAAAACCAGTCATACAAAAAATACAAACAACGAAACAAACAACAAACAGTGTGGCTGGATTTTCAGCTTGAAAACAGCAAAAGTGGTATTTCTTCTAGTTGTAGTTGAGGCAAAAATAAAACAAAAAAAAAGAAAAACGAATTTAAATTCCATTTTTTCCTAGAGTGTGTTGAAAAGCTTCACTTCTTTGTCAGAAACAATGGGCGATTCGACAACGTTGGCCAATGCGGGACCTCGTGTTGTAACCATTTATAAGACGGAAACGGGTTTCGGTTTTAATGTACGTGGTCAAGTGTCCGAAGGTGGTCAATTACGTTCCATTAATGGTGAGCTATACGCCCCTCTACAGCATGTCAGTGCCGTTTTGGAAAATGGAGCCGCCGAAAAGGCAGGCATTAAAAAAGGCGATCGCATTTTAGAAGTGTAAGTTAAGAACTATTATTTATTTTTCGGGGGTTTTTTTTAAATTTTTTTGTATTTGTCAATATAAATCTATAATCATACGTCATCGTTGTCAACGCTTTTTTTTTTTTGTATTCCCCCCTGATTTTATTTGGCTAGAAACGCTGCTACTTGATGTTTTGTGGTGGGCTTTATATATTTTTGGGGGTATCCGCTTAAATTGTTTAGCTTAAAAAACGAA
This sequence comes from Calliphora vomitoria, assembly GCA_942486065.2. Lineage (NCBI taxonomy): Eukaryota > Metazoa > Arthropoda > Insecta > Diptera > Calliphoridae > Calliphora > Calliphora vomitoria. Next base: position 49,579,111 of record OW818032.2, read on the forward strand.
TGACCTGTTTTTATAATTCACCCCATCCATACCTCCACCCAATTCCCATACACACTCAAACACTCACAGTAGTAGTTTGTTAAACAAAAATACAATTGTATTGTTATTTTTAGAGGGTTGCTGTTTGTTATTGTTGTTGTCACAAACATGTCCTTTTCAAAACAAAAGTCATACATACATATTTAGAAAATATTCTTTGGCCTGAACTGTTCCCAAAAAAATCAGACAAAATACCGTCATATAACTTCTTTCCCCAGAATTTCATTGAAAATGTGTTTCTAACATTTTTTGTCCTAACAATCATTTAGTTTTACTGTTGGCAGCAGACAGGCGCGCGCCTTCTCTACCACCGCCCTTTTCTGATGGAGTTTTCATTAAATCTATCTTCCTTACCCTACCCCCCTACATTTATACACAATTGTATAGAAATTCTTTTGTACATTTCAGTATTTACTGACATTCGTTTTGTTCTGTTAACCTTCGGGAACAGTTAAACGTTTTAACATTTGTATGTTAATTATCATGTTGACAAATGTTAGAATGTTTATGTTATATTATTTTTTTTAGTTTTTGTTTGGCTGCAGAAAAACAGCTGTTGCATATTGTTGTTGTTGTTGGTGTTGTTTTGTTATCAGCTAAAACAAATCAGTTCAAGTAATATTTTTGTAAAGAAATTTCGCTAAATACTTATAAAAATTGTTTCTAAATCTTTATTTAAATAAATAAATAACAATTCTTAGAAATTAATGATTAAGGAAAAATTTGTTCTGGTGTTTTTGTCCGTAATAATTTTACAATAACTTTACAATTAAAGAAAACTAGAAATGTAGGAAATTGCAATAAGTTTAATTTTGAGCTTATTTTCTTAATACATATGTATTTAGTTTACATTTGATCAATTTAAAGGTCTCTTATCATGTCATATTGTCATAATGTCCTATTATTTCACGACTCGGATGCTCGGATCAACCGACTCTTAATCGTTCAGCGCAGGTCTCTGCTGGTTGGTTACGACAGCACAATAAACGTAGCATACAGAGTAGTATTATTTTATGAAATTTTTTTGCTTGGACATTTTCAAACCATTGTGAAATATTAGGACATTATGACAATATGACATGATAAGAGAGATTGCGAATTCACCAATTATTTCATACTGTTCCCTTTGGAAGGATGCTACTAGCATTCTTCTATTAAACAGTTTTTTTTTTTTTTTTTTTTTTTGGTTAAATTTTGATTTTTTGTAAGAAACTTAAACTGACTTATACCTATTAAGATTATTTCGGGGCTTTGGTGGTAAGTTTGTCATTCCGTTTGTAAGTATATGTTTTGGATCGTTATAGATAGCGGTAGAGTTGGGTTTATTAGCTCAGTGAAGTAACCGCTCTTTTCAGCTAAGCTCACTCAAATGAACTAAGTCGCTCCTTTAACTCCTTAGTTCAGTATGCTGTATAAAGACCATCCCGTTTTGTGAGTAGCATACGCTCAGTATGATGAACGATGGAATAACGCGAGAACGCAGACGAAAAGTAGAAAGACAGAATCTAAAGTATTTCAAAGGAACAATTAAACATGGTGGGGGCAATGTAATGGTCTGGGTTTGCTTTTCTGGTCAAGGAATTGGGCCAAGACATAATGTTAATGGGATTATGGATCAGTTCATGTACCGTGATATATGGAAAGACGTAATGTTGCCTTATGTCATTGAGATATGCCTCTTATAGGGAGGTTCCAACCGGATAACGATCCTAAGCACACCTCCAAAGTTTGTAAGACTTGACTACAGAGCAATAAGATTGAAGTTCTTCATTGGCCAGCTCAATATCCCGATCTCAATACTATTGAGAACTTGTGGGAGATTGTTAATATGATAAATTGCCGATAGTTATTTCGGCAATTTTCACGATTTATTTCAAGCCGTTATTATATCCTGGAAAGAAATATCGCAAGACACCATAAAAAACTTAATATCTTGTATGCCTAAGAGATGTGCTTGTGTCATCCAAAACAAAGGATTTGCAACAAAATATAAATCAACAATTTTTTTATATTATATCCATGTGGGGGTGCTTTAGTTTTAGGGGGCTGATACTGTATTTTACAGATTTAACATACATATGTAGTCGAAATTCTTAAGTTTTTTAATTAAACAATAATATTTATTGATTTCATATCGATTAAAACTACGAGTGTGATAATACTGATCAACTGCCACTATAAAATTAAAACCCCTTAAACAGGTAAAATTATAAAACAATTTATTCGAAAAATTTCGCTGTTTATACCCTACACCACCATAGTGGGGAGGGTATAATGGATTTGTGCAGATGTTTGTAACGCCCAAAAATATTAGTCTAACTCAGAATCACTTTCTGAGTCGATTAAACGATGTCCGTCCGTCCGTCCGTCCGTCCGTCTGGGTGGCTGGTTGGCTGGCTGTCCATGTAAAGCTTGTGCGCAGAGTACAGGTCGCAATTTGAAAGATATTTCGATAAAATTTGGTACATATCATTTTTCCTGCCCAAGGACGATCCCTATTGAAACTGGCTGAAATCGATCCATTATTTGACCTAGCCTTCATACAAATGTCCTCCCGAAAGTGGATTTTATCCGTCACAAATGTTTAATTTATATAGGTATCTACACAAGTTTTTGTCCAAATAAGTTTTATATAAAGGGAATTCATGTCACCAAATTTTATTATGATCGGTCCATAATTAGTCATAGCTTCCATATAAGGCCTGCTTCCGATAATCACTTTAACGAGCATAAATCTCCTACAAATGTTGGTATACACATAAAATTCAACATAAATAAATTTCATATAAACATTAATCACGTGACAAAATTTCGTGGTGATCGGTCCATAATTTGTCATAGCTCCCATATAAGGCCCACTTCCGAAAATCGCTCACGAACATAAATTATTGAAATTTTGAAAGAAAAATGTTTTTGCTCATTTACTTAGTGTAGGGTATTATCTGGTCGGGCTTGACCGACCATACTTTCTTACTTGTTTTTGTTTAATTTAGTATTATTAATTTCCCGGAAATGAAATGATTTTTTATTTTCCTTCCGAGAAAGGAAAATGCCCGGGAAATTAGGAACCCTATGATATAGCCATGTCAACAACATTCCAAAGCCACTAAATAACTTACAGACATGATTGAGACATCAATTTATTGGACATAGTCCTGCTTCGGTTGTAAGAACGAACAAGTAAGAACGTATAGTCGGTCAACCCCGACCATATGATAAACTACACTGAGAAGATGATAAAGATTTTAATAGAAAAGCTATTTAATTGGAATTTATATTAGAAATTTACTTTTTACATTTGGTAAAAGGTCATGTTTTTGAAAACTGAAATTGCGAAAAGTGTCTATTGTATTGGACTTACTGCATGCAAAGCATCTATTTCCATAGCAATATAGGTAGTAAAATACGGGTATACGATTAGACAAAGTAGAAATTGTATAATTGATTTGTAACCAATTTTTAGTCCTGATAAACAAATATTTACATATTTATCAACTGAAGCTGTTTTTTGATCAAATGAAAACATTTTAAATTTATCATTTGCAACAAAGCTCTAAATTGACAGCAAAAAACTCCATAGTACCTACTATACAAGAAAACAATAATTCTGCATAAATAAATTGGTTTCTTAACATCATTATGACGATAGACATCATTATCTTCTTATTCTTTTTCTTCCTTCTTCTTCTTAGCAAAAATATTAAATGTCAAACAATAGCAACAAAAAACATCATCACCAACCATCTTCAATTGTACCATGAATCTATTCAAACAAAACAAGTATTTTGTTTCACAATAAAAGCACAAACCAAAAAAAAAAAAATAAACAAAAAACAAGAAAAAGTTAAAAATAACGGCTAAAAAACCACTGCTACATATGGCGGAATGTATGCAATTTCATTCATTCATACAATACATGAGAGGTGTGTATGAGTACAAGACAAAAAGAAGCACAATGTTATAAATATACAAAAACAAAAGTAACAACATGATACTTTTGCTTATATTTATTTGTAGATATACATGTTTTTGACAAGAATAAAAACAGCAATAATAACAACAATAACGCAGCAACTATTTTAAATACATACTAGTGTTAAAAGAAACAGTAAAAGAGAAGTACAAACAAGCAGTGTTTAAAAAGCTACTATAACTAAAAATTTTTAACTATTGCTACAACTACTGCTTCAGAAAATTTTCTATAGCGGTAGCAATAGCATTTGTCTTTTTTCGTTTTCTTGTTTTTTCTATAACTACTGCTACCTTCAAAAAATAAAACTCTAAACAGAGCAGTAGTAATAAAACATGAATTGTAAATAGAGTAGTAGCATAAAAATACAAAAAATCATTACTACTGCTTTACATCGAGTTTTAATTTTTATTATTTAGAAGTAGCAGTAAGGTAGCAATAAGGTAGCAGTTGAGGTAGCAATAGAAGTAGTCAAAAAAGAGAATCTTCAGCCATAACACCAAAAATGTCAAAAATAAACATTGTGTGTTGTTTTTTTTTTGAGAGTGTTTGAAGAAATAATTCGTTTTTATTCGTCTCAGATGTTCGTGTTGCTAACAGAAAGATCGTATTTTCTGTGTGTACAAAGTTACCATTCACACAAACAAGTTATTTCTTACGTTGCCATATTATTTGCAGGGGAAATATTAATGTTCTACATAATTATAAATGAATTTTCGTACATATAACAATGAAAAAATTTATTAAATCATAGAATTAATTTTTGTCGGTTTTTTTCTCTTCAGGGGAACATTTTGTGCAAAAAGTAGTAAATTTAATTTCTTAAAAGAAAAACTAAATTAACAAAATCCAATAAAATTTGATTTTATTGTTATTAGTAGGTTTGAGAAAAAAGCTTTTTTAAAAATTGTTTAATATTTATCTTTGAATTGATCTCATTCCTTTTTTTATTAACTACTACTTTTTTAAGATTTGCTTTTAATTTAATATTGAATTTCTAAAAACATTTTCTTTGTTAAATATATTTTTTAGCACAAACAAACAAATATACAAACAAATAGACATACATTAATTTTGTTATATATACTTAGATGAAAGAACGTTAAAACCATGATTATTTCAAGTAAATAATACGGCAACGCTTTGCAACAATGTTTACGTAAAAATATGGTAACTATGTGAATACAAACAAAAATTAAGAACTTTTGTTTACAATTCGAACATCTTACACCAATAAACGTTCACAACAACAACACACAATATAAATTTTTGACTGAAGATTTTTATTTTTGACTACTTCTATTGCTACCTCAACTGCTACTTCAACTATTACTTAACTGCTACTTCTTCTACTACGTCATCTGCTACCTCAACTGCTACTTCTATTCCTACTAAATTTTAAAAGTAGCAGAATTAATAGAAAACAAATGACTCTGCTACATTAAAAGTGTTTATTTTTTTAAGGTAGCAATAGAAAACAAACTGATCTGCTACTTTTAAATTTTTCTTTTATTGCTACTACTACAACTACTGCTACTAAAATGTGAAGGTAGCAGTAGTAGTAGTAATTGATTGACTCCGAGTTTTTATTAATTTTTTAACTAGACTACTTGTGTTTTTCGATGCTACTGCTACTTGTAGTCTAGTTATTTAAACACTGCAAACAAGCACACTGTAATAGTAGGATGACAACAAGAATAATAATAATAATAAAAGAAGTATGATAAAAATAGTAATTTGGTTGTTATTGCTGCTGTTACTGATTTGTTTCTTCTGTCTATTTTGTTGCTGGCTGTCAAGGCGAATTCATACAAGGTGGTGGCAGTTCTACAAAAACAACAATTGGTCTTAACAAATGTCAAAAAACAAAAATTAAAAATTAAACAAATATGTATTAAAACTTAATATAGAGTAGATAATTGAATTGTGAGGGCTTTACTTATTTATATAAAAAATAAATATTTTGTTAATAAGCTTAGAATATGTTGATATTTAAATATAAACAAAAGCTTTGACAACTGTTAGAACCAAAAAGCGAAAAAAAAAGTTATCAGCTGATTGACTGACTCCACCTTGTATAAATTCGCCTTGCTGGCTGTCTAAAGCCACAGCTTAAGATGGCAACAACAAAACGAATGCATAATGAAATAAATGTTGCTGTTGTTGTTGTTATTTGTATGTACTATATGAGTCATTGTCATTTTTATGGGTTGGTTGTTTGTTTTGTTGTTGCCTGGTGAGTGTGAGTGAGTGGTTTTTTTTGTTATGAAAGAAATACTCAATTTAAATAAAAGAAATGAATGACGTTGGTATTTTTGATAAAAAAAAGAGTTTTATAAATTGAAGAATTGGTTGATGATAAAAAAAATAAATACAATATACAAAAATATAACAAAATTTATGACTGACTAATTTTGGCAATTTAGAAAATATGAAGAATGTAGTTTTTTATGTATTTTTTTTATTACATAGTTTTATATAACATTTATGGAAGAACGAAAATAGAGTTTATTAAAATGAATAGTTGTCTCAAATTAGGTTTCTTTATTGATATTTAAAGCATGAGGGTAGTGAGGATGATAAAGTTATGTAAATAGTTTTTGGAAATAAATTTAATATTCTTGAGAAAACTTTTCAAATTCTTAGTTTTCGGGCTAGGTTTCCTAATAGTGAAAATTATTCCAGGAATTCCCGAAAATTTTTTCCCGTGAAATTTTTATCGGTAAATTACTGTGTAAGTTTTCTTCTTAAAGTTGCTAAGGTAAAACAGATTCGTTGTAATTTGTTTACAATCGGATGATTCGAATACATTTGTTCAATTTATTCGATACTAGTGCTAAAAAATCAGTTGTCATAGAAGATTACATAGATTACTAAAATTTATTTCTTTATCATTTGATTATCGATAAATACGGTTATCACAACTAAAACTATTTTCTCTGTGCGACAAAAACAGACAAAATTTTTATTTAAAACAGGGATATTAAAATTTCGGCCAAAACTAAAGCACCCCCTCAGTGAATTTTTTTCATATATTTTTTTAATTTTTAATTTGTTGGAAATCCTTTGTTTTGGATGACACAAGCACATCTCTTAGGCATAGAAGATATTAAGTTGTTTATGGTGTCTTGCGATATTCCTTCCCATTGCGATATTCACTTCAAAATGAAGCATAGAAATCTAACTCGCTTTATTTCTGACAAGCACAAAATAAGGATTTTAAGAGTCCGACCAAAATTATGTTATGAGTTGCTTCAAGGTCCTTTGATATATCCTTCGCTGGATTAGCACATTGTATATGAACAGAACATACAGTATCGGCCAGTAAGTCGTGAAAATTGCCGATATTTATTTCAGCAATTTTCATGATTTATTTTCATATTAACAATCTCCCACAAGTTTTCAATAGTATTGAGATCAGGAAATTGAGCAGGCTAATAAAGAACTTGAATCTTATGGCTCTGTACCCAAGTCTTACAATTTTTGGAGGTGTGCTTAGAATCGTTATCCTGTTGGAATCACCCTATAAGTGGCATCTCTTCACTGGCATAAGGCAACATTACATCTTTCAATATATCACGCTACAAGAACCGACCCATAATCCCATTAACTTTATGAATTGGCCCAATTCCTTGACCAGAAAAGCATTCTCCATGCAATGTACAAATTTTCAAATACAGTGTTGCAAAAACTAATAGAAACGAGAGCTTTTTTTCGAAGTCCATTCCAGAAGAGGTATTTTGTTGACAGCAAACCAGTCCTTTGTCAATTTCGAGGAGTGCTTCGGATCATTGTACTGCTAAAACTGCCACCTCAAGGGCATCTCTTTCTCAGCAAAAGGAAGCATTATGCTTTGCAATATATTTACGTAGTACGGGACGCATATTTTGTTCTTCATCCAACATATTGGACAGCCACCAGAAGAAGAGAAACACCCCCTTTTCTTGATGAATCCAACGCCATGTTTTACGGTCTTCTTGGTGTATTTTGGATCATATTGTTACGTTTTTACCTTTTAAAAACGTGGGTTTATTTCGTTTAAATAAAATGGATACTTTTGATTGCAAATAAAAGCAGTTTTAGTAGTTTAAAATTGTAACAACTCTTTATTTATTTAGAATGTACAACAACAACAGAATTAAATAGTCACTCAGTGTCTTTATACACGTATATCAATTCGCAGAAATACATACACACACTTAATAACATACAAATATACACGTACAAGACAGTTGATATTAACTCTAATACCGCCAATGATCAACTCAACTGACGACTGGCAGCTCTGCCACTATTTATACACACCCCATCTATCGGGAATCTTCTACAATGCTCTTAACGGACATACTAGTACATTCGAATTCTAGAGCTTTCGATGTCATTGCCAGCAGCCCAAACATTTAGTGTTGCCATACTTACAAATAATGCCAATAACCACATGCTACTGATGGACGTGCCTTCAAACATGATGAATGCGTTACAGACCGTTGAATTCAAATCGTCATTGCACATTCGTAACAATATGCTTTATTGTCTGGGCGCCAAACATAATGTTTTTCCATCGAATCTAAACAAATATATCTTTGTTAGACTATATAAAGACCTAGGGGACTGTATAATCCTGGTTATTGGCTTAATTTAGTTTACAAAAATTGGCTGATTGATTTTTTTAATGCTTTCTGTGAAAAGTCCTGAAAATTAGGAATCATAGTTTTAAGCAAAAATTGGATTATACAAAGAGTTAGGGGTTTCACTCTAAAACTGGACTGTATAAAGATCTAAGTTTCTACATAATATTGGACTATATAAAGACCTAGGGAACTGTTTAATCCTCTAGGTTTTAAACTTAAATTGGAATGTATATAGAGCTAGGTTTCAATACCCAAGTTTAAAGCTTAAAATGGAATATACAAATACCTTAGCATCAAGTGTTTTTGCTACTTTTAATGGTTTAATTGCTATACATATACATTATTTGTATGGCACGAGTTTACTAACAAACTGTCGAAATAAAAAAAATACACATCATAAATTGATCATACAACGTTTGAGTATGCATAAGTTTAAAACAATAAATTCTTTGAAGTAAAAAAAAATATCTCTTATTAAAATTCAAATACATGTTACGACCAGTATCCTATTCTTATGCTAAAAATATTTTTATAATTTATGTTTGCTATCACTCCTTTACATCTCTCTAACTATTCCTACTATGCAGTCAAATTTCCTACAACTGCATACCGCCTGCTGTTGCTGGTGGTTTTTAATTCAATTTCTGTTTATTTGCTCAAAACACAATGACAATTGTTTAAAGGCAACTACAAGCGCTGTCCGTCTAACCATCCCAATGATGACAGTCTGATAGGCCAACCAGACATTCAGATAGATAACTATATAAACATTTATTAAGACGCGTAAAAACAGCTAAAGCCGTAGACAGGGAGCAAACAAATAGAAGACCACCACCAACCATCATCATCATCATCGACCACAACAACAAACATCCTGTTATACAAAAAAAAGTTGAGTTTTATTTGCATGACACTTGTCAAAAAAGACAATTTAATCATATTGATTGCTTTTCTTTATTATCATTATATTGCTTTCAAATAGGGATAAGTAAAATTCTAAACATTTATTAAAGGAAATTTTAAAAGTCATTGTGTAAAAAGAAATCAATTAAAACTTTATTATTAAAATTTGGGGATTGGAGCTTTGTATCAAACAAAAATTTTAATTTAATTATAAAGTTAGTATTTAAATTGGTGTGTGTAAAGACCAAAGTTTCAAGTTAAAATTGCACTGTATAAAGAGCTAGGTTTCAAGCTGAAAATGGAGCTTCGCATCAAGCTAAAATTGTACTATACAAAGTTGCATTAAGCTAAAATTGGACCATATAAAGACATAATTTTCAAGCTAAAATTAAATCTAAAAATGTACTGTATAGATACATTTAAAATTAGACTAACTAAAGACGGCTGAGTCAATCTGAAATTACACTATATATGGAATTAAGGTTCAAGCTAATGTTGAAGCTAAAATTGCTAAAATCAAGCTAAAATTTATGTGTGTAAAAAGAAAGTTTCAAAGTAAAACTTGACTGTATAAAGATCTGGCATAAAGTGCTAGCTTTTGTGATAAGATAAAAATAAGACTAGATTCAAGCTAAAATTAAACTCTATAACATTACCTTTGAATAAATACCTACATTTCAAGTTAAAATTGAAATGTATTTTTTGTCAAGCAAAAACTAGATAAAGCTTAAACTGGACTATAAAGGACTGAGATCGAAAAATTCTTAACACACATTTTTCATTAAAACTTTAAACCCAAGTATTATTTGATTTATCAAGTTACCTTTGTAAAGCATGTCAATTATTATGTTAAAAAATCTGATAAAAATGAGTGACCGGAAAAAAGTGCGGTCCTACAAAAAGTTGGCCAAACAATCAAAGGTCTGCCGTCAAACTGTTTCCAATGTTATTCAACAGTACCGGGAGAACTTGTCCGTTGATAGAAAACCTGGTTCAGGTAGAAGAAATGGTTTACAGTTGAGAGCCCAAAAAGCGGACAACATTTTCCAAAAAGTTCTTGGTATGGCAAGCAATATGCAGTTGCGGCAAAATAAGCCAATCATTTGTTACAACGGGCTCTATAAATAGCGAAATTTACATCAAGGAATGTTTACAAAAAAGGCTCCTTCCATTCATAAGACTTCATAATGTGTCCAGTTATTTTTGGCCTGACTTGGCATCCTGTCACTATGGTAAACAAGCCATTGAGTGGTACAAGAACAATAATGTGGTATTTGTACCAAGAGAGGCAAATCCTCCAAGAGCTAAGGCCAGTGGAGAGATATTGGGCTCTTGTTAAAAGAGAATTGAAGAACACAAAAAGGTGTCCAAAAGTGTGGTAGATTTTAAACGGAGATGGACTACCTGTTCGAGCAAAGTGACAGAAAGCACTATAAAAACGTTAATGAAAGGGTTTCCGAAAAAGGTTAACAATTCCATCACTAGTGATTAAAACTTTACAAATATTTGTAATAATAATTTCAATCAAATAAAAAAAATTAAAACTATGTTAAAAATTTTTCGATCTTACTCCTTATAAACTAAAATTGGACCGTTTAAAGACCAAAGTTTTAGGCTTAAGTTGATCATTATACAGACCAACTAACTTTTCAATCTAAAATTGAACTGTACAAATAACTGCCTACTCTAAATGTGACAGTAAAAATATCTGCGCTTTTAGTAAAAATTGGACAAAATGTTTCAAGCTAAAATTGTACAATATAGTGATCTACGTTTTAAGTTAAAATTAGTCTGTAAAATAAACCCCTATGTTTTAATTTAAATTTGGACTGTATAAAGTGTTTGGTTTCAAGCTATAATTAGACTGTATAAGGACCATGTATTAAGCTAAAATTTTAATTGATGAATACTTATGCATCAAGCTAAGATAGGACTTTAAGCAAAAATGGGATAAAATAAATTCCTCGTTTTAAGCTAAAATCCAACTGAATAAAGACCAAAGTTTCAAAATAAAATTATACTCTATAAAGGCTATTGTTATACCCTTCACCTTCGTGAGAGGGTACATATAAATTTGTCATTTCGTTTGTAATTTCCACAATATAATTTTCCGACCCTATAAAGTATATATATTCTGGATCCTTATAGATAGCGGAGTCGATTAAGCCATGTCCGTCTGTCTGTCTGTCTGTTGAAATCAACTTTCCGAAGCCCCAAAATAACCTACATACACGAATCATACATCAATATCTCCGGAATTCTTCCGGCTCGGTTGCTATTTAAAATCGAGAAAATCGGTCCACAAATGGCTGACCAGGACAACCTCGATTTTTTACCTATTTTTTGACCTGTATCTGGATTACTAAGTCATTAATATAGACAACTAGCAATAAACCCGGTGCGCTTCGCCACCCCAATTGGATGAAAGAAATAGTACTATTAAGTCTCCCTTTGTGAATTAAAGCTAATTCAGGATAACATGCCTCTAGATTCATGTTTATTGAATCATTGTATTGTGGCTTCTAGCTCATTCGAAACGTATTATTATAATAAAAAAGTACCATTTAGACCCACATTTAATATGCCCACACATGATCATTTTTATAGAAAATGCTAAAGAAATGTACCACTAAAGTCACCTTTTGTGAATTCTAACTCATTCCGAATCATGTGTGCCTAATTTTGAATTTTTAGGTTTAATTTTATAAAATAGTCAAAAAATATTATTAGTTGGAAAAAAGTACCTGTGAGACCCTTTTTTAGATTCTTATTCGGTCAGGATCATATACCATTCGAAGAACGAAAAAATACAAATTATTTTTGTATTTAAGCTAACTAATTTAATATATTAAAAAAGTTAGTTACTCACTGAGGAGCATATATTTTATATTTCTAGGTCCATTATTATAGAAAATTCAAAATATACCATTAGAATAATGAAGCGCCATAATGTTCCAAGTTATAGAATCCTACTCGCTCGAGTCCATATAATATTATGTTCATGTTTCTAGATTTATTATAGAAAATTTAAAAAGGACCATTAGAATAAAGAAAAAGTATTAAGTATTCTCTTTGAGTTTTCACTCACTTAAAACAATATGCAGTTAATTTGGTATTTCTAAATCCATTATTAGAGAAAATTCAAAAAGTACCTTTATAATATAGAAAAAGTAGCATAAAGCCCCCACTTGTGGATTCCCAATCGGTCGGGATCATATAAGCTTTATTTCACAATTCTAAGTTCATTGGTGAAGAAGATACAAAAAGTACTTTTCGAATATAGAAAAAGTACCATAAAGACTCCCCCTTAAATTCTCACTCCCTTATGACCATATATGTTTAATTTTATATTTCTAGGTCCATTATTATAGAAAATTTAAAAAGTACCATTAAAATAAAGAAAAAGTACCATAATGTTCCCACTTGTAGATTTTCTTTCGCTTAGGTCTATATAAGCGTTATATCATGTTCATTGGTGAAGAAAATACAAAATGTACCAATCGAATAAAGTACGAAAAAGTACCAAAAAGTATCCCCTTAGAATTATCATTCACTTAAGAAATTTAAAAAAGTACCATTATAATAAAGAAAAGGTATCACGAAGTATCCCCTTGATTTTTCACTTACTTAGTGCCATATACGCTTAATTTCATATTTATATGTCCATTATTACAGAAAATTCAAAAAGTACCATTAGAAAACAGAAAAAGTACCAAAAGGCAGCCACTTCTCGGGTCCATATAAGCTTTATTTCATGTTTCTAGGTTCATTGGTGAAGAAATTACGAAAAGTACCATTCGAATAAAGAAAAAGTACAAAAAAGTCCCTCCCTAGAATTCTCACTCACCTAGGACCATATATGCTTAATTTCATGTTTCTAAGTCCATTGCTATAGAAAAGTAAAAAAAAAACCATTAGAATAAAGAAAAAGTACCATGAAGTGTCCGCTCAAATTTTCACTCACTTATTACCATATACGCATAATTTCGTACTTCTATGTCCATTATTACAAAAAATCAAAAAGTACCATTAGAATATAGAAAAAGTACCAAAAAGCCCTCACGTGTGGTTTCCCACTCACTCGGTTCCATATAAACTTTATTTCATGTTTATAGGTTCATCATTGTTGAAGAAATTACAAAAAGTACCATTCGATTAAAGAAAAGGTACCAAAAAGTCTCCCCCTAGAATTCTCACTCACTCTAGAATTCTCACTCACTTAGGACCATATATGCTTAATTTCATATTTCTAATTCCATTGCTATAGAAAAGTCAAAAAAGTACCATTAGAATAAAGAAAAAGTACCATGAAGTGTCCGCTTGAATTTTCACTCACTTATTACCATATACGCATAATTTCGTACTTCTATGTCCATTATTACAAAAAATCAAAAAGTACCATTAGAATATAGAAAAAGTACCAAAAAGCCCTCACTTGTGGTTTCCCACTCACTCGGTTCCATATAAACTTTATTTCATGTTTATAGGTTCATCATTGTTGAAGAAATTACAAAAAGTACCATTCGATTAAAGAAAAGGTACCAAAAAGTCTCCCCCTAGAATTCTCACTCACTCTAGAATTCTCACTCACTTAGGACCATATATGCTTAATTTCATATTTCTAAGTCCATTGCTATAGAAAAGTTAAAAAAGGACAATAAGAATACAGAAAAAGTACCATAAAGCCCCCACTTGTGGTTTCCCACTCATTCGGCTCCATATAACCTTTATTTCATGTTTATAGGTTCATTGTTGAAGAAATTACAAAAAGTACCATTCGATTAAAGAAAAGGTACCAAAAAGTCTCCCCCTAAAATTCTCACTCACTCTAGAATTCTCACTCACTTAGGACCATATATGCTTAATTTCATATTTCTAATTCCATTGCTATAGAAAAGTCAAAAAAGTACCATTAGAATAAAGAAAAAGTACCATGAAGTGTCCGCTTGAATTTTCACTCACTTATTACCATATACGCATAATTTCGTACTTCTATGTCCATTATTACAAAAAAATCAAAAAGTACCATTAGAATATAGAAAAAGTACCATAAGTCCCCTATTTGTGGTTTCCAACTTATTCGGGTCCATATAAGCTTTATTTCATGTTTCTAGGTATATTGGTGAAGAAATTACAAAAAGTACCATTCGAATAAAGAAAAAGTACCAAAAAGTCTGCCTCCAGAATTCTCACTCACTTAGGACCATATATGCTTAATTTCATGTTTCTAAGTCCATTGCTATAGAAAATTGCAAAAAGTACCTTTAGAATAAATAAAAAGTACCATGAAGTGTCCGCTTGAATTTTCACTCACTTATTACCATATACGCATAATTTCGTACTTCTATGTCCATTATTACAAAAAAATCAAAAAGTACCATTAGAATATAGAAAAAGTACCATAAGTCCCCTATTTGTGGTTTCCCACTTATTCGGGTCCATATAAGCTTTATTTCATGTTTCTAGGTATATTGGTGAAGAAATTACAAAAAGTACCATTCGAATAAAGAAAAAGTACCAAAAAGTCTGCCTCCAGAATTCTCACTCACTTAGGACCATATATGCTTAATTTCATGTTTCTAAGTCCATTGCTATAGAAAATTGCAAAAAGTACCTTTAGAATAAATAAAAAGTACCATGAAGTGTCCGCTTGAATTTTCACTCACTTATTACCATATACGCATAATTTCGTACTTCTATGTCCATTATTACAAAAAAATCAAAAAGTATCATTAGAATATAGAAAAAGTACCATAAGTCCCCTATTTGTGGTTTCCCACTTATTCGGGTCCATATAAGCTTTATTTCATGTTTCTAGGTATATTGGTGAAGAAATTACAAAAAATACCATTCGAATAAAGAAAAAGTACCAAAAAGTCTGCCTCCAGAATTCTCACTCACTTAGGACCATATATGCTTAATTTCATGTTTCTAAGTCCATTGCTATAGAAAATTGCAAAAAGTACCTTTAGAATAAATAAAAAGTACCATGAAGTGTCCGCTTGAATTTTCACTCACTTATGACCATATACGCTTAATTTCGTGTTTCTATGTCCATTATTACAAACAAATCAAAAAGTACCATTAGAATATAGAAAAAGTACCAAAAAGGCAGCCACTTGTGGATTCCCACTCATTCGGGTCCATATAAGCTTTATTTCATGTTTCTAGGTTCATTGGTGAAGAAATTACAAAAAATACCATTCGAATAAAGAAAAAGTACCAAAAAGTCTGCCTCCAGAATTCTCACTCACTTAGGACCATATATGCTTAATTTCATGTTTCTAAGTCCATTGCTATAGAAAATTGCAAAAAGTACCTTTAGAATAAATAAAAAGTACCATGAAGTGTCCGCTTGAATTTTCACTCACTTATTACCATATACGCATAATTTCGTACTTCTATGTCCATTATTACAAAAAAATCAAAAAGTACCATTAGAATATAGAAAAAGTACCATAAGTCCCCTATTTGTGGTTTCCCACTTATTCGGGTCCATATAAGCTTTATTTCATGTTTCTAGGTATATTGGTGAAGAAATTACAAAAAATACCATTCGAATAAAGAAAAAGTACCAAAAAGTCTGCCTCCAGAATTCTCACTCACTTAGGACCATATATGCTTAATTTCATGTTTCTAAGTCCATTGCTATAGAAAATTGCAAAAAGTACCTTTAGAATAAATAAAAAGTACCATGAAGTGTCCGCTTGAATTTTCACTCACTTATGACCATATACGCTTAATTTCGTGTTTCTATGTCCATTATTACAAACAAATCAAAAAGTACCATTAGAATATAGAAAAAGTACCAAAAAGGCAGCCACTTGTGGATTCCCACTCATTCGGGTCCATATAAGCTTTATTTCATGTTTCTAGGTTCATTGGTGAAGAAATTACAAAAAATACCATTCGAATAAAGAAAAAGTACCAAAAAGTCTGCCTCCAGAATTCTCACTCACTTAGGACCATATATGCTTAATTTCATGTTTCTAAGTCCATTGCTATAGAAAATTCCAAAAAGTACCTTTAGAATAAATAAAAAGTACCATGAAGTGTCCGCTTGAATTTTCACTCACTTAGGACCATAAACGCTTAATTTCGTGTTTCTATGTCCATTATTACAAACAAATCAAAAAGTACCATTAGAATATAGAAAAAGTACCAAAAAGGCAGCCACTTGTGGATTCTCATTCACTCGGGTCCATATAGGATTTATTTCATGATTCTAGGTTCATTGTTGAAGAAATTCCAAAAAGTACCATTCGATTAAACAGAAAGAACCAAAAAGTCTCCCCATAAAATTCTCACTCAGGACCATATATGCTTAATTTCATGTTTCTAAGTCCATTGTTATAGAAAATTCAAAAAAGTACTATTAGAATAAAGAAAAAGTACCAGAAGGCAGCCACTTGTGGATTCCCACCCACTCGTGTCCATATAAGCTTTATTTCATGTTTCTAGGTTCATTGGTGAAGAAATTACAAAAAGTACCATCCGAATAAAGAAAAAGTACCAAAAAGTCTCCCTCTAGAATTCTCACTCACTTAGGACCATATATGCTTTATTTCATGTTTCTATGTCCATTGCTATAGAAAATTCAAAAAAGTACCATTAGCATAAAGAAAAAGTACCATGAAGTATCCAATTGAATTTTTTCTCACTTAGGACCATATACGCCTAATTTCGAATTTCTATGTCCATTATTACAAAAAAATCAAAAAGTACCATTAGAATATTGAAAAAGTACCAAAAATCCCCCACTTGCGGTTTCCCACTCATTCGGGTCCATATAAACTTTATTTCATGTTTATAGGTTCATCATTGTTGAAGAAATTACAAAAAGTACCATTCGAATAAAGAAAAAGTACCAAAAAGTCTACCCTCACTCACTTATTACCATATATGCTTAATTTCATGTTTCTATGTCCATTATTATAGAAAATTCAAAAAAGTACCATTAGAATAAAGAAAAAGTACCATAAGTACCACTCTATTATAATAAAAACTGCAATAGAGTTTCCTCCTAAACTTCTCATTCACTTATTATCATTAATGCTTAATTTCATGTTTCTAGGCCCATTATTAAAGAAAATTCAAAAAGTACCATTAGAAGAACAAAAAAGTACCTATAGTTCAGTTCTCACATTTTGGTACCTAAATATTATCCCCTACTCCTAACTCTAACTTCATTCAGATACATATCAGCTAACTTTAATGTCGATAAGTGAAATAATTGAAAATATTAAAAAAAGTACCATTAGGAAAAAAAGTACCAAATGCCCTTTTCCTCCTTGAACACCCCTCAAGTTTGAAATTTAAAAATATTCCATTTTGCCAAAATTGTTTATGCTTAAAGACATGCCTCAAACGATTAAAATCTGTGTTAATGTGCTCAAGAAAAATAAGTTTTAAAAAAAGTACCAAACTGTTTTCCCGGATTTGGACAAATATACATCTTGTCAGTCGAGTTCCAAATAGCACTCTGTTAGTTAATTTTTGCATGAATCCAGGAACCAATGTTAAAAATATATCAAAATTGGCTGAAATGTTAAATAAAATGTATTTTTCCGTTTTTACCCCCTTTTTGGTACCATTTTTATCCCCATTGCGGTGTTAAAATTTTAATCAAATAAATTTCTGTATCGTGATGGGAGCTTAAAATAAAATATTTATATGTCTATATCAATTTGTAGAAAAACATACTTTATGAAAAAAGTACCAAAAATAAATACAATTTTTATCCCTTAAGGGTTCGAATTTCCAAAAAGTACCAAACTTATATTTTTTATTTTTTGATATGTAATGAATACGATTTAAAATTTGTTTCTATGTTTAGTAGTTTAAAAGATACATATGGTGCCAAAAAAGTACCAAAATACAGTTTTTACCCGTTTTCTCCCCTAAAAGGTTCGAATTTCGAAAAAGTACGAAACACCTGTCAGCTTATTTTTTAAATGGAGTAACATGCAATTTTAAGTTTTTTTGTATCTTTATTAGTTTCGAAGATATAAGGTTACCGAATTTACCCGTTTTTACCCTTTTTTACCCCCTAAACGTTCGAATTTCCAAAAATCCCTTCTTATCGGATCGTTTTGGGGAGGGAGGAACCCACAGTTAAAATTTCATGATTCTAGCTTCAACCGTTTGGGCTGTGCGATGATGAATCAGTCAGTCAGTCAGTCAGTCAGTAACGTTACTCTTTTATATATATAGATATGGATATCTAATGATAGATATTTCAAAGACCTTTGCAACGACGTATATAAGACCATAGTAAGTTGGACCTACAATGGGTCAAAATCGGGAAAAAAATTTTAACCCGATTTTTTTTTTCACCAAAAGTTTTTTTCGCTAAATATTTAAAAAAAAAAATTTTAATTTAAAAAAAAATAAAAAAAAAATTATATATAAAATTTAAAAAAAAAAATTCGAAAAATTTTTTTCCAAAAAATGAAAAAAAAGTTAATTTTGTTTACCTAAAAATATTTAAAATTTTTTATTTTGAAGTATAGTTTGGTTAAGGGTATATAAGATTCGGCCCAGCTAAAATTTCAAACAAAAATTGGATAAGATGAAGACCTACGTTTTTTTCTAAAATTGTACTGTATAAACCCCAACATTTTGAGCTAAAATTGGACTGTATAAAGAGCTAAGTTTGATGCTAAAATTGGACTGTATTAACCCCTACGTCTGAAGCTTAAATTAAACTGTATAAACATCTCTTAAGTGTAAAAAAACCAATAAAACTAAATTATCCAACCCCGACGCAAATATTAGTTATTTAAAATAATTTGCCCAAAAGTTTTGAGGCTTTTTTGTTTTGTTTTTTTAGCCAAAACAAAAATGAGCAATATTGAGTTGCCACTTTGGCAATCATACTCCACACATAACCACCGCAGTAAGATGATATGGGCTGATGTTACGCCTTTTTATTAGTAGTTCTCATTACACACCAACAAAATATTGTACATTTTTGGAAAATTCCTCTGGCATGAATGGCAAAATTTAACTTGACTCTCTCTCCATGATAATTGTACTGATGATGACGACTTTAAAGGCAAAAAGGTCAATATTTTCTATTCACTTTTTTTTTTTTTTGTATACTACTGCTATATTAAATTAATTTTAATTGAATTTTCTACAACAACAACCATATGAATACAAACTATTTTATTAAATAAAAAAAAGTAATAATAGACTTGAAAAGCAAACAAACAATTATCTTTTGCTAATGAATTGTATTTTTTATTTTTCACACAACTTCACCCTGCTCTTACCCATAGCACATTTAAATATTTTAAACTGTAAATGTTAATATGTAGTCATTTAGATGTTAAAAATAAATATTGAATTTATTTATGTTTATTTTATAAATAGAGCAACAAAACCTCAAAGATATTCTTTATCAACAACCATTATAACTGCAAAGTTATTTTTTCCTGCCTCTTGCCATACAGAAAATCGAATGTTTTACTTACAAAACGCAAAAAAACTAAATGGATTTATGTGGATTTTGTGTAAGAATGTTTGTAAAGACAAACAAACCAAAAATACAACCAAAATATGTATATAGTAGATATTTATAAAGAAAATTAGATTTTATACTTGAAAGAGAAAACAAAGTTAAATACGTGTAAGAATTTTCGAAATTCTCAACCACCCTCTGGCCTCTACCAATTGCCAAAAATAGCAGAACCAAAATATCACACAAAACAGGTAACAAAGTTTGTGATTTACCAAAATCAATACAATATTTACTCAGTCAACTCAGTCAAGTCATTCACTCATACAATTATGCTCATGCATACCTAGAGTTTATTGATTGATTTATGTGAACTGAATTGTAAAATAGGTTTATTGCTGCTGGGGGTAACACAATTTTGTTTATATTTACTCTAAAAACAGTTGGTTTTTAAACTAATAACTAAAAATAGTTTAATAGTGTTAAAAAGGTTTTTAATGTAAAATGACAATTTGTCTAGGAAACGTATCTTTTTTAAATGATTGATTAAAGCTACATAAAATGCTTTAAATGAAGCAAAGAGCTGTGATTCAAATTAATTCAACTGTATTAAAATCTAATTTTGGTGCTAAAATTCGATGGCATAAAAAGTAATAATTGAAGCTAAAATTGTACTAAAAAATGAGCTAATATTTGAGCTAAAATTTGACTAACTAATAAGCTACAATTGAAGATAAAATTGGATTATAATAATAGCTAATATGTGAGCTAAAATCATCTGCATAGTATGAATCATGAACATAAAATCGTACTGTATAAAGAGTTCTGAGTAAAGTTTATATTTGACTGTATTAAGTGCTATGATTGAAGCTAAAATTTCATAATTAAAATACCTCCAATTGTACTGTATAAAGAACTATGCATTTGTTGTATATATTAAGAGCTACATTTGAACTGTATACTGTGCTACGATTGGACTGTATAAATGCCCAACATTAAATCTAAAATTAGACTATATGTGGTGCTACAATTAAGGATAATAAATACTTACCATTAAAGCAAGAATTTGGTTCCATAAGGACCTGCAATTGAAAATAAAATTGGATTATAGCTTTGTATATTGAAGCTAAAATTTTAACAAATAATGATCATCAATTTGAATGTATAATGAACTACAATTAATGTGTAAAAAGAGCTACGATTGAAGCTAATATTGGACTATATAAAGAGCTATAGTTGGACTGTACACTTGCTACAATTGGACTGTATAAAAGCTTACTATTAAGTTTAAAATTAGAGTATAATTAAAGGGAATAAATATATATGATTGAAAGTACAATTGTATTATATATAAAGAGCTACGATTGGGAATAAAATTGTAATACATAGTGATACATCATTTGGACTGTGTAATGAGCTACAAATAAACTGCAAAAAGAGCTACGATTGAAGCTTAGATTAGACTATTGGACTTCATAATGCTACTATTGGTCAGCATACATTACATACAATTGGACCTACGATTGAAGCTATGATCAGACTGTATAAATAAATAGGTTCAATTGTACTCTATAATACTGCAGTTGGACTATGTAGAGTACTAATATTGGACTGCATAAAGAGCTATGTTTCAAGCTAAAATTTTACTGTACATAGTACCATGATTGCACTGTATAAACATCTACTTTTAAAGCTCAAATTTTACTGTATTCAGTACTACGATTGTAGTGCGTTTCAAGTACTACGATTGGAGTGTATAACGACCTACGTTTCAAGCCAAAATTTGACTGTATACAGTACTATAATTAGAGTGTATAATGAGCTACTTTTCAAGCTAAAATTGGACTGTATACAGTACTACGATTGGAGTGTATAATGAGCTACTTTTCAAGCTAAAATTTGACTGTATACAGTACTACGATTGGAGTGTATAATGAGCTACTTTTCAAGCTAAAATTTGACTGTATACAGTACTACGATTGGAGTGTATATTGAGCTACTTTTCAAGCTAAAATTTGACTATATACAGTACTACGATTGGAGTGTATAATGAGCTACTTTTCAAGCTAAAATTTGACTATATACAGTACTACGATTGGAGTGTATAATGAGCTACTTTTCAAGCTAAAATTTGACTATATACAGTACTACGATTGGAGTGTATAATGAGCTACTTTTCAAGCTAAAATTTGACTGTATACAGTACTACAATTAGAGTGTATAACGACCTACGTTTCAAGCTAAAATTGGACTGTATACAGTACTACGATTGGAGTGTATAATGAGCTACTTTTCAAGCTAAAATTTGACTGTATACAGTACTACGATTGGAGTATATAACTACCTACCTTTCAAGCTAAAATTTGACTATACAGTGCACTCGCGGTAACGTGAACACCGTCTAACGTGAACACCGCCTAACGTGAACAAGCTTTTATTTACATTGACTATTCTGTAACGTGAACAAACTCAGAAAGCGCTATAACGTGAACAATTTTTTTTCACTGTTTTTGTTTTCTAAGCACTGAAATACATACATTTAATTTGATTTTCAAAGATTAGGGAATACCCTTATAATAAAAATGTGTTTGTATCCTCTAAATTAATGTTTTTAATGGCAACGAATGAGTAATTTTATTAGCTACGTAATTCTATTTCAATATATATTTTCTCGTGATCTCGTTTTGTTTTGTAATGCATTTTAATCAATAATTTTTGTTTTATATTTTAATAATGAAAATAATAATAAAAGAATTTCACGTTCACGCGTGTAAAACACAGTTTTTTATTATAAAATTTTATATTTATTCCATGAAATTCGACAATCGCTAACATGAACAATTTCACTAACATGAACTCCCTTGGTTTTAATTAGTTCACGTTACCGCGAGTGCACTGTATACAGTACTACGATTGGAGTATATAACGACCTACCTTTCAAGCTAAAATTTGACTGTATGCAGTACTACGATTGTACTGTATAAATACCAACATTTCAAGCTAAAATTGGATTGCATATAAGGACTGAGATTGAAAAATTTTTAACATACATATATGTTAATAAAAATGAAACCACTAAACTTACAGATTTGAATCTTTTTTTATTTGATTGAAATTATTGTTACAATTTACAAAAAAAAAAAAAAATTTTATAGTTCTAATCACTAATGACGAAATTTTGAAACTTTTTCGAAAACCCTTCCAATATGGTTTTTATGGTGCTTTATGTCACTTTGTTTGAACAGGTTGTCCATCTCCGTTTAAAATCTACCACACTTTTAGACACCTCTTTTGTGCTCTTCAATTCTCTTTTAGCAAGAGCCCAATATCTCTTCACTGGACTCAGCTCCAGGCAGTTTGGAGGAATTGCCTCTCTTGGTACAAATACCACATTATTGTTCTTGTACCACTCAAGACCTTTCTTACCATAGTGACAGATGCCAAATCAGCATAAAAATAAGTGGACACATTAAGAAGTCTTATGAAAGGAAGTATCCTCTTTTGTAAAGATTCCTTGATGTAAATTTCGGTATTTATAGAGCCCTTTGTAACAAATGTTTGTCTTTTTTGCCGCAACTGCATATTGCTTGCCATACCAAGAACTTTTTGGGAAATTTTGTCTGCTTTTGGGACCTAAACTTTTCTTCAACATTCCCTCGAGCATGAGCAACATCAAAATTTTGACCCGGAAGCTGTGAAAAATCTGCCAGAACATACATTTCGTCATCCATTATGCAGCAGGTATATTTTTTGTATAAAATTTCACTTCAATTTCCGTGCTCTGTCTTTGGCCTCTAAATTTTTAGCAGAGTTCCTGTCAGGAACTTTTTGAGCCTTGTATGCTTTTAAACCTTCATTAGCTTTAACTTTTCGTACCAAATAGTCCGAGTACTGACCTAACCAGTCTGCTTTCCTACCAGTCTGCTTTCCTACCGGAGGTGTTGGGAGCTCTTTTGAAAATGCTTTCACTTTTTTGGCTTTAGAAACATCATGTGGACCATTCATTGTACCTGAACCAGGTTTTATATCAACGGTATTGTTTAATAACATTGCAAACAGTTTGATAGCAGACCTTTTGTTTGGCCAACTTTTTGTAGGACCAAGTTGGGTTTTGTTAAAAATATTGAATAATTTTAGTACGCACTTTTTTCTGATCACTCATTTTTATCAGACCAATAACAAATGAACATAATTGACATTAAACATAATAACTGACATGCTTTTCAAAAGTAACTTGATAAAAAAAAAATCAAATAGTTCTTAAAAGTTTTAATGAAAAACATGTGTTAAGAATTTTACGATCTCAGTCCTTAGTCAAAATTATACAGTAAAATGCGTTTTGATGGCAGCTTAGATTAGACTGTATAAAGAGCAACCATTGATGCTAAAATTTGACTATAAATTGCTATGTTTAAGACATACGTTTTAAGCTTAAGTTTGACTGTTCAAAGACCTACGTTTCAAGCTAAAATTAGACTGTATATAAACACAATTAGTCAGTAAAAAAATGTTTCGATTGAAGCTTAGATTAGAGCTACAAAGATTGAAGTTAAAATTGTAAACAGCTGCAATTGGACTGTATAAAGAATTATATCCCAAAATAATACTTTGTTACTACCCTCGTATCTATGCAAATTAGAAATAAAGCAAAGAACTTTTTCAAAAATCCTGTTGCTGCTCTAGTCATTCATTCATTCATTCAGCAAGCCAGCCAGCCTCAGTCAGTCAGTCGTTCGTTTGTTCGGTCATATACCTCCGGGTATAAATTCAAATTGATATAGATTAAAGAAAATATACCAAAAAGCCTGGTTGGTTGCTGGTTTTTGCCATGGGAATTCTTCAAACAACAACATAAAGAAATGAATTTATTTACATCTAAATACTCGTGCAACATTAAATTGTTGTTATTGTTATGGCAGCTATAGCTTATATTGTTGGTTGTAATTTTATTTTAATGCTAAATACAACCACTTTTTGCTGTTAATGACTAAAAAATAGTTTTTTTTTTTTTCGTTTTAATTTGCACACATTTACGTTTTGTGGGGAAGAAAAGTACGAGGAAATTTAAATGAATTTACAGTGTAACTAATGTTATGGTAACCAAAAAAAATTACATGATTTGGCAGTACAATATTAGTGAATGAAACCCATAGAGTTTGATTGATAACAATTAGACATTTGCATAACTGTGTGCGATTGGGAGATGTAGCCAGACATGAAATTTCCAACCGAAATTATTTCATTTTATAATTAAGTATTTTTAAATGGCTTCCTTGCATTATTCTGATTTCTACTTATAATTGAATGTCCTATTTTAACTGCAATTAATATTAGTCACCCTGTCTATTTACACATTACGTATAATTTTATTTAGTTTGCAGTTCATTTAGTTGTGTTTGATTGTGGTTGTTGTTTTTAATTTCATTTGTATTTAAGTCAGTCAAACCATTAATGTAGCAAATAACCATTTCATCCCATCCATACCAATTCAACCAGCCAACCATTCAACCAACAAAGTACCCCCAATACCCACTAAATGGGTTTAAATTAAATAAATGTAAATAACAAAAAAGAAAAAAAAACAGCATAATTTTGTTGCATGCAACATTTCATTTCGGCTATGCAATATGAAAGCGTAATAAAAATATTTTCACATGAACATGTGAGAGAGAGATGTTTCATAATTTTTTCGATTTTATAACAAAATTTTCAACAAGGGGCTCAGAAATTTAATTACAAACATAAAAGATATAAAATATAAGAAAAATAATGTATACCAGTAACATGTCAAGGAAAAATTTAAGGATTTTTTCTATTTTAGCAAGATATGATAGAATGAGGTTTATAGAGAACTCAATTAATTTGTTTGCTTTTACAATTAAATGTTTATTTAATGGGGAAACCGCAGTAGTAACTAGTAATTAGCTGGCTAGTGATTAGATGACCTCTAAGTAAATGTCACAAATATGCCAATACTACAGACAGCTTAGTATTTTGCTCAACTTTATAAGAATGTTAAAGGGTGTCATAAGGTTTTTTTTATGTAGTAGTGGAAATATTCAGAACAAACTGTTTCATGTGATTGAGTAAATATGTAGTCACGCAAGATGTCTATAAGAAACTGTGTCCGATTAGTCGAAGTTATTAACATGGATTGAGGGTCTTCTATAGAGGGCAACTCCGTAATTAAATTCGATTTACAGTGCACTCGCGGTAACGTGAACACCGTCTAACGTGAACAAGCTTTTGTTTACATTGACTACTCTGTAACGTGAACAAACTCAGAAAGCTCTACAATGTGAACAATTTTTTTCATAAATATAAAATTTTATATTTTTTCCATGAAATTCGACAATCGCTAACGTGAACAATTTCACTATCATGAACTCCCTTGGTTTTAATTAGTTCACGTTACCGCGAGTGCACTGTATTTGTAGTTATTTTTTTTTTTTTAACAAATTACGCAGTAAACACTCTCATTTATATATAAAGGACATCATTTGTATCAATTAGTTTGTTTCTTGAGTATTGTCAAACTTTTCTAAATAAAAGAAAAGTTATATAATATTTAATTAACTGGAAAACAAAGTTGCTAAAGAAGGTATAAAGGGCGATAAAGGTAATAAACTGACTATAATATGACTTACGATAAGGCTATAAACTGACAGTAATATGAGCTGCGATTAAGGCTATGAACTGACTATAATATGACCTATGATTAACCCTCTAACCCGTAAGAGTGCCTCAAGGCATGCATTACAAAACATCAATTATCTCAAAAAGTAATTATAATTTTTTTTTTTAAATTTAACTGTGACTTTAGTTACAGATTTGTTAACATTTCTCTCGAAGGTCGAAATGCATTCATTCTGACTTTTAGTTTTGTTCTGTCTTCTGTTTTGTGAGTAATGTCATAATTTTAGCAAGTTAATTGTTTAACATTTACAAATTTATAGACTGAAAGAAGAATATCTTTCCATTTAAAGAAATATTTCGAATAGATCGCGCGACTAAAAGTTAGTAAAACTTTTTTCAGATTCAGCTGTGCCGAATCTTTAAAATAAAATTAAAAAAAAAATTTTTTTTTCGAAATTGTTTTTTAAAAATTTTTTCGAATTTTTTAAAAAAAATTTTAAATTTATTTTTTTTTTTTTTAAAAAACTCGAAAAAATTAAAAATTTTTTTTTAAAAAAAAAATTTTTTAATTTAAAATTCGAAAAAACTTTTAAACTTTTTTTCGAAAAATAAAAATTTTAAAAAATTAAAAAAAAATTTGTTTAAAATTTTATTTTAAAGTATAATTTGGTGTAGGGTATATAAGATTCGACACAGCTGAATATTGCTGTCTTACTTGTTTTATATTAAAAAAAGTTTTACTAACTATTCGAAATATTTTTTTTAAATGGAAAGATATTCTTCTTTCAGTCTATCAATTTGTAAATGTTAAACAATTAACAAAAAGTTTGTTGAGAACGCAAAAACTAAGGGGTGCCTCAGGGCACTGTTGCGGGTTGCCGCTAAATTTATCGGTGTGTTATATTGTATAGTTTCTGACTTTTTTGTTATAATATTTGTATCGCAGATAGAGACCGCAATAGACGGATTAAATTATCCGACTTGACTCATGATCAGTTGGTACTCCACAAGAAGATCCACAGCCAGGAATTTCAAAAGCAAAACATCCAGTTAATGATGTCCGGTATGAAAATATCGAACACTTTCCAATCTGGTTAGGCATTAAAGATGGTGCAAACTATGCAAAAAGTCGGAAACACAGTGTTTTTGCTCAAAATGCGATCTTCATTTATGCTTCTCAAATGTCATGCCAAAAATTGTTTTTATGAGTATCATCGTAGAAAGTAAAACATATTTTCTTACTTTTTGTATTTTTTTCATTAGTTTTTCAATGAAATCGTATCATAATTAATGTTCACATCTTATCGTTTTTTACACATAAACCGGCAACAATGCCCTGAGGCACTCTTCACCTTTTTGCACCTGGTTCCTAAACTTAATTTGCAAATTAGTTTCTGATGGCTGCTCTGAGTTTATTGGGTCATAATTACCCTAAAGAAAATTATTCCACAACTTTTGTTTAGCTTTTTAAAGTTTGCGGGGTAGAGGGTTAAGACTATAATGTGATCTACGATTAAGACTATAAACTGACTATAATATGAGCTACCATTAAGTCTATAATATGACCTACGATTAAGACTATAAACAGAATTAAAATGATCTACGATTAAGATTAAAACTTATTATAATATGACCTACGATTAAGTCTATAAACAGAATTAATGTGATCTACAATTAAGACTATAAACTGACTGTAATATGACCTACGATTAAGACTATATAATAATTTTAATATGACCTATGATTAAGACTATAAACTGACTATAATATGAGCTACGATTAAGACTATAAACAGAATTAATATGAACTACGATTAAGACTATAATATTAGCTACGATTAAGACTATAATATCCTACGAGTAAGATTATAATATGACCTACGAGTAAGACTATAAACTGACAGTAATATGAGCTACGATTATGGCTATAAACTGACTATAATATGACCTACGATTAAGACTATAATATGAGATACGATAAGGACTATAAATTGACAGTAATACGTGCTACGATTAAGGCTATAAACTGACTATAATATGTGCTACGATTAAGATTATAAACTGAAAGTAATACGACCTACGATTAAGACTGTAATATGAGCTACGATTAAGGCTATAAACTGACAGTAATATGACTTCTGATTGAGACTATAATATGACCAATAATTAAGACTTTAAACAGATTATAATATGTCGTACTATTCCTATAAGAAATTGATCATAATATTATATTTAGAGTGAAATATGTCATACTGGAATATGACTTAAGAGTAAGACTATAAACTTACTATAGTGTTAGCTGTGAGTAAGACGTTAAACTAACTATAATATGACCTACGATTAAGATTATAATTCGACTGTAATGCGACTTACGATTAAAATTATTATATGACTATATTTCAAAGATCAAAGAAAGATATTCAAAAACAAACACCAATTTTTTCACAAAACTCAATTAGCTATAAGATATTAAACAATCGTCTCGAAAGAAATCCCCAATTTCTTTTAAGTTATTTCCATACAACTATTCCACATTTGCCATATAAAAACAAATCAATAGTTTTCTTGACGTCATTGTTGGATTGAAAGTAAAATATTCCTACTAGGGTTCTCAGTTAATAAGGGACGTCGAGTCGTAGCAACAACATTAAGAAATTAAAATAAATAAATAACTGTTTACATATACATACATTTGTTTCTATTTGTTTATGCCAACAACCACTTTAAGCAAACAACAAATATATACAAGTAGTTCTAACATTTTGTGTGCGAGTCTCAATTATTAATCAATAAAACAACTATCTAATAATGCGTTCACAAAAAAAAAAAAAAAAAAAACTTCTTCGTGGGTTCACTTTGTTTTGAAACAAAATATTGTAGTAGTAAATTTGTATGCTGTTTTTTTATCTTAATGAAATTTCCTTAATTTTTTCCTAAGTGCTTGTTTGTGTTTTCCTAAAAAAAAGAATTTAAATATTTTCTTTTGTTTATACGAAAAATAATAATAATAATAATAATATACAGAAAGTAGCATCATGATAACCCTGACCTCTGTCATTTGCATTCTATCGCATTGTCTGTCTGTTTGCCTGTCTCTTTATATATTTTTTGTTCGTTTGTTCAGTGGGCATGTGTCATGGAATTGATAAATATTATTGTTTTTGGGTTTTTTGCACTTTTCAAAGATTATTTATATTTGATTTATATTCTATATTTTATTTATATTATATGATTTCGATACCAAAATATATGTATGTAGCTATTTTAAGAGATTGTATAAAATTGTTAACAATGTATGCAAATATGGCTTTAACATTGGCGTTACTAAATAAAGGTACATATTGTTGTAAAAAACATATTTGTATTAGCGAGCAAAAAGATAGGTATATTTTTTAAATTAACTGTAAAAACATCCAGAATTATGGTTCTAATTTGGTTAGGATATCGTTAAAGCAAAAAGGATAGGATCTATGCCTTATCATCATGGACTTTCTGCGATATCATCATGGGGCTTTCTTAGGGTATGGCCAAACCACACATACTTATGTCGTCGGATTTCTAATAATATTGGCACCTGGGGCATGGCGGATCATAAAGCCGCATTGGTGATTGTTTTCGGCCAGAAGATGCTCATGATTTTTCGTACGCAGCTTACAAAGCCTGCTATTCTTTGTTGGCTGGGTTCTACGTCTCGCAGCCGTAAAGAACCACCGATTTTATGCTGGCGTTAAATATTTTAATTTTGGTGTTTCTTGTGATGTATGTGGACCTACATATGTATCTTCTCGAGAGAGCTGAATGCTATCCGCCCCTTATTATATCGGCATCTGATGTCTTCAGCTGTTCCAACTTTGGTATTATCTAATTACATTATCTAATGGATTGTCACCTACGGAAATTGTCCGGTTGTTATTAGTGTTTATGGGGTTTTAGTTATGTTTATTGACAATCCTGCTAGAGCTGCATACTGGTAAATATCGGTCAGTATACCAGTTATATCCGTGTGTTTATCCCCAAGATAGCCTTGTAGTCCCCAGTTAATTGCTCTGTTATTTTGAGATACTCGGGTCATTACGGCATCAAGTCTATGTTAAACAGCAATGGAGATAGGATGCATGCTTGGCGCACTCTTGCAATCAGAGTGGTTGCCTTTATTTAGCAGCAAAGTTATAATCCCCTTCGTAAGTTCAGTCGGCAGTGTTTCGCTATCCCAGAAGTCCGATACAATCGGCTTTCAATAACTCTGGAGATATGTTGTCAGGATCAGGTGCTTTATTGGACTTCAGGGATATAAGGACTGAAACACGTTTTTCATTAAAACTTTTAACCCAGGTATTATTTGATCTTTTTTGATCAGGTTACCTTTGTAAAACATGTCAGTTATTATGTTTAATGTCAACTATGTTCATTTGTTGTTAATCTGATTAAAATGAGTGACCAGAAAAAAGTGAGTACTAAAATTATTAAATATTTTCAACAAAACCCAACTTGGTCCTACAAAAAGTTGGCCAAACAATCAAAGGTCTGCCGTCAAACTGTTTCCAATGCTATTCAACAGTAGCGGGAGAACTTGTCCGTTGATAGAAAACCTGGTTCAGGTAGAAGGAATGGTTCACATGATGTTTCTAAAGCCAAACGTATAGAAAGCATTTTCAAAAGAGCTCGCAATACATCCGTTAGGAAAGCAGCCGGTTAGGTCAGTAATCGGACTATTTGGTACGAAAAGTTAAAGCCAATACAGGTTTAAAAACATACAATGCTCAAAAAGTTCCTGACAGGAACGCTGCTAAAAATTTAGAGGCCAAAGACAGAGCACGGAAATTGAAGTCAAATTTTATAAAAAAAATATTTCTGCTGCATAATGGATGAAGAAATGTACGAATGGAAAATTATTCGCAGCTTCTGGGTTAATTTTTTTATGTTGCAGATGCTCGAGGGAATGTTGTAGAAAAGTTTAGGACGCAAAATCAGACAATTTTCCCAAGAAGTTCTTGGTATGGCAAGCAATATGCAGTTGCGGCAAAAGAAACCAAACATTTGTTACAAAGCTCTCTATAAATACCGAAATTTACATCAAGGAATGTTTGCAAAAAAGGATGCTTTCATTCGTAAGACTTCTTAATGTGTCCACCTATTTTTGGCCTTATTTGGCACCCAGTCACTATGGAAGCAATAACAATAATAATGGTACAATAACAATAATGTGGTATTTGTACCAAGAGAGGCAATTCCTCGAAACTGCCTGGAGCTGAGCCCAGTGGAGAGATATTGGGCTCTTTTTAAAAGAGAATTGAAGAAGATAAAAAAGGTGTCCAAAAGTGTGGTAGATTTTAAACGGAGATGGACAACCTGTTCGAACAAAGTGACAGAAAGCACTATAAAAACCATAATGGAATGGTTTTCGAAAAAGTTTCAATATTTCGTCATTAGTGATTAGAACTATAAAAATGGTTTTTTTTGTAAATTATAACAATAATTTAAATCAAATAAAAAAAATTCAAAACTGTAAGTTTAGAGGTTTCATTTTTATTAACATATACAGTGTTGGAAAGAATAATAGAAACGAAAGCGTTTTTTTTCCAATTTTGTAAGAATATTAGTCAAGTTTAGTTTTGTTAAAAAAAAATTTATATGCAATTTTGTTTATCAGACATACAACATAAGAAAAAACATAATCATTCCTCTTTTCATTAATATTTTAATACACTATATGACTAACAATGTAAAGAGTCAATATTTTTGCTGGAAAAAATAATAGAAACGCGTAAAAGGATTCAATTTTTAGAGGCACACCTTTTTATTTTTTGTTAAAAAATTGTTTTATTTTAATATTAAGAGGCTCTACCTTTGTTTTTCACAACTTCATTGCATCTGCGACTCATGGAATCAACCAATTTTTTTGAAAACGTCCTTCTCAATGGAAAACCACTCTTCCTGGTTTTTTTTTCCCACAATTCGTCCTTATTTTTCCGACTGATGCCCTCCATCTTCTTTCTGAGCACTCCCCAAAGGTGTTCTATTGGTTTAAGGTTCGGTGACTGTGAAGGCCATTCCATAAGAGGTACTTTGTTGACAGCAAACCAATTATTTGCACATTTTGAAGAGTGGTTAGGATCATTGTCCTGCTGAAACTCCCATCTCAAGGGCATCTCTGCCTCAGCAAATCGAAGGATTATGCTTTGCAATATATTTACGTAGTCCGGCGCGCATATTTTGTTCTTTATACAAAATATTGAACAGACACCAGAAAATATTGAACAGACAGTAGAAGAAGAGAAACACCCCCATATTATGATGGATTCACCCTCGTGTTTTACGGTCTTCTTGGTGTATTTTGGATCATATGCCTTATTGTGTGGGTTCCTAACATAATTTTTCCCATGTGATCCAAACAAATTTATCTTTGTTTCGTCTGAC
The DNA here is from genome assembly GCA_942486065.2 of Calliphora vomitoria. Classification (NCBI taxonomy): domain Eukaryota; kingdom Metazoa; phylum Arthropoda; class Insecta; order Diptera; family Calliphoridae; genus Calliphora; species Calliphora vomitoria. The sequence continues at coordinate 49,612,168 of OW818032.2, forward strand.
CACAGCCCAAGAAGACCGTCAAACACAGCGGTGGATCCATCATGGTATGGGGGTGTTTCTCTTCTTCTGGTGTCTGTTCAATATTTTGTATAAAGAACAAAATATGCGCCCCGGACTACGTAAATATATTGCAAAGCATAATCCTTCGATTTGCTGAGGCAGAGATGCCCTTGAGATGGGAGTTTCAGCAGGACAATGATCCTAACCACTCTTCAAAATGTGCAAATAATTGGTTTGCTGTCAACAAAGTACCTCTTATGGAATGGCCTTCACAGTCACCGAACCTTAAACCAATAGAACACCTTTGGGGAGTGCTCAGAAAGAAGATGGAGGGCATCAGTCGGAAAAATAAGGACGAATTGTGGGGAAAAAACCAGGTAGAGTGGGTTTCCATTGAGAAGTACGTTTTCAAAAAAATTGGTTGATTCCATGAGTCGCAGATGCAATGAAGTTGTGAAAAACAAAGGTAGAGCCTCTTAATATTAAAATAAAACAATTTTTTAACAAAAAATAAAAAGGTGTGCCTCTAAAAATTGAATCCTTTTACGCGTTTCTATTATTTTTTCCAGCAAAAATATTGACTCTTTACATTGTTAGTCATATAGTGTATTAAAATATTAATGAAAATAGGAATGATTATGTTTTTTCTTATGTTGTATGTCTGATAAACAAAACTGCATATAAATTTTTTTTAACAAAACTAAACTTGACTAATATTCTTACAAAATTAGAAAAAAACGCTTTCGTTTCTATTATTTTTTCCAACACTGTATGTATGTTAAACATTTTTCGATCTCAGTCCTTATAATGACTATATGACGTACGCCTAATACTATATAATGACTATAATTTGACCTAGGTTTAAGACTATTTGATGAATTTAATATGCCCTAATCTTAAGACTAATATGACCTACGATAAGGACTATACAGTGACTTAAATATGACCTACGCTTAAAATTATATTGTTACGAATGTGCAATAGCGATTTGAATTTAACGGTCCGCAACTACTGCCTGCAACATTCATCATGTTTATAAACACGTCCATCAGCTTCTACTTATCAACAATGTTGATAGCATGCAGTTATTAGCATTGTTTGTAAGTATGACAACACTGCATGTTTAAGCTGCTAACATTAACAACGAAAGCTCTAGAATTCGAATGTACTAGTATGTCCTTTAAGAGCATTGTAGAAGATTTCCGATATATGGCGCGTGTATAAATAGTGGCAGAGCTGGCAGTTGTGATTGAGTTGATCATTGTCGCTGTTAGAGTTAACATCAACTGTCTGGTGCATAGTGTGTGTGTGTGCATTTCTGCGAATTGATAAACGTGTATAAAGACACTGAGTGAATATTTAATTCTGTTGTTGTTGTACATTCTAAACAAATAAAGAGTTGTTAAAATTTTAAACTACTAAAACTGCTTTTATTTGCAATCAAAAGTATCCGGTTTATTTAAAGGAAAAGCTAAAAACGTAACAATATAATGAATATAATATGACCTACGATTAAGACTTTAACATGCCATCCGCTTAAGACTTTATAATGACTCTAATATGACCTAATTTGACCTAAGATTAATACTACGTATTAACTATAATATGCCCTACGCTTAAGACTTTATAATGACTATAATTTGATATACTATTAAGACTATGTAATAACTGTCTGCAGTTTTTCAATCTAGTAGATTAGTTTAAAAATGTTTAGACATAAATTTAATTAGGGTATTGAATATTTCACCCTTGCAGGTAATTTGTCTATTTTTTTTCCACCCAAATCAAAAATGTTGCTAACATGTTGAGAATAATACAATGAAATGTGCTTTTTTCATATGTGTGCATGAGGATGCAGCAGCAGTCTTGACTTAAATTGACTCGAGACTTTTGTTCTTATCAATTTTATTTTCATTCGTTCCACTTATTTTACTTTTGCCACTGAGTTTGATGTTTTTTTTTTTTGTGTTTCTCTGATTCTACAGAAATAGAATTTCAAGAGTAAAATAAATAAGTAAAAAAAAAAAATGCAATTTAATCATGATTTACTGCTGACTTATTTTGTTTGATAAGTATTTAATATTTAATGTTATTTTGAATTTTTAATAAAATTCTTAAATAAACACAATAAAGTTAAATACACCAGCATTAAATTGAATGAATGTCTTTTTGACAAGAACTCTCGTGTGTTCATTTGCCATAAAACACTTTCAATTACGAATTAAACGTGAAAACGTTAAAATAAAAACGCTGTAACTGTTGTTGGTTTTTTTAAATTAATATTGTAATAATTTTGTTTTCATTGTAGTAATTATTGTAATAATTTAATTTAATTTTGTCGTTGTTGTCGTGCTGTGCTGCTAAACGGTTTAGAATTACTGCAGTAACAAAAAAGTGCTGTGTAGCTGCTGATAAATGTTGCCTTTCAATCATGTACAATTTGCTGCTCTCAACCAGAGCAGACATTTTAGTGAATTTGAACAGAAATGTTTAAGGTAAAAATTACAAATTACAAAATTTGTTGCTTCTATTAAATTTCTAACAACAATTGATTTATTCAAGTGGAAAAAATACACAAGTTAAAAAGATTACAAACAAAAAAAGGGAGCAAAGACATAAAAAGGAACCAGAATCGTATTACAAGTGTAGGAGTTTTGTGTGACAGCAGCTGTACAAATGACGTTTATTTTTAGTAGGAATACCTAGCTTCTGCTAATATACCCACATTTAAAGTTTGTTAACTTAAAATAAATGTCTCGTTTTTTCTCTTTAATATCACTTTGAATTTTTTTTGAATTGCTCTTGGAAATTTCAGCATATTTTAGATAGGATTTAATGGAAAATCATTAAGGATTTAATTTCAAATCACTTGAGAGTTATAAAATAGATTTTCTGTAATTGTTAAATGATTCATCATTTTATTGTAATTAAAAATATACATTCAAGACTAGCATAACTATGGCTGCCAGATTTGGTCTAAATTTCAATTGCGTCTCTGGATTCAGTGACCATAGAAAAAATATACATAGAACTGAAACTAGACAAAAAAACTCAAACAAAAAAATTAATCAAAAAAGTTACGCATTCGATGTTGTTTTTGATTTCACATAGTTTGTTTACTTATTTATTCTCACTCAACACTTAGGTTTTTGACAACTGCTTTAGGTGTTTGACAGGAGAGTTTTCGATCTATGTGTATTAATCTATGCTTATAACTCGAAATATATTGAATCCAGAGACGAAAACATGTCAAATGTGTTTTTTTTTTTTTGGGTGAAAAATAAATAAGTTTTTAATTTTTTATATAAACTTAAGTAAATACCAGTTAAACCATAGAGAAACATAGAGCGGAAACTAGAAAAAAACTCAAACAAAAAAATTACTCAAAATAATCACACATACGAGTATTGTTTTTGTTTTCACATAGTTTTTTAATTAATACATTCTCACCACTTAGGTTTTTGACAACTGAGTTAGGTCTTTGACAGGAGAGTTTCCGATCTATGTGTATTTATCTATGGTTAAAGCTTTGTTTACAAGTCAGTTTCCCCTTGAAAATCATTTAAATAAATTTATCAACTGAAATAAATTAATCAAATTGAATTGATATCGAAAAAATCAACTAAATAATAATATTTTATTTGTTTTTGTGTGAGTATGTCACACCACCATCATCATTGTTGACATTTTTATATAAATAAATAACAAAAAGTTTGAATCCTTTGACTTTTGAATATTTGCACAAAAACACAATTCACAATTTGCAGAGTGTTATTTTTGTGAATTTTGTTTTTGTACGAAAATTCTTGAATTTGTATTTATTCACGTACTTATGCAGTAGAAAAGAATAACTACAGAAGTTAGGGAACAAGTTAAGGGGATTTTAAAGTTGAAAAAAGAGGTTTTAAAGGAATGTATTCATAGATATGTACGATAAACACAGTGTAAAGATTTTTGAAAGTTAGTAGCACTGCAAAATCTATAATAAAATCTTCAATCAAGATTTTTCAAAAAAAAAAAAAAAAATTTACTTCAAAATAATTTTGCATACCAAAGCTCAGTTTTCGAAGTACTTTTTCATTTCGGTAGGTGTCGAAAAAGACCTACGATTAAGTTTTTAAACTAACTATAATATGACTTGCGATTAAGACTTTAAACTAGCTTTAATATGACCTAAAATTAAGACTTTAAACTAACTAAGATCTGACATACGATTAAGACTTTAAACTAACTATAATGTGACCTACGGATAAGACTTTAAACTAACTATAATGTAACCTACGTTTAAGACTTTATACTAATTAGAATATGACATACGATTAATACTTTAAACTAACTGTAATATGACCTACGATTAAGACTTTAAACTAGGTATAATATGACAAACGATTAAGACTTTAAAGTAGCTATAATATGACCTAAGATTAAGACTTTAAACTAACTATAATTTGACCTACGATTAATATTTCAAACTAGCTTTAATATGACCTACGATTAAGACTTTAAACTAACTGTAATATGACATACGATTAAGACTTTAAATAATATATAATATGACCTACGATTATGACTTTAAACATGGTATAATATGACCTACGATTAAGACTTTAAACTACTTATAATATGACCTACCATTAAGACTTCAAACAAGCTATAATATGACCTAAGATTAAGACTTTAAACTAACTATAATATAAGGAGTGAGATCGTAAAATTCTTAACACAAGTTTTTTATTAAAAGTTTTAACCAAAGTATTATTTGATTTTTTTTTTTTTTGATCAAGTTACCTTTGTAAAACATGTCAGTTATTATGTTTAATGTCAATTATATTCATTTGCTGTTAATCTGATTAAAATAACTAACCAGAAAAAAGTGCGTACTAAAATTATTAAATATTTTCAAGAAAACCCAACTTGGTCTTACAAAAAGTTGGTCAAGCATTCAAAGGTCTGCCGTCAAACTGTTTCCAATGTTATTAAACAGTACCGGGAGAACTTGTCCGTTGATAAAAAACCTAGTTCAGGTAGAAGGAATGGTCCACATGATGTTTCTAAAGCCAAAAAAATAGAAAGCATTTTCAAAAGAGCTCCCAACACATGCGGTAGGAAAGCAGCCCGGCTAGCTCAGTGTTCGGAATATTTGGTACGAAAAGTTAAAGCTAATGCAGGTTTAAAAACATACAAGGCTCAAAAAGTTCCTGACAGGAACGCTGCTAAAAATTTAGTGGCCAAAGACAGCACGGTAATTGAAGTCAAGTTTTATAAAATATATGGATGACGAAACGTATGTTCTGGCAGATTTTTCGCAACTTCCTGGTCAAAAATTGTATGTTGCTGATACTCGAGGAAATGTTGTATAAAAGTTTAGGACCCAAAAGCAGACAAAATTTCCCAAAAAGTTCTTGGTATGGCAAGCAATATGCAGTTGCGGCAAAAAACCAAACATTTGTTACAAAAGGCTCTATAAATACCGAAATTTACATCAAGGAATGTTTACAGAAAAGGATGTTTCCATTCATAAGACTTCTTAATGTGTCCACTTATTTTTAACCTGATTTGACATCTGTCACTATGCTAAGAAAGGTCTTGAGTGGTAAAATATCAATAATGTGATATTTGTACCATGAGAGGCAAATTCTCCAAACTGCCTGGAGCTGAGTCCAGTGGAGAGATATTGGGCTCTTGTTAAAAGAGAATTGAAGAGCACAAAAAAGGTGTTAAAAAGTGTGGTAGATTTTAAAAGGAGATGGACAATCTGTTCGAACAAAGTGACATAAATCACTATAAAAACCATAATGGAAGGGTTTTCGAAAAAGAATCAAAATTTCATGATTAGTGATTAGTACTATAAAAATATTTTTTTTTTTTGTAAATTGTAACAATAATAATTTCAATCAAATAAAAAAAGATTCAAAACTGTAAGTTTAGTGGTTTCATTTTTATTAACATAAATGTATGTTAAGAATTTTTCGATCTCAGTCCTTATATATGTATATTAGAGTTCGTTTGGTGACCAGGTCAATTATTTGTATTCCGGGTATCATCAGTTTTTTTTGAAGGATTTTGCGTAAATAAAAATAATTGCGGTTCAAAGCACCTAAAGACGCGAATTTTGAGCTAATTTTTCTGTTGAGCAAAAACGGTTTAATAAATCCAACAAAAATGAATACAACAAAAAATTTGACAAATAAGCTTCATAAGTTTTTCTAAATTCATCCATGACTAAAGGCACATCTAAGTGTCTGTGGATGTTTTCTTTTGTATCCATCAAGATTCTTCGAATTTTAGATTGTGCTCTCTCTGTATGAGATCTATACTGGTATTGCTTGCTTGCTGTTTCCCATAATTGGATTCCGTATGTCCAAATTGGTTTTAAAACTGTCTTATGCAGGATGATGATTTTGCAGTTAAGGCTTTTTTTCGATTTATGGTGGATTAGCCAGTGTAAATAAGAAGCTTTTAGTTTCATGTGGAGCCGCTTGGCTTCTATGTGCCAACGCCTAGTAAGATGTTTATCTAAGAGAATACCAAGGTATATAACGTGATCAGACTGTGGGATGTTCACACTGTTTAGTGCCACTGGTGGACTACTTCCTCTCCCAAGTGAAAACGTTATGTGCTTACTTTTGATTTAATTTACTTGTATTCTGCAATTTTATAACCACATCTCCACACGTCTGATAAAGATGCTAGATTTGAGTCCACATGAGAATTAGGAATTGCAATGTCATCTGCAAAGGTTAATTCTTTGGATACGGTCAAATCAGTGGTGTATAATAGGTACAGGATTGGTCCTAAAACACTTCCTTGAGGTACACCAGCATTGATCGCATAAGCGCGTGTTACATAATCGATCGCTTATCCTAAATAAGCGATCCGTTAAGTAAGACTCTAGTATTTTGTGTGTCTTAGAAGGTAGTAGGCATTTTATCTTGTTTGTTAGACCTTTATGCCAAACCTTGTCGAAAGCCTGGACAACGTCTAGAAATATTGCCAAACAGTACATTTTTAGTAAAAATTAAGGTTCCGTGATGGTCACGGAATTCAAAAAGAAATTTGATTTGATTTAAAATATGGAGAGCACTAATTGTTTGTATTAATTATTATTATTTACAATAATAAATTTAGTTTACACTAGTAAAGAACTCATTCTCATATGGTTCTGAAATCAACTAAGAAGTCAACCAATGAAGCCTGACACATGTTCGAAGAAGTGTTTTTAATGCACTCCAATATTCTCACACATTTTACTATATTTATTGATGTAAAGAACACAGTATACATTTTATACAGGGAAACATATCTACATATTTACATTAGGGCGAACCCATCTGTAAGTAGTGTAGTAGTGAAGAGAGTAATGAAAGTTTACATGATTTTAAGATGTTATTTCTCAACATTTTTGTTCTAGGGAAAAACGGTGGAGAGCCAAACAAACATTTATTGTTTGTCCAGTTGTGAGGAGAGATACATGATTTTGGGCTACCGTAATGTATATACACACATATAAGTTAGTATAATAAATTTACACATTTCCTGGTTGCCTGGTACTTTCTAATGCATACGCACACAAGCAGGATATAACAAAGATTTTTTTTTATAGATTCTAGAGCAAAAACCTTTCATGCGTCAGGATGGTGCAAATGCATGTGTATAGACACAAATAAATGCATACGTATGCAAGTAAGTGTGTATTGGAGCTCATACACACTTACTTGCACTTACCCTTAAACGTCTTTTCCATAAGACGTTTTTTTTTTCAATCTAAATGCGTGCCAGTAGAATGTTGTTTGTGTCGAGTATGTCTTGCACTTGAGAAAAGGATGTAGAAGACAAAAGTAATCAAACACACAGTCACACATAAACCACGGAACCAATACATTTCTAGCAGTAGATGTAGTATGTAAATCGAACACACAGCAGCCACACAGCTCAAATGGCTTTTCTTTATTTCCTTTCATCATAGTTTTTCTTCATCTTTCTCTATATGTTTTATATTATTTTCTATTTTAATTGATGGATTTTTTTTTAGTTCAATGAAAAGAAATATTATGTATATTGAATTGAATATTAATTAATTTTGTTTAACCTCTTTTTTCTCTTTCCATGTTCTGGTTGCTGCAAAACATCATTTTACAGAAATGGTATTAGTGTTGAGGGTGCCACACATAAACAAGTTGTTGATCTCATTAAATCTGGTGGTGATTGTTTAACATTAACCGTTATATCAGTAACACAACAAGTAAGTACAACAACATTTTTATTATTATTATTAACAATTTATTACGTACGTATGAGTATTTTTATGAACATGAACGTATGGAACAATTACGTATTGTGGATGTTTATATGCTAAATTATTTCATATAAGCGTGTAATCATGTAAAAAGAGTACCAAATGGGAGGCCAGAGACTAAATGAAAATGGATGGATGGATGGATGGTTGAATGTAAAGCAAAAGTAAAAAGTCATTTACTTATTTATTGGTAATACAAGCCGCCTTGTTATGCGTTTGAAAATGTTTATTTTTATACCCTTCACCATTAGTAGCAAGGGTTTGTTTATATATATAAGTTTGTCTTTCCGTTTGTAATTTCTACATTTTTCATTTGCCATAGATAGCGGAAACGATATAGCCATGTCTGTTTATTGAAATCATACTTGATTTATAACTCAATATATCCATTATAGTCATTCTTAAGTTGATTTTTATTGGGTGTATGCGTACTTTTTGAAAGCGGTTTTTGTTTTTAATAATTTATATGTCATTTTCAACAAGTTTTTCATTAAAACTTTTAACCCATGTATTTTCTGATTTTTTTTTTTTTTTTACCAAGTTACCTTTGTAAAGCATGTCAGTTATTATGTTTAATGTCAATTACAGTGCACTCGCGGTAACGTGAACACCGTCTAACGTGAACACCGCCTAACGTGAACAAGCTTTTGCTAACATTGACTACTCTGTAACGTGAACAAACTCAGAAAGCTCTATAACGTGAACAATTTTTTTCACTGCATTTGTTTTCTAATCATGTAGATAACACTTCAATACATACATTAAATTCAATTTTTAAAGTTTTGAGAATCTCCTTATAAAAAAAATGTGTTTGTATCCTCTAAATTAATTTTTTTAGTGGCAACGAATGAGTAATTTTATTTGCTATGTAATTTTATTTCAATTTATAGTTTCTCGTGATCTCGTTTTGTTTTGTAATGCATTTTAATCAATAATTTTGTTTATTTAACGTTCAAGCGTGTAGAACACAGGTTTATATTATAAAATTTTATATTTTTTCCATCGACAATCGCTAACGTGAACAATTTCACTAACATGAACTCCCTTGGTTCTAATTAGTTCACGTTACCGCGAGTGCACTGTATGTTCATTTGTTGTTAATCTGATTAAAATGAGTGACCAGTAAAAAGTGGGTACTAAATTTATTAAATATTTTGAACAAAACCCAACTTGGTCCTACAAAAAGTTGGCCAAACAATCAAAGGTCTTCCGTCAAACTGTTTCCAATGTTATTCAACAGTACCGGGAGAACTTGTTCGTTGATAGAAAACCTGGTTCAGGTAGAAGGAATGCTTCACATGATGTTTATTAAGCCAACAAAATAGAAAGCATTTTCAAAAGAGCTCCCAATACCTTCGGTAGGAAAGCAGCCCGGTTAGCTCAGTGCTCGGACTTTTTGTTACGAAAAATTAAAGCCAATGAAGGTTTAAAAGCATACAAGGCTCAAAAAGTTTCTGACAGGAACTCTCCTAAAAATTTAGAGGCCAAAGTCAGAGCACGGAAATTGAAGTAAAATTTTATACAAAAAATATACCTGCTGCAATGGATGAGAAGCGTATGTTCTGGAAAATTTTTCGCAGCTTCTAGGTCAATTTTTTTATGTTGTTCATGCTCGAGGGAATGTTGAAGAAAAGTTTAGGACCCAAAAGCAGACAAAATTTCCCAAAAAGTTCTTGGTATGGCAAGCAATATGCAGTTGCGGCAAAACAGCCAAACATTTGTTACAAATAGCTCTATAAATATCGACATTTACATCAAGGAATGTTTACAAAAAAGGCTGCTTCCACTCATAAGACTTCTTAATGTGTACGCTTATTTTTGGTATTCGTCGCTATGGTAAGAAAGGTCTTGAGTGGTAAAAGAACAATAATGTGGTATTTGTACCAAGAGAGGCAAATCATCCAAACTGCCCGGAGCTAAGGTCAGTGGAGAGATATTGGGCTCTTGTTAAAAGAGAATTGAAGAGCACAAAAAAGGTGTCCAAAAGTGTGGTAGTTTTTAAACGAAGGTGGACAATCTGTTCGAATAAAGTGACATAAAGCTCTATATAAACCATAATGGAAGGGTTTTCGAAAAAGATTCAAAATTTCATCATTAGTGATTAGAACTATAAAAATATAAAAAAAGATTCAAAAATGTAAGTTTAGTGGTTTCACTTTTATTAACATTTATGTATGTTAAAAATTTTTCGATCTCAGTCCTTAGTTATTGAACATTATAGTGTAAACAACAAAGTTTTTCTTGCTTCGAAAGTGTCGAATCTTGTACCAACGAATCGTCATATGTGGGAAGTTTGGCTTTACGTCTTTAATTTGAAAAAAAAGCGCCGTTGAAGCACACCGATTGCTCATCAAAGCTTATGGTGAATGTGTTCCATCGGTTTCAACGTGCGAGAGATGGTTTGTGCGGTTCAGAAGTGGTGATTTTGACACGGAAGATAAATATCGGCTAGGGCATCAAAAAAAGTTAGTAGACCAATAATTGGAGGCACTACTCCATGAAGATTGTTGTCAAACTCAACAAGAGCTTGAAAAATCATTGGGAGCTATTCATGCACCAATTTCAAAACGTTCGAGAGCAGCAGGATTCATCCAAAAGCAGGGGAATTGGGTACCGTACGAATTGAAGCTGGGAGACCTTGAAAGACGATTTTGTATGTCTGAAATGCTGCTTGAACGCTATAAAAGAAAATCATTTTTGCACCGAATCATTACGCGCAATGAAAAATGGTTCCATTACGATAACCCGAAGCATAAGAGGTCGTAAAGCCAAACATCCAAGGCGCAAAGGTAATGCTCTGTATTTGGTGGAACCAAAAGTGTCCTATCTATTATAAACTGCTGAAATCTGACAATCACATGGAACCTGTACCGAACGCAACATATTCGTTTGAAGCGAGCATTGACCTAAAAACGCTCAGAATATGCGGCCAGACATGAAACTGTAATATTCCATCATGACAACGCTCGACCACATTGTGCAATATTAACGGATATTTAAACTGTTTAAAATGAAGTGGTTGGGATGTTTTGCCACACCCACCTTATAGTCCAGATATTGCCCCGTCCAACTACTTTTTGTTTCGACCGATGCAGAACGCACTCTCTTGGATACGTTTAACTTTGGAACAGAGTATCCTATATTGGCTTGGTTCGTTCTTGGCCTTAAAATATGAGCAGTTCTTTTAGATCGGAATCCATATATTGCCAGAAAGATGGGAAAAGGTCAAGCTAATGGCCAATAATTTGAATAAATTTAGATTTTACAAATGTTTCAAAATAAATTAAAAAATTAAAAAAAGTCACACACCCAATAAAATCGAGAAAATCAGCCCAAAAATGACCTCGATTTTTCACCTATTTTCACCAACATTATTGACACCATTTTTTTACCAAGCCTTTTTTTTTGCCAAAAAACCTTTTTAATATTTATCGTAAAGTATTCTTTCGTGAAGGGTATATAAGATTCGTCAATGTCGAATATAGCACTGTTACTTGTTTTATTATTGATTTTCTAATGGAAAAGAACATGAATAATGTATGTATGTATGTATGTATATTTACAAGTCAATTAGTTTAAGTATTTAGCTGCCATGTGCAATTTATACTACTAAGTAATATTAATTAGTTGAAAGCTGGCTGCATTTGAAATAAAGATCATCCTTTAAAAGTGTTTTAAAGGCGTTTAATGATAAGGCACATATTTACTTGAAGCTTTTTATGGCAATAACCTATACCAGACGGGTTGAAATAATACAAGTGCCTTTACAAAAGTATTACTTCTTCTAGGGTAATTACTTAAAGGGAGAGATTTTTCGTTATAACAGGTACCCTTTTTTTTATTTACAAAGGTTGTTATTTATATTTTGAGATTTGGAAATACTGGTTAGTACTGCCATCAAAATGTTTAATCACAGAGAATTATACATAGAGACGAGACACTAAGTTTTAAAAAAAACAAGTAAGAGTGCTATATTCGGCTATGCCGAATCTTATATACCCTTCACCTTTGTTGTGGATGCATTACTTGCCTATTTTCAGCGTATATCATCCTAAATATATCAAGAAAACTTTTAAAAATTTTACATTTAATTGATATTGCTATATTGAAGAAGTTACAAACGAAACAACAATCTTATATATACCCTTCTCAAAAACAACAACGCCAAACGAAATGAAACACAAAAAAAAAAAAAACAAAATACGCAAAGCAGTTTTGTTGCTTTTTTTGTCAAACACCAAAAAAAAAAAAAAAAAACAAAAACAAAATAATGAAGCCAACAAACAACCAAACATATGCACGTTTTGTTGCTTTTTTGTGAAACACCAAAAAAAAAAAAACAAAAACAAAATACACAAAGTATGAAGACAACACACACTGAATCCAACACACATACGTTTTGTTGTTTTTTTTGTCAAAGCATGCAATAAATTGTCTTTTTTTTATGAAATTTTCAGAGGTTGTTTCGGATTTTTGCTCATATCTCCGTTATTTATGGACGGATTTTGCTGATTTTAAATAGCAAAATTCTCGAAAGCATGTCTGACAGAATTATTGAAGATTTGGATCCCGAAGATATCTGGGGTCTTCAGAAAATTGATTTCAACAGACAGACAGACAGACGGACAGACAGACAGACAGACAGACAGACGGACATGGCTTAATCGACTCCGCTATCTATAAGGATCCAGAATATATATACTTTATAGGGTCGGAAAATTATATTGTGGAAATTACAAACGGAATGACAAATTTATATATACCCTTCTCACGAAGGTGAAGGGTATAAAAAAAAAAAAAAAAACATATGTCTGATACAACAACAAAATACATTGACTAACATGTATTTCAGTTATTTTTACTTAATTTTTAAATTATTTGAATGAATTACAGGTTTTTGGATAAAAAAATTATTTTATTTTTCAACATAGTCAGTCTCCTTTGAGCTCTATCTTTAAACGTTTCTCCAACGTTTATACCTTCCAAAAAATATGATTTGTCGAGGTCATCAAAATATGGTTTTTTGTGAGATGATTTCATCGTTGGAGTCAAAATTCATTCCACCGAGCCATTTCTTCAGGTTTGGAAACAAGAAATAGTCACTCGGTGCTAAACTTGGAGAATATGGGCGGAATTCATGGATTTTTCCATGGAAACTGCACATGTGTGTACACTTTTGTGCACCCGATTGTTCTCATACCCAAGTGATCATTAAAAATTTAAATCACCGAGCAATGTGAGATGCCTATGGCTTCTACAATCTCTCGCACTTTTAATCTCCGATCGGTCAACACCATATTGTGATCTTTTCAATTGTTTCAGGTTTAAGACCTGAACTGGGAGTCCAGAACGTTCGGCATCTTCTAAACTACCGGTCTGATTGCAAAATGATATATGAACGAATCGTAGAGGTGGACATAGGATTTAAGGAAATTAAATTTGTTACCAGGCCGTTAGAGTATAAGCTTATATTTGGTTAGGAAAACTTTGTACAGCTTGTAACATGTACAAATATGGACAGATTTCAATGAATGAAACTACATAATTATTTTTTGGATTTAAAAACTCATATGTATAAATATTCCCGTTTAAGACAAATTGTGACCTTCAAAACATTATTAAAAATGCCAAAACGATCGAAGTTGCCAACCATAAGAAATTCATCAAACTCCATGCTTATTGTTAACATATTGTTACTAACGTGCAATAGCGATTTGAATTTAATAGTCTGTAACGACTGCCTGCAACATTCATCATGTTTATAAACCCGCCCATCAGTAGAAGCTTCTACTTATCAACAATATTGATAGCATGCGGTTATTAGCATTGTTTGTAGGTATGGCAACACTGCATGTTTAGGCTGCTGACATTAACATCGAAGGCTCTAGAATTCGAATGTACTAGTTTGTCCGTTAAGAGCATTGTAGAAGATTCCCGAGAGATGGCGTGTGTATAAATAGTGGCAGAGGTTGCAGTCGTGAGTTGATCATAGGCGCTGTTAGAGTTAACATCAACTGTTTTGTACATTTAGGTTTGTACATTATAAAGTGTGTGTAGATTTCTGCGAATTAATGAACGTGTAAAGAGACTGAGACTATTTAAATTGTTGTTGTTGTACATTTTAAATAAATAAAGAGTTGTTACAATTTTAAACTACTAAACTGCTTTTACTTGCAATCAAAAGTATCCGGTTTATTTATAGGAAATAATCCAACGTTTTAAAAAGGTTAAAACGTAACAATATCCATAAGTTCCACTAGACAATCTGGAGTGAATCGAAGTACATATCTTGCAACAACTTCACTTAAGAGAAAAAGAAAAATATAACGCAAATAATAACAATATTTACCTATGGATCATACTTAAATAATATATAAATATATAAAGTCTCTATACTTATTTGATGAATAGACAAAGTTGTTAATATTTAATTCTTTCATTCACAGTCATTTGCGTTACCTGCCGATGATATATGCGAACAAAAAGACATCGGATTTCAAAGCTCTTCAAATTTCTCAGAACAAAACACTGAAACTAGTTTTTAACCTTCCAAATTCAAAACTCTCTTAGCGATTCATGGATTGTATAAAATGCTATTACTGATGTATATGTTTAAAGCTGTCCATAATATTGGGTATCATACTATAGAGTTTACTATAAATCAAACATATTTTAACACTCGAAGCAGTTCAAATCTAGTGGTTAAAAGATGTCAATTAGAAACAACTAAACAATGATTTAAATATATAGATTGCTCTGAGTTTAATCACCTTCCACTAGAGTTAAGAATATCATTCTATAAAACAACTTTAAAACGTCACATACTTCAAGAAATATAAATACTTTAATTTAATTAACTTACCAGCTAAATTGCCAGCCCTTATATTCGATGTATTCTATGCCTCAAATATGGATGAAAAGACTTTGATATGTAGCGACAGTTAAGTGCAACCAAATCCCTTAAAATCGATAGTGAAAATAGTGAAAATAGAAATACTGTATGCTCCTGGCCGTAATCATAATTTAGGTATTTAAGGGTAATAAATATGCAGATTTAGCTGCAAAAAAACACAATAAAGTATCCATTACTAACAGGAGTTCCACCACCACTTGTACCTGTAATTGTCAACTTCCATAAAAAGCTTCAACAGGAACAAAACCATAAACAACAGAGCACATAAAAAAGCTACCTAAGATCGCATAATTACACCAATATCCGACCACATAACTGTAAACCTCTCAGTCGAAAAGATTGTATTATATAATAGATCAACCAAAAATGTATAAACATTGCTGAGAAGATCTCACAAAAACCATATTCTAAAAGAATGTCCAACGACCTCAATAAATGAACACTAAAGGAACTCATCAGCCAAAATAAGACTACAGCCACAAAAATAAAAAAAATTCTAAGAAATGCCAATTTATTAAATGAAATTTAAAATTTACATATAGTATAGTATAATGGCCTAGTAGCATTTTTCATTGTATTTTATAAATTTAATATTATGTATATTATAATTTCAATAAGTAAATAAAAAAACAAGTAAAGGTGTTATATTCGTCTGTGCCAAATCTTATATACCCACCATTAATATGTGACAATAAAACAAGTAAGAGAGATATATTCGGCTGGGCCGAATCTTATATACCCTTCACCAAACTATACTTCAAAATAAAAATTTTTAGGTAATTTTAGGTAAACAAAATTTATTTTTTTAAAGTTGTTTTTTTTTCATTTTTTTGAAAAAAATATTTTTCGAATTTTTTTTTTAAGTTTTTATGTAAAATTTTTTTTATTTTTTTCAATTTAAATTTTTTTTTTTTAATTTAATTTTTTTTTTTTAAATATTTAGCGAAAAAAACTTTTGGTGAAAAAAAAAATATGGTTAACAATTTTTCCCGATTTTTGGTCCAACTTACTATGGTCTTATATACGTCGTTGCAAAGGTCTTTGAAATATCTATCATTAGATATCCATATTGTCTATATTAATGACTTAGTAATCCAGATATAGGTAAAAAAAATAGGTAAAAAATCGAGGTTGTCCTGGTTTTTTCCTTATATCTCAGCCATTTGTGGACCGGTTTTGCTGATTTTAAATAGCAAACTTCTCGAAAGCATGTCTGACAGAATTATTGAAGATTTGGATCCCGAAGATATCTGGGGTCTTCAGAAAATTGATTTCAACAGACAGACAGACAGACAGACGGACATGGCTTAATCGACTCCGCTATCTATAAGGATCCAGAATATATATACTTTATAGGGTCGGAAAATTATATTGTGGAAATTACAAACGGAATGACAAATTTATATATACCCTTCTCACTAAGGTGAAGGGTATAAAGACAATTATAAATGTTCAAGTAATTTTCTGAGGGGGAACTTGTTTAGGGACTAGGAAAAAATGTTGCACGATTTTCACCATACTTTACAGTTTACTTTCAGAAATTATTGGGACATATTTTGGTAAGAACAATAGGTAATAAGTTACATGGATGAATTACATGAATTTTGACCCCCTCTAACTCAGAAAGTTCTTTACCGATCTTGTTGATAAATTGTGTCTTACTATTTACTAGAACTAACCATGGTGCAAATTTCATCCCAATCGGAAGACATCGATTTCAAAAGTTGGTTCACTTGACATGAAATGCCCCATATATATACTTATGTGGGTATGCGACAATTATTTTGATGTGTTACAAACGAAATGACAAAATCATTATAGCCCCCATCTTTTTTGATGGTGGGTATAATAAATAAAAATCTATATAGACATTCAAAATGATACGATATTTTTATATTTACATTACGATCTATTATTTAAATATGTTGTAATGTACAAAATTTAGGGATATGTATTTTAAAATATATTTGCTTAAAGGATATTGTCTAAATTTATTACCCTTTCTCCTTCGGAAAACAGTTTTCTATAAAATACTCAGAAAATTTAAAGTCTCTACGATTTATAAAGGGTGTTTTTTAAGCGTGATAGAACTTACGAAATGGTTATCTGTCAAACGAACTGTCATACTGCGCTCACTTTTTGATATTTACTCTGGCAAATTATCATGAATAGATTGACGCTTGAACAACGCTATACAAATTTCAAATTTTGCTTTGCAAATCAGTCATCGATTAGACGACTTCGTGATTTTTATGGCGCACATAATCTGAGAAATCCGTCCGTCGAACTGTGCATAGATTTCATACCACATACTCTCTAACTGATGCAATAACACGGACACGTCGAAGGAATGTGCGTACTGAAGAGAATATCGACGTTGTAAACGAAAGTGTGCAAGAAGAGGCCTTGGAGGCCAACATTGTTCGTGTTATTTGTGACATACGGCAAGCAATGCTCGAAAAAGTTGCCCAAAATTGGACGTCTAGAATGCGTTTCGTCAAGAACAGCAGCGGTGGCCATATGCATGAAATCGTTTTCAAATTTTAATGGCATGTATTGATCATTCGAATAAACAATTTTTATACCCTACACCACCATAATACCAACACCCAACTTAAAGTGTACCAATCTGCGCAGGATCATTCGATCCGTCCGTCCATCCGTCCGTACGTCTGTCCATGTAAACCCTACAGGTCGCAATTTCAAAGATAATTCGTACATCGTTTTCTATTGCCCCAAGGACGAAGCATGTTGAATTTGGTTATAATCGGTCCATTATTTCTCCTAGTTAAGATCAGAAGACATGCCACCTAATTTTATGGCGATTGGTCCATAATTAGTCGTAGCTACTATATAAATTTTAAAAGAAAACTGTTGATAATCATCTTGGTGTAGGATATCATTAAAAGTTTCTCTTTTTTGTGTTATTTTTTACAATTTTAAGTTATATCGGGCTTAAAATACCGATAATAATAATAATTACAAAGATATGCCTAAAAAAATATTTGAAGTTTTTTTTTTGGATATTTTTCGATAAGGAAAATTTTTTCTAAGTGTTCATTATCTCGAAATGGAAGATAACTTTTTTGAGATATCCTTTGTACAAGGACAATTTTTTGGGTTGGCAAAATAATAGAATTTTTATGAAAATATATTGACAATGGGGTGCACAAGTATTACTAAGGAGTGAGATCGAAAAATTCTTAACATACATATATGTTAATAAAAACGAAATCACTAAACTTACAGTTTTAATTTTTTGTATTTGATTGAAATTATTATTACAATTTACAATACAAAAAAAAATATATATTTTTATAGTTTTAATCACTAGTGATGAAATTTTGAACCTTTTTCGGAAACCCTTCCATTAACGTTTTTATGGTGCTTTCTGTCACTTTGCTCGAACAGGTTGTCCATCTCCGTTTAAAATCGACCACACTTTTGGACACATTATTTGAGCTCTTCAATTCTCTTTTAACAAGAGCCCAATATATCTCCACTGGACTCAGCTCCAGGTAGTTTGGAGGAATTGCATCTCTTTGTACAAATACCACATTATTGTTCTTGTACCACTCAATCCCTTTCTCACCATAGTGACAGATGAAAAATAATGCCAAAAATAAGTGGACACATTATGAAGTCTTATGAATGGAAGCAGCCCTTTTTGTAAACATTCCTTGATGTAAGTTTCGGTATTTATAGAGCCCGTTGTAACAAATGATTGGCTTATTTTGCAGCAATAGCATATTGCTTGCCATACCTAGAACTTTTTGGGAAATATTGTCTGCTTTTGGGTCCTACACTTTTCTTCAACATTCCCTCGAGCATCAGCAACATACAATTTTTGACCAGGAAGTTTCGAAAAATCTGCCAGAACATACGTTTCGTCATCCATTATGCAGCAAGAATATTTTTTTATAAAACTTGACTTCAATTTCCGTGGTCTGATTTTGGCCTCTAAACTTTTAGCAGCGTTCCTGTCAGGAACTTTTTGAGCCTTGTATGTTTTTAAACCTGGATTAGCTTTAACTTTTCGTACCAAATAGTCCGAATACTGACCTATCCGGGCTGCATTCCTACCGGATGTGTTGGGAACTCTTTTGAAAATGCTTTCTATTTTTTTGGCTTTAGAAACATCATGTGGACCATACCTTCTACCCGAACCTGGTTTTATATCAACGGACAAGTTCTCCCGGTACTGTTGAATAACATTGGAAACTGTTTGACGGCAGACCTTTTATCTTGGCCAACTTTTTGTAGGACCAAGTTGGGTTTTGTTGAAAATATTTAATAATTTTAGTACTCACTTTTTTCTGGTCACTCTTTTTAATCAGATTAACAACAAATGAATATAACAAAGGTAACTTGATAAAAAAAAAAAAAAAATCAAATAATACTTGGATTAAAAGTTTTAATAAAAAAACGTGTGTAAAGAATTTTACGATCTCACTCCTATGTGACCAATATAGTAAAAATTGGAGAAGAAGTTAAAAAGTTATATAGAATTTAAATTGAGCGATTTTAGAGCATTCTTATACAAAATTTGAACTTTGAACCTCAATAAAAGACTAACCAAAGCGAATTTAAATTTTTTGACAAAAATTCAAATTTTGTATGAGAATTTTTTATCAAGTTTTAACAAATTTTGAACGGGTAAGATCCGATGCCTTGTCGAAATTTGTTTATTTCCTCTCTATAATGGATACCTTTTGGGACATTGCAAACAAAACTAAGAACTTATTCTAGTCAAATTGAACTCATTTAATTAAGTATTTTAATAAATACATATTTCTTATTGGTTCTTGCAATTTATGTATGTAAATATTCTTTTATCGTTTCAGGAAGCAGAAAGACTTGAACCTCAAGAAGATCAAAGTGGTTATTCGTATATTGATTATTCAGACAAACGATCATTGCCAATAAGGTAGAGTACCATTAGCTATTAAAATAAAATACAATTGTATTTTTGATTAAAATTTTAATTATCTCTGCTTTCTTTTAGTATTCCTGACTACAGCATCATCAATCGTAATGGTGAGCGTTATATTGTATTTAATATTCACATGGCCGGACGCCAGCTGTGCTCGCGTCGCTATCGTGAATTCTCCAACTTACACTCCATTCTTCGCAAAGAGTTTACCGGTTTCAATTTTCCCAAATTGCCCGGCAAATGGCCCTTTCAATTGAGCGAACAGCAATTGGACACACGAAGACGCGGTCTCGAACAGTACTTGGAAAAAGTGTGCGCTGTACGTGTTATAGCCGAAAGTGATGCGGTCCAAGACTTCCTAACCGATTCCGAAGATGATATTTCTGCCTCGCCCGTTGACATTAAAGTCATGTTGCCCGATCATGAGGTTACCACCGTGTCGGTGAAAAAATCCGCAAATGCTCAAGTGGTATGGGAGATATTAGTACAACGCGCCAATTTCACTTCCTATACACAGCAGTATTTCTATCTGTTCGAAATTGTTGAATATAATTTCGAGCGAAAGTTGCAACCCCACGAAATTCCCCATCAGTTGTATGTTCAGAACTATAGCACGGCCTCGAGTACATGTCTGTGTGTTAGAAGATGGCTGTTTTCGGTGTCGCGTGAACTGACCTTGCCGCAGGGAGAACAGGCAGCTAAGTTTATATTCTATCAGGCCGTGGATGAGGTAAATCGTGGTAATATACGGGCCGAGGGTCGTTTGTATGAATTGAAAGCTCTGCAGGATGCTAAAAAGGCGTCAGAGTATTTGGCATTGGCACGAACATTGCCGGGTTATGGAGATGTGGTATTTCCTCACTGTGCTTGCGATAGTCGTAAGGAGGGTCATGTGGTGCCAGCAGTGGGTAAGTGTTTCTCTTTAACAAAACAAAATAAATAGATTTTATTACTATTACTATTTTTTTGTTTCTGTTTCTTAGGCATGAAAAGTTTTCGTTTGCATGCTTGTCGTGAAGACGGCTCTTTAGAAGCCCAAATGGTGGAGTTAACTTGGGATAGCATAACACGCTGGGAGAGTGATGATGAGTCTATGTCATTCTGTTTCCAATATAATCGACCCGACAAACCAGCCAGATGGGTTAAGGTTTACACACCTTATGTAAGTTTCTTTTTTTTTAATATCTAATTATTTTAAATTTTTCTAATTTGTATTTCATTCCTTTTAGCATGCTTTCCTATCCGATTGTTATGATCGCATAATGGAAGAACGCAAATGGGAAGATGCTGGCGATTAACAATTACAACAACGTTATTAGATTTTAATTTAGTTTGTAAAAAAAACACCCCCCTCACTTAAAATTATGTTTAAAATTTAAAAAAAAGAAACGTTTGCAAAAGTTACAAACAAACAAAAAAAACATCTTTATAATTTTGTAAATTATTTAAACAACAGAAGAAAACAAAACATGATTTATTTTCTAATTGTATTTAGTATCTATTGCATATGAAACAAATTTATTTATCTATATTATTATTATTATTACAATTATTATGCATACTTATTTTACAACTGTATATTTTTCTTATACTTATTAAAACAATTTAGCATTCGTGATTATTTTGAGCGAAATTATTTAGCGAGTATTTTAGAAAATTTAAACTGAATTCCACAAGATTTAAAATCATTCTTTAAAGTTATGAATTATATATATATTTCTTCGAAATTATTATTGATATTTTTGTTTTATTTAAAAAAATATCAAATATTGATTTAAATTTTTATATGTATGTATTTTGTTTATAAATACATCTATATAAATTGTTTATTTTTTTGTATTATTTATGGCAAAATTATATAATCATTATGTATTTAAGCTGACCATTTATATATTAGACTTAATAAACGCCATTCTGATCAAAACTATTTTCTTAAAAAAAAAAAAAAAAATTACATTTAAATAAAATCAGACATACATATTTTCTTTGTATTCCACATATATATTTAAGATATTTTACTTGTTATTTATAGTTATATGGAACAAATTAAGATGGTATAAAGTAGTAGATTTCTTTAGAAGTTCTTAAAACAATTCTTTAACTGAAGAATCTTGACTTGTTGTTTCAGTTTTCTGTAAAGTTGCATGATAGAAATGTTTATATGGAAATTTTCTTAAAAACTTACAAATTTCTTAAGACAATTATGATACTATTTTAAAAAAAAAAAACTACATAGTTTTCGGCACGATGACTTTAATTAGCCTGACTAAGAGAGTTACAATTTTGAATTCTTGTACATCGCAGAAAACACAGAATAAAATATACACAGAAGCGTTACTGAGACTCAAAAAACCTAAGTCTTGCAACAACAAAATAAATGTATTTACTAGGGTATTCAATTAATCGGGTTTCTGATTTAATCGGTTAATCGAGCAAATAATTAATCAGGGTTAAGATTTAATCGGTTAATAATCGGTTAATTTTAAATTATTCGATTAACCGAGTAATTTCTATTTTAATTTTAAATTGAGAATAAAACAACGAATTTTGTTCTTTATTTAAGAATTTTATTAAAAAAAAGAACAAAAACATAAAAAACAAATAAAACATAACAATTCAACAAAACCAAATAAGTAATAGCAAAACAAAAATATGGTATCTGAGACCTTTTTATGCACATGTGAGTTTTTTTAGGATTTTAGGGAGATCTTCTGAAATAAGCTTTTTAAAAAAGATTATAATTGAAATGTTTTCCTTTTAAACGATTTTTTTCATTAGTTTTAATAAAACTTGACTTGGAAAGAACTCTCTCACTGATTAGATGTTGGAGAAATCAAAAGTAAGGCACGATAAAGAATATCCAGTTTCTCATATAAAATCCTCATATATATATTTGAAGTCCTTTTTGTATTTTTTTAGATTATGAATACTTTTAATAGTTTCTGGTAAAAGACTCGTTTTAGTTATGTCTTTAGATTCATCTATTATCAAGTCGCCCTCCGACTCATTAGGACAAAGATAATCATAGTACATTGTAGAAAAAAGTTAATTTCCAAATTCCTTAGTTTCAATTTTTATGCTGTACTTCTAAAAAACTATTGCTAGAAGTTAATGTTCATGAGTTAATACATACAATTAGTGTGCTTACTATATTTCTATATAAAGTGCGAAAAAAAAGAATTTCGGTTAATCGGTTAATCGACACAAATTAATCGGTTTATTTGTTATTTGAAAATCGCCAATTTTAAATTATTTGAACAGTTAACCGACCAAAATTAATCGGTTAACCGATTGGCGGTTAATCGATTGAATACCCTAGTATTTACATTTTGTTGTTGAGTTAGGCATAGAGAAATACACATAGAGCTGAAACTAGAAAAAAAAAAACTCAAACAAATAAAATACTCAAAATTATCACACATACGAGTGTTGATATTGTTTTCTTATAGTTTTTTTTTTACTAATACGTTCTCACCTAACAACGGAGTTAGGTCTTTGACAGCAGAGTTTTCGATCTATGTGTATTTTAGCCATAACATTTGGAAAAGAGTAAATGTATTTAATATATTTTATCCCCAGTTGCTCCTCTAGTTTTTCAATATGGCAGAAAACCTGCACTTTGTATTTAAATGTCATATTGATCTGCTTTAACATTATCTTCTATAAAACACTGCTACAAAATAAAACTTTATGTCAGAACTTGAAAAGCGACCTAATGGAGGCTGTAGGCCTGGTTGAGGACATTCTAAAACCGTTTTCAAAAATTTTGAAACACCCTCAACATTTTGAGTTATTTTGAAAAAAACTGTTTCTGGGTAGGTCGTGGAACTTTAGTACCTCTAACTCACACATTTTTAAACCGATTTTAAAATTTTAAACAATTATGGATAGGCAAAGAATTAAACTTTCGTAAAATGTATATTCCAAAAAATTGTGTAAGTTTTTATAAAAAGTTTCGCTTTATCTTTTATTTTGTTACGTAATTTTTGAAATTCAGCTGTAGTTATTTAATTTTTTTCAATGAAAACCTATTTTTTTGCACGGTGTTTAATAGACAATTTTATATAGACAAAAATGAGACATTACTTGTTAAAATCGGTTAATATTTGCAAATGTTATTAAACATTTTTGAAAAAAGTTAGAGTAATTTTACTTTGCAAAATAAAAATTGTACAAATTTTTTGTTTGTTTAGTTTTATTCATATGCGCTGGGGGAGATAATCACCCTTATTGTGGTTGGCGTAAACGTCTTACGACTACGACTGTTTCGTACTAGATTAAAGATAAAATGCAAACTGTTTCTTTAATTTGGTACGAAACTGTCGTAGGCGTATGAAGTTTACGCCAACCACGATAAGCGTGAATACTATAAAAGCTGTTAATGAAAAGTTGAATAACTTTTACAATTTTCATCCTATTTGAATAATTGAAACCATGTTTTGTTAAGAACTAAATTTCCTTTGTATATTGATATACATTTTTATAAGACTTCATATCAAAATAAGCAATGAAAAGCGACTAAAATAAAAAAAGTTGATAAATTTTGTCTTTTTTTTTTTTTTTTAGATATTCTTAACAAAAACAATACTTATAACTTACAAATGTATCAAAAAATGCACGTCATTTTAAAGCGTGATCAGTTTTCTTTCCAACCCCGTAAAAAAATTTAAAGTCAGACAAAAACTAACTGAGTTACAGGTCGATAACTTGACGAACATTACTGAAACGGGTTTTTTAGAATCGGCCCAATTATGAATAATAATTTCGCGGGAGTTTTTTTCCCTTTTGAATTTTTCGTATTCAAATTCAATGGGATAAAATTCCAGGAGAATTTTATATTCATAATTGGGCTGAATAACTTCTGAATTTGAAGGTGTTTCTGATATTTTTAGACACAATTTGTAATGTTTGCAGCAAGACCTATAACCCATGCTGAGTCGTTTTCAAAGCTTTTTTAACCTCGTAGCACCGTGTAATCATTTCAAATTTACACTACCTGTAGAATAAAGAATAATTACAAATTTCTTAACTGAATAGTTTTAAATGCCTAAAATTATGCCGTGTTTATTCAAATTATAAACATTTAACGGCCAACAAGTACTAAAGTAAAAAAAACTAGGAATATTCTCCAAAAGAAAATAAAAATCTAATATTTTTTTTATAAATTTATATTATTTTAATGACAAAAGACTATAAAATACAAGAAAATGTATGGGTCGATAATGGATGGCAACCGAACTAAAGTCGCGTCGTCAGTTTCCAAAACGGTATTACAGATGATAACTGGCAGCTATCAGCAAAATTGGCAACCTGAAATTTGAAAACTGAAGTTCGGTTGCTATCCATAATCGACCCATTATATTATTCATGATTTAAAAGAGCGGTGTACATATACTCCTCCCTGTTCCGTAAATCGAATCCTTTTTATCTCCATAGAAAATCGTACTTTATATACCCTTTACTATGAGTATTACCAGCTCACTTGGGTAATTCATGGACCCAAGAGATACACTTAATGATCATGTTTAGGTCCTCAAGAGGTCCTTCACAGGTTGGAAAGTGGTTCGATGCCGAACCAACCTGACGCACGAATAAATGAATCCACCTTCCTAAAATCCACATTCGATAGATTCGCCAGGCCGTGCATTAAAGGGCTACCCATTGTCGTAGTCCGCGATAGATCAGGGCAAAGACAGAGGAGATGTTCAACCGTTTCTTGCTCGTTTTCATCATGACAACTTCTATAGCAGTAAGGAGTGTTTAGTCTCCTAGCACGCGCACCAATTAAGCAGTGCCCTGTAAGCACGGCTATCAAAATTCATAGCCGAGCCCGTGATTGCTCCGTAAGGTACATTGACCTATGATGGTCATAAACGGGCCATGTAAGCCTCGATATCGAGCAACTTTTTAAACTAGACCATATGAGCTGAGCAGACTCAAACAATTTACGCTGTATAAGTGATTTACAGCAGGTGAGCGGTAAACCGATCAAAAGATCGATCTCGTCGACTTACAGACGTCAGCCTTTTTTGGCCAGTTCATCCGCAATAACCGACATTCATGTACCAATCTGGCAGGCTTGTTGTCAGTACAAATTCGGATATTCACACCAAATAACCTACAGTACTTCATCCAGTGTATCTCCCTTTTGATGGCTGAAATCTCAGCTTGAATTACACTACATTGATCATGTAGCCTGAAACACACCCTTTCTGAAAACGGGGAATATATAAGCCTCCACCCACCCCTATCGCAGACTTTAAGCCATCTGTATAGATGACAAATGTGTCCGTAGGAAAAGGTAACCAACCTGCCCGCCATCGATACAGAGAAGGGTCTGTCAATTAAGGGTAAGGGAGTGTAGTAGTAAATATTTGCAGGGATATAAGATAAACATCCCAGAATAGACGCATGACCGGTACAATGAGTGACACGGGTTTGTAATTTTCACATTTTTCGTTTTGAACATTTTCAATCAGCGTTGTAAATTTAGTGGGAAATGCTTAATTTTGCCTCGGCTTTCTTTCGAAAAAGTGCTCTAGAGTGACATGTTTTACTTAAGGCGACTTCGGAATGCAACTGTTTCTTATATTTGTAAATTTGTATCTTACGATTTCATCAACTATTAAAGGATAAAGTTAACTCGTTTCGAAAATTCTTTTGACATCGATAAACTGACAGTATGTTATAGTTTAACACAAATTATCAGGGGTCTAATTACCGCAGTCGAACACTTATTCGAACGTGCTTTATTTATTTTTGGGATTCTCTTATTCGATAATGTATAGATAATTATAATGATTGTGCTCGATAACGAACGAGTTTTGACTCGAACGCTAATAAGCGTTCGAAATTTATATCGATTACGAGTGCGAGAATTTGCCCCCAGGTTTGGGTTATTTATTTATTACAAATTTGGAAAATTTTAACTATGAACACATGGGAAGTTTGAAAAACTGAACGAAGACAAAGCATTTTTAAACAAAATAGTTTTTAGTAAACAAACTTATGTTTGTTTACTAAAAACGGCCAAACAATTCATTTTGTTGCTTGAGACGTTTTCCGGTCGCGTAATTTCGCGCTGGAATATTTGGGAATGGATTCATATAATGAATTGCTGATATTTTTGAATTCTAAATGAAGAGTTTAATAAATTGATTAATTCGAAGCTCTGGTTATAATATTGTTATTATAATTTATTTTCTTTTGATTTGGCTAAATTATTTTTACAATAAAAACTACAAATCAATCTTAATTTCAATCAATACTGTCCAACATTTTTATTATTAAAATTTAAGAAGAGTACTTATAACTTGTTAATTTGCTGACATTTTAATTGAAATTATATAAAACAAAAATCTGATGTCAACTCCTGACTTTCTTCTACTGCATTTGGTACTGAAATGTTGTACAATCTGTGGACATTTCACCAAATGTTAGAGGTTTAAATTTTCATGTAAAAAATTTGCTTTGTAAAATTTCCATTTAGCATTTTGTATATGTAAAAATCTTTATATTATTATTATCTTTAAATATTTATTTTAAGTCATACATAAAGTTTAAGTAGTAACAAAACAAACAGAAATTATATTTAACTTAGAAAAGAAAAACATCACATAAATCCTAAAGAAATTGAATAAACATAAATATTTTCAATTAAAACATTAATAAAATGAACGAATTATAAAAACAAAATACATGATCACTGAAAACAAATCATATTTTTTAAAAATAACTATAATAAATATAAACAAGCAATTAAGAAGAAAACATAAACAAAAACAAACAAAAAACATTACTGTTTAAAAACGATTTCTAAAAATATTGTTAACATTTTACTATTATTAAAACAAAGGAAATAATACAAAAAAACGAATTGAAATGAAATCTGTAAGTTTAAACAAATTAAACTTAAAGAAGGAAAATCAGTGAAAAATAATACTAGCACGCACTCTAAATAGTAAACAAATTGCACCTTTTGCCCCTCGGGCAAATTGCTTATATGAAAATGTATGAAGATTGAATGGCAAGAAATATGTGGGATAAAAGTCAATTTATTTGTTTTTTTTTATTCATTTCTGTTAGAATCGAAATAAATATATAGTTTACTTAAGCAGTACTTAAACATTTGTTTAAATGTTTATTGAAAATTAGTTTAATAAACAGTAGTTGAAAATCTAAAACTAAAAGAACTTTTAAAAGATGATTTTTTTGCAGCCTAAAAGTAGGCTTTTTATATTTATTTTATACACATTTATTTCAAGATTTCAGTATGGATCCATTTAGAATTGATTCAATTTAAATTTACATCCATATTTATAATCAAAATTTAAATTAAATCGATTCCAACTAGATCCAAATTGAAATATTAAAATATTTGTGTAAAATATAAATGTTTGTAAAGAATTTTACAAACATAGTAAAAGACAAGTAAGAGAGCTTTATTCTGCAGTGCCGAATCTTTTATACCCTTCACCAAATTATACTTTAAAATAAAAACTTTAAATATTTTTAGGTAAACAAAATTAATTTTTTTTTCAAAACTTTTTCAAAATGTAAAATTTTTTTTTTCAAAATTATTTTTCAAAATTTAAAAATTTTTTTTTTTTCAAAATTATTTTTCAAAATTTAAAAAAATTTTTTTGCAATATTTTTTTTTTTAAATTTAATGTCAAACAAAATTTATGACAATAAAATTTTTTGGTAAAAAAAAATTCGGGTTAAAAAATATTTTTTCCGATTTTGACCCATTGTAGGTCCAAATTACTATAGCCTTGTATAGATCGTTGCAATGGACTTTAAAATATCTATCATAAGATATCCATATTGTCTATATTAATGACTTAGTAATCCAGATATAGATTAAAAATAGGCCAAAAATCGAGGTTGGCCGGTTTTTTCCTAATATCTCAGCAATTT
The DNA here is from genome assembly GCA_942486065.2 of Calliphora vomitoria. NCBI lineage: Eukaryota > Metazoa > Arthropoda > Insecta > Diptera > Calliphoridae > Calliphora > Calliphora vomitoria. Next base: position 49,641,229 of record OW818032.2, read on the forward strand.
GTGGGCCGAGCCGGAAGAATTCCCGATATATTGATGTATGAATCAAGTTTGTAAGTTGTTTGGTTTCTTCAGAAAATTGATTTCAACATACAGACGGGCATGGCTTAATCGACTCCGCTATCTAAAAGAATCCAGAATATAGATACTTTATAGGGTCGGAAAATCATATTGTGGAAATTACAAACGGAATGACAAACTTATATATACCCTTTTCACGAAGGTGAAGGGTATAACAATTAATAACAGATTGGCATATTTAATTAAAATTCTTGCAGATTCTTGCCTTCCTTACAAGTTTAAAGTACACTTTTAGAAGTGAAAAATTCTCTTCTCAGAAATATTATACTTTTTAACCTGTGATCACATAACAAAACCTGATGACACTACTTAACATAGAATTAATACATAGAATGGAGGTAGTGGGAAATGTCTATGAAATTACCCAGACCAGCAGTTAAGCAAGTAGTCAATGTATCCCTTAGAGACAGTAATCGTCACAAATGTCTTATCACTTGGCTGACTCCAATTTATATATTTTGACATTTGACACGTCCGAACTCTTTGTAGTGCAGAGAGAAGTCAATTGGTTACTTTATACATCCCAGGTAATCTAGCGTGAAGACAATTGTCATTATAGTGTCTCTAAGTAATCTAGAGTGTAGTTACTTTAAACGTTTATTTTGTACTCCAGCCTTTTGTGAGTAATTCGTACAAACTTATACAAATTGTATTGATATAATTCTCATGCAGTTTATTTTTAGTTTCTGCTTAAGTATACTGACATCTCAAGTAACCTAACGTGAAGTCAATTGTCACTTTAGTGTCTCTCAGTAACCTATAGTGTAGTCACATTAAAAGTTTATTTTGTACAGCACTTTAGAAAGTAGTTATTTTAACCACCAACATAATACTATTGGAGAGTCGGATGTTGGTTTGTTTACAAGCAATCAGTTATTGGACAGTCTTTGAGATGACTTTTTATCTGACTATTTGATGTCAATTAATAGCCATACATGTTAAAATAACTAGTTACTTAGCTGACCAAGTAATCACTTTGATAGCTAATAAGGTAACTGACTTTATGTAACCGGTAAATGAATCCCCTGTTTTGACTACTTTGGTCCAGCTATAATACAGTCTCATTGTAATCAAAAAGGGTCAATTGACCCTCTTCTTAGGACCTACACGTGTTAAAATAACTAGTCACTTAACTACTTATGTAACTAAGTGTCACCCTAAGTGATAGGTAAAATCACTAGTTCGGGACTGTCACCAAGAACTGCTGAGACATTAAAAAAATTACTCTCTTTTCATACATATTGGTGGTACAATAATAAAATACATGACAATACATTGTCATGAATTAGGTTTTTGATAACAGAGTTAGGTTTATGGCTCTCAGTTACCTATCTAGTAGTTGTCATCTATTCATCTAAATTTGTTCAAATGTCTGATTTTGTTCTGTTGCCTTTTTTTTGAATTTACAAGCATGTCAGAGGTTGTCATTGTGAATAGTTTAATTTTTTTATGTAAATATTTAAAGAAATGTTTTGTGCTGTTAACCATTTAAATTAGAATTATAAAAGTTGTATTGTAGTACATATTTGTGTAAACATTTTATCAGCAACATTGAAAACATATTCAAGCATTAAAACCAAACAAAAAATTTTATAAATATTTCATTAGTTTTAGAGATTACAGGAAAAATTTACGTTTATTTACAACTATCTTTATAAAAGGTAGGTCATATTTGAGGTTAGAAAGTAAATTTGCTTAAAAACTCACTTTTTTGACAAATTTGTCCACATGTAAACATTTGCATACCGTGTGAACCTTATGAAACTTTGTGTATGTCTTATGACATTTTTGGCAATTAGAGCATGTTTAACCATGTGTATTATGGAAAACAACATAGCAAAATAAGTTTCATTAAATTCAATATATTTATTGTGATTTAAACATTTATTAATTAGATATATCGTTAAAAACAACAATTGTATAAACTAATACAGGTGAACCTGAAAATTGAGAATCATATGTATAATGTGAATTTTGAAATACACATGAAATTCCATATGTATCGAATACATGTCCCAATACATATGTAATACATATCGTGTGAACGCTCTTTAAGTAGTAATATGGGAATTAATAATGGAATATGATGTCTGCGAAATGTTTAGCTTTAGCACGTTGGCAGATTTCCTATCTTTTCACAAAATTTTGAATCACATTACGCCAATATAGCGCTGAATTTCATCTATCAGAGCTTTAGGAGTTTGTGTTCACGTAAATCCGAGTTTTCAAATGGTCCCAGATAAAATAGTCTATCGGTTCACAGTGGCGCCATTTGAGGTTTTTCGTTGCAAAATTCATAACTTTTGAACCAAATGAGATAATCAAAAACTTAAAAGGCATATGATAGATAATTGATCAACCCATGAAATGAGTGTTTGAAAAGGGTTCTACGAATTAAAATGAAATATTTTTTTAAAATTTTTGATTTTTTATGTTTCTATTTAAAGGTTTTTATGATTTAAAGCTATTCCAGAAAAGATTCACCCTTATCGTGAAAAACATGTGAAATTTATGTTCCCATGAAGTATCCATTTCCCTCGAAGGGAAAATTGCTATCGTGCTATTCCCATGAACTTTTAATTCACAATAGTTGATTTTGTTCGTAACAGCTGTTTATTGTTTACAAAATTCCATCTAAAAATATCACAACATCTGAAATTTTTTCACGTGAACAAAATTCATGAACGAAAAATGGGAAAAGGGAACATATTTCATGTGAAATATTGACTCGCGAAAGGGCTGATTATTTTTTTTTTTTTTTTAGTTTAAATTTTTTGTAAAATATTCCAGAAAAGATTTAATTTTTTCTTTAATTTTATGTAAAATATTGCTCACAATCTGTAAAAGAAAGTATATCAAACGGGTTTTCAAAGCTATATTTCATAAATGGCCCAAAAATGCATGCAACACATTTTTTGAACCATGTGTTTTTTGAAAAAATTTTACCTCTAGGAAAAATGGGACAAAGAAGGTCAGCGGGAAATTTTTGCATTAGGTAAAGGAATAATCAAAGAACTTATTTTGAAAATATGGCAAATATAGAAATTGATAGTATTTTTATTTACCATCAAATTTGAAACACTGTTTTTTGAACACTGAAAATCAGTAACTTTAAAGGGCTATATCTTCTGAAACAAAAATCTGATTGTAATAAGAGTAGCATATTTGAAATCGTTGGACAATTTCTTGTAAAATAGGTTTATTCAATATTTTTTAAGAGCACATTAAATTTTTGATTTTTGCAACTTCACTTGTTTTACAGGCGCCACTGTGCGGCGTTTAATCGCAAGAAGTGATTTATTTGGCCGCTTCATGGCGCCATATTGTTTTTCTGGTGTATTGTCAGCTACAGTACCATGAGCCACGAATTTAGCGATTAAATTAAGCACAGCGGTCTGTAAAGTCCCGCGGACTATAGTCACAAGATCGTGGCGGCGAATTGACATTACCAAATTGACAAATTATACGACCGCGCAATTTCTCAAGCAAAAATTGAATTGTTTGGCCGGCTGTGTGGTTCGTGGCGCGTATTGTTTTGATCTATTATCAGCAACAGTACCATGAGCCTCGAATTTTTGGATTAAATTACTCACAGCTTTCTCTCTACGATCCGAATTAAGAGGAAAAGCTGGTCGAACTTTTTCAAGTGATAAAGTACAATTTTCAGCATTTTAATAATAAATTGTATTAATTGAAATTGGTTGTTCATGAGTTTAGCGTTCCACGGTAAAAATTTCCCAAGTTTGTTCTAAATAAATGTCAAAGGACATTCCATCATTTGACAGCCAATTTACTTCATAACCTTAAATTTGACCATAATGTATAATTTTGAGTTGTAAGCACATAGTGGATATAATTTAATTTTAAATCAGGAAATAGTAATAAATAAAACTACGTTTAATTCAAAAAAAAAAAAAAAATACTTCCAATGAAAATTTTGATTCAAATAATTACAGTTTGCTTTGGATTCCGGTTTTAATTGCCAGTTATAATTTTGTGTATTTTAATCACTGTGTGCCAACCATCCATAGACATTTCGCCCTGTTCTGTAAATCGATTCCGAGTTACATCGTTTATAAAACAAATTCAGATATTTTGATGTTCTGTAAATGGAATTTACATGATTACCGAGTACTTTCGAGCAAACTAACATGTTTCAATGTACAAAATCGACCGAATTGTAGACCGAATACGAGTAACGATTTCGTTTTTACAACGAATTCACTCACATCTTTTGGTGTTCAGTAAATCGAATTCACATGATGTTTACTCGTTTTACTTTTGAGTAAGCAAACCTATTCATGTAAAAAATCGTGGAGAACATAAATTTTTCAATTATTCGTTTTTGAAAATCGCTCGGTTTTAACATCACACGATTTACAGAACAGGCACGATTCTCTTTAATTTTTGCGCTCACAATTAAGGCAGGTTAAAATTGTCCCCTGTTCTCTAAAACGAATGCGAGAACGATTTCACTTCTTTTGGTGTTTTGTAAATCAAAACCCTACGATTTTTCTTACGGGTAATGAACATGAATTTGTCAATTTGAAACCACTTGATTAACAGAACAGGGGCGCTTGTAGTTTCCAATCGATTTCCAAAATAACCCTGCAAATTATAATTTAAGAAATAAACGAAAATAAACAAAAATCAAACAAATCAATTTATTCTACTAATGCTAGTGATATTTTTATATAAAAATTATAATTTTTTCGAAAACTAAATTTAGAAAAAAAACTTTTAAATAATTTTGAGGCCATTTAAAATTAACCAAAAATAAGGAGTTTTAAACATAAAATTAAAACAAAGAATTAAGTAACTAAAACATTCCTGAATAATTTAGAAATATAAATAAAAACAACTAAAAAATATAAATAAAATAAATTAAACAACATGATACACAATACGTACGTTTGTAAAATTAAATTAAATTATTAAACTCATCTTAATAAACAAAAAATTTTAAATTAATGTTATAAATTACAAAAAAAAAATAAACAAAAATATATAAATAAATAAAACATTAGAAACAAATAAAAGAAAAACTCCTCCTGTTAAAGCAATTTTTTCGATTAAAAAAAAACAAAAAAAAAATTTTAACTTTTTCAGAACCTTAACAAATCTGTAGAATTTAGTAATTATATGATTTCTTATTGTAAAAATATACATTTCTATATATTTTTTACATATTTTCTCTTTTAGTTCTTTTTTTTTATATACTCTATAATATTATTATAAAATGTGATTTTTAAATAATATTGTATTATTATACAACTTACATTATACAAACTTGTATTAATTATTATCAACTTATATTTATGATTATTATTCAAAACATTACTTGTATACTATACACTGTCTCTCAATCAACCAGATACATTCATTGTTAGCAATTAATTATTATTAATATTAATAATAATTATTATTACATAAATAAATAATTAATAAATATAAACGACGAATGAGATTATGTTATTAATGCATACACCATTATAAAACAAACAAAAAATTTGAATTAAAAAAATAAATAAAGAAAAATAAAATGCTAAAACTGTGGCCTTTATTTTAACAATTAAAACCATAGATAAATACAACTCTCCTGTCAAAGACCTAACTCAGTTGTCAAAAATCTAAGTGGTGAGAATGTATTAGAAAAAAAACAAGTAAGAGAGCTATATTCGGATGTGCCGAATCTTATATACCCTTCACCAAATTATACTTTGAAATAAAATTTGAAAAATTTTTTTTTTTTATTTTTAAAAAAAATTTTTTTCGAAATTGTATTTCCAATTTTTAATTTTTTTTTTAATTTATTAGTGAATAAAAATTTATGAAAAAAAAAAAAAATGTTTTTTGTGAAAAAAAAATTCGGGTTAAAAAATATTTTTCCCGAATTTGACCCATAGTAGGTCCAACTTACTATAGCCTTATATACATCATTGCAATGGACTTTGAAATATCTATCATTAGATATCCATATTGTCTATATTTATGACTTAGTAATCGATATTTAGATAAAAAATAGGCCAAAAATAGAGGTTGTCTCGGATTTTTGGTCATATCTCCGTATTTAGAGAAGGATTTTGCTGATATGAAATAGGAAACTTCTCGAAAGCATGTCTGACAGAATTATTGAAGATTTGGATCCCGAAGATATCTGGGATAATTGATTTCAACAGACAGACAGACATGTCCGTCTGGACATGGCTAAATCGACTCCGCTATCTATAAGGATCCAGAATATATATACTTTATAGGGTCGGAAAATTATATTGTGGAAATTACAAACGGAATGACAAACTTATATATACCCTTCTCACGAAGGTGAAGGGTATAAAAACTATGTGAACATTTAAACAACACTCGTGCATGTGATTATTTTGAGTAATTTTCTTGTTTGAGTTTTTTCTAGTTTCCACTCAATGTTTCTCTATGATAAAACTCTCAATTTCAGGATTAATTTATTAAACTACAATCAAATAAAATAAATCTCCTTCTATTAATCGAATTCACATGATTTACTCGTTTTGCTTTCGAGTAAATAAACCTGTTTAAGTCTACAAAATCGTTTTTCAAAATCGCTTCCCAGCAGTTCTAGCATACTGTTTTGAACTATTGATTTTACATATCATTTAGGGTGACAACTACTTAGTTACATAACTAGCTACGAGACTAGTTATTTTAACACGTGTTAGGACATACACATGTCAGAGGGGCAATTGACCCTTTTGGACTACAGTAAGACTGTCTGATAGCTGCTCCAAAGTAGTCAACGCATTGGATTCACATACCGGTTACCAAACTGGTTACTTGATCAGCTACATAACTTGTTATTTTAATATCTACGAGTGCTAATTGACATTAAATAGTCAGTTTAAAAGTCATATCATAGACAGTCCAATAACTGATCGCTTGTAAACAAACTATCATCCGACAACTCTCCAATAATTCTGTAAAATAGCTACATTCTAAAGTTCAGTACAAAATAAACGTTTAAAGTGACTACACTCTCGATTACTTAAAGACACTAAAGAAAATAAACTGTCCCAGCCGTTAAGCAAGTAGTCAATGTATCTCTTATAGACAGTAATTGTTACTAATCTCTGTTACTAATCGCTGACTCCAATTTATATATTTTGGGTCATTTGACAAGTATGTGCCCTTTATAGTGCAGAGAGAAGTCAATTGGTTATTTTATACATCACAGGTAATCTAGCGCGAAGAAATTTGTCGCTTAAGTGTCTCTAAGTAACCCATAGTGAAGTCACGTTAAACGTTTATTTTGTACTGCACTTTAGAAAGTAGTTATTTTACCCACTAGAAGTAATCTATTTGAAAGTTGTCGGAGGAAGGTTTGTTTACAGGCAATCGCTTATTGGACTGTCTATGAGATGTCGTTTTAACTGACTATTTGCGGTCAATTAGCGCCCGTGCAAGTTAAAATATCTAGTTATGTAGCTGATCAAATAACTATTTAGGTAGCTAATAAGGTAATTGACTCTATGTGTCCAGTATGCGAAACCAATACGTTGACTACTATCAAAAAGGGTCAATTGACCCTCTGCCCTTGTTAAAATAACTAGTCGCGTAGCTAGTTATATATCTAGTTGTCACCCTAAATGAAAGGTAAAATCACTTATTTGGGACAGTCCCTTAGAACTGCTGGGGTAGGAGAATTATAATAATATAACTTGTATAAAACCAGTTTGTACAAATTACTCACAAAAAAGTGCAGTAGAAAATAAACTTTTAAAGTGACTACAGTCCAGATTACTTAAAAACACTTAGGTGACATTTGTATTCACGCTAGATTACATGGGAAGTATAAAGTAAACAATTGACTTCTCTCTGCACTACACAGAGCACATACGTGTCAAACGATCCAAAACATATAAATTGCAGCCAAATATTTGTGAATACATTGACTACTTACTTAACTGCGGGGTTGTTTTTTTAAATTACTTGATTTGCAGAACAAGGGCGATAATATTTTATTACCAGAAAAACATTTATATACTTGTTGACGTTTTTCAATTGTCCTCATATTAAAAAATTTATCAGGAGTACAAAACCAACAGGTTGTAAATATTTTCAATCTGTGATGTCCAATGACACTGACACCATGTTAAAGTTATATGCCCCTTATTCATACCTTTCTGCTAGGGCTGTAAATTAATGATTCATATATGATTTTTAAATCACCATGAATTAAAAAAAATTTAAATGCATTAATTTTACCAAAACAATGAATTCAATTAAAATTTAAGTGAAATTAAATTATTGAATGCATTCGTTTTATCCAATAAAAGAATTGAATTAAAATTTGAATGACTTAATTTTTGTTATTAATTTTTTAATTCACAGATAAAAATTACAAAAAATAAACTCCGATTTCAAAGTACTTATAACAAATTTGTGTAAAATTTGATCAGGATTGCCGCATAATCGACATATTATGTGACTGCTCAAACAGTATTCCTGGGAGAAATTTGTATAGGGGCTACATGAAATCATGGACCTTATCAACAGAGAGTATTTGCTTTCGTGTTTTTAACAGACAGATGGACGGTCAGTCATTGCTAGATCATCTTAGAATTATATGAGGACCCAGAATATATATGGGGCATTTTATGTCAAGTGAACCAACTTTTGAAATGTCTTTCGATGGGGATGAAACTTGCACAATAGTTCTATTGGATAGTAATTCAGACACAATCTTTCAACAAGATCCGTCGAGAACTTTCTGAGTTAGAGGGGGTAAATTTGACATTATGGCAAAGTTGGTGTTTTTTCTCATCCATGTTACTTATTACCTATTGTTCTTAGCAAAATGTGTCTTAAATAGTTTAAATAGCTATTTCTTCAATCTTTCGGAAAAAAAATTAAAAATTTCATCCCAATCGGAAGACATCAATTTCAAAAGTTGGTTCACTTGACATGAAATGCCCCATATACCAATGTGGGACTGCGACAAATATTTTGATGTGTTACAAACGGAATGACAAAATCAATATACCGCTAATCTTTTTTGATAGTGGGTATAAAAACTTAAATACATTTTTTCAAACATATCCTCAAATATCAATTATCTCTAGAACCCCCCATGGTTCCATTCGGAATTTTATTGTATATGTTTTAAATCGTGCAACTGCTTATATTTAAGGAAAATGTTTGGAAAATGAGAGATACCTGTTTTGAAATATTCTTCTTTTAAGGACGATTTCTCAGCTTTATCCTGTTTTGATAGGAAACAGATTCAAATCTCACCAACATTTCTAAAGTTATTAACAGTTTTATTTTAGGTATTTTGCGCGCACATATTAAAAAGTATGAACTTTGAACCTACATAAAAACTAAACCGAATATCGTAATTCTGGAGAACTAAAAATTTTGCATGGAGAACTTAAATTCTGTATAAAAAACATTATAGAATTTAGAAGAGTAAAGCTTTAAACATTATTTTTTTGATCGAAATTAACCGTTTCGTCCCAGTACTATTAAAGAACTATGTATAATTGTTTCTATATTTCCCCTAAAGAAAATAATGACTTTAAAAGAACTGCCGATTTTTAACGTTGATAATTAAAGTAAACATTGTTATTTGTTTTATTTTTATTGTGTGTTTTTAATTAAATGTTAATTATTTGAAGAAAAAAAAGTATTAAATAATGTAAATTTATTTAACATTATCAAAGTAAATATGTATGTTCGTAAAACAGTAAGTAAATAAAGTAAATAATACTTGAAGACAATTTTAGGGGAATGTTTTTATTGCAAACAAAATAGAAATATTATTAACAAATAGTCAAGTGTAGGAGTGTGATTTAATTACTCAATTAATTAATGTTATCAGGTGTAAACAAATGTTTAAACCTGAATACATATGAGCGAAATGAAAAAATAAAAGACACCCGGCAAAAAGAATGATACATTCTGGTTACTAATTACACAATAGCATTTTAACTCAGTATTTGAAGACGGTGATGTCATTGGATGCAAGTACTTACCACAACCGCTAATAATTATGTTGATATTACTTTAATATCACTAAAACTAGTTACAAGTAATGACTTTAATAACTTATTGATGGCAACAGTTCACAGAAGCTGTTATCAGCAAAAACAGAATGTGCTAATGCTTATGACTTGAAAGGAATCAGTTGTATGATAGATACTTCCAAGTAATGCATACGGTAAGCAGTAATTATTGAAAAGTAAGATATTGAGTAATAGCAAGATTTTGCTGGGATGTAATACAAGACTAATTAATTATATAAAATAAATATTTAATAAATCATGTATGTAAATTCGACTAGTAGTAGTGTATAAATGACAATGTAAATTTTCATGAACTTAATAGTTGCTAATTGATAATGAAATGAAGAAATCATAAAAACGGTGTGCACTGTATTACAAAATAAAAAATAATAAATTTACTATTTAAGGTGGCTTTAGGCCAGTGCTTCCAAAACTTTTAAAACATCGATTTTAATAATAAAAAACTCAAATATTTTAAATCGTTAATAACTTTCTAAATACTGCGATTTTAGAGAAAATAAGCTCAATCTGTGATCACTCATATTTTATAAAAAAATCGATTTTAGTATAAACAAATTTTAAATATTTTTAATTTACATAAAAACATAAACAAAATTAAATTTTTTTTTTCAAAATTGTATTTCAAAAATTTTTTTTTTTAAATTGTTTTTCAAAAATTTTTTTTTTATTTTTTTTAATTTAAAAAAAAACAAATTTTAACTTATTAGTAAAAAAATGTTTTTGTTAAAAAAAATCGGGTTAAAAAATACTTTTCCCGATTTTGACCCATTGTGGGTCCAAATTACTAAAGCCTTATATAAATTGTTGCAATGTACTTTGAAATACCTATCAATAGATATCCATATTGTCTATATTAATGACTTAGTAATCCAGATATACATCAAAAATAGTCCAAAAAACGAGTTTGTCCCGGTTTTTTCCTTATATCTCAGCCATTTTTAGGCCGATTTTAAATAACAACCGAGCCGGAAGAATTCCCGATATATTGATGTATCAATTATGTTTGTAAGTTATTTGGGTGCTACGGAAAGTTGCTTTCAACATACAGACGGACAGACAGGCATGGCAATATCGACTTCGCTATCTATAACGATCCAAAATATATATACTTTGTGGAGTCGCAAATGAAAAATGTAGAAATTACAAGCTGAATGAAAAACTTATATACTTATACCCTTGCCACTCATGGTGAAGGGTATAAAAACCTCAAATATAAAATTAAATCGTTAATATCTGCTCAATTTGTGATCACTCATATTTTATACCAAATAAGAGTTTTATCCGTTAATAAGTCTTCTGGGTCAGATGGCATTGAAGCAGTGCTCTTCGAAGTTAGCTCGTCCATTAGCTATCCTTTTCAGCACTTCATACCGTGCCGGCAATGTTGCTAATGTAACGCCAATTCCTAAAATAGGATTGGAAAGTGCAATTTGTTCTGCACTTTCCAATGTTATGGACTGTATGGTAAACTACCATCAGGTAAGTTTCAACGCTCGCAAGACACAGTGTTGCATGTTGACTCAAAAATGATCTGTATATATATTGGTTACTCCACCGAATCAGACGCTCTTGATATCTAAATACATCTTTCAAGTGTCGAAATGGAAGCATTAAAGTGTCTCGGTTTTCTGAAACAGTGTAGTAATAACTTCACTCCTTTTGATCTCCTCACTATTTACACTATTCGACCGAAAATGTAATACAACTCCCATGTATGGGCCGGTACTTCAAAGTTTATTATGGAGCTTCTCGACCGCCTAAAGGAGAGAGCGAAATTGATTATTGGTGACAGTAGGGTATCCAACTCTATTGATTCGCTGGAGCACCGACGCAATATGAGCTGCGTTTCACTGTTCTATCGGTACTACTTATAATAGAATCTATTCTGATGAAATTTGGAAACTTGTCCCTGATACCCTCAGATTTTTACGTAATAAATGTTTTTCATCAAGAAACTACAGGGAAAATTCGTTCTTTACCCGTACTGTCCGTATGAGGAACAAACTTCCCGCTGAAGTCTTTCCTGTCATTTTCAATGCAGGAAAGTTCAAATCGAATGTCCACAAACACTACACCCTCTTTCCTCCCTCCCATAATCTATTTTCCTATTTTCAACACAATGTTTTGCATGAATAAGGGTCATCCCCTGAGTCCTGGTCCAAAAAAAAAAATATATATATAATACTGTGATTTTAGAGAAACTGTTCACAAAATGGAGTATTTTAAAAAATTCAAACTTGACGGTTGGTCAAGAGTGAAAAGGGAAATTGGTACTTTTACTCCTAATGGTACTTTTTTAATATTATATGTTATTAAACTTATCGACATAAAAGTTAGTTTATATGCGTCAGAGTGAAGTTAGAATCAAGCACAAAGAGAACTAAAGGTACTTTTTGAATTCTTTATAATAATGTACCTAGAAACATGAAATAGAGCATACATGGTTCTCATTGAATGAGACTACATAGGGGGTAATTATTTCTACATTTTCTTCATATTTACCGTCTAAAAATAAAGATCTGAACAATGGATATAAGAAGTTAAATATTTTGTTTTAAAAAATCCTTTCATATCGAGCCCTAACCCCGAAAATTACGTATGCGCCAAAAATCACATTTTAATAGAGAGAAACTTTGAAACTAATAAAAAATAAGATCAGAACAATGTCTCATATATGTGAAAAATGCATTTTTAAGTTAATTTTGTGAGCAACAAATTTGTTTTGGTACTTACGTTATTTTTATCGTAATTTTTACAGGCAGCTGAGACTAAAAAGTGGCGCATACGTTAAATGCTTTACATTATATTATACATTTTTTAAAAATCATAAAAAAGATTTAACATAATATATGTAGGTGCTTAGGAAATTAAGTTACATCTTGAGAAATTAACTAACTAAGACAGTGCAGAAAACAATATGTTTAATCACCTGTTTATTATTGCTTATAAGGTTCAAATTAATAATAAAGTACAAAAACTATTATTTCTGCGAACTTAATTTTTCAATAAGCCAAATTACTAAACAATATGACTGGATCTAGAATTCCACTCCGCACGATTGATGCAATCCAAATGCATATTTCATAAACAAGAAAACTAAACAAGATCAAACAAATTATAAAATTGGTGTGAGTGAACAGAAATAAAAATCATTCGCAAATTTTCCCGTTAATTGTATTTCAATTTCTTTTGACTTTCTCTCTAGTTCTTCGGCTACTCTTACTTTCATTTATTGTTTCATTTTGCTTTTATGTCGCTTACGTAATTTTTGCGGTAAAGCAAAAAATTTGCGTTATTTCTGTATATAAAAACAATTAATTTTCATTTTTTCGGGTGTTGACATTATTCTATCGATTTTCATTAAAAAGTTAATTTTGAAAAACGGTTAGGGCTCGTTATGATTGGTGTAGCGAAGCGAACCGGGTTTGCTAGTAATAATGTAAAATAATATAAATTATTGTTTCTTTGCCATTTTTTTGGGAAGCGCTACTTTAGATGAAGAATAGAAAAAAATTTTAACCGTATGCCAAAAAATGTGATGAAAATGAAGAGCCCTATACGACAGTAAAATGTTTATCCATACTTTCCCTCAATGCAAATAGTTTTATTACAAATTATGTTTAATCTTCTACACAACATTTTGACAGATCATAGTACATGTGAAACAAGTTGATCAGATCTTTAATAAAGGTTCATGATCTCGTTAACCAATTTTTGAACCTATTCACCTATTGGTCCAAATGAAAAACAGTACAAAACTTATTTAATATTGGTCCAAATATAAAAAGCAGTGATCATATGATCTCTTCCATTCTCTTAAAAAAATCTTTTTGAAAATGGTACCGTGAAGGTCGAAAAAGTACATTTTATTTATATAATTGATACAAAATCCAAGAGGCTGTTTTCCATCCCTGATTAGATACCATTACCGCGAAGCTAACGTTCGGCCGTGCCGAATCTTATATACACTTTAGCAAATTATGCTTTAAAATAAAAATTTTAAATATTTTTAAGTAAACAAACTTAAATTTTTTTTTTTTTCAAAATTTAAAAAAAATTTTTTTTTTTAAATTGTTTTCGAAATTGTTTTTTTTATATTTTTTCAAATTTTTTTTTTTTTTAAATTTAGTCAGTTAAAAAAAAATTTCGTGTTAAAAAAAATTTTCCCGATTTTGACCCATTGTCCAAATTACTATAGCCTATATTATGGACTTTGAAATATCTATCATTAGATATCCATATTGCCTATATTAATGACTTATTAATCCAGATATAGATCAAAAATAGGCCAATCGAGGTTGTCCCGGTTTTTTTCCTTATATTTTAGCCATTTGATGTATCAATTATGTTTGTAAGTTATTTGGGGGCTACGGAAAGTTGATTTCAACATACAGACGGACATGGCTATATCGACTTCGCTATCTATAACGATCCAGAATATATATACTTTGTGGGGTCGCAAATGAAAAATGTAGAAATTACAAACGGTATGACAAACTTATATATAACGTTACCGAAATAATCAAAAATACCGTTACCGTAAATAATCCTTAATTATGAAAACTCGCATTTTATTCCGTAGTTGAGTTTATTGAAATCTTAAAAAACTTAAAATGTAATGTAAAAATGTCAACTTATCAGACCGAAATTTCCGTTATCATTCAAATACCGTTGCCGAAAATAACGTTACCGCTCAATTAGATTTATATTTTTACCGTTTCGAATCGTAAACCAACCTTGTTAAATAGTGGGAGAATGATCTCCTATATTAAAATATGATCACTTCTATTTAAATGGTTAAGGAATTACTCATGTAATCACACTTATTTCCTCTCAAAAGTTGTTTGTTGTCTTCTTAAATCCCATAAATAATCGTTTAAATTATTTTAAGTCATCTTTTTAAATAAATTATTGTGTTCTACTGTTACTGTAATTAGCATATTGATGAAGGTGTGAATTATTATTGTTTTATTTACTTGCATACAGATTTGCATTGTTATTGTTATTTTTAAGATGAAAACGAAAACTAAAATTTTACATTCAGTTGTAATTTGTTTATTCAACACATCGTTCAAGTGTCGCCCACAATTCTTGAGTAAATGTCAAAATCGTGTAACAATCAAACATCCTCTTCTCTTACCCCGCTTCTCAATGATCTGAATGATCTTAGTGATCAAAGTTTTCCCAGTATTCCGTATGTGGATGATGATAGTGCTTCCGATAATGAGACAAAATCCGTTCGTGGCAGAATAAGCTTAGATCGCAATGTGGATCTATCGATTTTGGTGCATTTGAGTGACAGCGAAAGAGAACAAAGTGATTCACAATTGGAAAGAAAAGACTCTACTTATCCCTTGTATCTGCCGGGTTTCGTTATAAAGGTCCATCATATTGGTGGAGCCTTGAGAAGAAATTCTATTTCGCTGCCAACGGGTCTTAATGAGCGTGACCTGGAGTCATTGAGATTTCAAAGTCAGGTGCCGCATGGTGGAAAGGAATTTGAAGATATCAATAAAAGTTATGACAAGGAAAAGGTAATTGATATGAATAGAATGTAGTACGAAATTAAAAACAAAGGGTTACTTAAATGTGTAACAGTAATCTGACTACTTAAAAATCTGTGTCATGTATTATTTCTAGATTTATTATCGCTCAGAAATCTCTAGAAGTACGTACATCATATGTCACAAAACCCTCCAATAAATACTGTATATGTTTGATTTCTTTTTATCAGTTTAATATTTTCAACAGGTTTCAAAAAATTCTCGTTATATTTTCTACAGTGTTTGTGTTTGTTAACTTTGTATTGTACATGAAGTATTTTATTTTTTTACTACGTCATTTAAAAACACTTGTATTTCAATTATTTTAATATTATTTATTTAATTTTTTTTATCATAAATAAACATATTTAATATTAAATGTCTTTATCATTAGACGGAGGTATATTTATGGGCGACACCCTACCGCTTTGGTATTTAACAACTTTAGAACAAAATATCATAAATAGTCATACATGATCTTGTCTCTCCAGAATTTTAATTATTATGTTTATTAAATTTATTGACACTTGTGATCAAAAATTATCATTTTGCTATTAGATTAAATATAAATTTATACATATATTTAATAAGTAATACAACAAATTTAAAGTGTGTTGCTCGCTCCTCAATAAATTTTAGTTAAATTTCTTACATTTTTGCAGAGAAACATTAATAAATATGTAAATATTTAAGTTGGTATTTTTGCACATTTTTCTTAAGAAATTTAGATGTTCAATAAGAAATATTTAGCTCAACTAACAAAAACTTGATAGGACATTATGTTACAGATGGATATCATCCTATAGGTCAACATTTTGAATGAAATTCAGGTTTTAATTTTTCAACATATTCTCCTTTGTCCAACGTTTCTCCAATTTTGTTATCCCTTCCAAACAATAAGATTTGTTAAGATCATCAAAATAGGTACTTGTTAGTGAGATGATTTCATCGTTTGAGTCATATCTCTTCCGCCAAGGCATTTCTTTATGTTTGGAAACAAGAAATCGTCTCTCGGGGCTAAATCCTGAGAATAGTGCGGAAGTGGGAGCATTTTGTAGCCTAATTCATGGATTTTCATGGAAACTCCTGATATGTGCATCTTGTCGGGTGAAAAATAATCGATTCAATAAGTTGGCATAATATTCGCCATTGGATGTTTTACACTTTTGAAGGTAGTCAATGTGGATTATTCCGCTTGTATTCCAAAAATCGGTCGCATGACCTTATTATCTGACAAATTCATGTTTGCTTTCTTTGGCATCTATCCACCCCGAGAAACCCACAGTTTTGACTGCTGTTTGGTTTCTGGTGTGTTGTGGTGGATCCACGATTCGTCTACGTTTTCGAAAGCTTTCCTATACTCAAGTGATCATTCAAAATTGAAACCACTGTGGCACGTCAGATGCCTAGGTTAGGTTGGGTTCCATGAGCAGCCACTCTTCAAGCAGCTTACTTAGGTCCATTCAAACGTGATCCCATTGTGATACCCAAGGGGTAAACAGCAGGATATTTATTACACGTCCGTTGTCTCCAAGCTAAACCAACCAGATTCTCTGATGAAGCAGTAGATTCGATTAAGATTCATCCTTGATAGCTTATCTAAGCATGATAGGAAAGGGATTCCGAGAACGCTTTCCCTCACGTTTGTCAGAGCCGGGCAATGGCAGAAAGGGTGAGACACAGTCTCCTCCTCTTCTTCATTATGACAGCTTCTACAGTAGTCGTTGTACCGTAATCCCAGTCTTCTAGCATGTTTCCCAACTACAGGCAAATCCCGGTATAACGAATCTCACTTTAACGAAAATCCGATATAACGTACAACCATATTTTTAACATTAACTACCTTATATAACGAACGTTTCAACAATTTTCTACTCGATTTAACGAATGCTGAGAAAAATAAAACAAAATCAAACCAACAATAAAAGTTTTGACATTAACAATTATAATTAATATAATCATCTATGTATCTCTAAATAATGATGTGTATCTCCTTGTGGAAAAGGAGTTGAATTGTTGATTACTCGACCAGAGGTAAAAACACATTCCAGTTAATAGAATTGCTTTAATATCTAGAGCCATAGAAATATAAAAAGGCTTTATAATTGTGGATTTCATGTACGTGATATCTGTATTCAAAAAAATACGGTGTAAGACTTCTTAAAGAATCAGCATACAATTATAGTTGAGTATAATCTAACTCCTGATGTTATTCTCAATGCGAATAAAACTGATATCTATTGAAAAATTATATGAGATAAAACGTTTCTTCACGCTAGAGAAACCAGTGCTCCTGGAAGAAAGTTATCGAAGGATAGACTAACAATTTTGGTTTTCTGTTATGAATGTGGAACACAGAATCTGGATCGTGTTGGTGTAAATTATCTTCATTGCAATAATGGATATTTTTAATGGTAGAATCATTTTTAGAATCGAAATTCGTTACAGTAAAGGCTTTATTAATCATTGGTAATGTCTCAAGTCAACCTACCTACCGAAGAACAATGAATAAAAACTACAAAATATGAAAAAAATGTTGACGATTGTCATGTCTCCTAATGTCACACTGCTTAAAACTTATTCAAAAAATAAGGGCCTGGCTCACAAAATGCGAACGAACATTTTCTTTCTTATTTTATATTGAAAACAATAACAAAAATTCAAATTTATTTGTTGTTTTCAATATAAAATAAGAAAGAAAATGTTCGTTCGCATTTAGTGAGCCAGGCCCTAAATCTCGATACAACGAATCGACAACATATCGTTCGTAATACCGCAATTTTCCTGTATACAGTGTCCTTTAATAACGAAGACAATTAGCCAAATTTACTCACGACGGAATTCCATAAGTAGATTCGTCCTGCTGGCATCATATACGGGCCAGGTCGACCTCGTTGTAGCACAGGATGGTTCATTGGTCCACCTGTATTGTGCAGTGTGATATAGTTTCTGATGTACAGCCATCTTGCATTTAACAAGGGAAATACCAGAAAAGGAGTCGATTGCCTCCTCATTCTTCAGCGCACCCCTTTTGGCCAATTCATCTGCTATATAATTACCCTTATTTCCATTGAGTCCAAGGACCATATTTGCGTTATCATAGAATGTCTTCCTGTCTCATTAAGGGATACCTGGCATTCCTTGGTTAACCTAGATGTCGTGAAGAGACTCCCTATTCCGTTAACGGCAGCCTTGATGTCAGTAAATATACATATATCACCAGATATTCGATAATACCTCAGCCAATTGGATGCACGTTTAATGGCAGTAACTTCCGCCTGAAGAGCCGTGCAGAAGTTAGGTAGCCTAAAGTAGGATTTTATCCCAAAGTTATCAATAAAGAAAACTCCACCGAGCCTATTGCACCTTTAAGAGCTGTCAGTATATAACCTTATGACATCATCAGGGGGAAGAGTCCGCACTGTCGAAAAAAGGTTTTGAGAAGGTCAGAGTGCCTTTGGTCCTTACCAGACCACGAACAGCCAGCACTCTCGCACTTTCAATTTTTGGTCTACCAACACCATATCGTGATTTTTTTCAATTGTTTTCGGTGTAGAGAAGGTTCGGCATTTTCCGTGCTTGTACAGCCACAACGAAATTCTGTAAACCACTATTCTACAATCGAAATTGCTGATGCAGAGTTCCCTTAATAGTTATCAAACTTAGCCTTGGGTTGAGTAATGTTTTTTTGCTTAATGAGCCCACGAAATTATTTTAGTCTGCTGTTAAACACAAAATCAAAATGACGCTGCTTGTTAAAATTTTGACATGTGTCAAATGCCTGTCGGCAGTGTTGCCCTTTCAGTTAAGATTTAAATTCAAAAAGTCACTGATATATTGACCCGTCCTCGTATGTTGGTGTGGTTTCAATATTTATATTTAATCCAGTAGTCAATTTAACTGCCTGGATTTAAATGGAATGTATGGAGGCTTCTCAATCGAAATGTCAAATTTTCCATGAATCACAAGAGCTCTGTGGCCAATTGTGATCAACCACAGCGGCCATCAAAGCCAGATCGCCGCTCTTACTCTTCGTGACTTACAAGAAAAAGTATAAGGGGGTCCGCAAGATATCGGTGTCCAGTTAACATCACCATGCCCTCAAATCGCTTGTGCAGAATGTCCAATGTGGCATGAGCTGTGTAGCACTTAGTGCCGTCCTGTTGGTGTCTCTATCATCCAATTCAGACCAAAAGAAGTTGGTAATCATCGACCTATAGCGCTCGAAGTTGACGGTGATGGCCTGGCCAAAGTTGTTCTCAAAAAAATATATATCGATCGATGACGCCGCCAGATCAAAATCCACACCAAACAGTGAGTTTTTCGGAATACATTAAACGCTCTGGGATCTCATGTGGATTGGTATTGTCCGGAATTCGAAAATTATGTTTGCGCGTCAGTCCCAAGGCGACACTTTTTTACCCACTTCCAAAGTATTCTCAAGCAAACAGCTTGCTGGTAATTGTATTGTAGATTCGGTTAAAATTGTAGGGGCGGGGTTTTTCAATTTTATTGTCTACTTATAGAAAGCGATCTTCTTCCGATGAAACAACTGCCAAGGAAACATCACCTTTGCTACATAGCTTATGTCGCAATTCAATGCCTTCAGTTATAAATGCAGATTGATATCAGTATGATCATATAGTATCTTAGCATGATTACGCTATGATCTTCTCGCATATCCAACCATAATGTTGCTAAAAACATAGCTTTTTTCCGAAAAATTGTAATACTCCTTATGCTTATGCAAATTTCCAACATGACTTTTCTCCCAGTCCCGAAGTCTCTTTAAGTAATCGTCGAAATGTCGATTTATCCCTATTTATAGAAAACGATGAACTTGCTGGTAATTGTGTTACAGACTCTTAAATCGGTCTCCAATGAATCAACTACAGTGGAAACACCAACCCTGACTAGGCCGTGTGGTTAAATTTCGATGCCTTTGGCATTTGATGATTAATGATCATTTGGGATTACACTATGATGTTAAAACATAGCCTTTTTTCTACCAGGAACAGACAAATATTAAAGTTTTTTGTTAATTTTAATCCAGGATTTGCTACATTCGGATATTAAGTCAACAACTTAATTGTTTACAAACAAAATTAGCATTCCTAGAATATATGTATGTATACGATTAATAAATGTGTGTATTTATTAAACGAAAACTTAGAATTTAACCGACAAAAGATATAGACATCATAAATAAATTTCGAAATACTAATGGAGTGATAATAAATAAATAACGACGAATAAAAGTCAATAATTATTAAATGTTGATACTTGAAAAGAAACGGGCCATAGACAAGTGTATTTTATTTGATTTGATTTATTTATACTGGTACTAACTAAATAATAAATAAAACAAAATATATACAAACAAACACCTACAAATAACTATATATCAACTTAGCGGGAAAAAATGCTAGGGTTTCACTTTGTAGGCCTTCTGAAAGACATATTTTCATATTCTAAAGTATGTGATACCTTTATATACCACACTGCCTTCTCATAGAAGATGTTCTAGAAGGACTTTGCTTCTCCTTCTAAAAAATGTCATACACATTCAAAATTGCATTGAAAAGTAAGATCTATGAAACCTTTATTTCAAATTCAAATAAATATCGCCCAGGCCAGCCAAAAAAGTTAGAAGACCAAGAATTGGAGCCACTACTCCATGAAGATTGTTATCAAACTCAACCAGAGCATGGAAAATCATTGGGAGCAACTCAATCTGCAATTTCAAAACGTTTGCAAGCAGAATGATTCATCCAAAAGCAGGGAAATTGGGTACCATACGAATTGAAGCTGAGAGACCTTGAAATACGATTCTGTATGTCTGAAATGCTGCTTGAATGCTATAAAAGAAAATCATTTTTGCACCGACTCATTACTTGCGATGAAAAATGGATCCACAATGGTAACCCGAAGCGTAAGAGATCGTATGGGAAGCTTGGCCAACCAGTCGAATCGACACCAAAGCCAAATATCCATGGCGCTAAGGTAATGCTCTGTATTTGATGGGACCAAAAAGGTCCTATCAATTATGAGCTGCTGAAATCACAGAGAAGCTGTACTGAATGCAACTGATTTGTTTGAAGCGAGCATTGGCCGAAAAACGCCCAGTATATATAGACAGAGATGAAATCGTAATATTCCATCATGACAACGCTCGGGCACATGTTGCAATACCTTTTAAAAAGTATTAAGAATGAAGTGGTTGTGAAGTTTTGCCTCACCCGCTTTATAGCCCAGACCGTGACCCGTCCGACTACTATTTGCTTCGATTGATGCAGAACGCTCTCTCTGGGATACGCTTCACTTTGGAACAGAGTATCCGATATTGGCTTGATTCGTTGTTGGCCTGAAAAGATGAGCAGTTATTTTGTTGCAAGAAAGATGGGAAAGGGTCATAGCTTACAAAGGCCAATACTTTGAATTCATTTATAGTGTACAAACGTTTCAATATGAAATCTAAAAATTTGAAAAAATCCCGCATTTTTTATTTGATATCTTTATTATAAGCTGTTACTTGAATAAAAAGAGAAGAATGTGCTAAATCTTCTACAAAAATGAGCCTTTTGAAGGGTTTTCCAACAAGAAGTGTTATTTTGAATCACCCGATATTTCGGTAGCTGTTGCTTTTGAAGCATTTATTCTTTGACAAGTAGAAGCTATGCCATTACTAAAAATGGAACGACGCAAGCTTCAACAACGCATTGAAATTATTAAAATTCACTACAAAAATGTTGAAAATCTTGCAGTCACAGTTCGCAAAACTAAAGCATTTTTGAGTCGTAGTGAAGCATCTTGTCGGACCGCAATACAGAAATTGGTGGACAAATTCGAGCTGTTGGGACAAGTTAGTGATGTGAAGAATAAATCCCGGGCACGTCACTCAAGAACAACTGAGAATATTGCTGCTGTAGCCCAAAGTGTTGAAGAAACAGGATCAACAATTGCGGTGAATGGATTGCGTTATCGAGAGATGATTAATGTTTTCTTATGGTCGGACTAGGATGATATTGACAAGTTAGTGATGTGAAGAATAAAACCTGTTGTGCACGTCGCTCAAGAACAACTGAGAATATTGCTGCTGTAGCCCAGTGTTGAAGAAAACCCAGGTTCGTCCATTCCTCGTCGTTCTTTGGAATTGGGCATTCCACAAACGTCATTACACCTTATCTTATGGTCGGAATTGGATGATTTACGTTTAACAAGACGGCGCTACGTATCACACAAGCAATGAAACTATTATTCTTTTACGGGAAAAGTTTCCGGAAGAGGTGATCACAATTGGCCACCGAGATCTTGTGATTTAACTCCTTGCGACTTCTTCTTCCTTTGGGGCCACGTGAAAGATAAGGTCTACGCCAACAGCCCAGCGTCGATTTAAGACCACAAAGATAGAATTCGTGAGGCTGTCGAGTACATAGGGCAGCCTCTTTGCAATTTGGTTATGGAAAATTTCATGAAAAGGATATGGTTCTGTAAGCGTGGTCGTGGTTTCCATTTCGCTGATGTTGTTTTTCATTATAAACGGCATATCTTCCTTTTTATTAAGAAATAAACATCCGATAATTTATCTCAAAAAATGCAATTTTTCTTTGAATACCAAAATAACAGCTCTTGTTGGAAAACCCTGTATAAAAGTTTATGTTGTGAAGTAGCTTTATATACATAAAACTACATACGTAATTATTTAGGTTTTATGCTGTATTCATTAGGAATATTTTTCCTAATAACCCACTTTAAAGGTTTGCTTCAGCAGACCTTCGGTTAGGCTTTCATTTTCAGGAATTTCAATATAAGGACCTTCTACCAAGGCTTTGGCTTGCAAAATAAGGCCTTTGGGAAGGCCTCTTTACTGCATATTTTTCCCCTCAGGAAAATAATGTGTGAGAAAGCCTGTGGTTTATTATTTTGAGCGTAATCAGAATATAAACAAAATTGACAACGATAATGATTAAAATAAATACTCAAAACAAATCAAATCAAGCACTCTTCACCCTCTACCATGCCCTTCTAATGATAATGTTAACATTCATAAACGAACAAAACAAACGAATTGATAAAATTAAATATTTGATTTAAAAGTGGTTCATAAATTAATAAATCGTTTAAATAAAAAAAAAAATTTAAACAAAAGTCTACAATTGAAATAAAATATTGATTTATTGTAGAGTAATATAAGCAGTGTTTTGTTTTTTAAACAATTCCCAAGTATTTGACACAGTCATAAAATCCAACAACGTTATTGAGTGATTGATCGTTTATGAGAACCAGAAGAAGATCGATTATTTGATTGTTTTATGTTCGGGTGTGTTTACTAACTAAATAAACAATATTTATTGTTGTTGCTTATCAATGTCACACAAATACATATTTTATATTGATATTAACGAGTAGTAGGTACAACTAAATGATTAATTTGTATTTAATATGTAGAAATATTGATGCAAATTTAAATGAAACCAACCAACAATTTATTATGGCAAATTTTATGTAAGTCAAGGAAATGTTTGCTGGTCGATGAACGTAAAGTCTTTTTTAAAAGTTTTGTATATAAATTAAAACGTGCCCGGAGTTTTCAATACTTTGGTTTACTATGAGTCAAAAAGTGTGTGAAAAAACACCCAATAGGAAATTGTATAGTTTTACATAATTAATATTGTAGTTCATTTGAAAGCTGATGGCATTTAAAATTTTTGTCCCATGATCAGTTTCAATTTTGCACAACACTGCATGTGTAGCGATCCCTCTATGAAAATGTACACCTCAGCGTATAAGTAACACACAAACATAAACAAAACATCCTCTGCTGTAATTAGAATCCAAGTAAAATTTCATATTCCAGTCATGATCGCGTACAAGTGTGCATGAGAAATTATCATTGAATAATTTTTTTTAATTAAATTATTGTTGAATATGTTTATTTTATTTATAATAAACTGAGCCTCAGTTTAATTCAGTTGTCGTTTTTGTTAAATAAATATTAACAAAACGATCAGTAAGCGGCAAAGAGCCAAAGAACGTTAAAAATACAAAAACAAATACACAACGAACGACAACAACAAAAATGGCAGAAACCAAAACAAACCAACCGATGACGATCGTTAAACAAAACGATGTTTTTGCGAATTTGTAGGCAACGGTATCAACGATTGCAGTAAATGTTGTTGGTGGTGGTGGTGGTGGTAGGCTGAACGGTGGGCTAGTGGGTTGAATGTCTGTTTGGCTACGATGGTGAGCGGCAGTTTAACATTTAACTTAAGCGGTATTAAACGTGCGTTGACTAACAAGCGTTAAACGTTACGGTTTTATTAAAAATTATCTAAAAATAGTAAACGAAATTCAAATCGCAGAAGAAACAAAAAAAATAAGAAACGGAAAACGATTTCAGTTCAAACGAATCCCAAAGAAAGTGAAATTATTTTAAAGCCTCAAAATAAAAATTATTAAAAATAAAATGAAATAATTTACCAAAAAAAAAAAAAAAAAAAAATAATAACTTAGTTTTAATAATCAATCCAGTGCTTAATTAATATTAATTCTGTGTAAAAAAAAATAGTGTTTAAATTTTAAAAATGAATCCCATACAAGAAGAATCAGAACAACGTGTTCCACTCATGTTGAATTCTCTTAAAGAGAACAAAGAAAATTCCAATATTCCTTATGTTGACGAAAATTCTCAAGACGACTGCCCGCCCAGTCGCAAAGTCTCTTTAAGTAGTCGACGCAATGTCGATTTATCCTTATTAATAGAGAACGATCAGCAAGCTGTTAATAATGTTACAGACTCGGGTAATAATTCTCCAAAAACAGCCTCCGATGAATCCACTGCCATGGAGACACCACCGCTGCCATTGCCGCGTGGCTTACGTCGCAATTCGATTTCCATGCCTTCGGGTATAAATGCAATTGAGGATTTGGAAGCTCTGCGACTGAAACATCAAATGCAGGAACAAGAGCCGATGGCGGAAGAGGAGAAGAGTAATAGTCGTACGGATAGTGTAAGTGGTCTTTGTATTCTATTTTGTTATACTACTAGAAAATATCAGTGGACAAATTTAATCTTGCAAGATTCAGATATTTAAATATTAAAAACTTTTTACCGCTTCAAACGATTTTGATAAGCTATTAGCCATTATTTGTACCAAATTTTAGATCTCTTCATTTAGGAAGGACGGACATTTTTTTTTAAATTTTAGTTTGACACGATTTTCCCCATTTTCAATATCAAACATTTATGATCAACATATAATATTTGAAAAACATTTTGTCATTCTCTACAGGTACTAATGTGTCTTCAACAGTTAGACGGGCGGACATAACTAAATCGTGCGGGATTTTTGTCTCGCAGTTATTTTGAAACATTTGTACATAAATAAAATATAAATTTATTCAAAGTATTGGCCATTGTTAGCAATGACCCTTTCCCATCTTTCTGGCAACAAAAGAACTGCTCGTCTTTTCAGTCCAAGAACAGATCAAGCCAATATCTCTCTGTGCCAAAGTGAAGTGTATCCCAGAGAGAGCGTTCTGCATCGAATCGAAACAAATAGTAGTGGTACGAGGCAAAATTTCCAACCACTTCTTTCTAAATAGTTTTTATGATGGAATATTACGGTTTCATCTCTGGATATATGTACTGAGCGTTTTTCGGCCAATGCTCGCTTCGAATGTTTCAATTTCGGCAGCTCATAACAGATAGAACCCTTTTGCTCCCACTAAATACAAAGAATTACTTTAGCGTCATGGATATTTGGCTTTGGTGTCGATTCGACTGGTTGGCCAGGCTTCACATACGATCTCTTACGCTTCGGGTTATCGTAATGGATCCATTTTTCATCGCAAGTAATGATTTTCTTTTATAGCGTTCAAGCATCATTTTGGACATGCAAAATTGTCTTTCAAGGTCTTTCGGCTTCAATTTGTTTGGATGAATCCTGTTGCTCGCAAACATTTTAAAATTGCTGTTTGAGTAGCTTCCAATGATTTTGTTGAGTTTTACAACAATCTTCATGGAGTAATGCCTCCTATTCTTGGTCTTGCCTCCTATTCTTATTCTTGTTTGGCTGTCCTGGGCGATCTTTTTATTCTGTGTTAAAATCACCACTTCTGAATCCCACAAACCACGTCTCCCGATGGAACACATTCACCATAAGCTTTGATGAGCAATCGATGTGCTTCAGCGGAACATTTTGTTCAAAAGTAAAGCAAAACATCCCGCATATGACAATTTATTGGTAAAAATTTCAAAACTTTCGAAGCAAAAAATAACTCTGTTTTTTTCACTGAAATGTTCAATAACAAAGTGAGAATAAACGACAGATATGTGCCCTTCAAAATTACATTTAAGTTATTTAAAATCGCTTTCAAAATCTCGCTTTTTTAAGTCTTACCCCCAATACCAAAATTTAAATTTTTTATTAAAATTTAATTTTTTTTTATACAAATTTTAGAAATTTTGAAATATTTTATAATATTTTATTTAAAATTATAAAATTTTGATGTGATTTTGTCTTAAAATGCTTCTGCTTTCAAATGTATTTTCACTTGAACTAAAGCCCTTTGACTCAGAGCAACTTTTTACTAGAAAAAGTCCTCTGACTCAGAGCAACTTTTTACTAGAAAAAGTCCTCTGACTCAGAGCAACTTTTTACTAGAAAAAGTCCTCTAACTCAGAGCATGTTTTTACTAAAAGAAAGAGAGTCCTCTGAACAATTTCCAAAATAAAAAAAACTTTTTACTATTGTCAGAAGAAAATACTTTTTTCTCGAAGAGCTTTTTACTTTTTCTCGAAAAAAGTACTTTTTACTTTTCCATAAAAAAGTACCTTATCTTTTAAAGTTGTTTTTGTAAAAATAGTACAAATGGCAATTAATACGTATCATTTTCGATTTTCCTTTTCTGTAAAATATATCGTTATGGAGGAAATCCCGATGGGAATGCAGAAAATAAGTCAGCGAAGACATTTGTTTACATTCAACCCTCGTAGTAAAGTGTTTTTTTTTTTTTTTATTTTGTATAAAATGGGTTACTATGTATAACAATTGTTTTTGTCTCATTGTAAAATTTAATTATTTAATTGCAATTTATGTGCTTTCTTAATAACATTTTAATAATGTGTGTGAATTATTTATATTATTAACACAATACAGAAACGAAATTTTTGGGTAATCATTTTATAATATGAATATTAACAAGTAAGAGTGTTATAATCGGCTGTGCCGAGTTTGTATACCCACCATCATTATACCTTGTATACCTCACAAAAGTTGCAAAAAAATATTTAGGTTTATATAAAACATGTTTATGTACAATTTCATCGCGATATTAATTAGTATAAGACAATTATGAATGTTCAAGTCATTTTCTGAGGGGGGCCTTGTATGAGGACTAGTGACAAACGTTGACCGATTTTCTCCATACTTTATACAGTATAATTTCAGAGTACTTAAAACTAATTTGTGCAAAATTTTTATCAGGATTGCCTCATAATCAACATATTTATGACTGATCAAGTAGTATTCCTGGGGACATTTATATGGGGGTTAGGTGAAATCATTGGCCATTATCGCTGTACCAAACAAATCTTATCAACAATTTAGTTAGCTAGCTCCTTTCGTTTGTGCCCTTCGCGTTTTCCCTGAATATATATACTAATGTGGGACTGCGACAAATATGTTGATGTGTTACAAACGGAATGACAAAATTCAATATAGCCCCCATATTTTTCGATGATGGATATAAAAATTAATAACTGTTAAAACTCGATTTGAAACAAGATTAAATAAAATTAAGTATAAAAATGTATACATCTCAAAAAGTAAGCTATAATTATAGAATTCCGTACATTTTGGATTTAATGTTCTGTGACTTTGTGAGAAATTTTGAGTTTAATATATGCTGAGTAACTCAAAATAGTGTACTTTTGATTTACTTTAAATGTGTTGAGTTTCGGTGTCATTTTAATCATTATGTTAAAAAGAGTATGCGTAATAGATTGTTTGATTATTTTTTGTTTCGAAAATTTCTCACAAATTAAAGAACAGTAACTCAATTTTTACTTAAAACAAGTAAGAGTGCTGTATTCAGCCGAATCTATATATATATCCTTCATCTTAGTATATTCTTTTTGAAAAACAAAATATTGATAAAAAGAATTTAAAAAGAATGGTTAAAATATTTTCAGAGAAAACAATTTTATGATAAATAAATCGGGTTAAAAAATAGTTTTCTAGAAACTGGCCTATTGTCGATTTAAATGTTTTGTTTATGTCACTGGAAAAGCTTTAGAAATATGTTTCATTCAATTATATTTGCTCAATAACAATCATTTATAAAATCTTCCGAATTTGTTTGAAAATAATTTAATTTAAGGAGTGAGATCGAAAAAACCTTAACACAAGTTTTTCCTTAAAACTTTTAACCCAAGTATTACTTGATTTTGTTTAATCATGTTACCTTTGTTAAGCATGTCAGTTATTATGTTTAATGTCAATTATGTCCATTTGTTGTTAATCTGATAAATGAGTGACGAGAAAAAAGTGCGTTCTAAAACTATTAAATATTTTCAACAAAACCCAACTTGGTCCTACAAAAAGTTGGACAAACAATCACAGGTCTGCTGTCAAATTGTCCGTTGATAGAAAACCTGGTTCAGGTAGATGGAACGGTCCAGATGATGTTTCTAAAACCAATAAATAGAAAGCATTTTCAAAAGAACTCCCAATACATCCGGTAGGAAAGCAGTCCGGTTAGGTCAGTACTCGGAATATTTGTGGTATTTTTACCAAGAGAGGCAAATCCTCCAAACTGCCTGGAGCTAAGGCTAGTGGAGAGATATTGGGCTCATGTTAAAAGAGAATTGAAGAGCACAAAAAAGGTGTCCAAAAGTGTGGTAGATTTTAAACGGAGGCGGACTACCTGTTCGAACAAAGAGACAGAAAGCGTTATAAAAACCTTAATGGAAGAATATCCGGAAAAGGTTTATAAACTCATCACTATTGATTAGATCTATAAAAATAATATTTTTTGTAAGTTGTAATAATAATTACAAATAAAATTAAAAAAATCTGTGGATTTAGTGGTTTCTTTTTTATGAACATTTATGTATGTTAAGATTTTATCGATCTCACTCCTTAATGTGATACCCATCAACGTTATTCTATTATTTTTTTAGGTGAACATTTTTTGTGGAAAAATGTTTTGTTACAAATATTTTTTTATGATTTTCAGTACCAAAAGTCTCCTTTATTTATAAAGATTCAGGTACTTATCCACATTTTTTTCGACATCGTGAAAATGTAAAAAATATTATAAATAAATTAACCAAGATTTAGTAAAAATCTTGTTAATAATTTATTGTTTACACTTGTAAAGTCATTGCCAAATTTATAACGGTTATAAATCTTTTCGAAAATATAAATTAATAATAATATGTAATGAAAATTAAGTCATATTGCTCTAATGACCAAATATTAAAATACAGATGGTTGGTTTTATAATTAAATTTCTTATAAATTATTATGAGAATGTGTTAATATTATAAGCACATTTTTATTGATGTCATTTTGAGAAATACATTCTAATGATAAAATTTAATTAAAAACAACAAGTAAGAAAGTATAGACGGTCAAGCTCGGCTATATGATACCATACACTGCATATATGTGTATAAACAGGTTTCTTTTAAAATTTAATTTAGTTATACCGATTTTAATAAAAAATTTGGTCTGTTTCAGTTTGGCGTTTTTTTTTACATATATATAAATATTAAAGGATTACTGTTAATAAAGACTCTTAGACATTTAATGAGCATAGACTCAATTATCGATCAACTAATTATGGACCAATCGTCACAAAATTAGATCCAATGGTTTTTATATATGTATATACAAATTATTTATCCGAAATTTTATTTGGATACCAAAATGTTTAACAAATTTATGTTCATTAAAATGATTTTCAGAAGTGGCCCTTATATGGGAGCCCACTTATGGACCGATCGTTATAAATTTTGATGACATGACTTTTGTATATATGAAACTAATTTTTTGCTGAATTTTATTTGTATACCGAAATTTTAAAGAGATTTAAGCTGGTTTTAAAGTGATTTTCGGAAGTGGGCCTTATATGGAAGCTGTGACGATTTATGGACCGATCGTCTTAAAATTAGAATCCACAATTTGTATGCATATGAAACTTATTTGTGTTGAATTAAATTTGGATAGTGATATATTTAGAGATTTATGCCCATTAATGAAATTTTCAACAGTGGTACTTATGGTAAATTATGGACAAATCGGTACTATAATGGATAGTCTGAGTTAGGTTTATATAAAACTTATTTGTGCTGAATTTTCTTTGTATATCTCTATATAATTAAGATATTTATATGAGCTTAACTCTCGTCTTTGAAATAATAAAAAAGTTTGTGATAAATTTTGTCGAATTGTCTTTGAAATTGGGACCTGTAGCTTAATTACAAGGTTTACATGGTCGGACGAACATCGCTTAATCAACGCAGAAGGTGATCCTGATGAGTATACTTAAAGGTGGGTATTGGGACAATATTTTTGCATGTTACAAACATCGGCACTAACCCAATATACCCTCCTTACTATGGTAGTGTAGGTTATAATCATAGAGAAATACGAGTGTTGTTTGTTTTCACATAGTTATTTTACTAACACATTCTCACCACTTAGGTTTTTGACAACTGAGTATTTTACAGGAGAGTTTCCGCTCTATGTTTGTATTCTCTATGGTTATAATAAACAAATCAAAGCAAAAAGTAAATAAATTAAGTATATGATTTGGACAGAATGTTTAAAGATTTTAAATAAGATTTGTAATAATTTATAAACCGGCAAGTTGTATTAACTTTACATTAAAAGCAGATGAACAATATTTATATTGTGAATATTATTAAATTAAGTGCGATCATTGACACATACATATATTAAAGAGTTTTATCTTCCAATACTCATCTGTCATGCAAGTTTGGCTACTACATATTTTGGATATCTAATGATAGATATTTCAAAGCCCATTGCAACGATTTATATAAGGCTATAGTAATTTGGACCTACAATGGGTCAAAATCGGAAAAATTATTTTTTAACCCGAATTTTTTTTCAACAAAGAATTTTTTTTCACTAATAAATTTAAAAAATTTTTTTTTTAAATTTCGAAAAAAATTGAAAACAATTTTGAAAATTTTTTTTTTTTTAAATTTTGAAAAACAAATTAAAAAAAAAAACTATTTTGTTTATCTAAAAATATTTAAAATTTTTATTTTAAAGTATAATTTGGTGAAGGGTATATAAGATTCGGCACAGCCGAATATAGCTCTCTTACTTGTTTCTCTGTATTTTTGTATAAGGTTTTATTATTAAGTCTTTATTAAAAATATATTTTCTTCTTTATGGACCTATTCGATAGTTTCTATTGATTTGTTTTATATGGATCATGTGACATGTTTCATTAAAATTCTGCAGATTCTTATATAGAGCTCGAAGAGAAGTCACTTGATCAGCTAAACTTGTTTTAATTTAAATTTATTTTATATTAAATATATGTAGCTTAATCCTCAAAATGAAGTAATTAAGAAAACGCTGAGATAGAATCACAAGCTGTTGTTTTTTTTTTATCTGCTATAAATTATTTCTTTGGAGCACGTTTCTTTAAATCATTATAATTATTTAAATACACATTTGTCATGTGATTCAGAACACATGAATTTTATTTGTTTTTAAACTGGGTATTTCAAAATTAATACAATATATTGATATTATTTTAATAAAGTAAATAAACATATTAAACAAAAAAATATACATATGCAGATGTATGTATTTTTAATGTCATATTATATTCGCTATATTAATAATAATCAAAATTATAATGAATTATTTATTTGTTTATATTAGTCGAACTATATTTATAGTAAGTATACAAATGTGCCCATTATTCAAATTTATAAAATATACATGAATGCTGCTGTGAAAGCAAATTAGTTAATAATGATTATAGTGCAATTGTGTAAAATAAATATTAAATATAAACATTAACGTATCACTATAAGTCTGTACTGTACTGGTAATTAACAGCTGTATTATTAAAATAAATATTTATTGTATTTATTAATTGTACTAATTATTAGTCAGTAATAGTGGCTTATCAAATTAAACTTTGACTTGTTTAGTGGAAAGTATTAGTTCATTGCAATTTGTATACAAACATATGAAACTATATTTATTATAGTTATTAGGTGAATAAGGGGTTAATGATTTAATAGTAAAGCCTGAAAGTATGCTTTAGTTTTTTATTCAGAGCATCAGCTTACATATTTCAAATGATAGTAACAGACACCAACCCAGTAAACATTGTTGATGCTGAATTAAAATGTAAACAGGTAAGAGATTATAGTTAAACAAGACGGACCATAAGAAATCCTATATCAGTTGCGATGAAAAATTTGGATGAAAAATATGGAGTCGATGTTCCCAACTAAAATGAAAGTAAAGTTTGTCTGAGGAGACCATTTTGGTAAGCTGGGTCAACGAATAAAAAGGTCCTTTTTTAAGATTTTCATGATTTTATTTTATATGAAGCATTGTCTTTGAATGCTGCTTTCAATGTTGTGTCAGAAATTTTAGAGTTATTTCAAATATATTCGAATTTTTGTCATTTGTTGATTTCTTCAATAAAATGCCTGGGCATTTTGGACAGCCAGCACAAACATGTAGACTGACTAATGAAATCCACGTCTGAATCACTGAAAATCACACTTTTTGAAAGTCTTATCCTTAGCTATCATCTGCAATATATTCGTAGTAACAGTTTGAGCTTGTAACGAAGCAATACTCAGATTATATATTGGGTGTATGACTTATACAAGGTGGCGCAAAAGTAATCCTCCTATCAGAAAATGCTATAAATTTAGCGATTGGTCCCAAATGTCAGTTCTGTTTTGACATTTGTGTAGTAAACACATGCGAAATACACGTTAATAAACAATGTTACGCTACACTGCTCCAGAACGCGGAATATTGCTGACTATTTATTTGACCAACAATCGGTCGGTGACTTTGGCACAACGTGAATTTCGTCGCAGATTTCCTCGCCGTCCAACGCCTACTGGTGAAACACTGCGACGTTTAGCCGCTCGCCTCGAAGAGACTGGCACAACACGAGATGCTGCCAGGCGTGGCAGTCCCCGGAGTAGCCATTCTGCAGATAATATTTCTGATGTAGCCGAGGATGTCATGGAAGCGCCGTCGACATTGACCAGACGAAGTGCCAGCGAATTTTGGTACAAGATTTGAAGATGTTTCCGTACAAAGTCCAGACGGTGCATCAGCTGTTAGTTGCTGACCGCCAATCGCGTCTAACATACGCTCAAGCCATCCTTAAACACCACCAAGAGGAAGATGATTTTTCATCAAAAATAATCATGAGTGATGAGGCCCATTTCCATCTTAGCGGGTACGTAAGCAAAATTTACGCTTCTGGGGCACTGAAAATCCGTGTGTAACCCACGAAGAGCCATTACACCCGCTCAAAGTCACTGATGGTGTGCTGTTTTCGCTGGAGGAGTCATCGGACCTTTTTTATTCGAAGACGTCGCGGGCCAAACGGTTACTGTGAATGGTGAGCGCTACAGAGCAATGATCAACGAGTTCTTTTTGCCGCAACTTGATGAATTGGGATTGGAAAATATGTGGTTCCAACAGGACGGTGCAACAGCACACACTGCACGTGCCACGACCGATATGCTGAAGGATGCATTTCCCGGGCGCCTAATCTCCCATTTTGACGATTTGCACTGGCCAGCAAGATCGCCTGATTTGACCGCTCCAGACTTCTATTTGTGGGGCTTTTTGAAGTCGCTGGTTTATGTCAACAAGCCTCAGACTCTTGCAGCTCTTAAAGACAATATCCGTCAAGAATGTGAGGACCTATCGCCGGAAGTTTTGGCCAAAGTGATGGAAAATGCCATAAAAAGGGCTTAAATGACAATCAACTGTGGCGGCGGCCATTTACATGACATCATATTCTCGACTTGATGTAAAAAAAATTAAAAGACCAAATAAAAATAATCCAAGAATCAAAGTTTTTCATTTTTTTTTTAATTACACCCAAAAAACATCGGAAGTTTACTTTTGCGCCACCTTGTATGACGTATCTTTTGAACGCGGTTTTTGTTTTTAATAACTCATATGTCATTTTGAAGGGTACATATCTGTAATTTATTCTCACTTAGTTATTGAACCTTGTAGTGTAAAGAACAAAGCTTTTTGTTGCTTCGAAAATGTCGAATTTTGTAACAACGAATCTGCGGGAAGTTTTGCTTCACTTCTTTAATTTTTATCGGTTTTAACGTACGAGAGATGGTTTGTGCGATTCAGAAGTGATGATTTTGATACGAAAGACAAACATCGACCAGCCCAGCCAAAAAAGTTTGAAGACCAAGAATTGGAGGCATTACTTCATGGATATTGTTGTAAAACTCAACAAGAGCTTGCAAAATCACTGGGAGCTACACAAGTAGCAATTTCCAAACGTTTGCGAGCAGCAGGATTCATAAAAAAAAGCTGGAAAATTGGGTACCATACGAATTGAAGCCGAAAGACAATTTTACATGTCAAAAATTATGCTTCATCGCTAAAAAAAATCACTTTTGCACCGAATCATTACATGCGATGAAAAATGGATACATTACAGTAACCAGAAGCGTAAGAGATCGTATGTGAAGCCCGGCCAACCAGCCGAATCGACACCAAAGCCAAATATCCATGACGCTAAGGTAATTCTCTGTATTTAATGGGAGCAAAAGTGTCCCATCTATTATGAACTGCTGAAATCTGACCAGACCATCATATAACCGAGAAGTGAACCAAATAGATCCTTATGTTGTCCGAAATAATAGATCTGACACTTCAAACATTATTGATATAAACATATCATGTGAAGGGATTTAGATTCCATCTCAATATCACATGTGCAGCCAGGTTTGAATTGAAAATAAAATTTGTTTATTTATTAAAATTGTTTGAATTCACACAGAATCAATAGAACAAATATTAAACAATCTGAAGAACGCTAATAATTAAAATTGAATAATAAAGGTTGGAACTTTATTGCACCAGACAAATGTTTTGCCATCAATCACAATTTTATAGTTATAACAGTAGACTTCGTCACAAAAATCAAAATTCAATAAACACATTTTTATTAGAGCAATACTTATAAAACGAAACGAATTGAAATAATAAATTTGCATCTTATCAAGAACCTTTAAACTTTTTCGAAAATACTAGTAATACTTGCAGTCTATTGCAAAACAGTAAACACTACTTTATAGAAAAAAAACAGTTCTTTATAAACAAATATTTAAATATTTCTATTTAATATTAATAAATAAACAAATTATAATACATATTTCCATCAGCTTCATGTAGTAAATATTTGTAAAATTGTTAACACTGATCATCTGTTTACATCTTCCATTGATCGATCTATCATTCAGACATTGCATGCTTAATATATTTGTCTTTATTTTAAAACAATGTTAATGATGATGATGATGATTATAATCGTCACCTATCAAAACTCTAATAAAATCGCAAACACATTAAATTAATTCAATTATAAAATGGTGAGAATGTTGGGGTGAGTGTGGGGTGCATGGTTTAGAAAATTAATAGCATGTAATAATTTACGGAATAGAAATAACAACGTGAATAGGAAAAATAAATAATATTAGACACGCCACCACAAACAAACAAGTCGGTGTTTAAAGTCATGCCCCAACTGGCAAATGGTGAACATTATCACACCACAGACAAACATACAGACAACTGTGTAGTAATTAAACAATGAGATCAATAAATTTTCACAGTTCAAATTGCTCTGTGGAGAACAGTGGAGTGGGAATATAAAAAAACAATTTGAAATAACTGAAAAGTTAGATGATGTTGCATTAATGTTTATATAGGTTTTGTTGCCCTAGGTTATCAAATTTAGTCAA
This sequence comes from Calliphora vomitoria, assembly GCA_942486065.2. NCBI lineage: Eukaryota > Metazoa > Arthropoda > Insecta > Diptera > Calliphoridae > Calliphora > Calliphora vomitoria. The sequence goes on from OW818032.2 coordinate 49,677,948, forward strand.
TTGATTCAAATTATATTTGAATTGATTAATTTGAGCAAAGTATACCGTTCACCATGAGTGACAAGGGTATATGTAAATTTGTTTCCAAATTTTTCATTTCGATCCCACACGCAGAGATAAAAATGTAGTTGTGCATGTTTAAAGTAACCATTTCAACATTTTTAATTTTTTTTAACAATATTATAGTCACAGTAACTATTTGCATGATTGTGGTAACCATAATATGGTTAAATTACGATTCACATGATTGTATCAATCATATATATGGTAAATACAGCATTCCATGACTCACATTCATAAGATAGGGTTGACTTTACATTAGAGTTGAATAAATATCATCATTCATTAACAAGTAAAACCTTCATAAAATACAAATTTGTAAATATTTTTAGTTAAACAAAATTAAATTTTTTTTTCAAAATTTAAAATTTTTTTTTTTCAAAATTTTAATTTTTTTTTGTTTAAATTGTTTTAATTTTTTTTTTCGAAATTGTTTTTTTTTAATTTTTTCCAATTTTTTTTTTATTTTTTTACAAAATATTTTTTAAATTTATTAGTGATAATGGTTAAATTACGATTCACATGATTGCATCAATCATATGTATGGTTACAGTAAATACAGCATTCCATGACTCACATTCATAAAATAGGGTTGACTTTACATTAGAGTTGAATAAATATCAACATTAACAAGTAAACCTTCTCCAAATTATACTTTAAAATAAAAATTTTAAATATTTTTAGGTAAAAATAAAATTTTTTCAAAATTAAAAAAAAAAAAAAAATTTTTTTTCAAATTGTTTTTCAAAATTAATTTTTTTTTTTTTTCGAAATAGTTTTTTTTTAATTTTTTTTAAATTTATTAGTGAAAAAAATTATAAAAAAATTTTGTGTTAAAAAAATATTCGGGTTAAACAATAATTTTCCCGACTTTGACCCATTGTAGGTCCAAATTACTATAGCCTTATATAAATCGTTGCAATGAACTTTGAAATATCTATCATTAGATATCCATATTGTCTATATTAATGACTTATTTATCCAGATATAGATCAAAAAAAGGCCAAAAATCGAGGTTGTCCCGGTTTTTTCCTTATATCTTAGCCATTTGTGGGCCGATTTTTTCGATTTTAAATAGAGACCGAGCCGGAAGAATGTATTGATGTATCAATTATGTTTGTAAGTTATTTGGGGGCTACGGAAAGTTGATTTCAACATACAGACGGACATGGCTATATCGTCTTCGCTATCTATAACGATCTAGAATATATATACTTTGTGGGGTCGCAAATGAAAAATGTAGAAATTTCAAACGGAATGACAAACTTATATCTACCCTTGCCACTCATGGTGAAGTGTATAAAAAGGCATTTAATGAGACACCTTTACAAGCGAAAGCCTGCCATATTGCACTGTAATTTAGGCTATCAAAGTCGATAAATGTGAGTTATAGATGTGATCTCTATTCCACTGACTGCTCTACTATTATTCTTAAGCATGATTTATGGGAACGAAACCCAGCTTGCTGCTTTCTGAGCTCATTACCAATTCATCCTATCTGTTAGGTTCCCTTTTAAGCCTGTCCTGAAGCAACGGCTTAAAATTCGAATACAATGATTACTTATACAAGGTGGCGCAAAAGTAATCCTCCTATTAGAAAATGCTATAAATTTTTACGATTATTGGTCAAATAAATAGTCAGCAATATTCCGCGTTCTGGAGCAGTGTAGCGTAACATTGTTTATTAACGTGTATTTCGCATGTGTTTACTACACAAATGTCAAAACAGAACTGACATTAGGGGCCAATCGCAAAATTTATAGCATTTTCTGATAGGAGGATTACTTTTGTACATACTCAGCAGTTAAGCAAGTAGTCAATGTATCCCTTATAGATACTAATCATCACAAATGTCTTATCGCTTGGCTGACTCCAATTTATATATTTTGATCATGTGCTCTTTGTAGTGCAGAGATAATACAATTGGTTACTTTATACATCCCAGGTAATCTAGCGTGAAGGCAATTGTCACTTAAGTGTCTCTAAGTAATCTGGAGTGTAGTCACTTTAAACGTTTTGTGAGTAATTCGTGCAAACTGGTTTTATACAAATTGTGTTGATATAATTCTCATACAGTTTATTTCTATGAATGCTTAAGTATACTGATGTCCCATATAACATAGCATGAAGTCAATAGTCACTTCAGTGTCTCTTAGTAACCTATAGTGAAGTCACTTTCAACGTTTATTTTGTACTGCACTTTAGAAAGTATTTATTTTACCCACCAGAAGCAATCCATTGGAGAGTTGTCGAAGAAAGGTTGGTTTACAAGCAATCGTTTATTGGACTGCTTATGATATGTATTTTTAGCTGACTATTTGAGGTCAATTAGTACCCGTACATGTTAAAATAACTAGTTATGTAGCTGATCAAGTTACCATTTAGATACCAAGAAAGGTAACTGACGCTATTTAACCAGTATGTGAATCCAATGCGTTGACTACTTTGGACCAGCTATTTGACAGTCTCATTGTAGTCAAAAAAGTGTCAATTGACCACCTGCTTAGGACATGCACGTGTTAAAATAACTAGTCACGTAGCTATTGAAGTAACTAGTTCCCACCCTTAATCATGGGTTCGGGACTGTCTCCTAGAACTGCTGGGTATATTCACATGTTAACAAATTACTATACAACTACTCACCACACACATATAAGGACTTAAATAAATCATTATATAGATATCACTTAAATAACTAATTACCAATAAGTACTATAATAACTGCTTGAGCGTAAGGACTTACAGAGAATTATATTGATAATTTTTATGAGAATTTAAGTGCTATGGATTATTAAGAGGTGAGAATCAAATATACACGTGCAGATGTCTATAAAATATGATCATATACCTATATAATACACTATAAGCCAGTAATGACTAATTTTCTTTTAAGTAATGTAGATCATAAATTATGTGGGCATTAATGGAAAATCATTATCAAATACTTGCTGGGATTGTGTCAGAAATTCGAGGGGGAAAGTGCAATATTTCCTCATCTCCACTGAAATTTTCGCAAATGTCCTGTAAAAACCGTGATCTTTTCATATTGTTACGAATGTGCAATAGCGACTTGAATATAACGGTCTGTAACGACTGCCTGCAACATTCATCATGTTTATAAACACGTCCATCAGTGGAAGCATCTACTTATCAACAATGTTGATAGCATGCGGTTATTTGCATTGTTTGTAAGTATGGCAACACTAAATGTTTAAGCTGCTAACATTAACATCGAAAGCTCTAGAATTCGAATGTACTAGTTTGTCCGTTGAGATCATTGTAGAAGATTCCCAATAGATGGCGCGTGTGTAAATAGTGGCAGAAGTTGCAGTCGTGTGTTGAGTTGATCATTGGCGCTGTTAGAGTTAACATCAACTGTCGTGTACATTTGAGTTTGTACATTATAAAGTGTGTGTGCATTTCTGCGAATTGATAAACGTGTATAAAGACACTGAGTGACTTTTTGAACTGTTGTTGTTGTACATTTGAAATAAATGAAGAGTTGCCACAATTTCAAACTACTAAAACTACTTTTATTTGCAATGAAAAGTATCCGGTTTATTTAAAAGGAAATAAACCAACGCTTTAAAAAGGTTAAAACGTAACAATATGTTACAAACCCCATGATAAATTAAATATAACTTCCCACAACTACAGAAGGGTAAAATAAACGATGCAAATTATTTAATAGAAAACAAACAAAAAACAAATATTAAAAAAAAATTTTAAATACAAAAAGCAAAATTGACCAGAAAAAAAAAAAAATCAAATAATTATAATGTAATCAAAACAAACAATTAAATAAAATAGAAAACAAAGCAAATACAAATAATAAAAACCAGCATTTAAAGCCCCAGAGGGTTGATCAGATAGACACCAATTAAAATAACAAAAAAATAACAAAAAAACAAAACAAAAAGAATTAAAAGAAAACAAAACAAAGAAAATATTTACAACTTGTTGAAACCCACTGTGCCATGATTAAATAATTAATACAACATTGTTATACAGTTTGATATTAAACTGTTTTAAAACTTAATTTTAGTTCATCATCAGACTTGCAAACGTTTATTTTATAATGCGGCTGTGAAGAAAAAAAGACTATAAAAAGAAATGTTTTTTTTTCTTTCTTAAGATTTGATTTGATTTTTTTTAAATAAAACATAAATTTATTGAAATTTTAAATTTAAAGTGTTTCTAAAATCCTTTGTTCTTAAATAATGGCATCTTTAGTAAATATTTTTAAGAACACTCATCATGGGTGTGTCGGTGATCAAAATTATACGAATCATTCCTACGATACGAGTACAAATCAAAGATCATTTAATAAGAATAAATGTACTAAAACTAATGGACAAAGTGTGAAAAGTGTTGTGAATAATAATAATGGTATTTGTTCGAGTTCGGAAAGTGTGAATAATATTTTGGATAAGGCAGGTACATACTTGAATTAATTAAAATGAAAATTAGTGTAATGTACAATTATGTTTATTGATATGAGTGTTTGATTAATGATTACTAACCTTGTTTGCTGTTGAAAATATTTTAAGGAACTATGGAATACCCACCCCAATAATATGAGTGTTTAGAGATTAGTGTCCTTTTTCATATAATAATTTTTAGATTTTGCAAAAAAAGTCAAAAATTTTATGTTTTGAGTTACAAAACATTTGTTTTGATAGATAACCAACTCGCATCCCACTAAGTGACCAAATAGGTCTTCAAGGAAAATATCTAAGATTTCTTTTGAGAAAAAAGTTCAAAAAAGTTTTTGATTTTGGAAAAAAAATTTCAAAAACTTTTTATTTTTTTAATTTTTTTTTTCGAAAACATTGAAAAAATAGTTATTTAAACTATTTGGTACACATTTTGCTAAGAAGAATAGGTAATAAGTTACATGGATGAGAAAAAACACCTGCTTAGGCAAAATTTCAAAATTGTTACCCCCTCTAACTCAGAAAGTTCTCGATCGATCTTGTTGAAAAATTGTGTCTGAATTACTATCGGAAGACATCGATTTCAAAACTTGGTTCACTTGACATGAAATACCCCATATACATAAATGAAATGGTCCATGTATGTAATGGCATCACGTGAGAAAGGCTGGAGCGTTTTGGCTGATTTTTTTATTCGATGGAAAATTTTCCAAAGGGGGCAAGTTTTGTGTGGAACTTCTGAGGAGTAAATAAAGGCTTTTTATATAAGTATTTGATATTGTTGAAATCCTTAGGACTTGAAGATAGATATTTTAGTAAAATTAAATAATTATATAGATTTTTGGGAGGATATTTACTTAAAAACTTAAAAAATTATAATATGGTGATTTTCCATGAAGAAAAATATAAAATTTGAGTTAATGTAAAATTTTAACGGTTAAAGAGATCATAACAAAATTTGGAAGTAATATAAACTCAATTATCCTTAAATCAACAACATTATAATTTTTAACATTTTTTTATTTTTAAATACCAAAATTTCTAAACCGGGGAAAATGTGTTCCAAAAACTTAGTTTTTTTTATAAAATTGCCCACCGTGACGTTATTTAGCGTGTGATAGCTTTGTGCGATAGCTTTGTAGATATTTAAGCAGCATATAGGGTTATACAAATTTGAAGCTTTTTCGAGGATCGATGCTTTGCCTTTTTAGAATTTTTTACTCAAATCTAAAATTTTTTTTTAAAAATTGCTCAAGTTTGGATAGGTCTGGGGGGTGTTGTGTCCGCGTAAGTGAGCCAAAATTGACTATACACGCTTTTGCATTAAATTCTCTTTCCAGATCATATACAAATTGTATATAGTCCCGAAGAAGTTTTTTTTCTACAAAAGAAAAAATATATGGGCCTTTTTGGGAAAAAAAAATAAAAAATACGGCGATTTTTACATGTTCCAACTTTGGATACGTTTAACTTTTTAAAGGGACAAGATAACAAGTTATTTTTATTTTATTTAGAATTTTATCACCAATACAGGTGATTTTTTAGACAAAAAATTCTGCCCTCCGTAGGCCTACCACATCTAAAAAACCATAAAAAGATCGACCAAAATTAAAAAAATAAATCTAAATATCTCTTCAACTAATATAGATAACCTGCACATGTAAGCGTTTTTTTGTGGATCTTCTTAAGCACTATTTATATTTAAATCATAAATTCAAATCATAAATAGATTTTTGGCGATTTTCTTAAAAAAATTGGCGACCCGAGGTGAGCAACTTTGAGGGACCAACATTAGCGTTAGGAAGCTGAGCAACTGCAAATCAACTCGAAAATACATCAGCTGTAACCATGTGAAATTTCGTAACAATATCTCAAATAGTTCCCGAGATACCGAATTATGTCCAAATAAAAACGTTTCTAAACCCTGTGTAGTGTTAAATAAAAATTTCAAAAATTCTTTTAAAATTACTCAGTTTATGAAATACTAAGATGATCTAGCTATGTCCGTCCGTCTGTCTGTTAAAAATACGATAGGGCGCAATACCATCTCTTGACAAGGTTTGTTTGGTATTGAAAATGGGCAATATCGGTTCATGATTTCCCCTAGACATGTCCCTACGGAATATTGTTTTAGCAGCCATAAACATGGTGAAATATTGTTGATAAATATCACATATTCGCCACAGCCGAATATAACACTCTTACTTGTCATATGCAATCAAAAATTTTATGGATTTCTCTACCATCGAATGAAAAGTACATTTTTGTTGATGTGTCCCTCAAGGCTTCTTTAATATGAAATTATGCTAAATATAGTAATTTGCATTTCAGCCAAATGTCAAACATGTTGACTACTTTTGCCGCAATTGGAAATATCTTGTCACATTTGGAATCTCTTGTTTGAGTAGTAGGAATATACAATTCTTAAACCGAAATTAGCCAAAAGTTTATCAGGATGTAGGATTCAGCATCCATCCACCAGTAAATTAAATTTGTGTTTATTGTTTTTTGAATTTCTAGTTCATTGGTGTATTCTGAACTGCATCTTTCAGCAATGTTTATTATTTGATCACAGCATTAGTTTTAACTTTGTTAAGACTCAGAACATTTAGTTTGTTTGAGTTGGTTTTGTGGCTTTCCGGAGAGATGCTCAGTTTGTTGCACCTTACCAATATCTGTTAAACCATTTTATTATTACTTCCGAGAAGAACGCGTTTACATTACTGAAAGTTTGGCGCCCACAATTTCAACCTAAATCATTATAAGCTATGAAGCACATTTTCACCTGGATGGTTCAGAGAACCCACATTTCACTGTCGAAAAACTAATTCTCAACGTGTCACTGTTTGGTTTGGATTTTGGGCTGTAGGAATCATTAGAGGTACCGTGAAATAACACCCAACAAATTTTTCATACAACTTGGGACTTATTTCATTATGAAACAACTCCTAATAGCCTTTTTACACTAGAGCACATCTAACATCTACCATTAATTTGCAAAGATGATAACATCTTCCCATAAGAATTACACAGGGCTGAGTGCTCAACATCTTTACAGGATGTTCCTATCTCATGTTGTTCCACCTAACATCTTTCGATTATTTTAATGTCATCTCCATAATTTTAGTGTCACCACTAATAAAATGTCAATGAAATGCATAGGAAGTTATTTCATAATTTTTTGTTGAGAGATATTTCATAATGAAATAACTTCCAATGAAACAACTCCCAATGAAATTTTTGTTGGATTTTATTTCATTTTATTTTGGGAATTTGGAGTTATTTCACTGTATTGGGAGTTATTTCATTTTTGTTGGGTTCTACTTTGGGTTATTTCTTCGCTTACTAAAATTTGTTTGCAAAGCTGTTCTCCTTTGAAGTGTATTAAAAGCCGGCTTCGCATACTATAAGCATTTCACAAAGGTTTTCTCCTCTGAGATCTTTCAAAAACCGGTTTCGCTCAGAAAAGATTATGTTTGCATTTTTTACTCTGGTTCGAAATGAAAATCGGCTTTCTGAAATATTATAAAATCTTTCTGCAATAAAAGAAATCTTTTCTGAGTGAACCCAGATTTTGATACACCCCATAGGAGAAAACCTTAGCTCCCGACCGAAGGCCGTCAATGCAAAAAACTTTTTTGAGCGAAGCCACTTTTTGATACACATCAGAGGCCCGCAATGCAAAAAATGTTTGGTAAGGGAAGAATAATTCCACTTTTGTAGTTCTTTATTTGATAGGGAGTTAGATTACATAAATAAATTGCTTCGGATTGGGAATTATTTCATTTATATTGGGATTTATTTCATTGGAAGTTATTTCGCTTTTTTTGGGACTAATATTTTTAACATTATGAAACCGCCGATTATTGGGAGAAATTTAATTTTACCCTTTGGTAGTTATTTAATTTTTCAAGTTTGGGAATTATTTCATTTTTGATGGGAGTTATTTCATTTGGGAGTTACTTCACGGTACCATCATTGGACCCTATTATTACTAAGGACTGAGATCGGAAAATTTTTAACATACATATATGTTAATAAAAATTAAACCACTAAACCTACAGTTTTGAATTTTTTTTATTTGATTTAAATTATTGTTACAATTTACAAAAAAAAATATATATATATTTTTATAGATCTAATCACTAAGATGAAATTTTGAACCTTTGTTCAAACCACACTTTTGGAAACCTTTTTTGTGCTCCTCAATTCTCTTTTAGCAAGAGCCCAACATCTCTCCACTGGCCTTAGCTCCAGGCAGTTTGGAGGAAATGCTTATTTTGGTACAAATACCACATTATTGTTCTTGTACCACTCAAGACCTTTTTTACCATAGTGACAGATGCCAAATCAGGCCAAAAATAACATTAAGAAGTCTTATGAATGGAAACATCTTTTCGTAAACATTCTGTGATGTAAATTTCGGTATTTATAGAGTACTTTGTAACAAATGTTTGGCTTTTTTGCCGCAACTGCATATTGCTCGCCATACCAAGTACTTTCTGGGAAATTTTGTCTGCTTTTGGATCCTAAACTTTTCTTTAACATTCCCTCGAGGATCTGCAACATAAAAAAATTTACCCAGAAGCTGCGAAAAATTGGTAAAACAGGTATATTTTTTGTATAAAATTTGACTTGAATTTCCGTGCTCTGTCTATGGCCTCTAAATTTTTAGCAGAGTTTCTGTCAGGAACTTTTTGAGCCTTGTATGCTTTTAAACCTTCATTGGCTTTATCTTTTCGTACCAAATAGTCCGAGTACTGACCTAACCGGGCTGATTTCCTACTGGATGTGTTGAGAGCTCTTTTGAAAATGCTTTCTATTTTTTGGGCTTTAGAAACATAATGTGAACCATTCCTTCTACCTGAACCAGGTTTTATATCAACGGACAAGTTCTCCCGGTACTGTTGAATAACATTGGAAACAGTTTGACGGCAGACCTTTGATTGTTTGGCCAACTTTTTGTAGAACCAAGTTGGGTTTTGTTAAAAATATTTTATAATTTTAGTACACAGAAAAAAAAGACAATAGTTATAAAGTAATTAAAAAAAAATGTTGAAACTAAATCAAAATTTGTAACAATTTTGTTTGTTAATATGTTTTTAAATTGTCATATTTACAATTTATCTTAGTTGGTTTTTAACTATTTCAGTAGTTGGAAATTTATTGGAAATTTAAAATGTGAAAAATAAAAATATGTGTCAAAAAATTTGAAAATTCAATTTAAATAATATTTTTTAATAAACATGCAATATTTTCAATACAAAAGAAAGAAATTTTACTTAATGTGCACGGAATGGTAAGTAAATATAAGGTACCGTGAAATAGCTCCCAAATGAAATAACTCCCCACGAAAAAATGAAATAACACCCAACAAATTTTTCATACAACTTGGGACTTATTTCATTATGAAACAACTCCTAACGCGTAGGGTGTTATTTCATAATTTTTTGTTGGGAGTTATTTCATAATGAAATAACACCCAATGAAACAACTCCCAATGAAATTTTTGTTGGGTTTTATTTCATTTAACTTTGGGAATTAGGAGTAATTTCACTGTATTGGGAGTTATTTCAATTTCGTCATTTTTAAAGTGTATTAAAAACCGGCTTCGCATACTATAAACTTTTTGCATTGCCGGCCTTCGGCCGGGCGCTAAGGTTTTCTCCTCTGGGGTATATCAAAAACCGGCTTCGCTCAGAAAATATTATCTTTGCTTGTCGGCCTTTGTCAGGTCGCAACGATTTCTTACTCTGGTGCGAAATGAAAATCTGCTCTCTGAAATATTATAAAAGCTTTCTGCAATGAAAGAATTTTTTTCTGAGCGAAGCCAGATTTTGATACACCCCAGAGGAGAAAACCTTAGCGCCCGGCCGAAGGCCGGCAATCCAAAACACTTTTCTGAGCGAAGCCAGTTTTTGATACACCACAGACGAGGAAACCTTTGCGCTACGCCATAGACCCTCAATGCAAAAAATGTTTGGTGAGCGAAGAATAATACCATCTTTGTAGTTCAGTATTTCATTGGGAGTTAGATTACATAAGTAAATTGATTCGGATTGGGAATTATTTCATTTCTATTAGGATTTATTTCATTGGGAGTTATTTCGCCTTTTTTGGAACTAATATTTTTAAAATTATGAAACCGCCGATTATTGGGAGTTATTTCATTTTACCCTTTGGTAGTTCTTTCATTTTTCAAGTTTGGGAATTATTTCATTTTTGATGGGACTTAATTCATTGGAAGTTATTTCATTGGCAGTTATTTCATTTGGGAGTTATTTCACGGTACCTAAATATAATACATAGTGTAAAATTAGGACATTGAACCATATAACTTTTTTCCAACAGGTCATCTACTTCGGAATGGATTCAATGTCTTGGAGAAGATATAAATACTCGCGCAACAGTTAGAATCATAATCAAACAAAAATAAGATGTATTAATTCTCAAAAACTGGAATTGATGAAGAATAAAAAAACCATTACCCGCAATTCACAACTAGTCGTGCGTTCTATATTAAGTGTATATGTATATATCGTTCTACAATGAATTGTTTTGCTAGATTTAATTTGTATAATTCTAAATAAAACTTAAAGAGAAAATCAAATTTTTATTGCAAATATATGTATATGTAGTCCTTAAATACAGAAAAATTTATTAACTAATAACAATAAATTGTTCAATATGACGAAATCATTGTTAAGATATAATAAGTTGATTGATATCAAATTTGTTATTCAATATTACAAACTAATTGTTAAAAAAAATTGTTGGGTGTTAAAAAATTTGAGTAACAAATATATTTTTTGTATTTACAAAAATAATTGTTGGTGCCTTTTTAATTAAAAAAATAATTGTATTGACGAATTTGGTAATTAATATAACAATTGATTTGTCGTAATTTTTTTCTGTGTACGCACTTTTTTCTGGTCACTCATTTTAATCAGATTAACAACAAATGAACATAATTGATATTAAACATAATAACTGACATGCTTTAAAAAAGGTAACTTGATAAAAAAAAAATCAAATAATACCAAGTATTAAACGTTTTAATGAAAAACGTGTGTTAAGAATTTTACGATCTCAGTCCTTAGTCCCAATGCATTGGGAAATTAAATTGTCAAAAAGCGGCTGCGCTCAATAAAGATTTCTTGCTTTGCCGGCCTTCGGCAGTGCGCAAAGGTTTCTCTTCTGGGTTGTATTAAAAACCGGCCTCACCTAGTAAAGATTTTTTGCATTGACGGGCGAAAAGGTTTTATGAAGTATTTCGAAACATATCAGTAAAAGAAATCTGTAATGGACGCAGTCAGATTTTTATACACCCCAGAGGAGAAAACCTTTGTAATGCCAGAAATCTTTAATGAGCGAAGCCGCTTTTAACGTTTTAACAACTATTGTTGGGAGTTATTTCACATTCTTTTTTTAGGACTAACCATTTATATACCATCAATCAAAAAAGATGTGGGGTATATTGTTATTCGGTGTGTAACTTATCTGGGTCCTTATGAAATTCATACAAGATTCGGGACAACCGAATATAACACTCTTACTTGTACTATTATAAAACTGCCAGTTATTGGCATAAAGAAACAACAAGAGCGGAAACTAGAAAAAAACTCAAACCAAAATTTTACTCAAAATAATCACACATGTAGTTTTTGTTTTCACATAGTTTTATCCATAGATAAATACACATAGATCGGAAACTCTCCTGTCAAAAACCTAACTCAGTTGTCAAAAACCTAAGTGGTGAGAATGTATTAGTAAAAGAAAACTATGTGAAAACAAAAACAACACTCGTATGTGTGATTATTTTGAGTAATTTTTTAGTTTGAGTTTTTTAGGTTTCTGACAACTGAGTTAGGTCTTTGACAGGAGAGTTTCCGCTCTATGTATATTTCTCTATGGTTATTGGTAGTAATTTCATTTTAGCCTTTGAGAGTTATATAATTTGTTATGATTGGGAATTAGTTAATTTTTTGTTATTTCACGATACCAATTTGTGGGATTTGATCGATCCATAGTTAATTGTTTAATGATGCTGCACAAATTTATGGGTCATATTCATATTTTGATTTTTATCGAACCATATTTCCAATAATAAATGCATGAAAATCTGCACCCTATTCATAACTCTATCGAACACAGCTTGTGTAACAATGGTTATATTTCAGGATGTATTGGCTAGCAAGATCCCACGATTGATGTAATAAATGCAGAATAATATCTTTCATTGGTCGAAATAAGTTTTGTGCAGTATTATTTGCTTAGCGATCGACTTTTCGTTAATGACTCTTAAACATACTAAACAATTTCGACGTCATTAAATTAAATGTTAAAAAAAGATACAACTAAAATATTCAAATATATGTATGCTTGTGTATAAGACTTTAACATATTTTGTCTCTTTTTATCTCTTGCAGAAAATACTAAATAATAACAAAGGAATTACTAAAACTACCCTTAAAATGTCTCGATTTTGTTAAAGTTTTCACATAAAGGTGGTGGATTTAAATACAAAGACTATTTAAGGTTTAAGGATTTATATCCTAAAAGAGTGAATGGTCAAGGTATATACAGCTATTACACTCTACCTTTAGGTATTTTCAAAATGTTGTACAAGTTTGAGAATAAACATACATTAGAGAATAAAGATTCATTTTAAACATGTAAAAAAATAAAATGTATTTTATAAAATCTGTTAACTGTCACAATAAAAAGTAATAAATTTTATAAAAATATAATTTCCCAACATTTATTACTTTAATATTTCCCTTTACAAAGGGGAAATACAATGAAAACCAGGTATTACTTACTATTTCAAATGTGCAATTTTTGTATATAATTATTTTAAATTATTTCACGACTAAATGCAAATTAAAAACCTTTAAATACAGGTAAATTACAAAGTTTTAATAACATACTGGAAATTTCTTTAAAAAAAACAATATTTCATTTCTTACTCTATTCACATTGTAGAGTTTCAAATCTAGACAGTGAACATAAACTACTACCTGCTCTCTTCTTTATTTTTCTTTTTAAGGTTTAGCAAGGATAGAAATATTTTATGCCCTGCCCAAGGGTTCAGTAACATTAAGATCTTTAAAGAGATAGTATCTATCGTTCGGTAGTTTTTTGTTTCAAACAACATAAGTAATATTAAAGTTTCAACTTGATTTTTCTTAAATGTTTAATACTACTCGTGTTCACTTTGAGGAAATAGTGCAATTGTATTTATACGAATATCATAAAGTATGAAAGAGATAGTACAAGTAGAAAAATATCATCATGCTGAGAAAATAAACAAAACAAAATGGTGTTCTATAATTTGTATTTAATTCTGTTTTTTTTTTTTTTACTTTCTACATTTTGTAGGTTATTGATGATATTTCCGGCTCGGTTACATTTAGTGTACCGGAAAAAAATGTTACAACCATACAGTGCGAGAAATCCGAAGAGGAAAGTGATGATGAATTGGAAATTCATAGTAAAAGAAGGTAAGTTGTGGAGTAATAAAATAAAGTGAATTTTCATTTAAAGTGATAAAAAGTTGGCTGAATTCCCAATTTATAAAGAATTTTATATTATAAATATAAAATCACTGCAAATAAACCCTTATGGGTTGTTAATGATTCCAATTTTCCAAAAGTTAAATTTAACCAGAAGTTCTGTATTGACTACCAAAGAAGTCAATAAGTAACAAATTACTTGACTTACTCTAATTGCTATATATTTGGCTCATTTATGTATCCCAAGTAATCTTACGCGAAGCTAATAGTCCCTTTAGTATCTCTAAGTACACTAAGATGTAGTCACTTTGAACCTTTTTGTACTGGAGTTTAGAATGTAACGGTTTTTCCAATAAGGACTTGACAACTCTTTTTTTAAATAAAACGCAAATCACTTGAGATATTGCCAAAACCTTATGATCGACTTGAAATACAATCAAAACATCTACACAGAGAAAACAGATTCCTGATAGCAACCGAATTTGTTGTCAATCGAATGATTCGGTTACACACATCGAATTTTTCGGTTCTATCAACAGAAAGTCCGTTGACAATGAAGAATTTCGGTCAAAGCACCCAAACTTTTGTTTCTCCTTTTGAAATTTTGTAGCCACAACTGTAAAATTCGGTCTCTAATGTAGAGTCATTCGTTTGGCAACAAATTCGGTTGCTACCACGAATCTGTTTTCTCTGTGTATGAATTGAACTCGACTTCGTTCTTATGGCCACCGCGAGCACGTCGGCAGCGGTCGATTTGTTGGACCCAATTTTCAAAGACTCGGTCACACTTTCCGGCATTCAATGTTGGCTCTGAGTTCTTCCAACGTCGTCGTCTTGTTGGCATAGACCAATGATTTGATGTAGTCCCAAGGAAAAAAGTCTAGAGGAGTTAAATCGCACGAACGAGGCGACCAATTGACTGGTTCATTTCTTGAAATAACACGCTCACCAAACTTACTATTCAATAAATCGATTGTAACGTGTGCTGTGTTTTGTTGCAATCACCAAGTCCATGTTTTCCAATTCGGGTAAAAAAAAATAGGTAATCATGGCGCGATAATGATCGCTATTGTCGACGAATAAATATGACCCAATGACGCCGCACCAAACAGTTATTTTTTGTGGATGAAGTGGTGATTTTTGAAGCACATGTGGATTTTCACCAAACCAATAACGCAAATTTTGCTTATTGACAAACCCATTGAGCCAAAAATTAGCTTCGTCACTGAAGATGATTTTGCGATGAAATTCATCATCTTGGCACATCTTCATCTTCGCTAGTACATTGTTCGTTCATTTACCATGATAAAAATGATAAGTTTACTGAATAAAAGGAGAGTAACAGTTAGATGATCAGTGAAATAGTGCGTTCACAAATTAAATTCAATGTTGTCAAGTACCTATTGGAAAACCCTTTACTTATAAATAAGTAATCTATTGGAGAGTCAATTGTCACTAAGTGTCCTTTTGTAATGCGGAGTTTATTCTTTATAATTTATGCAGAATCAATTGACAGTTGTGACCCCAATGATAGACATCCTACTTGTCTATCGATAGACTAGACAATAGTGTGCTGGACTATTAATCTGAGGGTGGCGGTTTCGATTCCCGCCAAAGACTTTGGGTGTATCTGCAGACAAGCCAAAAGTCAGTTTGTATTTGTTAAGTAATTTAAACAAAAAAGTCACTAGTTCGGGACACTTAGACAGAAATGCTGGACAGCAGTAATTTTGACTACTGTCAGTCTAACAAATTTAGAGATTATTCGACAGGGTAAATCAGTTAAAATGATTTACCCTGTCGAATAATCTCTTTTGATATTCAGTATGGTAAGCGAATAAATTACAACAAATTAGTTTCTGTTTATCCTGAAAAGGTTGAAAAAGGTTTAATAATAATCATTTCACAATCGCTTACAATTCCCTAACAGAAGACAACATTTTGTAAATGATAAAATCTCATTTGTAAGATATTGTTAAATAGTTCCTTTCTCAGCCTTAACAAAGTTAGTGAATTCAATAATTAAATACCACAGAAATCCAACTTTGAAACCATAAATTATTTAAAACTATTAACAATAGGGGACTTGATAGACTAGATATTATGCTGGGCATCAATGTAAGGGTTGCAGGTGCGATTCCCGCCAGAGACTCAGGTTGTATCTGAAGACAAGCAGAAAGTTTCGCAGTTTGTGTTTGTTAAAAAAAAAATAATTTATACAAGATTTAAATAAAATAGAAAACAAAAATTGTGTTAGCCTTCACTATATATATAAGTTTGTCATTCCGTTTGTAATTTCCACAATATAATTTTCCGACCCTATAAAGTATATAAATTCTGGATCCTTATAGACAGCGGAATCGATTTAGCCATGTCCGTCTGTCTGTCTGTTGAAATCAATTTTCTGAAGACCCCAGATATCTTCGGGATCCAAATCTTCAAAAATTCTGTCAGACATGCTTTCGAGAAGTTTGTTATTTAAAAGCAGCAAAATCCGTCCATAAATAACGGAGACATGAGCAAAAATCCGAGACAACCTCTATTTTTGACCTATTTTTGATCTATATCTCGATTACTAAGTCATAAATATAGACAATATGGATATCTAATGATAGATATTGCAAAGTCCATGATGTATATAAGGCTATAGTAAGTTGGACCTACAATGGGTCAAAATCGGGAAAAATATTTTTAACCCAAATTTTTTTTTTACAGAAAACATTCTTTTGTCATAAATTTTTTTCACAAATAAATTAAAGAAATAAATTTTTAAATTAAAAAAAATTTTTTTTTTAAAAATTGGAAAAATTTTAATTTTGAAAAAAAAATTTTTAATTTTATTTTAATGTATAATTTGGTGATGGATATTTAAGATTCGGCACAGCCGAATATAGCTCTCTTACTTGTTGTTCTTTATATTGTTATATTTTTATTGAATCATAAAATACCCAAAATGGGGTTATGTACGGAATAGTTTACCGAAATTTTCTATGACCATTTCGCATAAATGAGACTTAATTTCATTATTGTAGCTTTGGATTTGTTCATTCAATGGTGGGATTTGTGCAAAGAAATCCCGGGATTTCTCAGGATTAGCAAATCTCGAATTTTTTGTACAAATCCCGGCTAATTTCGGCATTTTTCATATTTAAAAAAAATACTAATCGCGCTTCAAATTCTAACGAATACAGATTTTTAAATATCAATCAGGGAGCAGCTGGTGTCCCAGGCTTATACACTTGTTAATTAAAAATTTCGCATTGACTGTAAACAATGTTTTTCAGCTACATAATTGAATATAAAAATATCATCCAGTTGCATCGTCATCATCATTATCTCTTAAGAACGTCAGCCAGATTTTTGATGTTTGGCTTTCGAGAGTTCTGCGTATCATCACGCCTTCACAGATTGAGTCGTTTATGTTAATCTACATGCGTTGATTTTGTTATAATACTTTTTTTATATTTAACTTTCAATATATTAATATCCCAGGAACAAAGTATTAGTTCCACAAATAGTTCTAGAATGCATACCGCCAGTACTCGTTATTGACTTTGGGATCAATGATTTTTGTTTGAAATTGTCACCTACATAACTGTTTCTAGAGAAGCGTTGCGGAACTAGCGCACGTAATTTAGAACCGTTCTGGAACCAGTTCTTTAATCAATGGTTTTTGTTTGATATTTTCACTCTCGGAACTAGTTTGAAGCAAACGCATATTGTTTGAAATTTTCAAGTTAGGAAATATTTTTAATAAGCAAATGATGAATAATAAATTTAGTTAATTTAAATTTTTTGATAGCAAACCTTTTTTATTTTTCCAAAAAATAGTTTTTAAAGCAGTTCCAAAAAGTTGTTCCGGAACTAATAAATATTCTACAGAGCTAGTCTAGAACCAATGTATATCTAGTGATAAAGAACTGGTTCCTTAAAACCCTATAGAAGTGTTTTATAATCACAATAGCGTTCCACAGAACTGATTCCAGAAGTAATTACAACATCACTAGTTCCAAGGCTGACAATAAAGAATCTGAAGTGGTTCTTATTACACTCGTTCTAATACTAGTTATTTTAGAACAAAGTCTGAAAAAGTTCCTGGAGTACAACTTTTGTTATCAAACATATTTATATTAAATATGAATTATAATTTGTTTCCAATTTATCCTTATTCAATGAATGTGTTTTTCATTAGTAAATGTTTTCAAAAAATTTCGAGATTCCAAAACCCCTAGGGGATTCAAAAATGTTTGTGGATATCTATATAAATAAAGTATTTCTGACCTATAAAGTTCTATTCGGGAGGACATTTTTATGGGGGTTAGGTGAAACAATGGACCGATTTTTACTAGTTTCAATAGGCTTCGTCCTTTGGCCGAAGATAATACATGTGGCAAATTTTGCTGTCGTCGAAATTTCGACCTTTACTTTGCGCACAAGTGATTCTGAGTCGATCGGTATACTTTAAACATCACCATAAACGCATAATATCCTCCCCACTATGGTGGTGTATGGTATAAAAATATATTGGTTTTAAATCACACGATCTAGGTGGTCAATTCTGATCACCAAAACTAGAGAGTACACGATCAGAGAACATCTCATGAGCTAATTAAACTGTTTGAAACCAAATGTCGTTCGTATCAATATCATCCAATTTAGGCAATGAGAACACTGTTATCATGTCGCGATATCGAGCACCAGTAACAGGCACTGCTTTGCCAGTCTCATTTTTGAAGAAGCATGGTCCAATAATGCCTACATCCCAAAATCCCTTTGTTTTATGACAATCACATGTGGTTACTCTAAACTTAAAATGCGGCAATTTTGACAATGAACAAAGCAATTAATGTGAAAATATTCCGAAGATGTTTTGTACGAAATTTTTAGCCGCCAACATTGAAAACGCGTTGTTGTCTCCTGTAATGCTTTATTAGCCTTTAACTATCAGCTGTGGTTGGCAACATTTCACTGAACATATGAATTTTGGAACACCCTTTATTCTATTGTATGGATTGAAATTTTGTTTCCCACAACTAACTCATTAAATTAATACTTAATTTAAAACATTAACGCATGTATGTCGCTTTTGCCCTTTTCTTAAAGTTCTTTAAAACCCCCTAGATAACCATATTTTAAAGGGGTTATGAGTTTTAGAATAGATTGCAATAAAAACACTGTAATATTTATATAACTTAAAATTCCAGGAATTGCAATCAATACATGTACTCTTTACAAGCAAATATCAATTGTATGCATTATGACAAACAAGTGTATTAATATTATTAATACAAATAAGATTACTTATAATTACTTTATAGTTGCCAAGAATTTTAAATCACTTTAATTATTAATTAAACTATAAAAATAATGACATCAACACTACAAATACCGGCTTTTTAATTTATCTAAAGTAAGAAATGCAAGTCTGAAATGAGACAATTGAAGATTCCCCTCCCCATAGAATACCATAAATTCAATTAACTGCAAAATAAAAGTCTCCACTTTCATCTCGTGCATGAATGAAAGATCAAATTACTTACTCGCATGAAGATGATGACAGTTGTACAATGTGAATAGTACTTAGTATGAAATTTACTTTGTGAATATATAACTAATCATATGATACCCTACCCACAGCTTTTGTCATGGGACGTATGAACAGTTAAATTAATCTATTTTTCAAAATTTAAATTCAATTGCATTTCGAAGAAATTACGAATGTGTGTGTCGGTACATCTCCAAAAACTTGGAATTGATTAAAACGACAAAGAAGTTTTATTCATTATTTTATTATTTATATAAAGCTTTTGAGGAGAAGAAGAGGTGTAGTTTTGTGATGCATATCAATTATTTTTAATTTTGCTTTTTTTATATCCATTACCTTTTATCTGTGCTATAACAACTTCTTTGTAATTAATAGGGTAATTTAGTTTTCTGTGTGTAGTTCATTTAGCCAGAGCATCCGACTAAAAACTTATACTAAGTTGTACCCCCAACTGAGAGATGCTTGACACTTTGAAGAAATAATAGTTTTTTGAACTTGTAAACATCACTTACTCGTACTATATAACATCTTAGAACACAAATTCGGATGTATGAAATTTTGGACAGTTGCTGTTAAAATCATAAACCAATTATGTGTAACATTTTGTTATTTGTTTATCACTGAGGACTATATCTCAATAAATAACAGGTGGCGCAAAAGTAATCCTCCTATCAGAAAAAAATATAATTTTGCGATTGGCCCCTAGTTCTGTTTTGAAATTTTGTAGTAAACACATGCGAAATACACGTTAATACACAATGTTACACTGCTCCAGAACGCGGAATATTGCTGACTATTTTTTTGACCAATAATCGGCAAAATTTATAGTATGTTTAGTTTAGTATGTTTTTGATATTGTAATACTGTAATTTTAGGTGTCGCAAACATGAACAAAAAACGCATTATCCCCTCCCTTATAAACTGCTGTAGGGCATAAACTATGGAAATATTGCAACAGTGAAGCACTATTATGACAAATTTTGTATGAATTAAGGCATATGATGGTTTTGACCCTAATTCATAATATAGTGATTCACATCATAGTTAAAAACTCTTAAATCGTACATAGTTCCTTTAATGCTTTAATCCAAGTTCATTCTATAGCTTAATTTATGCTTCATTCTAAATTTTAATCGATGTAAGCTACAATCTATTGCTTTTTCTAGTCTATGTTAAGCTTTAATCATACCTCAAGTATGCTTTCTATTTTTCAATCGTAACTTGTTCTAGGTTAGGTTATGAAGGGGTGTATACTCTGTGTACTTCCACTCGGAGACCATAAGGTGATTCCCTTCAATAGGTAGATTGTTGTTAATTTGATAGAGAAGAGTCGAGTCCGAAAACCGCCTAGTAAGAGAAAAAAGAAAGAGAAAGAAGAAGAGTAAGATTTTCATGGCGGGTTCGGATTTGCCGTAGATCGTTTCTTAAATAGCCACCCTATTCCCTTAATGAAATCCAGTATGTTGCACAGTTCACAGCCAGCAACATTACTGAGTTCGTCCAGAAATCTGTTTCCTAGCCATTTAAGTCTAAGACTCTGTAACCTAGGGCAGTTGCACGTGATGTGTTCCACTGTCTCTAGCTCCTGTACATTCCCACACACCCTACACAAATCCTGTCTATCGTTATCCCATTTGCCTTTAAAGGCCCCAATTGGACAATGGCCGGTTCTCACTCCTACTAGAATCCTTAGATTATATCTATCCAACTCTAACAGTGCTCTGGTTGCTTTAGCATTCAGTTTTGGCCAAATGGCCCTGGACACTATACAATCCGTCCTACTTCTCCAGGATTGGTCGGTATAATTCCGGAATCTTTCATAAATTGACCTGTAGTAGTGACAAATAGGTGGTTTAATACAACTTATCATGATCTAGATCAGAACCATGTCTAGTCAATTCATCCGCTACCTCATTTCCCTGCATATCACAGTGCCCCGGCACCCAACACAATCTTATTGAGTAGTGTGCCAATAACTCAGTGAAAACTGCACACCCATCAAACAGATGAGCGGATCCAACCCAGTTATCTCAACTGGGGAACTCTACTGGGGGGGATGCCTCGAAGTTGAAGGTCGTTAGAGCGTTTGATATCAGTGTCGACCAGATAAACCCTCGTACCAGAGTCCATATTGGATCCGTCAGTGAACAGTTGAGCGGATCCAACCCAGTTATCTCAACTGGGGAACTCTACTGGGGTTGATGCCCCGAAGTTGAAGGTCGCGATCCTATAGTCAGAGATTCCAGATGGAATTCTTTCCTAATCGATAAGGCCTACCTCATACAATATCTTAGTGTGACCTACCCGCAAGGGTTTTACTCAGGAAGACTCGAGTAGTCTTGCTGCCCCACTCTCAACTTGGTTTTAATGGGTAGTAGGTTTAAAATTATATCCAAGGCCGCCTGCGGGGTACTGCCAATGGCACCTGTGATGCCCAGACATGCACATCTTTGAGTTGTGTTGAGTACAACCTTAAAGCTACGTTTCCTCATTGCCTCCCACCATAACTTGTTCTAAGTTTCAATTAAAGTTCTTCGTATAGTCCAAGTAATCCTCAAACGTATTTCTTTCTATACCCTAAGTAAAGTTTCAATCGTTGTTCTTTTTATAGTCTAAGTTACGCTTCAATTTTAGTTCTTTCTAAGCTTCAATCGAAGATCATTCTATAGTCTAAGTATGTCTCAATCATAGTTCTGTCTATAGTCTAAGTTAAGTTTCTATCGAAGTTCTTTCAATACTCTAAATAAAGCTAAAATCGTAGTTTCTTTTATAGTCTAAGTTAAGCTTATATCGTAGTTCCTTCTAATCTTCAATCGTAGTTCTTTCTATAGTCTAAGTTAAGCTTCTATCGCAGTTCTTTCTAAGCTTCAAACGAAGTTATTCCTTTTGTTCAAGTTAAGTCCCTATCGTAGTTCTTTCTAAGCTTCCATCGAAGTTTTGTCTATACTCTAAGTTAAGCTTCCTTCTATTGTCTATGTTACGCTTCTCTCCTAGTTCCTTCTAATCTTCAGTCGTAGTTCTTTCTATAGTCTAAGTTTAGCTTCGTACCTCAAGTATCCTTTATATGCTTCAATCGTTACTTGTTCTAAGCTTCAGTCGTGGTTCTTCCTATAGTCCAAGTAAGCCTCAAACGTGTTTCTTTCTATACCCTAAGTAAAGTTTCAATCGTTGTTCTTTTTATAGTCTAAGTTAAGCTTCAATAGTAGTTCTTTCTAAGCTTTAATCAAAGCTCTTTCTATAGTCGAAGTATGTCACAATAATAGTTCTTTCTATAGTCTAAGTTAAGCTTCTATCGAAGTTCTTTCAATACTCTAAATAAAGCTGAAATCGTTGTTCATTTTATAGTCTAAGTTAAGCTTATATCGTAGTTCCTTCTAATCTTCAATCGTAGTTTTTTCTATAGTCTAAGTTAAGCTTCTATCTTAGTTCTTTCTAAGCTTCAAACGAAGGTATTCCTTTTGTATAAGTTAAGCCCCTATCGTAGTTCTTTCTAAGCTTCCATCGAAGTTTTGTCTATACTCTAAGTTAAGCTTCCTTCTATTGTCTATGTTACGCTTCTCTCCTAGTTATTTCAAAGCTTCAATCGAAGTTCTTTATATTGCCTAAGTTAAGCTTTTATCGTAGTTTATTCTAAGCCTTAATCGAAGTTCTTTCTATTATCTAAGTTAAGGTTCTATCGTAGTGCTTTCTAAGCTTCAATCGAAGTCCTTTTTATAGTCTATGCTAAGCTTCAATCGAAGTTCTTTCTATAGTCTAAGTTAAGCTGCTATGGTATTTCTATCTAAGCTTCAATCGAAGTTTTTCATATTGTATAAGTTAAGCTTATATCGTAGTTCCTTCAAAGCTTCAATTGTAGTTCTTTCTATTGTCTCAGTAAAGCTGCTACCGTAGTTCCTTCTATAGTCTAAGTTAAGCTTCTCTCCTAGTTATTTCTAAGCTTCAATCGAAGTTCTTTCTATTTTCTAAGTAGTTCATTCTAAGCCTCATATACCGTTCATTCTATACTCTAAGTTAAGCTTCAATCGAAGTTCTTTCTACTTTCTATGTTAAGCTTTTATTGTAGTTATTTCTAAGCTTCAATCGAAGTTCTTCCTATTGTAGAAGTTAAGGCTCTGTCGTAGTTCTTTATAAGCTTAAATCGAAGTAATTTCTATAGTCTAAGTTTTGCTTTAATCGAAGTTCTTTATATACCCTAAGATAAGCTTATATCGTAGTTCTTTCTAAGCTTCAATCTAAATTTTTCCTATAGTCTAAGTTAAGCTCCTATGACAAGTTTTTCTAAGTTTCAATCGAAGTTTCTTTCATAGGCTAAGTTCAGATTTGTTCTTTCCAAACTTCAAGCTAAGTTATTTCTGTAGTCTATGTTAAGCTTTTCTTTCTATAGTCTAACTTAAGATTTAATCGAAGTTCTTTCTATAGTCTAAGGTTAAGCTTCAATCGTAGTTGTTCCTACAGTCTAAGGCAAAGCTTCCATCTTAGTTACATCTTTAGTCTTAGATAAGATTCAATCATAGGTATATCTTAAACTCAATATAAGCTCTTTCAATCGTATATATTTCTATATTTTTAGTTAAGCTTTATTCGTAGGTTTCCACTTCTTCCAAATCTTTTATCATAGCGAGTCTATACTGTTCATAAATTAAGAGTTGAAATTTAATATCTTTTTATAACAATTGCTGTTTTTAAGTCATTTAAAATGATTCCAATATAAGCAAAAAGAAAAAATAAATCATTCCTCATACTCCGACTTACGATAGATGACTATACCCATTCATACAAATGTCTGAATATATGTCAGATTGTAAGAAAAGTACTACAATAAGAGGAGAGTACCTACCATTCAAGCGTTTCATACATTTTATACACATTTAATTCGTTCATCATGTTGATGATAATAATGAGGTTTTATGTTGATAAAGACGAACATGATGATGTACTTATTATACTTAAATGAAATAATTTACGCCTGTCTGCTACTTTACTTTAGTTACTTGCTTAATACTTAGTAGTAAGTAGCAGCGATTTACTTATTTAGTAACTGATTTACTTACTCAGTTTATCTACTTTACAGAATTGAGCTCTCAAATTGAAAGAGAGAGAGTGTGTATGAGTTTAGTGATTTAAAAAATCAAATCAAATTATTCAGTATTAAAATGGATTTGAGACTGATAAGAAGCGTAATAAAAAAAATGTGACACTACAAAAAAATGTAGTAGTTTTGCGAATGGATTTTATTTTAATTTTAAAATAGATCATTTAGTGTGTGAAGAGTTTTTAATTTCAAGAGACGCTAAAAAGATATTTAAATTTTAATTATAACTAAACCCGGAAGTCGAGTAAATTTTAAATGTTTCTACTTGTATAGAAAAAATGTTTTATAAAATTTGAAGTGATAAAGAATTCCCTGGAAATATAAGATTCATAATATATTTTATGGCCGTTTAGAGATTTTTCTTTTATAAAAACAGTTGTGCTGATCTAGTAATAAAAAGTTAAATTATATAAAAGTTGAATTTTATAATTTTATTCCAAAAAAAAAAAGTTAATAAACTTAAGTGACTTTCGCAAATAAATAAAATCAAAAAATAATAAAAACTATCATCAGGTTTATAATCAAGGCGGTAAACACTGCAAGAAAAACTGGTAGGTTTTTTTCATAAATATAAATTATTGTTTCAATGTTTTTTACTAAGAATATAGAGGTGCCCTCTATGATATAATTTAACAACTCAATAAATAATATTCAGAAATCTTAAATCATCCTCAATTGATTCTCCAAGTTCGCTTTCCACAAAAAGTATAAATTCTTGTGCAAAATTAATGATAGTGAAATTCTAAATGAATTGGTATAATTCCAATCTTCTACGCAAGATATTTCAGTTCAAAGGTCACATTTGTATACAGCTGACATATCGGGGCTAATTTGTGAAAAGAATTTTTCATAATTCCCACAAACTTTTCTCTCAGTATACATACGTATTTCCATAAATGAATATTTCTTATCAATTTTGTTTTTTATAGTTGTTGCAAAATAATATTGGGCTTGTTTTGATTTGATTATGATTTTTTATTACTTTTTACTCGTTTACGAGCAATTTTTTTTTTCTTTCAATTTAGATAATCTTTCCTGTTATCTGACAGTGTACAATGTATACTGCTCAAGTATAATTGTGTTGTTCCGTCAAATACTCGTAATTGTGATGGTTTTTAAATGTTTTTCCACAAAAATTACTTGATTTTCTTTTCATATTATTAACATTTTTAAATACAGTAAATTTTTTTTATTAATAAACAAGTAAGGGAGATATATTCGACTGGACCGAATCTTATATACCCTTCACCAAACTATACTTCAAAATAAAAATTTTAAATATTTTCAGGTAAACAAAATTAATTTTTTTTGGAAAGAAAAATTTTTTCGAATTTTTTTTTTTTAAATTTTTTTATTTTTTTATTTATTTTTAAAAAACTTTTTTTTTAAATTTAAAATTTTTTTTTTTTTTAATATTTAGCCAAAAAAACTTTTGGTGAAAAAAAAATTCGGGTTAAAAATATTTTCCCGATTTTGACCCATTGTAGGTCCAACTTACTATGGTCTTATATACGTCGTTGCAAAGGTCTTTGAAATATCTATCATTAGATATCCATATTGTCTATATTAATGACTTAGTAATCCAGATATAGGTCCAAAAATAGGTAAAAAATCGAGGTTGTCCTGGTTTTTTCCTTATATCTCAGCCATTTGTGGACCGATTTTGCTGATTTTAAATAGCAAACTTCTCGAAAGCATGTCTGACAGAATTATTCAAGATTTGGATCCCGAAGATATCTGGGGTCTTCAGAAAATTGATTTCAACAGACAGACAGACGGACAGACAGACAGACAGACAGACAGACAGACAGACAGACAGACAGACAGACAGACAGACAGACAGACAGACAGACAGACAGACAGACAGACAGACAGACAGACAGACAGACAGACAGACAGACAGACAGACAGACAGACAGACAGACAGACAGACAGACAGACAGACAGACAGACAGACAGACAGACAGACAGACAGACAGACAGACAGACAGACAGACAGACAGACAGACAGACAGACAGACAGACAGACAGACAGACAGACAGACAGACAGACAGACAGACAGACGGACATGGCTAAACCGACTCCGCTATCTATAAGGATCCAGAATATATATACTTTATAGGGTCGGAAAATTATATTGTGGAAATTACAAACGGAATGACAAATTTATATATACCCTTCTCACGAAGGTGAAGGGTATAAAAAGTATGTATAGCTTTTTATGGTGAAGTGTTAAACTGCAAATAAATATTTATTTAATATTTGCTAAACAATTTTTTTAAAGGTTGTCATTGTTATTTAAATATGTTGTTTATCATTTTTTCAAGTGTTATAAAATTCCTATTAAAGTATTGTATAAAAAAAAAGAAATTAAACAATTGTAGAGAAATAAACTTTACTTATTTTAAAGTTGTTTATAATTCTGTTTAAATTGTAGGCAATACACAGTGAAAACTAAACAAAAATTACACATAAAATGGTCCTTCGATTTCTTTAACGTTATAATTAAGAGAGTTGTCAACTACTTTAGAGCTTTTTTGTTCTTAAGTAGAACGTTAACTTTGCTTGCTTGCCATAATCTCAAAGTAGTTATTGAAACAAAATCATTTTGTTATATTAATGTTTGTGAAAAACCTGATACTAGTATTTATATAAAAGCAGATTTTATCAAGAAACTAATTTGGTTTTTCTACAATAATATTTATTTACTAATAAATACATTTGCTTAAGTATAAAATTATATTTAACTCAAATTTCCGACTTTATTATAATTTTCTTATTTATGTAAATCGTTTTAAATTGATCTCATTTACCATATAAGTGGCTGTTAAAATTCAATATAATCCTACTGTGTTTTTTTATGTTGTTGCTGTGAAAGGGCTGTTCAATATTGTCATCTTAACAGGGGCCATGAACATCTAAGATTAATGCCCGTAATTTCAACAAATAGATATCTACGGTGTAAAATACCCAGTAGATAAATTTACCTAAACGGTAACTTGACATTGATTTCAAATCAATATCTACGTGTAAAAATTACCAAATATTTTTACTCCATAAGTAACTAAGCACTAATAGATATCTATTTGTTGAAATTACGGGCATAACTAATTCATTTGCTAAGCTTCGATCAAAGTTGTTTCTATAGTCAAAATTAAGCTTATATCGTAATTATTTCTATAGTTCTAAAGATTCAATCGAAGTTATTTCTATTCATAGTTTTTTTATGGTCTTATTTAACCATCAATCTTGGTTCTTATTACAGTCTAGTTTAAGCTTCAACCGCGATTCTTTCTAAGCTTCAATCAAAGTTCTTTCTATAGTCTTGGTTAAGCTTCAATTGTAGGTCTTTCTAAGCCTTAATGGAAGTTATATCTATAAACCAAATAAGTCTCAATTACTTATATTCTAATCAAATTGCAATAGATTGTTCAAGTAAGCCGCAATAGTAGTTATATGTATGCTTCAGTTCCTTCTATGCTTCAACCGTACTTGTTTCTGAGCTTCAATCGGAATTCTTAATGCAGCATAATAAAGTAATATGAAACAATTCATCAAATATTTGACGTAACCATTATTTTCAGCAAATGTTTATTAGAGCGACCATAATTTGTTCTGCATTTTTTTCCCTTTTTTAAATGAAAACTTTTCGGTTTTGGGAGGGGAGGAATTTCCTATTTAACGCCTTCTGAATCCACGCCTGACCTATAGCGACTATAAACAAGCCGACTATAAACTAGACCGACTATAACCTAGAGCGAATATAAAGTAAATCGACTATAAAATAGATCAACTACAAACTATAGCAACTATAATCAAGGGCGACTATAAACTAAATATGCTATAACCTAAAGCGGCTTTAAACTATAGCAACTATAAACAAGGGCGCCTATGAAGTAGACCAACTTTAACCTAGAGCGACCATAAACTATAGCAAGTATAAACTAGAGCAACTATAAAATATAGCGACTACAAGCTTGAGCGACTATAAACTATAGCGACTATTAACTATAGCGACTATAAAATGGAACTACTATAACCTATAGCTAGTATAAACAACGGTAACCAACTATAACCTTTCTTATAACGACTATAAGCTAGAGCGACTATAACCTAAAGCGACTATAAACTATAGCGACTATAAACAAGGGCTACTATAAGCTAGAGGGACTATAAAATGGAACATTTATAGAATAGAATGACTATAAGCTAGAGGGACTATAACTAAACAGACTATAAACTAAATAGACTTTGACCTAGATCAACTATAAAATAGAGCTAATATAAACTATAGCGACTACAAGCTAGAGCTACTATAACCTATAGCGACTATAAACAAGCGCGACTATAAACTAGACTGACTATAACCTAGAGCGACTAAAAACTTTAACGACTATAAACTAGAGCAACTATAAACTAGAGCGAATATATACTACAACGACTATAAACTATAGACACTATTACCTCTAGTGAATATAAACTATAGCGACTTTAGTTAAGGGCGCCTATAAAGTAGAGCAACTTTAACCTACAGCGACTATAAACTGGAGTAACTATAAACTAGAGCGAATATAAACGATATCGACTACAAGCTAGAGCGACTATTAACTCTAGTGACTATAAACAAGGGCGACTATAAGCTAGAGCTACTATAGAGACTCTAAACAAAGGCGACTACAAACTAGACCGACTATAATCTAAAACGGCTATAAACTATAACGACTAGAAACTAGAGCAACTATAAACTAGAGCGAATATAAACTACAACGACTATAAACTATAGACACTATTAACTCTAGCGAATATAAACTATAGCGACTGTAGTTAAGGGCGCCTATAAAGTAGAGCAACTTTAACCTACAGCGACTATAAACTGGAGTAACTATAAAATAGAGCGAATATAAACGATATCGACTACAAGCTAGTGACTATAAGCTAGAGCGACTATTAACTATAGCCACTTTAAGCAAGAGGGACTATAACGACTATAAACTATAGCGACTATTAACTCTAGCAACTATAAACAAGGGCGACTATAAGCTAGAGCTACTATAGCGACTCTAAACAAAGGCGACTACAAACTAGAGCTACTATAGCGACTCTAAACAAAGGCGACTACAAACTAGACCGACTATAACCTAAAGCGGCTATAAACTAGAGCGAATATAAACTAGAGCAACTATAAACTACAGCGAATATAAACTATAGCGACTATAAGTTAGAGCTACTATAACCTATAGCGACTATAACCTACAGCGACTACATCGAAAATAAACTAGAGCGTATATGTACTACAACGAGTATAAACTATAGTGAATATAAACTATAGCGACTACAATTAAGGACGACTATAAACTGGAGTGACTATAACCTAGAGCGAATATAAACTAAAACGACTATAAACTACAGCGAATATAAACTATAGCGACTATGAACTATAGCGACTATAAACAAGTCCGCCTATAAAGTAGAGCAACTTTAACCTACAGCGACTATAAACTGGAGCAACTATAAACTAGAGCGAATATAAACGATAGCGACTACAAGCTAGAGCAACTATAGCGACTATAAACTATAACGATTATA
This sequence comes from Calliphora vomitoria, assembly GCA_942486065.2. Classification (NCBI taxonomy): domain Eukaryota; kingdom Metazoa; phylum Arthropoda; class Insecta; order Diptera; family Calliphoridae; genus Calliphora; species Calliphora vomitoria. The sequence continues at coordinate 49,708,183 of OW818032.2, forward strand.
AACTAGAGCAACTATAAACTAGATTGACTATAAACTATAGCGACTATAAACAAGGTCGCCTAAAAACTAGACCGACTATAACCTGGAGCGAATATACACTAGAGCGACTATAAACTATAGCGACCATAAACAAGGGCGACTATAAACTAGATAAATTAGAACGACTAGAAATTATAGCCACTCTAAAATATAGCAATTATAACAGGAGTGACTATAAACTGGAGCAGGCGCGGATCCAGGGGGGGTGAAAAAAAAATTCCCCCAAAACCGAAAAGTTTTAATATAAAAAAGGAAATAAAATAGAAAAATGTAACATAAATTTTACTTTATTTCCCCTCCCAAATGGTTGACATGGATCGGTACCTGAACTAGAGCTGAACTATAAACTAAAGCAATTAATAACATGATAATCTTAGATGACTTTTATAACAGCAAACAATGTCTAACAAAAGCTTGTTTATTCAAAAAATAGTATTTGTTTAAAGGAAAGAATAATATAGATTTGTTTGTGGTCACGCAAACAGTCGTAGCATTACGTCTTTCGATATATCGGTATTCGTTATAATAAATTTGAACTGTATTTTCTTTTGCCGATTTTCTTATTATCTTTTTTTTTTTAAAGTTGTCTCTAGAAAAGTGTGTTATTTCTACCGAGTGCCATAGTTTGTACAATAAATATTTTATCATTGTGATTTATAACACGTTAAAATTATATTTTGATATTTATTTATAGATATTATATTTTGATATTATATGTCAATAAGACAAAAATCGAAATGATTCAGCGCTAACACAATTTGGTATGAATGAAAGCATAAAGAAGTTGAAAAAAGAAATAACAAAAAATTGTTTTGGGGTATTTTCCAGTTACATGGCTTGACCACATGTTTGCAAATGCCAGTAATCGTTTAAAGTGATTTAAGTAAGTTTAATTTTTCGGTGTTTGATTTAAATACATATGTATATGTACGCAAGAGATTTTAATTAAATAGGAAATACAGTTTTTATACCCACCATCAAAAAGATGGGGAGTATATTTTGGTTCCTCATAAGATTCTAAGACGATCTATGGCCTTCGGACTGTCGAACACAATAGGGCCCAAACGATAAGATCTAGCTGGCTGAAATTTTAAACAAATACTTTCTGTTAATAAGGTTTATTTGTTTTGAAAATGAGCAATATCGGCCAATGATTTCACCTAGCATCCATATATGTTTATTATTCAGCAATCCTTATTAAAATTTGCAGAAGTTGTTTCTAAGTACTCTGAAATTATACTATAAAGTATGGCAAACATCAGGCAACATTTGTCACCATATTGATTTTCCGGTGTTAAAACCTAAATTGGGCGTCTAGAACGTTCGGCATCTTTATTTTTTCCCCAAAAAAAGGCATTTTTAGTTTTCAGTTTTCAGAAACATCTGCACGATAACAACACTTTTGAAATGTAAAAACTATTTTGGTTAAATGTTTTATGAAAGTTCCAGCCCCCAAAGTGTTAAAGATTGTAGTAGTTAGATAAAAGTTTTGATTTACTAGTTTTCAAACTTATTATCTTAAACAATCTATTTTACTATAGTGTTTAATTAATCTTGACTTTTAAAAATATTTATTTATTTACTTAAAAAAATAACCGCACAAAAAAAAAAAATTGTCAAACTCATGCATTTAACATGATTTTATAAGTTTAAGATTTAAACAATTACAAACTATAATAGAAAGTAATTTTGTTGAAAAAAAAAAGTAAATTTCATACTCTTAATTACTTGTACTTACTACACATGTTAAAAGTAATTACAGTTTGTTTTGTAAAATTATTATTTAAAAATATGATTAACGATTAATTTTTTTTTTGTTGTATTTTCCAGAGATCGTTTTCGTACACGCCGAAGAGCCTCAATAGCCCCTCTGCCGGCTTTGCGTTTAAATGACAAAGAAATGTTGGCAAGTGATTTTGATGCGTACAGTGTGGCCAGTAATCAAGCCTCTATAACGAGTGTTAATTCTTTGGCCAGTTTGTTAAGAGAAAAAATGCAAGTATGTTGTTTAAATATTAGAATTAATTAGGAAGTTTTGTTAATTTTATTCTGTTTATTTTGATTATTTGCAGGCATTCCCCAATATGATACGCAAAAAGAAACGTGAAACTAAAGATTATAAAATTAAAATCTTTGTGATTTTAATGTTTTTTATGGTGATATTTTTGGTGAGTATTAAGCAAAGCGTCGGAAGAATTAATTCTTAATTAAATTTGCAAAATCAAATTATTTCATTAAAGCATTTATCAGGAATTAATTCGTTGTCTTAATTCTTTAATACTCCAAACGTATTGAATTTATTCCTTTGAGAATTAATTCCTTTTTATACCCTTCACCTTCGTGAGAAGGGTATATATAAATTTGTCGTTCCGTTTGTAATTTCCACAATATAATTTTCCGACCCTATAAAGTATATATATTCTGGATCCTTATAGATAGCGGAGTCGATTAATTACCTATTTTTTGACCTATATCTGGATTACTAAGTCATTAATATAGACAATATGGATATCTAATGATAGATATTTCAAAGACCTTTGCAACGACGTATATAATACCATAGTAAGTTGGACATACAATGGGCCAAAATCGGGAACAATTTTTAACCAGATTTTTTTTTCGCCAAAAGTTTTTTTCGCTAAATGTTAAAAAAAAAAATTTAATTAAAAAAAAAAAAAAAATTTAAATTTAAAAAAATAAAAAAAATTTTACATAAAAACTTAAAAAAAAAAAATTCGAAAAATATTTTTTTCCAAAAAATGAAAAAAAAAACAACTGGAAAAAAATAAATTTTGTTTACCTAAAAATTTTTATTTTGAAGTATAGTTTGGTGAAGGGTATATAAGATTCGGCCCAGCCGAATATATCTCTCTACTTGTTGAATTAATATTTCTTCAGTTCAAATCTATTACAAATTGGTTTAAAAACAAATTGAATAAATACTTGAAATTTCATTTCAAGTATAATTGCAAGATCACATAATGATCATCAAATTGCTGATCATATTACAGTTAAAAAACTTGTTTCTTAATTATTTAAGTATACAATTTATTCAATGTCCCAAAAAAATGTATTTGGACGGTTAGTCTGCTTTTGCACAATGCAAGTTTTCTTGCCGCAAGTCTGAGTTTACAGGAGAGAGAAGCAAAAAGAAAGAAGAGGGGTACACACTTGCTTGTACTGGCACGTCTCTTCAATTCTCTTTTTTGTTTTCTCATTTTCACTATGGCGTCTATTAGGTTTAGACATACAAAATTGAACACAGACTTGCTGTGTGTAAACAGACGAGCAAGTTTAAAAGAGAGACTTGCTTCAAGTAAACTTGCTGTGTGTAAAAGCAGACTTAAGAAGTTCTAATAATTTTTTAGTTTTATTTCAATTTACAAATAGGGTTAAAAACGAATTGAATAAAGAAAAATATTTAGTCAAATATGCTTTTCAAATACGTACTTAGAAAAGCCAATTTCATTTCAAGTATAATTGCAAGATCACTTAATGATCTTCAAATTACTGATCATATTACAGTTAAAAAACTTGATTCTTAATTGTTTTAGTATACAATTTATTCAATGTTCCAAAAAGAACTAAGAAGTTCCAATAATTTTTTCTTTTTATTTCAATTTACCAATCGTGAATGACAAATTTTGCTTTCTTCTCCTTTCAGATCGGCTTTGCCTATGTGGGTTATCAGCGTAAAATTTTAACATTCTCCTATTTCGACAAAATCAAATTCAACTCCAAAGATCGTGTTCTAAGAATTCTCAATCATGACGAAGAAGAAGTCATTTCAGGCCAATTGGGTAAAATGATGAATATGGATACACAGCCTTTTCATTGTCTCGAAGAAAATCTCAAACAGGATGGCAGTGTGTGCTTGGAATGGCATGGTATTGCCCGGCTCTATATGAATTTCCAAGATATGGATGTATTTCGTTGTTACACCTTAAATTGGCAGTCATTGCGTGAAGCCTATTATCCCACCGATTGTTTTGAGTTGAAGCGTAATAATGGTCTTTGGTTTGGTGGTGGCATAACGCGCAACATGAATTGGTCTTTGAGTGAGAGTGATTTTGATTTTGCTCCCTTCTCTAGCGGTGATATGAAAGTGCATCAGTTCGGCAATGGTATTAAGAGATATTTCATAAACTCCATTGGTGTGGCCATACAAGTGAGTGATAAAACTCCGCTGCATATAGCAGTGAATGCAACGACAAATGAATTTTGTTTAAGAGCCAGAAATGATGATTTTACGTTTGTTAATAAATTAACGCCAATGCCTGAGTTGAATTATAAAATTTGTACCACGGAGGATATGAAATCTTTGCATATGTTGATGACCCAACAAAGTTTGTGGGATGGCTTGAAAGAAGCCGATATGAAAATATTACATTCCTTGATAGAGGAACCAGTTTGGCAAATACCCCATCAACCGGGAGCCGGTGCTTTCAATGAAACCTCTATATACAATTATTCGGAAGATGTTATAGCCATGGGTTTTATGCGTTTGGGCCATATATTGGTGAATGAATTCTGGCAGGAATATATTGGTGATTTTACCGTGGATGCCAGTAGATTTCCCACTTTGAAAGACACCATTGATGTGTTGCATCGTAGAGGTTTTAAAATTGTCTTCACCATACAACCTTTCATAAGTACTGACAGCGATAACTTCAAAGAGGCGGTACGCAAGAAGCTATTGATCTATGAAAGACATTCGGAGAGAAGTATACCCGCCCTAACACGCTACAAAAGTTGTTCCAGTGCCGGTGTATTGGATATAACCAATAATGCTACAGCGGTGTGGCTTAAGGAAAAGTTACAGAAATTGAAACAAGAATATAAGGTTGATAGTTTCTATTTGGATTTAGGCACTGGCTTTAATTTGCCCCATTACTACCAATGTCGCCAAACTTTGGACAATCCCGATATGTATGCTCGAATATTTACCGAAAGTTTAGAAAGTATAGGCTTCATAGGAGTCTCTACGGCCAGTATAGTGCCCAAGCCGCCCGCTTTTCTTAGCACGCCACCCATTAACTCTTCCTGGGCGGGCTTAAATGAAGTTATGTCCACGGTTTTGAGTTATGGTGTGATAGGTTACCCCTTTGTATTACCAGGAGCCATAGGTGGTGATTATGGCTTAAATAGAACCATGACAAAAATGCTGTCTTATTATTCTTTGGGTCAACCTGCTTTACCCGAGCAGGATCTCTACATACGTTGGCTACAGCTTATGACCTTTATGCCTTCCCTGCAATTCAATCATTTGCCCTCCGAATACAAAAGTGTTTATATAACGGAAATTGCTAAAGAATTGACCACCATACGACAAAAATATGTTATACCTTTATTATTGAAATATCTAAGTGAATCCATGAATGAGGGTTTGCCTTTGGTGCGTCCTTTGTGGATGTTGGATCCTCACGATCCGGCCTGTTTAAGTATATACGATGAATTCTCAGTGGGTGAGGAAATGATAGTGGCTCCAATACTGGAGAAAGACAGTGAAGAGAGAGAGGGTAAGGTTTATTTTTAAATTTATAAAGTTCTTTTATAACTAATTTCCTTATTTTCTGTTTTTTTTCTTAGTTTATCTTCCTCAGGGTGTTTGGAAGGATGGTATTGATGGTTCCTTGCGCAAAGGCAGCCGTTGGATTCATAACTATAAAGTGGCCAAAGAGAAAATCGCATATTTTATAAAAATGCCCGATAATACTAGATTTTAGATATTGTGATACACAAATTTATTTAATATTAATTTTAAGAATGTATTAGTATTAGTATTGTTTTTAACAAGATTTATTATTAAAACTGTATTTATAAAATATGTAAGCTGTTTAATAAGTAGTTAAATATTATTTGTAAAATAAGCCAAACTATAGTTGAATAAATTAAATTTAGTTTTAAATTGCTTTTCATTTACTATATTCATATTCAAGAGTTTATTAATTCACTAAACTCTTACTTCTGAATTAAAATGTGACAGCAATTCATTTTATAAAATCATTGGCAAAAAACTAATTCTTTAAAATCGGTTTGTATTAGCGAAAGTTTATCGATTACATACTACATATTTATCCTAAAAGTTGGAAATTTTCTCAAATAATAATGATTGCAAAACCGGGTAAAGATTTAACCCTACCATCTTCTTATAGACCTACTAGCCTACTCCCTTGTTTGCCGAAGCTTTTCGAGAAATCATTCCAAGAAAAGATCATACCTTGTTTGAATCATGGAAACATTATCCCAGTTCACCAATTTGGTTTCAGTGAATATCATGTCACCATTGAACAGATCAATCGTTTAACTGGAGAGATTAGAATTTTGAAATACGGAAATATTGTTCTGCTGTTTTTTTTTAGAGGTATGCTCAGACAAGTTATGGCATAAAGGTATAGTACATAAAATCAAGTGTTACTAGAGTCTTATCTTTCGAATAGGCTTTTCAGAGTTACATAAGTACAATGATAATATGACGAGAGAATACAAGATTAGAGCAAATTTTTTTTTTTAATTTTTTAAAAAATTTTTTTTTTTTTAAGTTTTTTCGAATTTTTTAAAATTTTTTTTTTTAATTTATTAGTGAAAAAAATTTATGACAAAAGAAGGTTTTTTGTGAAAAAAAATTCGGGTTAAAAAATATTTTCCCAATTTTGACCCATTGTAGGTCCAACTTTGTATAGCCTTATATACATCGTTGCAATGGATTTTGAAATATCTATCATTAGATATCCATATTGTCTATATTTATGATTTAGTAATCGAGATATAGATAAAAAAAATAGGCCAAAAATAGAGGTTGTCTCAGATTTTTGCTTATATTTCCGTTATTTATGGACGGATTTTGCTGATTTTAAATAGGAAACTTCTCGAAAGCATGTCTGAAAGAATTATTGAGGATTTGGATCCCGAAGATATCTGGGGTCTTCAGAAAATTGATTTCAACAGACGGACAGACAGACAGATAGACGGACATGGCTAAATCGACTCCGCTATCTATAAGGATTCAGAATATATATACTTCATAGGGTCGGAAAATTATATTGTGGAAATTACAAACGGAATGACAAATTTATATATACCCTTCTCACGAAGGTGAAGGGTATAAAAATTACAGCAAAAGAACATTGGGTGATTACTTTTGACCCACCTTGTACGTATCATAACATATAAAATGATATAATCTTTAAATACAAAGCAGTATTTTCAAAAAGTTTTCTAATTGTCGGATTTTATCTACAGATCAATACAAATTTTGATGACTTCGAATAGAATTTACAATTGATTATTCTCAGATGTGTTTATGCTAAAGGTTTGGTTAAAAAATATACCACTACTAATTTTATATAAGATTTGAAACGATGTGTTATGAGATGCAGTGGAAAAAAATGTTCAACCAATTGGTATGAAGACAAATTCATAAGAATTTTGGTTTCAAGGAACCTTCTTAATGTTATAACAATTAATTCGAACAGTTATTAGCCGATTTATTTAATATATAGTTTATTTTTCGTGAAAATTTCAAGAAAACCAATATTTGGGGATTTTTGGGGATATTTTTAATTTTGGTTGGGGACAGCGATTAAAAGTACCTGGCATCCCTGCTCATAGCATCTAGTCAACTACAAAATTATATCGTACGTGTGGAGACATGGAAAAAACTCGCAAATAAAGGTGAATGAACTGAAAAGTTAACATGCTACGTTCGATCTAAGGAGATGAAATTGCCCAACTGTCACACTCAACCATGTTAATATACCGCAGTCTGATTATGTCACCTACCTTGGTATTCATCTAGGTAGACGGTTTACTTGGCGCAGTCACATAGAAACCAAGAGACTTCACATGAAGCTAAAAGCCTCTAGCTTTCATTGGTTATAGAGATGTTAAACGGTGAATCCCGGGATTTCCTAACTCCAGAATTTTAAATCCCGGGATTTTCTAAATCCCGTTTTTCATAAATAAATAGGGGAAATTGTCATTTTTGTGTGCCTTTTTCATGCATTTAACATTCTACATGCTCGAATATCGCAAAATGATGTTCTCAAAGTTGTTAAGCTCAACGCCTCCAACAACATCTATATAAATATATAAATGTCTTTGTAAGTTTGTTTGTTTGTTTATTTGTTTGTTTTTTTGAGCATCACGCCTAAACGGATGAACCGATTTTATTGAAATTTGGAACGTAGATAGATCCTTACTTGAAAGCGTCAATAGGCTATAACTTTTTTCAATACTTGGACCAGAAAGGGATAAACAGGGGGAAAACGATTTTTTTTTATAAAATCCTTACATATTTCTTTTACTACGACAGGGGTAGCGAAGCGCACCGGGTCAAGCTAGTAGTTAATAAAGGAATGTGGTATTTTTGGTTTTCCTTGAGTGGGGCCCTGGAAAATCATTCTATTTTCATAAGTTATCTAACAAAACTCGATTAAAATCCTCTTCAAACGAAACTGATTTTATCTCAGATGAGAGAAGCTCAAACCAAATGAAAATATTTCGATTGCTTAAAGGCTAAAATATATTATTAATAAATGTAAAAGTCCCCAAATAACAATAATGAAACCAAATTATAATGTAGATTTGCAACTTGCTGAAGAAATATATTAGCCGAGATCTCAATCTTGTGCAAATGGTGTTGCATCATTATATATGCATTGCATTTTTACTTTACACTAACAAAATATACAGAAATACACCATTGCATAAATTTACAATACAAATGCACAACATTGTGAATACCGCTATTATTTTATTTCTGAAGGAACAAGAGGAAAATACTTGCTGATTTGTTACCAGTATTTGGAAACGGTTTTGCTAATGTGAAAGATGTTTTTCGGCAGCAGCATATGTCGGAAACAAATTTCGTTTATTAAAAAAAATGGTATAACTACAAAACGTGGTAAAGATTGTAAATAATTTGAATTTTTTTTATCCAAAAAAACGCAAATAAAATCGGGATTTAGATTTTAAAACCAATTTGGAACTATGGAATTAAATATTGGGGCATGGCTAGCAACACCAGTATTGATCTTATACATAGGGCCCAATCTAACATTCTTAGAATCATGGGGGGAGCACCATAGTATGTAAGAAATGAAAACATCCACTGGGACTTGGAAGTACCATTGGTAAAGGAAAAGTTCAAGAAAGTCCGAGAAAAATATATTATAAAACTGCAAAATTATCCCAACCTGCTTGCAAGACTACTTGTGCAGAGGCAAACCCGATCAAGACTCCGTTGAGCAGATCTACCACCCCACTAAGATGAGTGTAACTTGTCCATGAAGGCTCTCTTGTTAGATAGTAACTAGTTTTAATTTTTGTAATACCCTTCACCTTCGTGAGAAGGGTATACATAAGATTGTCATTCCGTTTGTAATTTCCACAATATAATTTTCCGACCTTATAAAGTATATATTCTGGATCCTTATAGATAGCGGAGTCGATTAAGCCATGTCCGTCTTTCTGTCTGTCCGTCTGCTTGTTGAAATCAATTTTCTGAAGACCCCAAATAACTTACAAACTTGATTCATACATCAATATATCGAGAATTCTTCCGGCTCAGTTGCTATTTAAAATCGAGAAAATCGATCCACAAATGGCTGAGATATAAGGAAAAAACCTCGATTGTTGGCCTATTTTTGATCTATATCTGGATTATTAAGTCATTACAATAGACAATATGGATATCTAATGATAGATATTTCAAATTACATTGCAACGATATATATAAGGCTATAGTAATTTGGACCTACAATGGGTCAAATTTTTTTTTTTTACCAAAACATTTTTTGTATATAAATTTTTTTTACTAGTAAATTAAAAAAAAAATATTTTTTAAAAATAAAAAAAACTATATCAAAAAAAAAAAAAAAAATTTAAAAACTATTTTGAAAAAAAAAATATTTTTTAAATATTGAAAAACAATTTTGAAAAAAATTAATTTTTAATATTTATATTTTTATTTTAAAGTACAATTTGGTGAAGGGTATATAAGATTCGGCACGGCCGAATATAGCTCTTTTACTTGTTATAAGAATTATATACTTATTGTTAGGTCTATAAAAGGCACATTCAGCGTAAACAAAAATATGTGTTACCATTTGTTTTGCGATCGGCCCATTGTGCAATGTGTATGAAAAAAATTTCAATTAAAGAAAAATTTAATAATTCAATAAAGTTAACTTAATAAAGTTAAAATTTTTCTTCAATTGCCGCTTCTTCTCACACTTTCTGGTTGACTTGAATTAAACTGATTCAATAAAGAATTAACTCTATAATGAATGAATTCAATACTTTTAACGTACTTAAATGAATTCATCTTATAAATTAATTTATAATAAATGCACAAAGATGAAGAGATTTAATTTCATTATAAAAATTAAAACATTACAAATTTTAATAACTTTAAAACTTGAGAATTAATATTTAAAAAAAAAATGTTTATGATCAATTTTCAGAATAAAATATGCCGCACAAAACTTCATGATGTAGTGATTTTTTGTGAATAAAAATTTAAAATTCGAAATATGTAGTATAAAATTCGAACGTGTAAATATATTGTATTGTAATAAAATTTGGAACATATATAGATCGAATGGTCTTTTAATCAATAGGTTTATAACGTATGCCATTGTCTATAGTTAAATACCAAAATTCCTAAAACGGAGAAAATATGTTCCAAAAATTTTGATTTAAACATACAGCTGCGGTCAAAAAAATAGCACCACTACTGTCATATTGTTATATAATAAAATTACGTAAAAACTGTTAAATTGATTTTAGTTGCTTTTGTATCAAATTATACTTAATTCAATAAACTTTCAAATATAAAAATAATTTTCAAAATTAGATGCAAATTTTAAAGAAAAAGTACATAATATATAAATACCTGTGAAATTCATCAGTCAAAAAAATAGCACCAAGATTGAATCGATTAAAATAAACAAAAATTAATCAGGACAGAATTGAATTTAGTAAGAATTATTATGGTTTGTAACGTTCTTAACACGTTATTATTAAAAGTAAAATATTGCTGTCTTTTGTTTTCGTATTTTTTTGCAAAAAAGAGACCGACCACCGCCTACCCATAAAGATTCTAAAATTTTGCAATTTTTGTATCGAACTTTTTGCATTTTTGCATTCCCCAAAATACATTATTAAATGTTTTTGGTTTCATTTTACCCTTTTTGTGACTCTAGGCCATCTATTTTTAATAAAATACCGTTTGGGAATATCGCATTCTGTGCCACGGCATTGACTTTATAGCTTGAAACCCAAATTTATATCAATTTATCATTCCAGATATCATTCCTAAGGTCATAATTCCTTTGATTTATATATGAGTATGATTTGATCAAGCATTTAATCATATAAAATTGAATTATTTATTCCACATATTCAATATATTCTTCGAATGTTATAGTAGGAAAACCACGATCAAACTATAATTTTAAAATCTGTGTGTTTTATTCATCTTATCTTACATTTTGGTTGAAATTGGATTCAGAGGACATTCTATAGAAGTCTGATATCAAACAATATAATTTGTTTTATTATTTGACCAAAAAGTTTTTTGGTACTTGAATGCTGAAGAATGGTAATGCGACTTCGGAAATTTTACCTTCAATAGAGGATGTTATATTGTTATTGGTGAAACTATTCTAGGATTTAAATAATTTAAATTTTATTCTCGTAATGGTCAGCGAATAACTGCAACACTAGTCGTCACTTTTGACCTCTGTAGAGGATATAAAGGCCTGATTTTCGAAACGGTGTGCCAAGAGTTTTAATATTAAAAGCGATAAGCAGTTTCGCAACCTAAAATATATATTTTTATCTGAACGCAATGTTTTTTAATAACATTTCTAAATATCTATAAATATTTTTAATCCGAATTCAGCTAATTTCTATGTTCAGAAATCATAAATTTTTCACCTAGAGCTCACATACACCACTTTTCTGTTACTAAGTAAAAAAAATAGAAAATATTTTTTTTAATTTTACTCAATTCGATAGAAATAGATTCAAATTTTAATATTATGACGATTTTTTAAAACGAAAACATAAATATTCTATATTTTTCTGCAATTTCTTACGATGGTGCTATTATTTTGACTGCAGAAAATCTGGGTATTTTTCAAAAATACCATATACTTGGTTGAAAGGTAAATATTTCTCAAGGAAAACTTTACTCATAAAAGAAATAGAGAATTATTAACGATTTTATAATTTATCTAATTAAAATGACTATGAAAATACAAATATTTTCCATGTTAATTGCTTTATGGTTCTATGGTGCTATTATTTTGACCTGCACTGTAAAAGAGCCCACTCTACTATTATTCACCTTGTGATATCTCATTATCTAATTTTTAGAAATTGTGTTCTCTTAAATGAGTTAATTTGTATATTACATGCATTTAAGTTATGTTTCCTTCATAAACATTTACGATATGAAGACCTTTTTCGGAAGCATTAATCAAATATTCTCTACTAGCATATAACCCGCTACTTTCTTAGCGTATATTGTGATATTAAAATAAAAGTATATCAATGTAAAATTAAAAAATGTGTTATTTATGGAGCATGAAACATCATAACTTACCAAATAATTTGATTAGCAAATAATGTTTGTATATAATTTTCAAAATATATAATTTTCCTATTCCATCTGATTCGTATTATTATAAAAAAATTCAAAAAGTACACTAAAATAAAGAGAAAGTAAAATAAACTCCCATTCCCATGTAATCTTTATTTCATGTTCTTATGTTAATTGGTGAAGAGAATACAAAAATTACCATTCATATAAAGAAAAGGTAGCAAAAGTTTCCCCCTTGAATTCTCAATCACTCACTTGAATTCTCAATTTAAAAAGTACCAGTAGAATAAATAAAAGGTACCATAAAGTAACTAGAATTCTCACTCACTTATGACCATATATGCTTAATTTCATGTTTCTAGGTTCATTATTATAGAAAATTCAAAAAATACCATTCGAAAAATTACCATAAAGTCCCCGCTTTGAAGTCTCACTTACTTAGAACCGTATATGCCTAATTTTATGTTTCTAGGTCCATTATTATAGAAAATTTAAAAAAGTACCATTAGAAGGAAAAAAGTACCACTAAATAGGGTGTATTTATTCGTATTCTAATGCATTCAGGATCATATGTGTCTAATTTCATGATTCCAGGTTCGTTATTATAAATTTATTCAAAAAGTACCATAAAATCTGCCCCTTGGATTCTTATTAACTCAAACCCATATATGCTTAATTTCATATTTCTAGGTCCATTATTAAAGAAAATTAAAAAGTACCATTAAAGTACCTATAGTTCAGTTCTCACATGTTGGTACCTAAATATTATTCTCTATTCCTAAATCTAACTTCACTCAGTTACATATCAGCTAACTTTAATGTCGATAAGTTAAGTAATTTTAAATATTAAAAAAGTACCATTAGGAGAAAAGTACCAATTTCGCGTTTCCTTCTTAAAGTTTGCAATTTAAAAATACTCCATTTTGACAAAAATGTTTGTGCTACAGACATGTCTCAAACGATTAAAATCTGTGTTAATGTGCTCAAGAAAAAAATATATTTAAAAAAAGTATCAAACTGTTTAACCGAATTTGGCCCAATATACATCTTCTCACTGGAGTTCCAAATAGCACTCTGTTAGTTAATTTTTGTTTGAATCCAGGAAGCAATGTTAAAAAAATTATCAAAATTGGAATACAATTTTAAATAAAATGTATTTTCCCGTTTTTACCCCCTTATTGGTACCTTTTTTTATCCCCATTGCGGTGGTAAAATTTTATTTAAATAAATTTGTGTATCGTGGTGGGGGCTTAAAATAAAATATTCATGTGTCTTTATCAATTTATAGAAAAACATATTTTATGAAAAAAGTACCAAAAATAAACACAACTTTTATCCCTTAAGGGTTCGAATTTCCATAAAGTACCAAATTTATATTTGTTATTTTTTCTTAAGTAAAGAATACGATTTAAAATTTGTTTCTATGTTTATTGGTTTAAAAGATACATAGGGTGCGAAAAAAGTACCAAAATAAAGAATATCAAAATAAAGTATCAAACACCAGCCAGCTTATTTTTTAAATGGAGTAACATGCAATTGCAAGTTTTTTTGTATCTTTATTAGTTTTGAAGATATAAAAGAAAAGATATAGAAAACATTTGTTTGAAAATCAGACTTATCCTAAAATTCGTTGTTTAATTGATTGAGACGCAAAGAATTTAGCATTCGGGTTAATAAATCATTAAATATCATTAGTTAAGCCAGGAAACCAATTTTTCAAAACATCGTTTTTGTAAATTTATAAATTTTCATAATAAAAACCTATATATGTTATGTATTTATTATTAACAAATATTAATAGCTTACCTTTTAAATAACTCCTGCATTTAAACATTTTATTTCCTTTAAATAACACTTTTCTAAATTTTAATTAACCTAATTTAACATTTTTTTCTTATTTATTTTAAACTCAAATAACTTTGTAAAACTTTGGCTACATTTATAAACCTTTTAAATATAAACGCTTTTATTTGACAACCAGTGCCATCTTCATTTTATTTAATGCTTATTCATTAAGCTTTTCTTTAAATTACAGCTTTACTAAACAAATTAAAGCTTTTCTAATAGCCTTTTAAAGCCATCTTAATATTATTTCACACATTTATCTTGCTTTTCTACTTGCACTAACAACAATAAACTTTATTATACAAAAGCTCTTACACTCATTTTATTTCCTCCACTACACGAAAATGCCACGAACAAAACAACGAACGACCCCAACAAAAGAAAATCAACGATCGGCGTAAAAATATAAATTTGCTTAACTTTAAACACTTTTTTCTCTACTTTAACACTTAGTTTTTGAATAGTTTTTTATAGTAAAATATTAAGCAAACATTTCTTTATAATTTAATGCAAAAATATTTATTAACTTATGGTTTTTAACTATATTATTTAACGATTTTCTGGGACAACTAACACTATACAACCGAACCGTATTGAATTTGTGCGTAAACTGAAAAAATCTTACAATAAGAGCACATCTCTTTAGGTGCTGCAATAAGCAAGAGAGTATGTGTGTGTGTTTTGTGTGCAATTGGCTTAAGGAAAGTTAGATTAAAAGGAACACTGGATCAGGGATGGAAAATTTATTTACATTTGTAAATTGTTCTTTAATTAACCAGTTTATTGTTTATAAGTTTATTATTTAATGATAGATAAAAAATAACACATGTAAATTTGGAAAAAAGAGTTAACATTTTTCAAAACCATGACATACTTATTCGATTTTACTATTTTATACTAACTTTTGTGTACAAACGATTTTTAACAAATTTTTGTATGGTAAAATCTGAGAAAGAATTTCCCCCCATATTCAAAAACGATTCTTGTGTTAAGTACTTTTTCCATACAAAATGCTAGTTGAAAGAGGGGTTATTTTTTATCCACTTTTTATACCCTTCACCTTCGTGAGAAGGGGATATATAAGTTTGTCATTCCGTTTGTAATTTCCACAATATAATTTTCCGACCCTATAAAGTATATATATATTCTGGATCCTTATAAATAGCGGAGTCGATTAAGGCATGTCCCTCTGTCTGTCTGTCTGTTGAAATCAATTTTCTGAAGACTCCAGATATCTTCGGGACCCAAATCTTCAATAATTCTGTCAGACATGCTTTCGAGAAGTTTCCTATTTAAAATCAGGAATCCATAAATAACGGAGATATGAGCAAAAATCCGAGACAACCTCTGAAAATTTCATCAAAAAAAGACAATTTATTGCATGCTTTGACAAAAAAAAACTACAAAACGTATGTTTTTATGTGTTTTGGTTTCATTGCTTTGCGTATGGGTCAAAATCGGGAAAAATATTTTTTAACCGCAATGTTTCTTCACAAAAAATTTTTTTTCCTAATAAATTAATAAAAAATTTTAAATTAAAGAAAAAAATTTAGAAAAAACTTTAAAAAAATAAAAAACTATTTCGAAAAATAAAATTTTTTTGAAAAAATATTTTTTAAAAAAATTTAAAAAAAGAGTAAACAAATTTTATTTTAAAGTATTATTTGGTGAATATAGCTCTCTTACTTGTTATTAATAAAATCTAAACATAGTCTAGAAAAATATATGTAACTTGGATACTTCGTACATAGATAAATACACATAGATCGGAAACTCTCCTGTCAAAGACCTAACTCAGTTGTCAAAAACCTAAGTGTTGAGAATGTATTTTTAAAAAAATAATATGTGAAAATGAAAACAAAACTCGTATGTGTGATTATTTTAGTTATTTTTTTTTGTCTAGTTTCCGCTCTATATGTATTTCTCTATGATTTCATAATTTTATGATGATCGGTTCATAAAAGTTCATAAAAGAAAAGTTCCTATATAAGGCCCGATTTCAAAAATAATTTTAACGAGCATAAATCTCTTAAAAAACAGAAATAAGTTTCATATAGACATAATAATAATTTCATGGCAATCGGTCCATAATTGGTCATAGCTCACATATATATTATTGAAATTAAAAAAAAAATATTTCTCAGTGTAGTGTATTATATGGTCATGCTTGACCGACCATACTTTCTCATTTGTTTTCTTTTTCTTATTTCTTAACCAAAAAATATATCAAATGGAAATTTAAAAAACGTAACATCACGTCAGATACCAAGGCTAACAAATAAAAAACGAGCAAAGATTTTTAAATTCTATAATTTGGAAAATAAATTTATATTATTCCAAATCCTACTACAAAAGGTTTTATACAAAAAGTCTTGCCTAATTCGCAGAGATCCGCAATTTTGTAATGCAAGTCACACCGTACTTCTGTTTTTGGTAACGTCACGCAATCGCATATTTTTGCTAATATCTTCAACTCCTTAGGGTCAATTGTTGCAATATTTTTTCTGAATAAAGTCGTACTTAATTACTTCGTAAATATAAAAAAAACTTTTTACATATATGACTTTTTCATTATTTCTTTTAACATTTTGTCGTACAAATGTCTCGCCACGCCATAATGGAAATGCCCATATATATTGCATAAATATTTATTTTGATTTTGGAATGAAAATATGGATAATTAAAAATCGTGAAGTTTTGTTTTAGATGTTTACTAAGAAAAAAATGATCTTTTTTAGCTTGGCAAACATTTTGTTTATAATGGATCTTTCATTAAGCGCTTCCTATATAAAAATTTTAATAAACATTTTAAACAGTATTTTAACAATAAATAATTTAATTGCGGATATTTTATATAAATAATAACATTTTTTAACCTTAATTAATATGTTAAAAATATCAAAAATGCAATAATGGCACTAAATTTTCCATCCCCGACTAAAATTTAACTACATGTACTTTCATAAATTACCTAATTGATTTACCTAACACTATTTAATTTAACTCAATTAACTGTATTCTCTTTAACTCTTCTCAATTGCACACAGAACTTTTACATGTCAAAAACAACAACACAAGAAACAGTTATGAATTGTCTTCTTCTTGTTCTTTCACTTTTTTTAGTTTGTGTGTATTTCTTCAATGGTTCGGTTGCATTAACAGAAGTGTCCTAGAAAATTATTAATTAATATTATTAAAACAAAACAAAGTGAATATATTTTTGCATAAATATTTAATTTAACGTGTGTGTAATGTGTTTATATAAAAATATTTGTCAAAAGTTAAAAGGAACATGGTGAAAAATGTGTGTAAAGATGAGAAGAAAAAATCATCATGCTAGAAGAAATAGCCTGTTGGTTGTTGTTTTTGCTTTTTGATGCATTTGTTTGCTTGTTCCTTTTATGTCGTGTGATTTACATTCGTGTGTGTGTGTGTATAAAAGGCAATGTGGGTTTTTTTAAAGCTTTTAAAGTTGAAAGCGAAAAATATTAAATAAATATAATGAAGATGGCGCAAGTTGTCTTATAAAAAGCTATTCTTTAGCAAATATGTTTTTTAATTGCAATAATAAAGCCACGAGTTTCTAATGAAAATACAAGATAAAAGAGAAATAAAAAGTACAAATAAACCTTACAATTTATAGAAATTAATAGGTTTACTACCTATTTAATTATTTTTATTTAATTATTGTGCTAAAAATCAAACGGAAAAGGAAATATAATAGATGTACTAGGTAAGTAAACTTTTTTTTTATTTAAATTCAAATCAAAAGCTTTAGTTGCAAAAATTAAATTAAAGGTGGCACTAGTAAATAATAATAAAAAAAAGCTTTAATGTTTGTTAGAATGCATAGAAAAGCGAAAAATTTATTCAATACCCTCAATCTTAGATTTTCATGAAAATGAGTTTTCAATTTCAACATATTCAGCAAACAAGACAACATTTGTGGTATATATTTTAGAGGAAACATGTTTTCTTGTTTGCAATCTGAACAACAAATAAATTTTCGAATGCAAAACCCTGTATCTTTTTGAATAATTACATTACAATTTCATTATTTTGTCTAATTTCCAATTAAAAAGTAAGTTTTTCGAGCCAAAAGAACTGCTAATCTTTTGAGGCCACGAATCAAGCCAATATCGGATAATCTGTTAAAAAGTGAAGCATATCCCAGAGATAGCTTTCTGCATCTATCAAAACAAATAGTAGCGGGTGAGGCAAAACTTACCAACCACTTCATTCTAAATACTTTTTAACAGGTATAGCGACATGTCTTTCATATACCAAAATTCCTAAAACGGAGAAAATATGTTCCAAAAATTTTGTTTTAAACATAAAAGAGTCCACTCTACTGTTATTCACCTTGTGATATTTAATTATCTAATTTTTAGAAATTGTGTTCTCTTAAATGAGTTAATTTGTATATTACATGCATTTAAGTTATGTTTCCTTCAGAAACATTTACAATATGAAGGCCATTTTCGGACACATGAAACAAATATTCTCTACTAGCATATTACCCGCTACTTTTTTAGCGTATTTTGTGATATTAAAATAAAAGTATGTATATCAATGTACAATTAAAAAATGTGTTATTTATGGAGCATGAAACATCATAACTTACCAAATAATTTGATTAGCAAATAATGTTTGTACATAATTTTCAAAATATATAATTTTCCTATTCCATCTGATTCCTATTTAATTTAATGTTCTGGGTCTATTATTAAAAAAAATTCAAAAAGTACCACTAAAATATATAGAAAGTAAAATAAACTCCCACTCCCATATAAACTTTATTTCATGTTCTTATGTTAATTGGTGAAGAGAATACAAAAATTACCATTCATATAAAGAAAAGGTAGCAAAAGTTTCCCCCTTGAATTCTCAATCACTCACTTGAATTCTCAATTTAAAAAGTACCAGTAGAATAAATAAAAGGTACCATAAAGTAACTAGAATTCTCACTCACTTATGACCATATATGCTTAATTTCATGTTTCTAGGTTCATTATTTTAGAAAATTTAAAAAAGTACCATTAGAAGGAAAAAAGTACCACTAAATAGGGTGTATTTATTCGTATTCTAACGCATTCAGGAATTAGACAAAAAATACCATTCGAATAAAGAAAAAGTACCCGCTTTGAAGTCTCACTTACTTAGAACCATATATGCCTAATTTTATGTTTATAGGTTCATTATTATAGAAAATTTAAAAAAGTACCATTAGAAGGAAAAAAGTACCACTAAATAGGGTGTATTTATTCGTATTCTAACGCATTCAGGAATTAGACACATATCAAATTTCATGATTCCAGGTTCGTTATTATACATTTATTCAAAAAGTACCATAAAATCTCCCCCTTGGATTCTTATTAACTCAGACCCATAAATGCTTAATTTCATATTTCTAGATCCATTATTAAAGAAAATTAGAAAAGTACCATTACCAACGAAAAAGTACCTATAGTTCAGTTTTTACATGTTGGTACCTAAATATTATTCCCTATTCCTAAATCTAACTTCACTCAGTTACATATCGATATTTAATGTCGATAAGTTAAGTAATTTAATATATTAAAAAAGTACCATTAGGAGAAAAGTACCAATTTTACTTTTCCTTCTTAAAGTTTGAAATGTAAAAATACTCCATTTTGACAAAAATGTTGGTGCTACAGACATGTCTCAAACGATTACAATCTGTGTTAAGGTGTTCAAGAAAAAAATTATCAAAATTGGCATAAAATTTTAAATAAAATGTATTTTCCCGTTTTTACCCCCTTTTTGGGTACTTTTTTATCCCCATTGCGGTGGTAAAATTTTATTCAAATAAATTTCTGTATCGTGATGGGAGCTCATAAAATATTCATATGTCTTTATCAATTTATAGAAAAACTTATTTTATGAAAAAAATACCAAAAATAAACACAATTTTTATCCCTTAAGGGTTCAAATTTCCATAAAGTACCAAACTTATATTTGTTATTTTTTATATTTAAAATTTGTTTCTATGTTTATTGGTTTAAAAGATACATAGGGTGAAATATCAGACACCTGCCAGCTTATTTTTTAAATGGAGTAACCTGCAATTGTAAGTTTTTTTGTATCTTTATTAGTTTTGAAGATATAAGGTTACCAAATTTACTAGTTTTTACCCCCTGGTCGTTTGGGCTGTGCGATGATGAATCAGTCAGTCAGTCAGTAAAGTTACTCTTTTATATACAGTGCCGGTCAAAATAATAGCACCACAGAACCTTAAAGCTATTAACATGGAAAATATTTGTATTTCCATAGTAATTTTAATTAAATATAATATTAAATCGTTAATTAATCTCTATTTCTTCTATGAGTAAAGTTTTCTTTAAGAAATATTCAGCTTTTAATCAATTATATGGTATTTTTGAAAAATACCCAGATTTTGTGCCGTCGAAATAATAGCACCATCGTAAGAAATAGTCGAAAAAATATAGAATATTTATGTTTTCGTTTTAAAAAATCTCCATAAAATTATAATTTGAGTCTATTTATATCGAAATGAGTTAAATTAAAAAATAAATATTTTATAATTTTTTTCTAAGCTCTAGTTTAAAAAAATTATGATTTCTGAACATACAAATTAGCTGAATTAGGAATAAAAATGTTAATAGATATTTAGAAATGGTGTTCAAAAACATTGCGTTCAAATATAAATATAAATTTTAGATTGGCCCTCCGTTTCCAAAACCAGGCCTTTATGTTCTCTATGGTGATCAACTAGTGTTCTCTGACCATTACTAAAACAAAATTTAAATTATTTAAACCCTAGAAAAGTTTCACCAATAACAATATAACACCCTCTATTAAAGGTAAACTTTCCAAAGTCGCATTACCATTCTTCATATATAAATCAAAGAAATTATGACCTTAGGAATAATCTCTGGAATGATAAATTGATATAAATTTGAGATTCAAGCTAAAATGTCAATTTCGTAGCACAGGATGCGATATCTCAAAACAGAATTTTATTAAAAATAGATGGCCAAGAGTCACAAAAAAGGTAAAAGGAAACCAAAAACATTTATTTTGGGGAATAAAAAAATATATTTGGCATACAAGTTCCATAAAAAAATGGCAAAATTTTAGAATCTTTATGGGTAGGCGGTGGTCGGACACTTTTTTGCCAAAAAATACGAAAAGAAATACAGCAATATTTTACTTTTAATAATAACGTGTTAAGAACGTTACAAACCATAATAATTGTTACTAACTTCAATTTTGTCCTAGTTAATTTTTGTTTATTTTAATCGATTCAATCTTGGTGCTATTTTTTTCTGATGAATTTCTTAGGTATTTATATATAAAGTAGTTTTTCATTAAAATTTGCATCTAATTTTCAAAATTATTTTTAATGTTTGAAAGTTTATTGAATTAAGTATAAATTTATACAAAAACAACAAAAATCAATTTAACGTAATATTATTATATAACAATATGAATGTCGTGGTGCTATTATTTTGACCGCAGCTGTATATATTTGTTACTGTTCCGAACTGTATGAAATAAAAAAGGACATAAAACTGATATTAAAATTTTTAAATTTCCGTAAAAAAAAAAAATAAATTCGGATATCTATTCTGAAGCGACCTTAGGAATCAAATTATTGTATAAAACTCTCTAATAAAAAGAGCGAGATTTCATAAATATAACCAAAAAAGTCCATAATAAATTGTTCATTCTACAGAAATGATATAGTAAACATTTGTTTGAAAAGCAGACTTCGAATAAAATTAGTTGTTTAATTGATTAAGGCACAAAGAATTTAGCATTCGGGTTAATAACTCATTAAATATCATTCGTTAAGCCAGGATTTATAAATTTTCATATACTACGTTTATACGCACGGCTTATTTGCAAATAAAAATATTGCAATTAGAAAAATTTGCCGCATAAACACTGAATTAACTTTTTATTTGCAAATAGCTAACTCACGAAAACAATTCCTGATTAACGACACTATTTGCAAATAAGATTTTAAGCATTGCCATATGTTTTAACGTTTTTAGTTTATTAAGATGTTTTTTAAATATTTCATTGTGTTTTTGCTTTAGTTGGATTGCAAGACAAACCAGAATTTTAGATTCTTTAATTTTTGCATTTAAAAATATAAAAAATTTATCATATCTTTTCCAATAACATTGCTACCAAATTATTTAAGTTTACCATCCGGCATCACATAAAACAAGAATATTCCGTAACCAAAGGGACTTATAAACAGTGAGTTAATTAATGGCAAATAATTTTTATTTGCGAATAGGCTACGTATAAACGTAGTAATAATAAAAACCTATATATGTTATGTATTTATTATAAACAAATATTAATAGCTTACCTTTTAAATAAATACTGCACTTAAACATTTTATTTCCTTTAAATGACACTTTTCTAAATTTTAATTAATTTGATTTAACATTTTAATAAATCTTAAATTTTTTTCTTATTTATTTTAAATTCAAATAACTTAGCAAAACTTTTGCTACATTTATAAAACTTTTATATATAAACGCTTTTATTTGACAACCAGTGCCATCTTCATTTTATTTAATGCTTATTTATTAAGCTTTTCTTTAAATTACAGCTTTACTAAACAAATTAAAGCTTTTCTAATAGCCTTTAAAGCCATCATAATATTATTTCACACTTTTCTCTTGCTTTTCTACTTGCACTAACAACAATAAACTTTATTATGCAAAAGCTCTTACACACATTTTATTTCCTCCACTACACGAAAATGCCTCGAACAAAACAACGAACGACCCCAACAAAAGAAAATCAACGACCGGCGTAAAAATATAAATTTGCTTAACTTTAAACACTTTTTTCTCTACTTTAACACTTAGTTTTTGAATAGTTTTTTATAGTAAAATATTAAGCAAACATTTCTTTATAATTTAATGCAAAAATATTTATTAACTTATGGTTTTTAACTATATTATTTAACGATTTTCTGGGACAACTAACACTATACAACCGAACCGTATTGAATTTGTGCGTAAACTGAAAAATCTTACAATAAGAGCACATCTCTTTAGGTGCTGGTATAAAAGCAAGAGAGGGTGTGTGTGTCTGTGCTTTGTGTGCAATTGGCTTAAGGAAAGTTAGATTAAAAGGAACACTGGATCAGGGATGGAAAATTTATTTACATTTTATAAATTGTTCTTTTATTAACCAGTTTATTGTTTATAAGTTTATTATTTAATGATAGATTAAAAAATAAAAAATATAACACATGTAAATTTGGAAAAACAGTTTTTTTCCAAACCATGACTTATATAAGTTTGTCATTCCGTTTGTAATTTCCACAATATAATTTTCCAACCCTATAAAGTATATATATTCTAGATCCTTATAAATAGCGGAGTCGATTAAGCCATGTCCGTCTGTCTGTCTGTTGAAATCAATTTTCTGAAGACTCCAGATATCTTCGGGACCCAAATCTTCAATAATTCTATCAGAGATGCTTTCGAAAAGTTTCCTATTTAAAATCAGCAATCCATAAATAACTGAGACAACCTCTGAAAATTTCATCAAAAAAAGCAACATAACATATATTTTGATGTGTTTTGGTTTCATTGCTTTGCGTATGGGTCAAAATCGGGAAAAATATTTTTTAACCCGAATTTTTTTTTCACCAAAAAATTTTTTTCACTAATAAATTAAAAAAAAAAATAAAATTAAAGAAACATTTTTTAAAAAAATTTTAGAAAAAACTTAAAAAAAATAGAAAACAATTTCGAAAAATAAAATTTTTTGAAAAAATATTGTTTAAAAAAATTTAAAAAAAGAGTAAACAAATTTTATTTTAAAGTATTATTTGGTGAAGGGAATATAAGATTCGGCACAGCCGAATATAGCTCTCTTACTTGTTATTAATAAAA
Organism: Calliphora vomitoria; assembly: GCA_942486065.2. Taxonomy (NCBI): domain Eukaryota; kingdom Metazoa; phylum Arthropoda; class Insecta; order Diptera; family Calliphoridae; genus Calliphora; species Calliphora vomitoria. The sequence continues at coordinate 49,732,591 of OW818032.2, forward strand.
TCTAAACATAGTCTAGATAAATATATGTAACTTGGATACTTCATATATATATAAATACACATAGATCGGAAACTCTCCTGTCAAAGACCTAACTCAGTTGTCAAAAATCTAAGTGTTGAGAATGTATTATTAAAAAAATAATATGAGAAAACGAAAACTAAACTCGCATGTGTGATTATTTTAGTTATTTTTTTGTCTAGTTTCCGCTCAATGTGTATGATTTCATAATTTTATGATGATCGGTTCATAATTAGTACAGCTCCCATATAAGGCCCGATTTCAAAAATAATTTTAACGAGCATAAATCTCTTAAAAAACAGAAATAAGTTTCATATAGACATAAATTACGCGACCAAATTCCATGGCAATTGGTCCATAATTGGTCATAGCTCCCTTATAACGCCAACTTCCGAAATAATTTACGAAAATAAATTATTTAAATTAAAAAATATATATATATTTCTCAGTATAGGGTATTATATGGTCATGCTTGACCGACCATACTTTCTTATTTGTTTTCTTTTTCTTATTTTTTAACCAAAAAGTATATCAAATTGAAATTTAAAAAACGTAACGTCATGTAACGTCACGTCAGATACCAAGGCTAACAAATAAAAAACGATCAAAGATTTTTAAATTCTATAATTTGGAAAATAAATTTATATTATTTCAAATCCTACTACAAAAGGTTTTATACAAAAAGTCTTGCCCAATTCGCAGAGATATGCAATTTTGTAATGCAAGTCAAACCGCACTTCTGTTTTGCTAATATCTTTATCAATTGTTGCAATATTTTTTCTGAATAAAGTGGTACTTAATTACTTTGCAAATAAAAAAAAAAACTTTTTACAAATTTGACCTTTCACGTTACGCCATAATGGAAATGACCATATAGGGTGAATGCACCAGTAGTCGGCAGTTTAACTTTTTTTCAGTTTTTAAGGTGGTACCATTATGAGTGCGAACATGGTATTGGGATGTTAATGGGTTATTGTTGTTTAGTTTTTTGTATAGTTTTAGACTCAATTAACACTTTTCAAGCAGTTTTTATTAAATTTGAGCAATTTACGTGTTCTTGAAAAAACACGATTTGTGCCCGAAGTCGGCACCCGTAATCCTAATGTCGGCAATTTGTGACCCAATTGTCGGCATTGCATTTTTTATTAAGAAAAGAATAAAATCTTAAAAGATTTCAAGCGGTCGTATATATGGACAGACAACCATTGGTACCACGGTCTTTCCATTTGCTTAAAAGACCAATAGCACTGTAATTGTTTCTTTTTCATTCCCCTTTTGTATGAAATATACATTCCGATATCCTTTTGGAGCCAAAACGTTGCCAGTTTTAGGGCTCATACTAAAACTTGTTTCATCACCATTAAATATTCGGGATGAATGAGCTAAAATAGCCAAAGCGCTCTGATCATTGAGACATTTCTTTAATCCATCAAACCGATACTACCGCTCGACCCTAACTACTACCTTCTGCTTCTCTAATTGATAGACAGGGATGACGTATCAAAAACCCTTGATACCATTTCCTTCCTGGTCGGCCGTTTAAAAAAGGTGTGGTTTGGACCGTGTTTAGCAAATCCTCACTTTTTATTGGAAATCCACATTTTCCTAGCACCTTCAGAAACACGTCCGTATTTTTTACTAGCACCTAATACCGAAATCTTCGATTCTCTTATTTCACAAAGAGCATTTTGTAAGGCTTCTTCAGGAAGTGCATGGGTCTTTTTCCTGGTGTGTCCATATTTGTAATTCTAAAATAATCCCTTCTAAATCACAAAATATAACTCGGTTTTGCGATCTCCAGACAAATAAAAGCTGCTGCCGACATCAGGATTCTTTAAAAATACCCATTTGCCTGAAGTCGGCATCACTATGCCGACTATTGAAAATCATTGAAATTTTTGTTCCTAATGTCGGCATTGATTAAAATAACCAAACAAATTATTTTTTGTAAAATCTTTTACATTGGAGGTAATATTTAAACAAACTTTTATCTGTTAAAACCGCTTTAATAACAAAATCACTTAAATTAATATGGTTATATACTTGTTTTAGTTGGCCCTGAAACTAAAAAATTTCTTAAAAAACAGGCACTACCGCACCTGTTGCAAGATGGTCACTGAATAAGGTAAAAAATAGATCAAAATACTCATCTCAACCAAATTTAAACATTACATAAAGAGAAATGAGTGTATGTTAAATTAAAGTTAAATATTACTTTTTTATAAAATTATCGTTATTCCTATTTATTAAGCTTTTAACTCAAAAATTCCGACTACTGGGTCATGCCGACTATAGGAGCACTTACCCTATATTGCATAAATATTTATTTTGATTTTGGAATGAAAATTTGGATAATTAAAAATCGTGAACTCTTGCAGTTTTGTTTTAGATGTTTACAAAGAAAAAAAAATATATTTTTTAGCTTGGCAAACATTTTGTTTATAATGGATCTTTCATTAAGTGCTTCCTATATAACAATTTTAATAAACATTTTAAACAGTATTTTAACAATAAATAATTTAATTGGGGATAGGTATTTTATATAAATAATAAAATTTATTAACCTTAATTAATATGTTAAAAATACCAAAAATGCAATAATAGCACTAAATTTTCCATCCCCGACTAAAATTTAACTACATGTACTTTCATCAATTACCTAATTGATTAACCTAACACTTATTAATTCAATTGCACATACTCCTTCACTCACACATATAAACTGGTCTCTTAAATAATTACAACTTTCTTCTGCATTATTTAATTTAACTCAATTAACCATATTCTCTTTAACTTTTCTCAATTGCACACAGAACTTTTACATGTCAAAAACAACAACACAAGAAACAGTTATGAATTCTCTTCTTCTTGTTCTTGCATTTTTCAGTTTGCGTGTATTTCTTCAACGGTTCGGTTGCATTAACAGAAGTGTCCTAGAAAATTATTAAATAATATTATTAAACCAAAACAAAGTGAATATATTTTTGCATAAATATTTAATTTAACGTGTGTATAATGTGTTTATATAAAAATATTTGTCAAAAGTTAAAAGGAACATGGTGAAAAATGTGTGTAAAGATGAGAAGAAAAAATCACCATGCTAGAAGAAATAGCCTGTTGGTTGTTGTTTTTGCTTTTTGATGCATTTGTTTGCTTGTTCCTTTTATGTCGTGTGATTTACATTCGTGGGTGTGTGTGTGTGTATAAAAGGCAATGTGGTTTTTTGAAAGCTTTTAAAGTTAAAAGCGAAAAATATTAAATAAATATAATGAAGATGGCGCAAGTTGTCTTATAAAAAGCTATTCTTTAGCAAATATGTTTTTTAATTGCAATAATAAAGCCATGATTTTTTATTGAAAATAAAGGAAAAAAGAGAAATAAAATATGCAAAATAACCTAAAAATTTATAGAAATTAATGGGTTTAATACCTATTTAATTATTTTTATTTAATAATTGTGCTAAAAATCAAACGGAAAAGGAAATAAAAATTATATAGTAGGTAAGTAAACTTTTTATTGTTTTTTTATTTAAATTCAAATCAAAAGCTTTAGTTGCAAAAATTAAATTAAAGGTGGCACTAGTAAATAATAATAAAAAATAGCTTTAAAGTTTGTTAGAAGAAAATACATATCCAGGGAATTTATTCAATACACTCAACCTTAGATTTTCATGAAAATGTGTTTTTAATTTCAACATATTCAGCAAACAAGCCAACATTTTTTTTTTTTAAATGTTTATTGAAATATAATTCATAGCATTCTTAAACCATAATAAACAATAGTTAACAATAATTTACATTATATACACAGGCTCTAAAACGGGCTCTCAAGTACAATCAATATAATATTAGTTTTTATATTTACAAAATATGAATGGTTTGATAATTTCATTTGAAATATGTAAATAATTGTTGTAATGAAAAAAAGTTATAAAAACATTACTTTTTATAATTTGATGATAATTAAAACTAAGGTCTAAGGTTAAAAGCAAATAAATTTCAATTTAATTAGATATCCACCAACATTTTTTGGTATTAAGTTTCTGTAGGTTACCATCTCTAATAGATATATTTGTATCGTATCTAAAATTATTATTAGTTGCTAAATTGCAATTTACCGCTTTTATATTAGCACGTCTAAAATTGTGATAAAAAATAGGCGTGCCATTTTCATTTTGAATAATATTTAATTTATCTAAATACAAAAAGGCCTATGGTATATAGGTACAAATGGTATATAGGTATTTCAAAGAAAAACAGTTTTTATACCCTTCAAAAATTATATAAGTTTGTCATTCCGTTTGTAATTTCCACAATATAATTTTCTGACCCTATAAAATCGATTTAGCCATGTCTGTCTGTTGAAATCGATTTTCTGAAGACCCCAGATATCTTCGGGATCCAAATCTTCAATAATTCTGTCAGACATGCTTTCAAGAAGTTTCCTATTTGAAATCAGCAAAATCCGTCCAAATTGGCCTATTTTTGATCTATATCTCGATTACTAAGTCATAAATATAGACAATATAGACGATATCTAATGATAGATATTTCAAAGTTTATTGCAACGATGTATATAAGGCAAAATCGGGAAAAATATTTTTTAACCCGAATTTTTTTTTTCACAAAAAACATTTTTTTGTGATAAATTTTTTTCACTAATAAATTAAAAAATGAATTTTTAAATTAAATTTTTTTTTTTTTAAATTGGAATAAACTTTTAAAAAACAATTTCGAAAAAAAAATTTAAATTTTATTTTAAAGTATAATTTGGTGAAGGGTATATAAGATTCGGCATAGCCGAATATAGCTCTCTTACATGTTTTGTTTGCAATTTTATTGACATTTTTGTAATTCCTCCATCTGAACAATAAATAAAGCTCCGAATGCAAAGCCTTTTATCTTTTTGAATAATTACATTATTTTGTCTAATTTCCACTTAAAAAGTAAGCTTTCCGAGCCAAAAGAACTGCTAATCTTTTGAGACCAAGAAAGAATCAAGCCAATATCGGAGTGAGAGAGCTTTCTGCTGACTTCCGATCCATTAATTTGAACAACATCAACAACAATGCCAAGTATCTTGGTAGTATTGTGAATAGTAATTTGAATCTCTGATGAAGAGGAGGTCAGTTAACCTATAGTTGCTTTAGAATTCTATTGGAATGAGTTGGAGGATGGAGCGGCTCCCAAAGTCGTTCACTGGATTCAGAAGCACATGGACATATAGGGGAAAGTTACAGTACATGAAATTAGCACTGTTCACATCATTTGTTCTTTAATGCTTTCGGGAAAGGAACGAGTATTTTAGCAATTGAAACCTGTGTTGATTTATTCAGTGCATATTTGAGCAGCATGCTCTTGAGCTATAAAGATGTATCCTGTGATAGTTCTCGCGTTGTTAGAAAAACAAATAGGATCATTGGGGTTTTGTTGTATTTGCAGAACTTTTTATGTTATTAGAGTTTGATTTGTAGATCATTGTGAGCTTTACCAGAGGTTTTTTGGAGTATGATATGATAGCGACTGAATTCTAAAACAAGCTGCAAGATTTAGTCAACAGATCGTTGCGTTATAGTCTACAGGTACGGTGAATTGAATATCAAATTTGCAGTTCACTCTCTCTCTCTCTCTAGATTCTTACACTTTTCATTATCTAAATGAATAACGATCCGTGTTAAGTTCTGTATTAATATTGGAAATTCTTCTCTATCTGAAGGTTGGTAATTAATACTATTCCTGTCCAATTTCTATTATTATGCATCCAGGATAACTCTTTACCGCCTTCCTTGAAGTATAATCTGTTTTTCGTTTTTTAATGGCAAGAAGTATCTGATGTTTTGTACTTATTCTTTGTGTTTCCGTGTTCGGTATATGATACTCTTATATAAAAACTTTGTCATTTTTTCACGTGTGATGTTTTTAGAGTCCATTGATGTTAATTTATATCCTGCATTAAATTTTTATATTAGAATCTGTTGACACGTTCAATTGTACTATTGTCTGTTCTTAATTAGGTATTTTTGATTATCAGCTTACTATTATTATCTCTATCAAAGAATTGGCCATTGTTAGCTATGACCTTTTCCCATCTTTCTGGTAAAATATGGAAAGGAACTGCTCATCTTTTGAGGCCAAGAGCGAATCAAGCCAATTTCAAATACTCTGTTACAAAGTGAAGCGTATCCCAGAGAGAGCATTCTGAATCGATCGAAATAAATAGTAGTCGGACGGAGGATGTTCTGGACTATAAAGGGAGTGAGGCAAAACATCTCAACCACTTCATTCTAAATACTTTTTAACAGGTATTGTATAATGTGGCCGATCGTTGTCATGATGGAATATTACTGTTTTATGTCTGGCTCCATATTCTTGGCGTTTTCGGCCAATGCTCGCTTTAAACGGATTAGTTGCGTTCGGTACAGATTCCCTGTGATGGTGTGGTCAGATTTCGACAGCTCATAATTTTTAGGACCTTTTGGCTCCCACCAAATACAGAGAATTACCTTAGAGCCATGGATATTTGGCTTTGGTGTCGATATGGCTAGTTGGCTGGGGTTTACATACAATATCTTATTTCTTACTTACTATATTTTCTTTTAAGCGTTCAAGCAACGTTTCAGACATACAAAATCGTCTTTCAAGGTATCTCAGCTTCAATTTGTATGGTATCCAATATCCCTGCTTTTGAAAACATTTTGAAATTGCTGCTTGAGTAGCTCCCAATAATTTTGCAAGCTCTTGTTGAGTTTGACAACAATCTTCATGTATTAATTCTTGTCTTCAAACTTTTTTGGCTGGCCTGGGCGATATTTGTCTTCCGTATCAAAATCACTATTTCTGAACCGAACAAACCATCTCCCGCACATTGAAACCGACGGAACGCATTCACCATATGCTTTGGTGAGCAATCGGTGTACTTCAGCGACACTTTTTTTCAAATTAAAGAAGTAAAGCAAAAATTCGCGCATATGCCGCTTTGTTGGTACAAAATTCGTAATTTTCGAAGCAAAAAAACTTTGTTCAATAACTAAGTGAGAGTAAAAACAAAAATCGCGTTCAAAAGATACGCCATCTATTGCAAGTCCCGCATTTTTTTAGTCTCCTAACATAGAGGTTTCGAATATAGTCCCTCGATATTAAATACTAGTTGCTTAAAATGCAATTTTTTTTGTAATACATAAGTTATAAAGTTTGGCTACCGATTCGAATTACGGTAACGCTAATTTGAATTATTTCGGTACCTGTAATTGCAGTTATTTCGGTTACGGTAGCTAAGCGGTAACGGTAGTTGAGCTGAAAGGGTATTTGTCTGCAATAAATTGACTCTTATAAAAACAGTTTTTTTTTTTTAAGTTTGTTTACCAAATTTTTCAAATATTTATTAAATTTTAATTTGTTCTTCCTAAAAGTAATACACACTCTATACATTAATTAATATCATCATTAATAATAATGGAAATTACAATAGACCGATTTATCAGCTAAATATTACATACAATTATTATAATTATTAGTAATCGAATGACAACTTACAACTACAACGAGTATAAAAAAGTAGAAACTTTTTTGAAAAGTTTCTCTAAAAATGTAAATAAATTATTAGTATTAAATAGTATAACAAATACAAATTAAATGTTATTAAGTACAGCTTTATATTCTATAAAATAAGAATAAATAAAATAAATAATATTAAATTATAAATAATACTTATGAATATGTTTGTATGCAAAAGTTAGAACTAAGACTAAAAATATCTACTTGCTAGAAATTTTACATCAGGTTTTATGAATTTTTGATTTTAATCATGGAATATTTATACCAACTAAAAAAAACTTAACTGACGACAAATTTCTAAAATTACTTGCTTAATAAGTAGCTAAACCTAAATAAAAAACTTTTTAAATTTTTCTTTTATACTACAATCGGGTAAATTCTGTTCACAGTATTCTGTATCGCTTGGCCTCGTAAATGGGTTGCAGGTGTCATCCTCCACCACAATATCATTTTGATCCAGACACATGACAGATCTTCTTCGCACTGGCAAAGGTGCATCAGTGTTTTTGCAGGTTACCGGGCAAAATTGCCAGGGCCCTGTAAGCCAATGGGCAGGACAAGGTGTATCATTGCATTTCTTGGTTAAACGCAAAGGTCGAGCATTTTTGGCAAAAGCCCAACACAACTCTATATCGGGTGTAACTAATTAAAGACATTTTTAAAAAAGAATGTAAAAACATAAGCAAAATTTCTTGTAATTTGTGTTACCTTTGCCATTTTCAAAGCATATGGGCTCGCGATATTGCAGACCACCGCCACAGCTTACCGAACAAGAGGACCAATCACTTAATTTCCAGAAAAAGTGTTTGGACGAACTGACATTTAAAGCAGGCAAGGTAAATTCATAGTAAATACCTTCATTAGGCTCATCACCTCTAACAATAATCTGTAGAGACAAACAAAAATTAAGAGAATTTAACAATTATTTAAAAGAGAACTTCTTTATGACAACTTACATATATAGCTATGGAATGTTGTATGGGCTGTGGAATCTTAATGATCTCTTGATCATCTATACGATCATAAAAACTTTCCGCACCCGCTATTAAAAATTCACCCGGCATTGATATTAAACTGTCACCATTCAAATAGAATAGACTGCTATTCGCTCGGGCGACCCCCAAAAAATGTGGTGAATTTCCCAATTCTTTAATGACTATGTGTCTAGCTTTAGCTGGCAGCACTACAATTTCCACATAACCTTCATTCACTTTGAGAGTTTCGTTGAAGGTGGCCTTCACCGGTTTACATTGATCTCCTTGACCGCCACAAATGCCACAACGATCTTCTTGCATCTCCGAATCAACAATCCAATCGCAACCAACTTTCTAAAGAAATTAACATTTAGTTGATCTAATTGTGCGTGGTTTGTAAACAAAATAGTTTATTACTCACCCTACAAATGCCATCGATACACATGTTGTTGGTACCCAAAGTGCAGGGAGTGCCATCCAAAACTACATCACCCCAATTGGCAATAATTGTATCATCGTCATCGGTACAATAGAGTTTACAAGGATTTTCTGTTAAGGAAGGAGAATTTGTGAAGGATTAGTTATTGGGAAATTGTTTATCTGTCGAAATACTAGGAAGAATATGCATATATTTGGTTTATAATAATGTCAATATATCTGTTTCAATGTTCATATCAATATCTAATCATAAACAAATTTGGCTTGTTTTCCTTAGGGCTGAGGGTTATAGTATTTTTAATAAAATCGGCCAGTTGTGATATTTTGTCTCCTAACCTACTTAGATAGTTACATTGTGGCTTCTGGATAGGTTAAGTTTAATTGCGTAAGTTCCGTTGTGAAATATTGGATCTATCGCATCATTCGACCTATTTTTTCTTGGCCGCTCTTTGATTTTAATGAAGGTTTGAACCTTATTCAAATTACCTCTTGATAGAAAGGATATGTCTGTAAGCATTGACTAAATAATCTACGTCTTAAGTCCACAAATGTCTTCTTCCTCGACATTACAGCTTCTACAGAAGTCACTGTAATTCGCAGCTGTGTGCACCTAGTCTCCAGTGACCACTAATGACTACTATAAGTTTTATTAGGAATATTGATCCTGATTTTTCTTGTCTCCTTGCAAGAGGGTTCTGTTTCTCATCTTTCTTTCTTTGTCAATGAGAGTTTGTGTGAAATTAGATGTTTTCCTTTTACGAGAGGTAGTTTTCGTACATCAACTCAGCAGGTTTCTTTAATATCCTCGTGTCTACTCAAGAGAGTTCTTTCGTTGTAAAATACACACTGATATAATGGCCGCTTTGCTGTCACTAAATATGTATTCGGAGGCTACTTTTTTAGCCATTATATAAACTTGAATTATGCTACCTTTACCTAGTAGACCAGATTCAAATTGTTCGTATATATACCATATCCGAGATTTCCATATGATCTTGATCCGTCAGTGAATATTTGAATTGGATTATTTCTCCCTCTACTTTAATTGTTAGTTCATTATTTACTGTTTCCTTGTTTTATTATGTTTACTTGTTTCCATGTCATTTCAAAAATATTTTTTTTTTAATTACAAAAAAGTACTTTTTTGAAAATTTCACATTTATGTTAAGAAATGTATTCTTGTTACGCAGAAATCGATTTTTCAAAAAAGTACTTTTTCAAAATTTCACATTTTTGTCTCAATTTCAATAACTTTAAATCTTTAGACTTAAAGATCGAACATTTTATTTAAAAATTTGATTTTTTTAAAAAGTACCAAAAAAGTACTAAACAATTTAATTTTTTTTTCTCAATTTCAATAATATTAAATTTAAGCTTAAAGAACGAACATTTTATTTCAAAAATGGAATTTTTAAAAAAGTACCAAAAAAATACTTTTAGGAAATTTCACATTTATGTTAAGAAATGTTCATATATATGCCGTAGCTATATTTTTTTACCCAAAAATCGATTTTTTACAAAGGTACCAAAAAGTACTTTTTGAAAAGTTAAAATTTTTTTCCAAATTTTAATCATTTTAAATCCTTAAACTAAAGAACAAACATTTTTTCAAAAATTGTTTTTAAGCATGAATTTTCTACTTACGAGAAGTCGATATTAAAAGTACCAAAAAAGTACTTTTTTGAACATTTTGTATTTTTGTCCCAATTTCAATACTTTCAAATTCTAAGAATTAAGGAATGATAATTGTATGTTAAAAACAGATTTTTAAAAAAGTATCAACAAAAATCAGTGTCACTATTGCCGTTCGCTTTGATGCTATGGTTATGTTTGTCTATGTGGATTCACGTTTACATCAATTTCTGTTATTTTACCTACGTGGCACACCCCGACTATGTGAAAACAGCCTACTTGATTTGATCTTAAAATATTTAACTAAAGATATGCAAATTTGGGAAGATCTCCTGAGCACATGAGGTAGAGTTAGAAGTTTCTTAAAACTTCCAACTGGGTGTAAAAGTCTAATTATGTACACTTGAAACAACTTTCCTAAAAATTTTACTCACGTTTATCGAAATATGGCAACCATTTGTAGAATGCTCCCTGATAAGCTTTATTATTGTACTTTTCACATTGCTTAGCACGGAAACTGGGTTCATCCTTAGGGCAAGCATGAGGATTGCAAATTTGATACCTTAACAAAAAATACATTAAAAATTACTTCAAAATTAATTAAAAAAAAAAAAAAAACTATTCCTCTTACCTTTTCCTTTCGCCAATACAAAATGAACCACCATTAGCGGGCAGGGGATTATCACATTCCCTTTGTTGAATCGATACACCGCCACCACAAGAACGCGAGCATTCACTCCACTCGGACCAATCACCCCAGCCGCCATCAATTTTCTCCAATGATTCCTGAGGCACACATTTACCATTTTGACACCACTATTAAAAAAAAACAAATAAAAACAAAATAAAGAGCATGTAATATTTTCTGATATTCTTTAAAAAATTATTAAATTAAACTGAAAATTACCAAAACAAACCTTACGACTTCCACACGGTGTCCCTGGAGCTGTGGGTCTCATATTGGTAATACATTCACCATTAACACGACACCACAATGTCGAACAGATTTCATTCATGGACGAACAGGCACGCACCTCACTATCCGTAACATTGTACTGCAGACGACATTGTACCTCAGCACTATATCTATGGCCAGGTTGTTCTTCGGGATAGGCATATTCAGTCTTATCATCGGGTTTATTATCTAAACACTCACCCAGACCTTGACTGGAGATTTAAATTTGTTGTTATTGGTTACAGTTTTAGGAAATAAGTATATTTGTATTTTATAACTTACTCTAGAAAATGTGTGATAAATTTTCGACTACAATTAGACCAACAAACTTGTAATGTATCCGCTCCAAATGTTGGCGTCATTATATGCACTATAGAGCCCACTCGTGGATGACAACCAATCTTTGCGGTATCGTGAAACATGCCAAAACTGAAAATGTCAAGGAAAATGGTTATGCAGTGATAATAAATTTAAATAAAAGTTAATTAAATATGGTTTTAGGCAAGAACAATTTCACTAAGAGCGTTATTTTTTTTTAATTATAGGGTGGAATCGCATTCAAAATTTTTAAAAACTTAGTACAGAAATTTTTTATGGTCATAGAAAATTTTAAGTTGCTCAAAATGTTTAAATTCGCTTTGGTTTGTCTTTTATCGAGGTTCAAAATTTAAGTAAGAATGGTGTTTAATCGTTCAATTTCAACTACTTATACAATTTTTTACAATATTGGGATCATAGTAATGCTAATGTAGCTTAGCTTATCCTATTTTTGAAGACTGGATATTGAAAATTATCATTGAACAAGGGATACTCCTTAAATACAAGCATATCTTTGTAATTAATAGTCCGATTTATGTAAACTTAGTCTTATATAAATCGTAGGGACTTACGATATCTAAAAACATCTTTGGAAAATGGAAGATATATTTTGCTCCTGTAAACAGTTAATTCCTTCTGTCAGGAAATTCCTGTCAAAATTAGAACAAGCTGCGTCATTTAGTTTGAAGAGAAAATAGTCAATTTCGTCTGCTCATTAAGCATTATTTTTTGCGGGAAGAAACCATCTCTTAAATAAAGGCTAAGCTTGATAAATACTATGGGAACTCTGCACCATCAATTTCAATGGTAAAAAAGTGGTTTACTGAATTTCGTTGTGGAAGATGCCGAACATTCTGGAAGTCCAGTTGAGGTCTCTATACCCGAAACAATTGAAAATAAGTAAGAGAGCTATATTCGGCTCTGCCGAATCTTATATTCCCTTCACCAAATTATACTTTAAAATAGAATTTGAACAAAAAACTTTTTTTTATTTTAAAATTTTTTTTTTTTTTCGAAATAGTTTTAAAAAAGTTTTTTCCAATTTTTAAAAAAAATTTTTTTTAATTTATTTATGAGTGAAAAAAATGTATGACAAAAAAAATGTTTTTTGTGAAAAAAAATTCGGGTTAAAAAATATTTTTCCCGATTTTGACCCATTATAGGTCCAACTCACTATAGCCTTATATACATCATTGCAATGGACTTTGAAATATCTATCATTAGATATCCATACTTAGTAATCGAGACATAGATCAAAAATAGGCCAAAAATACAGGTTGTCTCGGATTTTTGCTCATATCTCCGTTATTCATGGACGGATTTTGCTGATTTTAAATAGCAAACTTCTCGAAAGCATGTCTGATAGTATTATTGAAGATTTGGATCCCGAAGATATCTGGGGTCTTCAGAAAGTTGATTTCAACATACAGACAGACGGACATGGCTTAATCGACTCCACTATCTATAAGGATATATACTTTATAGGGTCGGAAAATTATATTGTGGAAATTACAAACAGAATGACAAACTTATATATACCATTCTCACGAAGGTGAAGGGTATAAAAATCACGATATGGTGTTGACCGATCGTTTATTGAAAGCGCGAGAGATTGTGGAAGCCATAGGCATCTCACATGACTCAGTGGTTTCAATTTTGAATGATCACTTGGGTACAGGACAGCTTTCCGCAAGATTGTGAGCGTTTGCTCACAATCCGGTGCACAAAAGGGTACAGACATGTGCAGTTTCCATGGTAAAAATCCTTGAATTAGGCTCGAAATTCTCCTCTTCTGCCCTATTCTCCGGATTTAGCCCCGAGTAACAGTTTCTTGTTGCAAACCTAAAGGCATGGACTTATTGACCCACCCTCGTATAACTTTTTTGACCAGAAACGGATTTCTATAAAAAAAACTTTTAAATCTACGACTCATTAGCATTATTATGATATCAAGAAATATAAAATCTGACTAAAATGTGAGAAGTTATTAACGGTTTTATTTTAAGTATTTTGCATGCATCTATTAAAAACTATGAACTTTGAGCCTATATAGAAATCAAACTAAAGCGAATTTCGAAATTCTGGAGAACTTTAAATATTATCGAATTCAGAAATGTATCGCTTCGTTCATAAAAGTAAACCGTTATGTTTGTATCTAAAATCTTTCAATACGCATTATTTCAACTCTATAAATGTGTCTTAACTTTTTTGATTTTAACACTTTTCATATCAAACATCAAACAACATGAATGAAACTCGATGTCATAATTGTTAACAACATAATTATCGAAATGAAATCAAATAAATTGATTTGTTTAAAACGGATTACAACAGTGTTTTACTAAACTTTAACAAAAAACAAACAAACAAACAAAAAAAAAAACTAACTGTCAAACTAATAACATTATCAGATCAATCATCGAATAAACATTTACTTATAATTAATTTAAATGTTATGCACAGTGAATAGTGAACACAAACACTTGTCGTTGAATTCAAATAAAATTCAAAAAAGAATAAAAAACAAAAACACTAAAAAACATCTATTTAATAATGATAGATAGATTTCTGCTGTTCGAATTTAGTGATCTTGTTTGTTTTGCTTTTTGTTTAAGCGAAATCAAGTAGCACTTGAATGAACAAAAAACAAAATAAACTACTTTTGAGATACTAGTCATAAACAGATAAATATACAAATACACATATATAACTAAAGATTCAGATACCGAGTGGAAGTAGTTTTACCACCTGTAGTGTTTTTTTTGTAGTAACAGACATCATAATGGCAACAAACTGAACTGGAGGTTGTTAAACGAACATGAGGATACTACTTACGAGTCGAATGCGTGGAGTTGAATTTAAAAGCAGCCTACACTTGAACGGAAATAAACTTAAATGACATACATACAGAAACACAGAAAAATAACCAAACAAACGTAAAATTGTAAATTATACGCTCATACATAAAATTACATCAGTTGTAGGCAAATTTAAATAGTAAAATCTCAATATTTTAATGAATGAATTGTATTTCGCTCACATCATACTGGCCAACAACCACACATAAGGTGTTGGTCAAAATGATAAGGTCACATACTTTTTGTTCTATTTATCCAAAAGTTCAAATAGTATTGAATGGTACTATCGGTTAAAATACTTGTTGCTCAATCGTTGTTTAGATAAGAATCCTTTCCTATCATTTGAAAATGCGTCAATATTATTTTTATTTGTTGTTTTATAAATGCAATTAGGAATAGAATTTTTGAAATGTTCTGGTGTTCTTAGCCTTATATCCTGTCAATCATTCAAAATTGTAATTTTCAGCTCTTTAACTGAATTATATATGCAGTTTTCAAAATAATCTTGCTGCACTACAGTTCTCACATCTTCTTCATAGCATTGAGTTCTGGTAAACGTCCCGGCTATTCCATAGTAGGGTTCTATAAGTCGATTGTTCGATTGTTCGAACAATCGACTTTTTGCTGAAAAAGGTCGAAAAGTCTAAGTCGATTTTTTGGTCACAAAAAAGTCGAACATTCGATTAGTTATCACAAAAGTCGATAAAAGTCGAATAGTCGATAAAAGTCGAATAGTCGATAAAAGTCGAAAAAGGTCGACTTTTAAGATTGTTAAAAAAATTTTTAATTGCAACATTATACTAAAACAAAATATGCACAGAATAACATAATAATTTTATGTTATTGCAATTTGGTACACTTACATTTTTTCTAGTGTATGCAAAAATAAATAATAAGTAAATGTTCATAAAAAAATGCTCTTTCTACATATTATATATTATCGCCTTAATACATTTAATTTTTATTGCTAAAATTAACACAAGGCGCATCAATAAATGCAGAAACCATGTATTTTTTACAAAAAATGGTAAAAAGTGGAAAAAAGTCGAAAATAGTCGAAAAAAGTCGAAAAGTCGATTTAACTAAAAAGTCGAAAGTTCGAAAAGTCGACTTTTCATAAATTACCAAAAGTCGAAAGTTCGAAAAGTCGACTTTTTAAAAATCGAAAAAAGTCGAAAGTTCGAAAAGTCGACTTTTTGTTTCAACTATAGAACCCTATTCCATAACAGACAATCCATGTTGCACAAATCAGGTTTTTGTTGATCTTAGACCATGTATTGTATGGTTGTCTTGCTGATAAAAACAATTTTTCTTCCATTATTCTTCTAAAATGATTTGAGACCACTCCTAGAACTCCAAACTATTCATTCTAGTTGAGGGAAATCATATATTTATAGATCCACTTGTGCTCAACGCAACCCAAACCATTAGGGAACCGCCACCGAAAACTCTCTATATAAACAATAATGTTTTGTTTTGCTTCATAAATGTCGAATTTTGTATCAACTAATCGTCATATGCAGTAAGTTTTACTTTACTTCTTCCATTTGAAAAAAGTGCCGCTGAAGCATACCGATGGCTCACAAAGCTTTCATCGTTTTCAACGTGCGAGAGATGGTTTGTGCGGTTTAAAAGTGGTGATTTCGACACGGAAGACAAAGATCGCACAGGCCAGCCAAAAAAGTTTAAAGACAAATAAATGGAGGCGTTACTCCATGAAGATTGTTGTAAAACTCAACAAAAATGTATCCTGCTGCTGGAAAAGCGTTTGCGAGTAGCAAAAGCATCCAAAAGCAGAGAAATTGGGTACCATACGAATTGATGCCGAGAGACCTTAAAAGGCGATTTTGCATGTCCGAAATGATGCCTAAATGCTATAAAAGAAAATCATGTTTGCACCCAATCATTACTTGCGATGAAAAATTTTTTTTTTGTTTAATTAATTTTTATTTGCAATCTATTTTACAAAAATTAAAATAATAAGCAAATTACATAAATAAAGTAAAAATAACTTATATATTAAGTTCCAATGGCGATGAAAAATGGATCCATTACGATAACTTGAAGCGTAAGAGATCGTATGTGAAGCCCGGCCAACCAGCCGAATCGACACCAAAGCTAAATATCCATGGCGCCTTCAAACCAATTTTATCTTAATCATATTAGCGCTTCGTATAGTGTCTGAAGCCATTATTTAAGCTTTGAGAATTTCAAATGTCGAGATCTTTCAAATAATTTTGGACCACACAAAACGAACGATCAAATTTTCATACAATTTTTCCAATTGATGTTCGAAAAATCCTCCAATCTAATCGTTTTCAAATTGAACAAAATAAAACTTTTGCAAAAATAACAATTATCTAGCATTTTTTGCAGATTTACTAACGCTGACCTTGTAATTTTGCACTTTAAAATGCACATTTTTTATATTTCGGTTTTTTAATTGAAACACTGGTTTTTGGATAAAGAATTATTTAATTTTTCTACATAGTCAGTCTCCTTTTAACTCTATGCACTTTGTCCAACGTTTCTCCAATTTGTTTATCCCTTCCAAAAAATAAGATTTGTCCAGGTCATCAAAATGGGTATTTTTTGTGAGATGATTTCATCGTTGGAGTCAAATCTCTTTCCTCCGATACATTTCTTCAGGTTTGGAAACAAGAAATAGTCACTCGGGGATAAATCCGAAGAATAGGGCGGAAGATGAAGCATTTCCTAGCCTAATTCATGGATTTTTGCCATGAAATCTGCACATGTGTGTACTTTTTTATGCATCCGAAAGCTTTCTCATACCCAAGTGATCATTCAAAATTGAAACCAATGAGCCATATGAGTTGCATATAGCTTCCACAATCTCGGTCAACACTATATCGTGATTTGTTTCAATTTTCGGGTGTAGAAACCTCAACTGGACGTCCAGAATGTTCGGAAATTCACTTTTGTTTACAATTTCTCTTCAAGTCACGAGGTAGTCTGCTATCAATGGCTGTCAAATACAAACTAAATGACGCAGCTTGGTAAAATTGTGACAGGATTCAACTGACAGATGCTGTTGACAGGAGCAGTATTGCCCTTTTAGTTAAGAGCCGGGAAATTAAAAAAATCGTGGACTTATTGACCCACATTCCTAACAGTAATCAAATGAGAGCAAAGGATTCTTATCTAAACAAAGATTGAGCAACAAGTGTTTTAACCAATAGTAATAGTCAATTAATAAAATTTGTATTTTTGAATAAACAGAACGAAAAGTATGTGACCTTAGCATTTTGACACGCACCTGATTTAAAAAAAAAAAACTCTTCAAACTGTTCATACTTTGTTCCAATTTACTATTTATTTGTTTTTGTTTATTAAAATTATGCAATCCATTATAGTTTTTTCTTGGAATTGTTTTTATTTTCAAATTGAATTCTCTATTGAAATATTAAAGATTTTTATGTATTTTATTGTGTCATTAATTTGATTTTATTTATGTAATTTTCGTTACTTTGTTTCAGAATTTATATGCAATTAAAATAAAAATATTTACAACCCTGTACTTTATTAAGACTGACCTCTTTGGGGCTATTGATACACCCACTTTATAATGTCATTAATGCATAAAATACCAGTCTTTATATAATAAAAAGGAAACAAAGCCAAGCTTTAGACTAGAAAATCTAAACAAATGTAGAGCAATTTGTCTAATGTTTTTTTTCTTTCTATTCTTTCAATTGTTTATCTGTGCAGTTACTTTGGGAGGCAAAATGCTAAGATTTATTATGAATGTACATATTTATTGTTTTCCTAACAAGTGTATAATAAGCAAATCATTTTAAAATAAGGGAAGAATGCTAAGGTGTATAGGTGGTTTTGAATTTAATTTTTTTTTAATGTTTACTATGTTCTATGCTAAACCCTGAAGATCGTGGGCTTTTCAAGCACTCTTCGCAATTTATATATTGTTAATATTTGCATTTAGGAATTTAAAAGAGAAAAAATATGGTTATGACAACTTCAGTGTGTTCTTTGTAACAATATATTGTTGTCGTTCACAAATAATTGTTATTTGAACTAAATTTCATTACTATTTTAGTTACTGTAAACATATTTAGGTTCATCGCATTTATAAATTTGAATAGGTTCTATGAAACATGATTATTTTTCAAACAACTAAAGAATGATAACTTTCAGCTTCCTTTATGGTGAGTTTTTCTAGAATCAATCGTCCTGGTAGTCATCCAAACACATTCGCATTATAACATTCGCATTATAACATTCGCATTATTGAATGGAAAATTGGCTTGTTTGTTTAGGTTCGTCCAATATTTGGTTTCAGAGAACACCATTAATACAATTCTTTTACGGAACTCTTTTCTTAATCCAATATGCAAATTCATGTAGTCTTAAAGATTGACCAAGTGTAGCTTGTTCTATTTATGAGAAAACAATTGGCTTATTGGTTTGGGTTTGTTAAGTAATACCCGATTTGGTATCAGATATTAATACAACTCTTTTACGGAACTCTTTTCTAAATCCAATATGCAAATCCATGTAGTCTTGAGGATTGACCAAGTGTAGCTTGTTCGCTTTATGAAAAACAATCGATAGCTGACTTCCGATCCATTGATTTGAACAACATCAACCACAATGCCAAGTGTCTGGGTAGTATTGTGAATAGTAATTTGAATCTCTGATTAAGAGCAGGTCAGTTAACCTATAGTTGCTTTAGAATTCTATTGGAATGAGTTGGAGGATGAAGCGGCTTCCAAAGTCATTCACTAGATTCAGGAGCACATGGACATATAGGGGAAAGTTACATTAAATGAAATTAGGACTGTTCACATCACTTGTTTTTTAATGCTTTCGGGAAAGGACCGAGTATTTTAGCAATTGAAACCTGTGTTGATTTATTCAGTGCATATTTGAGCAGCATGCTCTTGAGCTATAAAGATGTATCCTGTGATAGTTTTCGCTTTGTTAGAAAAACAAATATGATCATTGGTGGTTTGTTGTATTTGCAGAACTTTTTATGCTATTAGAGTTTGATTTGTAGATCATTGTGAGCTTTACCAGAGGTTTTTTGAAGTAATGTATATACTTATATGATGAAATCCAATGAAATCTGAAATAAGCTGCCAGCTTTAGTCAACAGATCGCTGCGTTATATCTACAGATAAGATGGACAAACAATTTGAAGTTATATTGGCTATGTAATGCAGCTAGTACGAATATCACTCTCTGTCTCTAGATTCTTTTACTTTTCATGGTCTAAATGAATAAAGATTCGTGTAAAGTTCTGTATTAATGTTCCAAATTCTTCTCTATATGATTGGCAATTAATACTATTTCTGTCCAATTTGTGATGTTACGCATCCAGGATAATTCTTTACCGCCTTCCTTCGATTTTACCATGAAGTATAAGTTGATAAAGTTTACATTTTGTTCATATTGCCAAAATAATCTATTTTTCGTTTTTTAATGGTGAGAAGTTGCTGATGTTTTGTACTTATTCTGCTTTAAATGTCCATGTTTCCGTTATCGGTGCATGATACTCTTAGATTAAAACTTTCTAAGTTGTTTACGTGTGATGTTTTTAGAGTTCATGGATGTTAATTTATATCCTGCATTAAATTTTTATATCAGAATCTGTTCAATTGTACTATTGTCTGTTCTTAATTGGGTATCTTTGAGTATCAGCTTACTATTAATTATTATCTCAGTCTTGTGCTGTTTGAAGAAGAAACTTTAGATCCCGAATGTTATCAAATATTAGGTTGGTATCATCGGCATATCGTATAACATATTGATGTACTTTCATTTGAGATAACTTTCTTCTATCAAGGATGATGGAAAGATCCTTTTATGTGTTCTACAAACTTCTTTGATCAGGATGTAGGGTAGAAAATGTATTTCAAACAAGTCAGGTGTTATCTTAATTTGATCAATGGGTTAAGGTGTGTTGGCCATAGTGCTGACTTATAATATAATATGGGTATATGACTTAAAAATGAGGAATTTTTTATAATTTTTAGCTTTTGTTTTCAGACATTTGCATTATATAAATTTATTTATTTATTGCCCATTGTTAGCTATGACATTTTCCCATCTTTATGGCAACATATGGATTTCGAGCCGAAAGAACTCATCATCTTTTGAGGCCAATAAAGAATCAAGCCAATTTCGGATACTCTGTTCCAAAGTGAAGCGAATCCCAGAGAGAGCGTTATGAATCGATCGAAACAAATAGTAGTCGGATGGGGGACGATCTGGACTATAAAGCGAGTGCGGCAAAACATCTCAAAAACTTCATTCTAAATACTTTTTAACAGATATTGCAACATGTGGCCGAACGTTGTCATCATGGAATATTACGGTTTCATGTCGGCCATTGCTCGCTTCTAACGAATCAGTTGCGTGCGGTACAGGTTCCCTGTGATGGTCTGGTCAGATTGCAGCTGCTCATAATAGATAGGACCCTTTAGCACCCACCAAATACAGAGAACTACCTTAGCGCCATGGATATTTGGCTTTGGTGTCGATTTGGCTGGTCGGCCGAGCGTCACATACGATATCTTACGCTTCGAGTTATTGTAATAGATCCAGTTTTCATCGCAAGTAATGATTCGGTGCAAAAATGATTTTCTTTTATAGCGTTCAATCATAATTTCTGACCTGCTTTTGGATGAATCCTACTGCATGCAAACATTTTGAAATGGCTCCCAATGATTTTGCAAGCCTTTTTTGAGTTTTATAACAATCTTCATGGTGTAATGTCTCCAATTCTTGGCCTGGGCGTTTTTTCGACCAATGCTCGTTATAAACGAATCAGTTGCGTTCGGTACAGGTTCCCTGTGATATTTGGCTTTGGTTTCGATTCGGCTGGTGTGTCGACCTTCACACCGATCTCTTACGCTTCGGGATATCATAAGGGATCCATTTTTCAATGCAAGTAATGATTCAATGCAAAAATGAT
The DNA here is from genome assembly GCA_942486065.2 of Calliphora vomitoria. Classification (NCBI taxonomy): domain Eukaryota; kingdom Metazoa; phylum Arthropoda; class Insecta; order Diptera; family Calliphoridae; genus Calliphora; species Calliphora vomitoria. The sequence goes on from OW818032.2 coordinate 49,754,292, forward strand.
TTTCTTTTATAGCGTTCAAGCATAATTTCGGACATGCAAAATCGTCTTTCAAGGTTTAATTCGTATGGGACCTAATTTCCCAGATTTTGGATGAATCCTGCAAACGTATTTAAATTGCTACTTGAGTAGCTCTTAATGATTTTGCAAGCTCTTGTTGAGTTTTACAACAATCTTCATGGAGTTTTCAAACTTTTTTGGCTGTCCTTTACGATCTTTGTCTTCCGTGTTAAGATCACTACTTTTGAACACACAAACCATCACTCGCACGTTGAAACCGTTGAAACTTTGGTGAGCAATAGGTTGGGTTCAGCGACACTTATTTTCAAATTAAAGAAGTAAAGAAAAATTTCTTTGAAACCGTAAATAATAGCCCAATAATGATAGATACAAACTATTAGGTAACTTTGCAATTGTTGAAAATAGTCTAACTTTAAGACTTTTTTAAAAAAGTTTTGGAATAGCCCTTGCACTACATTGAGAATTTCTGATAATGATCTCACTCAGCTTATAGTTATATCAGCAATGAAGACAGGCTAAAATTCGACTTTCTCTTTTGACTAAGACCTCTCACGTCTTCATTTTGGTGCAATATTTTTTAAAAAAATTTTGTTTAAAAAATGAGAAAGCTGCAATCGCGTTCATTTGGTCATATCTGAGACATTTATAGTCCGAATTTACTGATTTTCTATAGCGATAGTCTCGAACATTTGATGTCAATTGACATACTATTTATGAAAGAGTCAATGTTTCAAATATATCTGAATTTAATTACTTCAGATATATATACGTCAAAAAACTATTTATTCCACAAAGAACTATGTATAGGAAACTTCTCTTATTAGACAACAAACACATTAAACAAGTTTAAGTTCATACAAACAGAACATTTATTTAATATTCATAAATTACAAACAACTAAACAAACAACCATATTAACATACTAACGAGAACCAGTGTAAAAATACGTACATACGTAAATACAGTACGAGATACATACGTACAAAATGAATATTGAAAATGCAATAAAATGTGTGGGATTTTTATAATTTTGTGTTGTTGTTGTTGTTGCTTTTGTTTTTGTATCTGTAGCTGGTGAATAATAAAACTAGTGCCGGTTAGTCTACCGTGTTCAATGTAATAATTCTAAAAAGTCTCTCGATTAATAGAATATAAAACAACTTAATTGCTGTTTTTATTATTGCCGTTGTCGTTGTTGCTGCTAATGTTGTTGTCATTAATATTTAGATGTTGCTGTTGTTGTTGCTGCTGCTGTTTTTTGCGATTATTTTCTAGCTAGACTGCTTGGTTTTCTATGCCTGGTGGCGGCGATTCATGTTTTAACGATTTCAGTCAGTTGGTCTGAAATGTTTGTCAGTTAGTCAGTAGTCAGTCAGTTTGGTTGGTTCGTTGGTCATACACTCATGCGCTTGTATACTTAGATGTTGAACACTCATGTAAGAACATTTTAAATATTCATATTGTCGTAATCATATTCGTGTTTAAAGTCAATATTCATACATTTGTGTCTAAACATGCCATACAATTTAATTATTTATTCACGGTAGTTACAAACTTTATTATAATTTATACAATGGCAATAACAACGATAACAGCCAGCAACAAACAAAAACCAACAATTATATTGAAATAAATGACTAAAGATAAAATACAATTTTTCAAACGCAATTTAATTAGAATTTAGATCAAAGCTTATTTAGATTTCTACAATATGATTTGTTGTCCAGTTTTTTTTTGTATTCATAGAATAGAATACAAAAATTGATTAGATTATATTGTCTTATAACAGTTTGTAATATAAGAGATCTAAGATGTATTCCAGTCTTTAAATTTATACTCAATTTTGTTTCTAATGACTTTTTTCTTCCTATAAACCAGGTTAGTGTATCATATAGTCTACTAAATTGATTTTAAATCAATATATATCCCTATTAATTATTCAAAACAACTTGTATATTCGTGTGTATTAAAATGATTTATGGGGTCTCTTTTGAATCGTTGGTAATTAATACAGACAGAATTCTATTGAATTAATTTAATCATGTTCCATTGGCAAAGTGTTTATAGAATTGACGTAATGTTACACATTTAACTGTATAAGCAATTTATTTCGTTACTCTATAGTAGGCTTTTAAATTTTTGGAATTGTTTGGCCATTTTAAATGATATTTTACAGAACTTTATTGTTGACATACAACAGAGATTATTTAGCTCCCATTAATCCGGATAAATCTGAAATTGATCTCTTTACATTAAATTACTAGGGCTGAATATACGCATGAGCTTTTCTATTGAAACAGAATAAAGTCCTGTTTAAGTCATACATCCAATAGATTTAAAACTCCTGGATTTACAATAGATGGCGTATCTTTTGAAAGCGGTTTTTGGTTTTAAATAACGTATATGTCATTTTGAAGGATACATATCTGTCATTTATTATCCCTTAGTTATTAAACATTATAGTGTAAACAACAAAGATTTCTTACTTCGAAAATATCGAATTTTGTACCAATGAATCGTCAAATACGGGAAGTTTTGCTTAACTTCTTTAATTTGAAAAAAAGTGTCGCTGAAGCACATCGATTGCTCACCAAAGCTTATGGTGAATGTGTTCCATCGGTTTAAAAGTGTGTGAAATGGTTTTTGCAGTTCAGAAATGCTGATTTTGACACGTTCAAAGACAAAGATCGCTAAGGCCCGCCAAAGAGTTTGAAGACCAAGAATTGGAGGCATTAACTCGTAGTGTAAGAGATCGTATGTGACGCTCAGAAAACCAGCCAAATCGACACCAAAACCAAATATCCATGGCGCTGTGTTTGGTGGGAGCAAAAGGGTCTTATCTATTTTGAGCTGCTGGGAACCTATACCGAACGCAACTGATTCGTTTAAGGCGAGCATTGGCCGACATGAAACCGTAATATTCCATCGTGACAACGCTCGGCCACATGTTGCTCTACCTGGTAAAAACTATTTGGAAAGAAATGGTTGGAAAGTGTTACCTCACTCACTTTATAGTGCAAACCGTGACCCGTCCGACTACTTTTTATTTCGATCGATGTAGAACATTCTTTCTGGGATACGCTTCACTTTGGAACAGAGTTTCAGAAATTGGCTTGATTCGTTCTTGGCCTTAAAAAATGAGGTCGGAATCCCTATGTTGCCATATGGATAAATTTATATTGTAGAAATATTTCGAAATAAAAGCTAAAAATTTGAAATAATCCCGCATTTTTATGTCATACACACAAAAGATTTCTTTTGGTATCGAATGCCATTATCTTAAATTAGAAAGTTAAATAAATTTTACTCAATTACAAATGCAAATGCTTTGGCCACAGGATTTAATCTCACAAGAATTTGCATTAGTGGTATTTCTAGATTTTCCAAGAGCCTTCAAGGGTGCTCTGCCGTCAATCCTTTGGAATCCTTATCCAAAAATCTTTGATCATACTTAATTGCATGAAGATTGATGCGTATGCGGAAGATGTCGTTGTACCTAGGAAACACCTGGATACTCTCTGTTTTCAACCTATGCCAAGTTTACATAGTTGCCGATGTGATCACATTGGCATTGGTCAGACAGTAGGTTCTGAACTTGGGGATCCAACTTAGTATTACGGGTCATGGTAATCTGGATGAGATGTGTGACTGTTTTTTGTATTGATCATGTATCACATTTGTGATCTTCTTGCGATCAATGTCTTTTACATCCCGTTGCTTTAGGTTAAGAAGGCGGTAAAGCATAGTTTGTACTCTGAGGATATTTGGATATTTACCTGTGACGATCGCAGTCAGATCTCTATTAAATCCATAACTGGCTTCTACTGTTTATTTTGTACAGATTCATTAATAATGGAGTTATTATAGCCTGGAGTTATTTTGAGTGGAGTATAATGCTGACATACCTGATAATAATGTATCAAATTATTGTGTAATTCGATTCGAATAAAATTACGACGAGACTTACTAGCATAATGAGCATAAAACACTTTTTTAAAGCATATTTCCGGTTTGTCTGATATTGAAAATGTTTAATCACTCATAAATTATTAACTAATTTAGAGCGAATAGGACAATAACCTGTGATCACTCATATTTCCCACCAAATATCGAGTTTTATATGAAAAATCTAAAATCACTCATATATTGTTAATAAGAAGATCTACAGGAAAAAGGACATTAATCCGCGATCACATATATTTCCCACCAAATTTCAATTTTTATATGAAAAATCTAAAATCACTCATAGATGGATAATAAGAGGTCCTACAGGAAAAAGGATAATAATCTGTGATCACTCATATTTCCCACCAAATTTTAATTTTTATATGAAAAATCTAAAATTATTCATATATCGTTAATAAGAGGTCCTACACGAAAAAGTATAAAAATCTATGATCACTCATATTTCCCACCAAATATCGATTTTTATATGAAAAATCTAAAATCACCCATAGATCGGTACTAAAGGTACTGCTATCGATATATTGCAATAAACTGATTAGTATTCATATTATGAATTTGCATTATTTAAAACATTTTAAACTAAATGATACCAGTAATAATTGTGGAAGTTTAGTTTATATAGAGTTCCTTAAAGTCGTACAATACTCATTCCTAATTACAGAGCAACAGCTCTATTCATGCTAAACATTAACAATTGACAACAGCTACACTCTGATGGTAATTTCATGATTTACCTAACTATGTAAGTTTTAAATCTAGACTATTATCTTATAACTTTGGTATTTATTATACGATATTTAATTTAATGTTGTTGTTTTCAATTAAATCTTTGTTATTACTCGTATTTAATATTTGCTAATAACAACTCTAGTTAACTATAATTTAAAACAACTTAAACAAACCTTAATTAATTTAAATTATTTTATAATTACAAATGACTTTCATCAATATTATTATCGTGTTTTAATTGTTTAATATTAACTATTTTTCTCATACGTGTCTTTTCTTATTAATTTGTTATCATTTAAATTGTATATTTTGTAATTGTACTTAATTTCCATTGAATTGTATGTAAATATTCAATAAGATTTATGGTTTGTTTTTCTTTCACATGATAGCTGGAGATAATTTATATTTCAACTTAAAAACACATTTAAATTTCAATACACAATAAAAAAATTGCATTATTTTTAATAATTAATCAAAAGTGATTTCTTTTCAAATAAAAATAAAAATGAATGTATATAAGTATTTTGTAAACACAGAAGTCAATTGCCCAGGCGGGGGGTCTATTTGATTTATATTGAAATAAGTCGGTTATGGGAACTACATTTTCGTGGGGCATGAGTACACGTTTGATATTCATTAAGTTTAGTTTATAAAACATGAAGTTTGAAATTTAAATCAAAAATAGTGAAGTAAATCATTTACTTAGCTTTATAATGTTTTACACTTACTTAATACTGAAAGAAATAGTAATAAAATAATCTTTTCGTTCTTATATTTTCAGCCTATATAAGACCGAATTTAATCTAAATAAATGGTAAGTAGTAGAGTATCAAGTATCTATAAATATTTCAACTTACTTATGTCCCAATTCATGTGCTATTGTATGCGACAGCATAATGCCATTGTCTTCATTAACACTGCACGATTGTTTCGGTTTACACATCCCTCCAACATTGGCCAAACCTAAAGTCCTGTAAAGATATAATAACAAAATAAATTAACAATGAACGTTTCATATATATATTCTTCTGAAATATTGTTAAAGCAAAATTTCTCACCAAATATATGGAAAATCTAAAATCACTCATAGATCGTTAATAAAAGTTCCTACACGAAAAAGGATAAAAATCTGTGATCACTCATATTTCCCACCAAATATTGATTTTTATATGAAAAATCTTAAATCACTCATAGATCGTTAATAAGACGTCCTACACGAAAAAGGATAAAAATCTGTGATCACTCATATTTCCCACCAAATATCGATTTTTATATGAAAAATCTAAAATCACTCATAGATCGTTGACATAGAATATATGAAAAATCTAAAATTACTCATATATCGTTAATAAGAGGTCCTATAGAAAAAAGGATAATAATCTGTGATCACTCATATTTCCCACCAAATATAAATTTTTATATGAAAAATATAAAATCACTCATATATCGTTAATAAGAGGTCCCACACGAAAAAGGATAATAATCTGTGATCACTCACATTTCCCACCAAATATCGATTTTTATATGAAAAATCTAAAATCACTCATATATCGTTAATAAGAGGTCCTATAGGAAAAAGGATGTTAGTCTGTGATCATTCATATTTCCCACCAAATATCGATTTTTATATGAAAAATCTAAAATCACTCATATATCGTTAATAAGAGGTCCTATAGGAAAAAGGATGTTAGTCTGTGATCATTCATATTTCCCACCAAATATCGATTTTTATATGAAAAATCTAAAATCACTCATAGATCTTTAATAAGAGGTCCTATAGGAAAGAGGATAATAATCTGTGGTCACTCATATTTCCCACCAAATATCAATTTTTATATGAAAAATCTAAAATCACTAATATATCGTTAATAAGAGGTCCCACACGAAAAAGGATAATAATCTGTGATCACTCATATTTCCCACCAAATTTAAATTTTTATATGAAAAATCTAAAATCACTCATATATCGTTAATAAGAGGTCCTATAGATAAAAGGATAATAATCTGTGATCACTCATATTTCCCACCAAATATCAATTTTTATATGAAAAATCTAAAATCACTCATATAACGTTAATAAGAGGTCCTACACGAAAAACGATAGTAATCTGTGATCACTCATATTTCCCACCAAATATCGATTTTTATATGAAAAATCTAAAATCACTCATATAACGTTAATAAGAGGTCCTACACGAAAAAGGATAATAATCTGTGATCACTCATGTTTCCCACCAAATATCAATTTTTATATGAAAAATCTAAAATCACTCATAGATCGTTAATAAGAGGTCCTACACGAAAAAGGATAATTATCTGTGATCACTCATATATCCCACCAAATATCAATTTTTATATGAAAAATCTAAAATCACTCATATATCGTTAATAAGACGTCCTATAGGAAAAAGGATAATAATCTGTGATCCCACCAAATTCTGATTTTTATATGAAAAATCTAAAATCACTCATAGATCGTTAATAAGAGGTCCTACACGAAAAAGGATAATAATCTGTGATCACTCATATTTCCCACCAAATATCGATTTTTATATGAAAAATCTAAAATCACTCATAGATCGTTAATAAGAGGTCCTACACGAAAAAGGATAATAATCTGTGATCACTCATATTTCCCACCAAATATCGATTTTTATACGAAAAATCTAAAATCACTCACAGATCGTTAATAAGAGGTCCTATAGGAAAAAGGATGATAATCTGTGATCACTCATATTTCCCACCAAATATCGATTTTTATATGAAAAATATAAAATCACTCATATATCGTTAATAAGAGGTCCTACACGAAAAAGGATAGTAATCTGTGATCACTCATATTTCCCACGAAATATCGATTTTTATATGAAAAATCTAAAATCACTCATATATCGTTAATAATAGGTCCTACACGAAAAAGGATAATAATCTGTGATCACTCATATTTCCCACCAAATATCGATATATCGTTAATAAGAGGTCCTATAGAAAAAAGGATAATAATCTGTGATCACTCATATTTCCCACCAAATATCGATTTTTATATGAAAAATCTCAAATCACTCATATATCGTTAATAAGAGGTCCTATAGGAAAAAGATCATTTATATTTCCCACCAAATTTCAATTTTTATACCTCAAATCACTCATATATCGTTAATAAGAGGTCCTATAGAAAAAAGTATAATAATCTGTGATCACTCATATTTCCCACCAAATATTAATTTTTATATGAAAAATCTAAAATCACTCATATATCGTTAATAAGAGGTCCTACACGAAAAAGGATAATAATCTGTGATCACTCATATTTCCCACCAAATATCGATTTTTATATGAAAAATCTAAAAACTCTCATATATCGTTAATAAGAGGTCCTATAGATAAAAGGATAATAATCTGTGATCACTCATATTTCCCACCAAATATCGATTTTTATCTGAAAAATTTAAAATCACTCATATATCGTTAATAAGAGGTCCTTCACGAAAAAGGATAGTAATCTGTGATCACTCATATTTCCCACCAAATTTCATTTTTTATATGAAAAATCTAAAATCACTCATATGACGTTAATAAGAGGTCCTATAGAAAAAAGGATAATAATCTGTGATCACTCATATTTTCCACCAAATATCAAATTTTATATGAAAAATCTGAAATCACTCATATATCGGTAATAAGAGGTCCTATAGGAAAAAGGATAATAATCTGTGATCCCACCAAATATCAATTTTTATATGAAAAATCTAAAATCACTCATAGATCGTTAATAAGAGGTCCTACACGAAAAAGGATAATAATCTGTGATCACTCATATTTCCCACCAAATTTCAATTTTTATATGAAAAATCTAAAATCACTCATAGATCGTTAACAAGAGGTCCTATAGGAAAAAGGATAATAATCTTTGATCACTCATATTTCCCACCCAATTTAAATTTTTATATGAAAAATCTAAAATCATTCATAGATCGTTAACAAAAGGTCCTATAGGAAAAAGGATTATATTCTGTGATCACTCATATTTCCCCCCAAATTTCAATTTTTATATGAAAAATCTAAAATAACTCATATATTTTTAATAAGAGGTCCTATAGGAAAAAGGACTGTAATCTATGATCACTCATATTTCTCACCAAATATTGATTTTTATTTGAAAAATCTAAAATCTCTGATATATCGTTAATAAGAGGTCCTACACGAAAAGGGATAAAAATCTGTGATCACTCATATTTCCCACCAAATATCGATTTTTATATGAAAAATCTAAAAACACTCATATATCGTTAATAAGAGGTCCTACACGAAAAAGGATAATAATTTGTGATCACTCATATTTCCCACCAAATATCAATTTTTATATGAAAAATCTAAAAACACTCATATATTGTTAATAAGAGGTCCTATAAAAAAAGGATAATAATCTGTGATCACTCATATTTCCCACCAAATATCGATTTTTATATAAAAAATCTAAAATCACTCATAGATCGTTAATATGAAGTCCTAGAGAATAAAGGACAATAATCCGTGATCACTTTTATTTCCCACAATATCTCATGAATCAGTGGTTTCCATTATTCCATTATTATTTCCATTTTTAAAATAAATTATACTTACATACAATTATTGCCACAAATATTTTTACGTGTTATCAGAACAGCCACATCATGATGCTGAGGATCTAATTCATTCGCGGTATTCAGTTTGTGTTGCCAACTAAAAGATAAATAATAAATTATTTCCATAAGAAACATATTAATCATGAACTATTTAACTATTAATAGAATTTTATGTTAGAATAAATTGAGGAGGAGTTTGTTTTATACTAAATAAGAGCACAAATTGCTTAATAAATCTAAATTTCAAATTATCTTATCAATTTGGCAGCATCAATGAAATATGTAAAGAACATAAGTATTGTAAGGAATATTTATTATTCGTTTTATTTAAAGCTAAGAATATCCACACGATTACATTTAATGCTTAAAGCCATAAGTTGCCATATATTACTGGCGCCTAAAATAAAAACAGGCTTATTTTGCAGTCAGTTGAGGGGGAGTTCTATACCAACTCGAAATATATAAGAAAATAAGCAGAAAATTTATAAAATACAAACATTTTAGATGTGAAGAGTTTCATTAGGCTTAAAATTAATTAGTCTTATAATGGTCTCAAATGTCTCTGTGTATAAAACTCCCCTCATATAGAAACAGATTTCACTTTAAATTTATGCAAATATGTATGTACTTATGTACTATGTAAAATGTATTGTGTTTGTTTTGAAAACTCACCTACAAAATGTATCCAAATTCTGTTGGGCATTTTGTGTAAGATTCAAATCTGGATGAGCTTCATTATCGTGGAGTAGTATGATTCTAACCACGACTATTTCGATGGCATTACCAATGCTGGGATCCTTGTAGAGAGCGGATACCATATTCATTATGGTCAGAAGATAAGTCTCGATTTCATCATGAAATCCAACCATTGTGGAATCGGCAACGATTAGAGTTTCCACATGACGTGGGCTGCTAATTGAACGTTTCGTACGTTGATGGGTGGTTGCATGGGAAGATGATGATGGTGGTGGTGGTGTTGGTGTTGGTGGCGTTTGTTGCTGTAGATGAAACTCTGGTTTTAGATGATGTTGATGTTGCTGCTTATGTTGTTTCTGTTTTTGTGGTTGTGGTGCAAAAGCAATTGTTGTTTGTTCAGATGAGGCTGACGATGACGACGACGATGATGGTGATGATAAGATGTCTTGGTTTTGCATGTGGCTGTATTCATGTTTCTTGTGTTGCTGCTGCTGATGATGATATTTTTGGTGTTTAACATCCGTCGTTGTTGTAGTTTGATATTTATATTGAGATTTCTGATGTTGATGTTGGTGCTGATGACGTAGTCTACGTATTTTTCTGCCACCTTGAATTTTTACCTGCATATAATTATTATTTTATTAAGTATTTTGTTGGTTTGTTTATTTGTCATTCATTTAATTTAATTTTAAAAGCAAACACAAACAACAGAAATTATCATAAATTGTATTGAAGAAAAAAAGACAGAAAAAAGAGTGAAAGATGCCTCCATAAATTCATTCATTCATTCGTTCACCTACTCACCTTTCCTTGTGGTTGCCATTCAACTAAACGAGCTTCAATGCGTCTTTTGGGTTCTTTAGTACCACAATTACTTAAAGTCTTCTTTGGCTTCTTTCCATCGTTTTGCTGCAATTTATGTTGCTCCTGCTTGCGTTTATGTGGTTTCTTATTCTTGTTATTGCTGTTGTGATTCGTTGACTGTAGGTACACGGAAAGAAATTAACGTTGTAGTTATTTATTTAAAACATTTATTTACTTAATGCTTAAATTGATTTTAAAACTAAGTGCATTCTAAGGACCTTGTTTCAAATAAATTAAAACTGTAAGGGTTTTTTTCAATTCGTTATAGCTTGTTAAAAATACAATTTTTTGTGGAATTTTTTTTTTTTTTTTTTTGTAAAAAAAATCAGAGTGTAATTTTTCATTTTTTTGAAATCAATACCCTTTGTATAAAAAAGGAGAAACCGTTTGTTTTGTGATTACTATAATCTGTAATCACTCACATTTTCCATATTTCACTATATTCTGCAAGTAAGAGGTCTTCGAGCGAAATAGCTCTAATATAAAAAATTCGGAAATCATTCATAAATCTTTTATAAGAGATGCTAGAGGAAAAAGGACAATAATCCGTAATCACTAATATTTCGCAGCAAATATAGATTTTTATATTAAAAATCTAAGATCACTCATAAATCACTAATAAGATGTCCGTCAAGAAAAAGGATAATAATCTGTGATCACTCATATTTCGCACCAAATATCGATTTTTATATGAAAAATCTAAAATAACTCATATATCGTTAATAAGAGGTCCTACAAGAAAAAGGATAATAATCTGTGATCACTCATATTTCCATCAAATATCGATTTTTATATGAAAAATATGCAATCACTCATATATTGTTAATAAGAGGTCCTAGAGGAAAAAGGACAATAATCCGCATGTAAAGGGTTTTCCAGCAAGAGGTTTTATTTTGATGATTTTATTCTTTGACATTTGACAAGTAGAAACTATGCCATTACTAAAAATGGAACGATACACGCTTCAACATCGCATTGAAATTATTAAAATTCACTACAAAATTGGTGAAAATCTAGCAGTCAAAGTTCGCAAAACTAAAGCATTTTTGGGTCGTCGTGAAGCACTTTGTCAGACCGCAATACAGAAATTGGTGGAAAAATTCGAGCGGTTGGAACAAGTTAATGATGTGAAGAATAAAACCCAAGCATGTCGCTTAAGAACAACTGAGAATATTGCTGCTGTAGCCTAAAGTGTTGAAGAAAACCCAGGTTTGTCTATGCCTCGTCATTCTTTGGTATTGGGCATTCCATAAACGTCATTATACCGTATTTTGGATGATATAGATCTGAACAACGTTTACTTTCAACAAGACGGCGCTACGTGCCACACAAGCAACGAAACCATTGCTCTTTTACGGGAAAAGTTTCCGGACCGTGTTATCTCTTGAAGAGGTGATCACAATTGGCCACCGAGATCTTGTGATTTAACACCTTGCGACTTCTTCCTTTGGGGCGACGTGAAAGATATGGTCTACGCCAACAGCCCAGCGTCGATTCAAAACCTCAAAGATAGAATTCGTGAGGCTATCGAGGACATAGGTCAGCCACTTTGCGATTTGGTAAGCGTAAGCGTGGTCGTGGTGGCCATTTGGCTGATGTTGTTTTTCATTATTAACGGCATACTTTCCTCTTTATTATGAAATAAACATCCGATCATTTATCTCAAAAAATGTAATTTTTCTTTAAATACCAAAATAACATATCTTGTTGGAAAACCCTGTATATTCTACAAATAACGTTATGGAAATTATAAAATCTCAGATTATTTAAAACTAGTTGAGCGCCCCGGCTTCGCTCGGTAGCTATTTACTAATGTTAGTTCTTCAAGTTTTTCCAAAAAGCTTCTCATGTTAAGAAAAATGAGACGTTAATAGGAGGCAGTATATTAAACATTTAAATTTCCGAATTTTTGATCTCTTTTTTCTTTTCAAACCATCTCCTTAAAATTTCGAATCGAATAGAAAAACAAGTAAGAAAGTATGGTCGGTCAAGCCCGACCATATAATACCCTACACTAAGTAAATGAGCAAAAACATTTTTCTTTCAAAATTTCAATAATATATATTCGTGAAAGATTTTCGGAAGTGGGCCTTATATGGGAGCTATGACCAATTATGGACCGATCACCATGAAATTAGGTGGTGTGATTAATGTCTGTATGAAAGTTGTTTATGTTGCATTTTATGTGTATACCAACATTTTTATGAGATTTATGCTCGTTAAAGTGAGTATCGGAAGCAGGCCTTATATGGGAGCTATGACTAATTATGGACCAATCATAATAAAATTTGGTGAATTTCGTATATATAAAACTTATTTGGAGAAAAACTTGTGTAGATACCTATATAAATTAAACATTTATGACCGATAAAGTCCAATTTCGGGAGGAAATTTGTTTGGGGGCTAGGTGAAATAATGAACCGATTTTAGCCAATTTCAATAGGCTTGGTCCTTGGGCAGAAAAAATGATATGTACCAAATTTTATCGAAATATCTTCAAGATTGCGACCTGTACTCTGCGCACAAGGTTTACATGGACAACCAGCCAGCCAGACGGACGGACGGATGGACGGACATCGTTTAATCGACTCAGAAAGTGATTCTGAGTCGATCGGTATACTTTAAGGTGGGTGCTAGACTAATATTTTTAGGCGTTACAAACATCTGCACAAATCCAATATACCCTCCCCACTATGGTGGTGTAGGGTATAAAAATCAGCCAAATCGCTCCAGCCGTTCTCACGTGATGCCATTACATACATGTACCGTTTCATTTTTATACAAGGTGGCGCAAAAGTAATCCTCCTATCAGAAAATGCTATAAATTTTGCGATTGGCCCCTAATGTCAGTACTGTTTTGACATTTGTGTTGTAAACACATGCGAAATACACGTTAATAAACAATGTTACGCTACACTGCTCCAGAACGCGAAATATTGCTGACTATTTATTTGACCAATAATCGGCAAAATTTATAGCATTTTCTGATAGGAGGATTACTTTTGCGCCACCTTGTATATAGAAGATTAAGCTTTTTTGTTGTACGTATGCATTTTTTACAAAAAACTTTATTGTCCAAAAGCTTTATTGCTTTTTATAGCTTTCATAGTAAAGTTATTTTTAATAAAGCTCTTCTTTAAAAAAGCTTTCAAAATAGAGGTTTTTTGTGAAAATTGTATGAAAATTTTATTGTTTTATTGTAAAAACTAATTTTTTCGGGAAAGCTTTATGACAAAAAATTATAAAAATTATATTTTTGTGAAGAAGTTTCGTTTGATAAAAGTTTAAAATAGTTAATTTGGAAGAATTTCTTCGCCAAAGTAGCATTATTGCAAAACAATTAGAAAGAATAATCGGTCAAGCCCGCCATATAATACTTTACACTGAGTAAATGAACGAAAACATTTTTCTATGAACATTTCAGTAATTTATTTTCGTGGGTGATTTTTGAAAGTTGGACTTATATGGGAGCTATGACCAATTAAGGACCTATCAGCTTTAAATCTGCTTATGTGATTTATTTCTATATGAAACTTAATTGTTTCAAATTATTTTTGGATACAAATATTTTTAAGAGTTTATAGGGAGCTATAAAGGAATCAATTATGAATCAATACGCACAAAATTTGAACGTGTGTTTTCTTGTGTATAGTACTTATTTGTCGTTTGGATATCTATATAATTAAAGCATTTATGACCGATAAAGTCCTATTTCGGGAGAACATTTGTAAGTTTTAGCAGTTTCAATTTGGTTCGTCCTTGGGCTGTATGTGCCAAATTTTATCGAAATATTTGCAAAATTGCGACCTGTACTTTGACCACAAGTTTACATGGGCAGGCAGCCAGCCAGGTGGACAAACGAACAGTACATTTTAAGGTGGCTGTTAGACTAATATTTTTGGGCAATACAAACATAAGCCAAATGCATAATACCCTCCCCACTATGATATTGTAGGGTATAAAAAGTACTTTGTGTGATGAAATCATTCTGTAGTTTTTAAAACGACTTTGATCTAATAAATCAGCTAAACATTTCGGTCTCAGGTCTTCTAAATGTTTGTATTTATGAACAGACAACCATTGTTTTGCGCTCATAAAACAATCGCTGATTTATAATAACTAAACCTTAATAATTTTCAAAAAAACCTATTCCGAATATTTACAAAATAATTCTCTATGTAGTTAGAAAATCGTTGCATGCAATTATCTTCACTATATATATATTTTTTTCTTATGTGCATGTGAGTGTTGACAATATTGTAATTTTTGTTGTACGTTTTCCTCACTTATTTCGGACAAATGTAAGTTTTTCATTTATTTATTTTTATTTTTACTATAGTGGGCTGTTGCAATTTGTCTGCCAGTTTAGACTGTCTTGGTTTTGGTATGTTTCTTTAACATTTGTCTGTCCGTCCTTCCATTCATGTATTTCTTCAGTGTCTGTCAACCTTCCTGCCTATTTTATGGTGTCTGTGTATACAATCATACAAATATACACCATATTTTTTCCATCATCCATCCATCCATTCATTTATTTATTCATTCATCCATTCACATTTGCACAGCCCACCTTAATTTTCTTCTTTTATAACTCTTTAACTCTGTAACAAACATGTGCATGACTCTCTGTGTGAGTGTGTTGGTTTGTATTTTGTATTTTTTTTTTTTTTTTTTTTTAATTTTAATGTAAATTTGTGTAATTACCTTTTCCTTAACAGACGATCTTTGAAATACAACATGCGGATGTCCGTTGATGTTGTGGGCTGCATGATGTTTTGATGGCTCAATGTAGTATTCATTATTTTTAGTTTTTATGTGACCGACCTGGTAGAAAACAAAATAAATTTATAAAAAGTAAAAAAAAAAAAACATTAAGAAGTTAACTTATATGTTTATTACAACAGTTACTGTGACTAATTTATATTTTAAAGCTAATTTTATACAAAACATACTGTAAATTTATACATAAATTATAATTTTATAATGTTGATGGAAAGGAATTTCAAATGTTCTTCTTATTTGATTTAAAACTTAAATAAGACACAAACGTGAAGGTTTTACTTAATCTAGGTTAAAATACTTTAAAACCAGACTTAAAATCGGGGGTTTAAGGAAAAGACTTCAGCGTGAAACTTGCAGTTTATACTCTCCAAATAAAAGATTTGAGATACAAACAATGTTTTGAAAATGGGTATGCAAAAACAAAAGACTTAAAATACACGCTTTTTTCAAATGTAATCTTATATACCCACCAACAATATAATATGGCTAACTATTGTTGTGCGTTTTGATTAAAAACAATTATCTGGTTCACCCGATTTATTTAGTTTTATATTTACATTGCTAGATAGATATTACTTAGTAATAATTATTTGTGACAAATTTCGGTTTTCTAAGTCATTCCGTTTGTAACACATCGAAATATTCTTCGCAGACCCACAAAAGTATATTCTGGGTCCTCATAAGATTCTAAGAGGAAATAGATATGTCCGTCCGTCTGTCCGTAATTCTGTTGAAAACACGATAGGGCTTTCTGCCCTAAGGTTTGTTTGGTATTGAATATGGAAATGTCCCCCCGGATTACTGTTTGAACAGTCATAAATATTATATAAATACGAAATTGTATTTGAATTCAAAGATTAGGGTTTCTAACGGCTGGTTTCAAGTTCCATCATGTTTCTCAACATTTCTATTTCTGGAGACTTCTAATTGTGGACAATTAACAGCAGTTAACATTGCAGTGGAACATCATTACGACATTGAATAAAAATTTTGAGTTGATCATTGTAGAAATAGAACTTTTAAGACGCAACGATAGATGGTGCTGGAAACATCTGGATGGTAATGCCGTGTATATAAGGGGGCTGTGAAAACATCAACCAGTAACGGCCATTTTCACAATGTACGATTAAAAGTTAACGTGAACTTTAACCGCAAGTTAGGCTAATCTGAATTTCACAATGTATGATTAATTTCTAACTGACACTATTTAACAACAAAGTTGCTGTTAAATATAACCGAACAAACTTCGCCGGTTAGCAACTTAATTGTAAGAAATATAATAAAAGAACATGAAAAAACCTTTATATATTTGTAATATTTATAATTTTTAAAAAATGTAAAGAGCAGAAAATGAAATTTTGCACGGCGTGATCCAGATACCACCCGGATATATTCCATATTTTTCCAAATTCGTCGCCTTAGTGTCACCATAAAAGTGACTTTTTTCAAATTGACTTTTTTTAAAAACCGTTTTTCTCAAATTCCAAAATTATTTCAGAAATTCGACTTATGCAGTCGCATTTAGGACCCCTTGGACTACCCTCCCTATA
The DNA here is from genome assembly GCA_942486065.2 of Calliphora vomitoria. Lineage (NCBI taxonomy): Eukaryota > Metazoa > Arthropoda > Insecta > Diptera > Calliphoridae > Calliphora > Calliphora vomitoria. Next base: position 49,771,522 of record OW818032.2, read on the forward strand.
TAGTGTGTTACGTGTGCAATTCCATATTTTTCCAAATTCGCCGCCTAAATGTCACCATAAAAGTGACTTTTTTCAAATTGACTTTTTTTAAAACCCGTTTTTCTCAAATTCCAAAATTATTTCGGAAATTCGACTTATGCAGTCGCATTTAGGATCCTTTGGACTACCCTCCCTATATAGTGTGTTACGTGTGCGATTCCATATTTTTTCAAATTCGTCGCCTAAGTGTCATCATAAAAGTGACTTTCTTCAAATTGACTTTTTTTAAAAACCGTTTTTCTCAAATTCCAAAATTATTTCAGAAATTCGATTTGTGCAGTCGCATTTAGGACCCTTTGGACTACCCTATATAGTGTGTTACGTGTGCGATTCCACATTTTTCCAAATTCGTCGCTAGAACTTCATCATAAAAGTGTGCGATTCCATATTTTTCCAAACTCGTCGCCAGAACTTCATCATAAAAGTGACTTTTTCAAAACGTTTTTTTTTTTTTTAATATTTTATAAACAAATTGTGAAATATTTTTTTAATTTTTATATTTCTGAAATTATTTTTTATACATATTTCAGACGTATTTTTTGTATTATAATTCAGGTATCAAGACTGTTAAGTGATTAACAGTGCTCTGTTAACTGTAACATGAGCAATGTTAAAAAATGTGGTTTTTGTCTGTGCTAGTTAAATACGAATTTATCTTCCCACACATAAATAATAAATATCTCCTGTAAATAAAATTTCCCTTATTAGGGAAATTTTTATAAAAAATAATTTTGTTTTAAATTTATTAATTTAGCTTTTTAAATAAAAAATAATTCTTGAAAATATAAAATTTTAGAAAAAATTTCCTTTAACTAAAATATCCCTATAGGGGAAATTTCCTATAGTAAGGGAAATTTAAAAAATTTGATCAAAAAATAAAACCTATTATAAGCAAATAAAAATTTAGCTAAAATTTGCATTCAGAGGAAATATCCCTTAAAGGGAAATTTTTATATAAAAGAGAAATTTATAATTTAACACCAAATTTATGTTTATTAAAATAAACTAGTTTGAGTATGAAGATGAGTAATAAAAATAGTAGTTAAAGAAAATTTCCCTTTTTAGGGACATTTCTTATTGCAAGAGAAATTTAAAAATTATGTGCTTAAAGCTTAAAGGTCTTTATGTACTTAAAGCTTTTTTCTAACTAATATCTTTATTAAACACATAAATTTCCATACTATCTATGCGTACGAAAATGAACGACATTTTTATATTTATTTTTCTATAATATATGTTATTTTTTCTTTATATTTAGTAGACATTTTAGAAATTTCCCTTGCAAAACAAAAATTTCCCTAATAAGGGAAATTTTATTTAAACAACATTTTCATTAGTTTTGTTTATATTTTAAACTAGATTAATTTATAAAACACAAATTTACATCTAAATTATAAATTTCCCTTATATGTATATAAAAATTTCCCTTTAAGGGATATTTTCTGTGGAAGCCATTTTTAGCCAAACTTTATTTTTTATAATAAATATTAATTGTTTATACAATTTTTTAGGTATTTTTTAAAATTTCCCTGGGAATAAAAAATGTCCTTATAAGAAAAATTGTATTTGAAAGTACAATTCCACTTTGTATTACTTTTGCTAGACTTAACTAAATGTCAAATAAGCAATAAATCACATTTAAATAAAGTAAATCCCCCTTAAAATACAATAAAAATTCCATTAATTAAAATCGACAACATTTTATTTCTCGCAAAAATGTTTACCTAGAAATTTTCTTAAAAATCAAATAATTCCATGTAATTACATATTTGTTTATGAAAAAATAATAAAAACACAACCATTAAACTGCAATACAAAGAATCGTGTCTAATCGTGGTGTTGGTTGTTGTTGCTGTGCCCTGCCATTAACAATCAAATATTTAAGATCATGACATAAACAAGTGACGACAAGCAACTCTATGACACTCAACTACAAAACAGCAATAAAAACAATAACAATAGTTAATGCAAAAATAAATATGTAAAAGTAGTATGTAGTTGGTGGTGTTGTTGTTGTAATTCGTGTTGTTGTAATAAGTAATAAATATTAATAATAGAAATAAAAACGTTTAAGTGGTGTCGTAAAATGTGTTTATGACTTTAATGACAAATAATTGTTGCTTCCGTTAATGTGAGAAAACTCTACTCAGCAATGTTGCTGCTATTGCTGCTGCTGTTAACTATATACATACAACAACTACGTGTAAGACGTGCGCGGACACTTTAGACACGACACGACTAGACTTCATAAGAAGTTTATTATTATTATTTTTTTGTTAGAGTGATTTTTGTGAATGGTTTTAAAAAAGTTAAATGAATGTTAGAAATTATATTTTTTTACCACTAACATTAACGAGTTAAGCAGTTTTTTTGAAAGGCAGGTGACAGTGGGATTAATAAGAGAAAATTATGAAAATTAGTTTCAAGAAAACAAAAGAAACTTGTTCCTTTGCAGGCCTAAAGGTTTTTAGTTAGTAGTTAATTTAAAATTCCCTCACTATAAAAAAATCTTCCCCTTTTATAGAAATTTTATTCTAAAGTAATTTTTTATCAAATTTAATATTTTCAACATTAGTTTTGAGTTAAAAATAGGAATTTGAGCAAATCTTAAAAATGTATATTTAAGGGATATTTTCGTTAAAAGGGATTTTTAACAATATTCTTAGATTTTTGCATGCTTGAAGTAGTACATAAACATTTTGAAGTTATTTTCAATAAAAAATGTCCCTATTAGGGGAATTGTTATTACTTTTCTTTATATTTTAAACTAGTTTAATTTATTAAACATAATTTCTGGACTAAATTATAAATTTCTCTAGAAATTTCCCTTTAAGGTATATTTTATTTGGTACTCATTTTTAGCAAAATGTTTATTGAATTATAATATTTTTTTATGTATTTTCAAAATTTTCATTGCATTAAAAATTTCCTTGATAAGGGAAATTTTAGTTACAACAGATTTTGATTACTTTTCTTTATATTTAAAATTAGTTTATTTTATTAAACAAAAAATTAATATAAAATTATAAATTTCTTCCAAATATAAAAATTTCCCTTTAAGGGATTTTTTTTAGATGACATTTTCGGCACATATTTTATTTCTTTATAAAATTTTGCATTGCTTTATAAAATTTTTTTGATATTTTTAAAATTTCCCTAGCAATTAAAAATTTCCCCTATTAGGGAAATTTTATTTTTAAGTAAGTTTACTCAAAATTTTATATTTTCAAAGTTAGTTTTGAATTAGGAAATGGAATTTGTACAAATTTTAAAAATTTCCCCTTAAGAAATATTTTCCTTGAAATGGATTTTTAACAATATTTTTAGATTTTTGTATAATATGTTAGTTGTATTTGAAAATTTTGGATATATTTTTCAAATTTCCCTTGCAATAAACAATTTCCCTAATAAGGGAAATTTTATTTAAATGCTATTTTTATTGCTGATCTTCAAAATTCAAACTAGTTTATTTTATTAAACACAAATTTGCTGTTAAATTATAAATTTTCATTTAAGGAAAATTTTTAAAAATTTCCCTTTTTATAAAAATGTTCCCTTAAAGGATATTTCCTTTGAAAGGCAGTTTTAACAATAGTTTTAGATTTTTGTATGATATTTTGGGTATATTTTTCAAATTTCCCTTGCAATATAAAATTTCCCTATAAGGGAAATTTTATTTAATTGCTATTTTTATTACTCATCTTCAAACTAGTTTATTTTATTAAACACAAATTTGCGGTTAAATTATAAATTTCCCTTTTATAGAAAAATTTCCCATTAAGGGATATATTTTCTGAACGTAGTTTTTAGCAAAATTTGTATTTGTTTATAATAGGTTTTATTTTTTGATCAAATTTTTAACAAGTTTTTAAATTTCCCTTACTATAGAAAATTTCCCCTAAGAGGGAAATTTTAGTTAAAGGTTAATTTTTCTTAAATTCTATATTTTCAAGAATATTTTTTTATTTAAAAAGAGAAATTTATATAAATTTTAAAAATATATTTCTTATAAAAATTTCCCTAATAAGGGAAATTTAATTTACAAGTGATATTTATTATTTCTTTTTATATTTCAAACCAGTTCAATTTATTAAACACAAATATGCTATTAAACTATAAATTTCCTTTTGAAATAAGAATTTCCCTTTAAGGGATATTTAAATAGAAAGCAATTTTTAGTAAAATATTTATTTTTTTTATAATAGATGCAATTTCTTTATAATTTTTTTTGGTATTTTTTAAAATTTCCCTTACATATAAAAATTTCCCTTTAAGGGTTATTTTGTTAGGAACCAATTTTTATCAAAATTGTTATTATTTTATTACACATATTATTTTTTCGAGATTTTTCCTTCAATGTTAAACTTTTCTTCTTACATAAATGCCCTTTGACCCACTGTGCCACCAGCTATAGTAAATGTTAAAGTGGCGCCACATTAAGTCATTGTTTTCTAGCCACACCATAAACTTGGAAGAAAAATAACACATTCAGTTAAAAGCCAACAGATTTTAACACTCACGCTTAACACTTTGTCTATAATCGACTTCCCCCAAGCAGGCATTACAGACATGACAATGAAATGAAACAGACATACAAAAAGATAGACAGACAGACCGACAGACAGACAGACACAAAGACATACATGTATGTATCTATTTTAATCTGCAAACATTTACTTACAACAATTCTCAAAACACAAAAATAATTCTTAAAGAATTGAACATATACAATATGACCATGATGGTTGTTTACAACTTTACAACACCATCCATTTTTTTTTAGCTTCAAATTACAATAAAACAAATTATCATCACTTTTAACAACATTTTCCACCATTCATGATATAAGCAAAAAAATTTCACTTACCAAACCACGACACGTTGATATCGCTACCCTTGAGTCTTGCTCTTGTCCTCTGACTTTGCCATGATAATGACAATTGGTGTTTTTCTGTGGTCGTTTGCGTGTGCGTAAATCTCTTTTGTGTCGTTCCACAACTAAATGGGGCGTCATGAAATATGAATTGGGTCTAAACAGAATAGAGAATATAAATTTAAATTCAAATTACTTTATGATTTACTTCCGATGACAATTTAATTTATTACTCTAATTCCAAATGCAAAGTTTCATTTTGTATTTGCAACTGGTAGTGAACATCAGATTCTGAAGAGGATGCCTGGGTTGGAGCATCATTTTCATCAGCCATATTAAAGCTTCTACGCCTTCGTTGGTGACGATAGTGTTCGCCATGATGATGCGTTAAATTGTGCGTTAGAAACTCACCAGTTGCTGTTACTTTTTTTGGTATGACAAGTTCACCAGATATCAGTTCGTCCGAATGCAGGCCTGTAACAAAAACCCAAACATTTTTATTAAAATTCTTAAAACAAATAATTAGTTAATTATAGGTATAAACTATTTTTCGGGAAAAAAACTACTTTGATATTATATTAACAAATCATTTTCTTTATTTTAAACATAAATCATTTATATGCTACATAAATAATAACGTTAAATTGTTAGTTGGCTAAAAACCTGTATTTTTGTCATCAAGTTTTTTTTTTTTTTTGTGCAAAAATTTGTGCATCCCATAAATCACACCATATAAAATTGAATTGTATGATTTTACTGAACAGCAAGCAGTTGATGTTGTCTAGAAGTAGTATTTAAATTTAATTAAAAATAATTACACGGCTCAATGTGATTATGGCCAATTATTATGTAATGTTAAGGCAGAACAAATTTCACACAAAATGCGAGGGATGTTTGATACAAATACATCCATATATATCTTTTAAATTATTCTGGTTGGCTATTTGTCAACTAAACCTTGTAAGAAAAGTTATCATATAGAACATTATTCATATTATTCATTCTTTCATTGTAGAACGTAATTTGATGCAATTTAAATTTATTGTAATCGCACAGTTTTAGATTAAGGAGGACTTTCGAGAAGTTCTTCAAAGAGTGCACAGTGATCTTAGTAATGCAATTGACAAATTTTTAAACGAGCGTGGAGACAAATGTTTCCAAAACAAAAAGTTTCTAAACCATTGCACAGTGGGCCAAAATCTAAATATTGTTACGAAATTGCATTATCAGTTTGAATTTAATTATCTGTAACACCTGCTTGCAACATTCATCATGTTTATAAGCATTTCCATCAGTAGAAACGTCTACTTATTAACAATGTTAATAACACGCTGTTAATAACATTGTTTAAGACAACATTAACATTAAAGCTGCTAAAAGCTCTAGGTGATCATAATGGAAATTCTAGTTTTATCACTGTGTATATAAAAAGTAACAGCAAGTTGCAGCCAGTTGAGTTTATTATAGTTGCTGTTAAAATTAACATCAACTGTATTACCAGTGTATTCTTAAACATTATAATGTGTGTTTTAAATAAAGACTTTTATTTGCAATTCCTAGAATACGGTTTATTTAAAAGAAATAAACCACCGTTTTATAAAAGGTAAAAATGTAACAATATTTTGGAAATAAATCTGCCATTTTTATTGGGTGTATGAAACATTAAACAAGGTATTGTCTATTGTTAGCTATGACCTTTTCCAATCTTTCTGGCAACATATGGATTCCGAGGCAAAAGAACTGCTCATATTTTAAGGTAAATAACAAATCAAGCCAATATCGAATACTCTATTTCAAAGTGAAACGTATCCCTGAGAAAACGTTCTGCATCGATCAAAACAATTAGTAGTAGGTAGGGTCTGAACTATAAGGCGGGTGAGGGAAAACTTTATTCTAAATACTTTTTAACAGGTATTGCAACATGTGGCCGAGCGCTGTCATGATGGAATGTTCTGGCTGCATATTCTGGGTGTTTTTCGGCCAATGCTTGTTTCAAACGAATCAGTTTCATTCGGTTCAGGTTCCCTGTGATGGTCTAGTCAGATTTCGGCAGCTCATAATAGATAGGAACCTTTTGCTCCCACCAAATACAGAGAATTACCTTAGCGCCATGGATATTTGGCTTTGGTGTAAATTCGCCTGGTTGGCTGAGCTTCACGTACAATCTCTTACGCTTCGGGTTATAGAAATGGATGTAGTTTTCATCGCAAATAATGATTTTCTTTTATAGCCTTCAAACATCATTTCGGATATGCAAAATCGTCTTTCAAGGTCTCTCGGCTTCAATTCGTATGGTACCCAATTTCCCTGGTTTTGTATGAATTCTGCTGCTCTCAAACATTTCGAAATTGCTGCTTTAATAGCTCCCAATGAAGCTCTTGTTGAGTTTGACAACAATATTCATGGAGTAATGCCTCCAATTCTTGTCTGGCCTTGGCGATCTTTGTCTTCCGTATCAAAATCACCACTTCTGAACCCCACAAACCATCTCTCGTTTAAACCGATGTAACACATTCACCATAAGCTTTGGTGAGCAATAAGTGTGATTCAGCGGCACTTTTTTCAAAATTTAAGAAGTAAAGCAAAACTTCCCGCATATGATGATTCATTACACACAAAACTCGACAGTTTCTAAGCAACAATAACTTTGTTGTTTACACTATAATGTTCAATAACTTATTGAGAACAAATTGCAGATATGTACCCTTCAAAACCGCGGTCAAAAGATACGCAATTTATTGTACATCCCGCATTTTTAAGTCATACAACCCAAGTTTGTCATTCCGTTTGTAATTTTTACATCTATCATTTACGACCCTATAAAGTATATACAGTGTTGGAAAAAATAATAGAAACGATAGCATTTTTTCCAATTTTGTAAGTGTATTAGTCAAGTTTAGTTTTGTTAAAAAAAATTTATATGCAGTTTTGTTTATCAGACATACAGCATAAGAAAAAACATAATTAATACTCTTTTCATTAATATTTTAATACACTATATGACTAACAATGTATAGAGTCAATATTTTTGCTGGAAAAAATAATAGAAACGCGTAAACGGATTCAATTTTTAGAGGCACATCTTTTTATTTTTTGTTCAGAAATTGTTTTATTTTAATATTTAGAGGCTCTACCTTTGTTTTTCACAACTTCATTGAATCTGCGAGTCATGGAATCAACCAATTTTTTTGGAAAAAGTCCTTGTCAATGGAAAACCACTCTTCCTGGTTTTTTTCCCACAATTCGACCGTTTTTTCCGACTGATGCCCTCCAGCTTCCTCTGGAGCACTCCCCAAAGGTGTTCTATTGGTTTAAGGTCCGGTGACTGTGAAGGCCATTCCATAACAGGTACTTTGTTGACAGCAAACCAATCCTTTGCCAATTTTGAAGTGTGGTTCGGATCATTGTCCTGCTGAAACTCCCATCTCAAGGACATCTCTGCCTCAGCAAATGGAAGGATTATGCTTTGTAATGTATTTACGTAGTCCGGAGCGCATATTTTGATCTTTATTCAAAATATTGAACAGACACCAGAAGAAGAGAAACACCCCCATATCATGATGGATCCACCGCTGTGTTTGACGTTCTTCTTGAGCTGTGGTCAGACGAAACATAGATAAATTTGTTTGGATCCCATGAGAAACATTACCTTAGGCACCCACACAATAAGGCATATGATCCAAAATACACCAAGAAGACCGTAAAATACTACGGTGGATCAATCATGATATGGGGGTGTTTCTCTTCTTCTGGTGTCTGTTCAATATTTTGGATAAAGATCAAAATATGCGCCCCGGACTACGTAAATATATTGCAAAGCATAATCCTTCCATTTGCTGAGGAAGAGAAGTCCTTGAGATGGGAGTTTCAGCTGGACAGTGATCCGAACCACTCTTCAAAATTGGCAAAGGATTGGTTTGCTGTCAACAAAGTACCTGTTATGGAATGACCTTCACAGTCACCGGACTTTAAACCAATAGAACACCTTTGGGGAGTGCTCCAGAGGAAGCTGGAGGGCATCAGTCGGAAAAAAACGGTCGAATTGTGGGAAAAAAAAACAGGAAGAGTGGTTTTCCATTGACAAGGACTTTTTCAAAAAAAATTGGTTGATTCCATGACTCGCAGATGCAATGAAGTTGTGAAAAACAAAGGTAGAGCCTCTAAATATTAAAATAAAACAATTTTTTAACAAAAAATAAAAAGATGTGCCTCTAAAAATTTAATCTCTTTACGCGTTTCTATTATTTTTTCCAGCAAAAATATTGACTCTTTACATTGTTAGTCATATAGTGTATTAAAATATTAATGAAAAGAAGATTGATTATGTTTTTTCTTATGCTGTATGTCTGATAAACAAGACTGCATATAATTTTTTTTTAACAAAACTAAACATGACTAATATACTTACAAAATTGGAAAAAAATGCTTTCGTTTCTATTATTTTTTCCAACACTGTATATTCTGGATCCTTATAGGTAACAAAGTCGATATAGCCATGTCCGTCTGTATGTTAAAATCAACTTTCCGTAGCCCCCAAATAACTTACATATATGATTCATATATCAATAAATCGGGAATTCTTCCGGCTCGGTTTCTATTTAAAATCGGCCACAAGTGGCTGAGACATAAGGAAAAACCGGGACAACCTCGATTTTAGGGCTATTTCTGGAAAATTATTTTTTAACCGGAATATTTTTTTTTTACCACAAACAAAATTTTTTTATAATTTTTTTTTTCACTAATAAATTAAAAAAAAAATTAAAAAAAATAATTTAATTTTGAAAAACAATTTGAAAAAAACAATTTTTTTAAATTTCGAAAAACAATTTTGAAGAAAAAAATTTAATTTTGTTTACCTTAAAATATTTAAAATTTTTATTTTAATGTATAATTTGGTAAAGGGTATATAAATTTCGGCACAGCCGAATATAGCTTGTTTTTATTAAAGTCACCCGTTTAACATCGTATGAGTCTACCTGAATTTAGTTGCGATTCATCCACATACAGTTAAACATTGTGAGCTTTCTAAACTATTAGTCATTTACTAATTTATCATACGATCCTCGTTTACCCTAAAAGTAATATGCATACATATATAAATGTGTGTAGCAGTTTATATCTACCTAAAGCTATAAATTCGCAGAAATTGCCATTCAAAAAAAAACAAACAAAAAATTCATTCATAAAAACAGAGTCATTCAATAAACAACAGATCATACGTTGGCGTTAAACTCTATACTCGCACATAAACGACTAAGAAAGCGTATAAATAAATTCTAAAAGATAAATTGAAAAACAAAAAAAAATTTTTATACATACATATGTATGTATTTTTAATAAACACAAATACAAAACACATGCAAAACTCTTGCAAACAATTTAAACTTATAAGATGCCATAAATCTGAAATAAAATTTTATACATTTTTCTTAAACATACAAAAATACAAACACATTTAGTTGCCACCCATGTTTAACATCAACATTTAAATTAAAATTCATTTTAAATTGAACAACAGCAAAAAATTTGTAACATAATCGGCGACAAAAGTGCAATAAACATGAATTTAATTAAATTAATTTTACTGAAATGAGAAAGGCAACAAAAAAAATAGCAATAAAAATCTTAAATCCGTTTTTATTAATTGAAATTTATAAGTGTGAACAGGGTCACAATCAGCGAGATTTGATTTGTTTTAAATTTATTTTCAAAGAAAATTATTAAAATTGGTTAAGATTCATAAAAAATATAGAAAAATTGGTTGATAATTCAAAACTCGATTACAAATTTATGATATAAATAAGAATTTTAACACTTCTTATATATAACTAGCTTGACCCGGTGCGCTTTGCTACCACTGTCGTAGTAAAAATCGGTTCAGTCGTTTAGTAGTTATTGTTTAAGAACTAAAGGTACCAATTTTACCAGTTTTTCCCCCTGTTTATCCCTTTCTGGTAAAAGTATTGAAAAAAGTTATAGCCTATTGACGCTTCCAAGTAAAGATCTATATACGTTCCAAATTGCAATAAAATCGATTTAGCCATTTAGGCGTGATGCTCAATAAACAAACAAACAAACTTACAAAGACATTTATATATTTATATGGATTTCTCTTTCAATTCTATTTTTTTTATTCGTTCAAAAAAAATAAGAATTGTCGAGTTCATCAAAATAAGGATTTTCCGTGAGATGATTTCATCGATGGAGTCAAATCGCTCAAAAAATAATCACTCGTTGCGAAATCCGGAGAATAAAGCGGATGTGAGAGCAATTCGTAGCCTAACTCATGGATTTTTGCCATCGAAACTGCACATTTGTGCACCTTTGTCCTGTTAAAAAATAACTTTTTTCTCTTGGCCAAATGCGGTCGTTTTTTTTCATATTCTTAACCCCGAGAAACCCACTTCTTTGATAGATTTTTGGTCTTTGGTGTATTGTGGTGGATCCATGTTTCGTCCACGGTTAGGAAACGTTTCGGTTAAAGATCGGCAAACAGTCCTGCAATGTTATCAATAGGTTGCATATGTGGTCGATTGAGAGCAAACGCGGCACCCATCTTGCGGGATGCTTTCTCATACCCAACTGATCATTCAAAATTGAAACCACTGAGCCATGTGAGATGCCTATGACTTCCACAATCTTTCGTACTTTTAATCCCCGATCGGCCAACACCGTAATGTGAATTTTAGCAATTGTTTCGGGTGTAGAGATCTCAACTGGGCATCCAGAACGTGCGGCATCTTCCGTGCTTGTACGACCACAACGAAATTCAGTAAACCACTTTTTTACCATTGAAATTTATGGTGCAGAGTTTCCATAGTATTTATCAAGCTGAGACTTGGTTTGAGTGAAAATAATGCTTAATGAGCAGACGAAATTTCTTTTTTCCAATTTTCTCCTCAAATCACGCGGTATTCTGGTGTCAAACGCAAACTAAATGACGCAGCTTGTTCATATTTTGAAGGAGCCAACTGACAGATGCCTGTTAACAGGAGTAGTGTTCCACTTTCAGTTAAGAGACCGGAAATTAAAAAAATCACAGACTTATTGACCCGCCCTCGTATATGAATAAATCTGGAATATCATATATGCGACATAATGTAATTTTGGCGTCAGACATATTTGTAAAAATCAAAAATCTGTTACCTGAGTTGCAATGTCATCTCAGCCTCTAAAATTATTTATAATGTCAGTTTTTTTATCTCTACAGAGCACAGTGATTCGTTTCATAGGCAAAAATATGAAAAAAATAAAATGATAAAAATGTATATTTATCAGAAAGCTTAAACAGTTTTCAGTTTATATCTTTTCAAACGCATTTTGATGTCAAAATCGTGTAATAATTACTAAAACGATAAGACCCAAATGAAAGGAGCTAGCTGGCTGAAATGAAATTTTCCCCAAATACTAGGTTTCACCTAGACCTAACACAAATGTCCCGTCCGGAATACTGTTTGAGCCATCCTAATACAATTTCACACTAACTAGTTCTAAGCACTCCAAAATTCATCGCAAGTAATGATTCGGTGCAAAAATGAATTTCTTTTAAAGCGTTCAAGCATCATTTCGGGCATGCAAAATCGTCTTTCAAGGTCTCTCGTCTTCAGTTCGTATGGTACTGCTGCTCACAAACGTTTTAAAATTGCTGCTGGAATAGCACCCAATGATTTTGCGAGCTCTTGTTCAGTTTGACAACAATCTTCATGGAGTAATGCCTCCAATTCTTGATCTTAAAACTTTTTTGGCTGGCCTGGGCGATCTTTGTATTCCGTGTCAAAACCACCACTTCTGAAACCCACAAATCATCTCTTGCACGTTGAAACAGATGGAATACATTCACCATAAGCTTTGGTGAGCAATCGGTTTTCTTCAGAGGCACTTTTGTTCAAATTAAAGAAGCAAAGCAAAACTTCCCGAATATGACGATTCGTTGGTACAAAATTCGATATTTTCTAGGCAAAAAATTCTTTGTTCTTTACATTATAATGTTCAATAACTAAGTAAGAATAAATGACAGATATGTACCCTTCGAAATGACATATAAGTTATTAAAAATAATAACCGCGTTCAAACGATACACCATCTATTGGAAATCCTGGATTTTTAAGTCATACATCCCATAAATTCTGGGTCTTCATAAGATTCTAATACGATCTAGCTATGTCCGTCCGTCCGTCTGTCTGTCTGTTGAAAACACGATAGGGCCCAAACGAAAGGAGCTAGCTGGCAGAAATTTTCCACAAGGTTTGGTAAGGTTTTTTTGGTATTGAAAATGGACGATATTGGTCCATGATTTCACATAGCCCCCATACATATGTCCCCTGGATTATAAAGATTTATAACATTGTGCTAAACAATAACGCCCTCTTATTTTGTCCAGTCTTTATATAAGAACGAATCACTGTGCAGATGGTCATATTTCAAAAATCATACAAAAAAAAAAACACTGCTTGTAGCAAACTTAATATTTTTAGTCTTGTTATTTCAATTGTTAAATTTGTCTTTTATATTTTATTCACTTCACACTATTAAAAGCACTTTAGTTTCCATTCAATCTCAAACAATGAATTCTGATTGATTGCAGTGGCTAAAAAAAAAAACATGGACATGTCAGTCAGTATTATTACGGCCAAATAAATTCAACAGATCAAATTACACAGCAACAACATTGTTGCATTTAACTACAACTACAAAAAAAAAAACACAAACAATTAAATATACTTAATATTTAATCTCTCAGTTAGCAAAATAATTCTCAAAAACAAATCATTATTGCGGCATCTTAATGAGCAAATTTCTATAGAATTAAAAACTAAAATTGGACAACATTAATAGAGGATTCCAGTTGTACACCCCCACATTAAATGTTTTGATTGAATTCAATCAATGTATTTGTCAGTTTCATTTGGTCAACAGTTTATTTTTTATTTTTTTATTCTAATTTTTAAATGACACCGACTACAATTTAAAAACACTTTTTTTGAAATACATTTGAATTGACAAGGTCGTTATTTAAGTTGGTGTTTTTTTTGTTTTACTTAACTAATGTTACAGAATAGTATTTAGATCCGTTTCAGTTAAGTATCGTGTTTTTTAATGAACAGTGTTAATGTAATTGTTTTCTTAAACTCTTAGCTAAATAGCACGGTACATTGTTTCCATATGGACAAAAATACAAGGAGTTGTCTGAGACAAATGAAATTTGGTACTGACATTTAGTAGCACTATAAAATTGGCCCAATGACATGCCCACGGCTCCCATATATATATCATTTTAATATTATAGCTCAGATTAGTAACAGATATGAAACAAATGAAAGTAATATCGAACCGTATGATTATTTTGACGTTCTACAATAATTTTTCAATGGTTTTGTTTTGCAGAGCGAGAGAAAAATTACCTTTTCAATAGGCAATATGTGTCCCTCTTTCCAAACCACAAACATTTAGACATTTTCTTATGTTTGTTTTCCATTGCCATCCCAGCAGTTAAGCAAGTAGTCAATGTATCTCTTATAGACAGTAATTACCACAAATGTCTTATCACTTGGCTGACTCCAATTTATATATTTTGGTCATTTGACACGCATGTGCTCTTGGTAGTGCAGAGAGAAGACGATTGGTCACTTTATACATTCCATGTAATCTAGCGTGAAGGCAATTGTCACTTAAGTGTCTCTAAGTAATCTAGAAAGTAGTCACTTTGTGAGCAATTCGTACAAACTGGTTTTATACAAATTGTGTTGATGTAATTCTCATACAGTTTATTTTTATTTTTTCTTAAGTATATAGTCACTTTAGTGTCAATAGTCACTTTAGTGTCTCTTAGTAACCTATAGTGAAGTTTATTTTGTACTGCTCTTTAGAAAGTAGATATTTTACCCACCAGAGGCAATCTATTGGGAAGTTGTCGCAGGAAGGTTTGTTTACAAGCAATCGCTTATTGGACTGCCGCCTATGATATGTCTTTTTAGCTGACTATTTGAGGTCAATTTGCACCCGTACATGTTAAAATAACTAGTTATGTAGCTGATTAAGTTACCAGTTAAATAGCTAGTAAGGTAACGTTGACTACTTTGGACCAGCTATTAGACAGTCTCATTGTAGTCAAGGACATGCACGTGTTAAAACAACTAGTCATGTAGCTATTGAAGTAACTAGTTCCCACCCTAAATTATTGGTAAAATCACTAGTTCGGAACTGTCTCCTAGAAATGCTGGGATATTACTGAAACCAGTTGATTAATATCTGTATAATTTGTGTATCATAGTATGGAGTGTTAGCTTTCAAAATATATATATTTCATAAAAATGTTTGACAATCGAATTTCTAATGTTTGCCTGTGGGACAACAACACAATGCAGTGGTTGCTTTCTGCAATTCCCCAAAACATTTCTTTCAAATATTAAAGTCATTGTTCATAATTGAGTGGCTTAGTGCAAAAACACGATAAGCCACAAGGATTCGTAAACTAATTTTATGTATTTGTTTATATTATTTTCACTAGAGTTTCCAAAAAACCGATGGAACAAAAAATATTTGATTGAATATACAAAAATGAGATCAGATATGATCAAAATGAACTGGAAGATTTTCAAGGAGGTTCCTTGCTTCCCATGCGAAAGTTTACTTTACATGAAGCAATTATTGTAATATAAAATGTTTGCACTTATTGGACTTAAGAGAAATTAAGCTCAAACTTTATACTATGGTCATAAAGTTCAGAAATCCGGGATAAGTATTAACATACTACTTATGTTATCAAATATTTTTTTATTAAACATGAATTTTGTTTGCAATTTATTTTCATTCAGTGAATTAGTTTTTATTTTGTTATATTTTAATTTAAATTGCGGGATTTACATTTTTAAAATCCCGAATTTCGGTATTGAAAAAAATCCATATCTAATCCATATGGATTTTCTCAAATCGTCTTTATTGAATATCTATTTTAATAATGGAGATTTTGGTTGCATATTATTACTTGATGACTTTGACCTACATTATAAAAACGTTAGCGATCATCTTAAAATTTTGTATAAAAAACAAAGCTAAAGAAATCAACTTAAAATCTATATTAACACCTCTTTAAAATTAACCCTATTTTATATAAATAGTTAAACACTTACCATATAATTGTTGATCACCATAAACATGCCACGTTGACAGTATTAGGCATAAAATAAAATTTAATCGTAATTGAGGTTCCATTTTTTATAATTTATTGAGTTGTTTTTTGTTTTTGTTTCACTTTTCTTTAATTGTTGTTGTTTAATTTAATTTGTTGTTAACATTAAAAGTGGAAATTTTAGTTTTGTTTTCTTAATAATTATTAATTATCCGTTATCAATTAGTTTATTAATTTTATACATTATTTTTAACATTGCAATTTGATGAACATTTTCGTTGAAAAGTTTCAGAGTGTAAGTGTTTGTAGAAATATTTTGAATGTGCGATGTAGAGGGCTAGATCTGTAATGAGAGAGAAAAGGAGAAATGTCAATAAATGTGAGTTTGTTCAAAAAAAAAAATAAATAAAAAAATATTGAGTAAAAATATTAAGTTAAAATGCTAATATTTCTATTAAATTTAATTTTAAATCATATCGATTACCTCTTCCTTAAACTAAATTATAAAGTTTGATATAGTACTTATCAGAATTTTCTAAGATATAATTTTATATTTGCTCACTATTATTTAACCCTTTGACGACCACGGGGACACCGGTGTCCCAACACAAAAATTTGAATAATGAAAACAATAATGGGTTCCATTTTAATTAAAATTACATCGTGAACATGTCTCTTATTAATGTGTTTAGATTAAAACAAGTTCGGTTACAGCTTTTATTTTTTACTTTCTTTGAAAATTGACAGTCTTATTGGTACTGCGTTCAAGAATTGTTCAAAAATTAGTCTTATGGACGTGAAAGGGTTAAAAAGTGTATCTCCGACCATTTAAAATTGTCATTAACTTTAAAAGCATAAGGTGCATGTCCAAATGATAAGGTCACATAATTCTTTCTGTTTATCCAAAAATACAAATAGTATTTTACCTAATAGTATCACTGTTGTAAGGCACCCTTTTGTACCTTAAATAAGTCTTTAACACACAGTTAATATAAAAGAGATGTTTATTGTTTGGAATTCAGATTACCATTAAAACGGTATGAAACAAAAGAAACTATATGAAAGGAAAAATACAAGAACTAAAATATATGTGAGTGTATGTGTGAAGTTCAAAAAAGTGTTGCATTGTATTCACAACAGAGTTGCCATTTCAACACTCCTCCTCAATGAACACTTGAACAAAAAACTAATAAATTTCAAATTAATCCAAGCATCTTAACAAACTTCCCATGGCTCGGTTTTGGGAGGTTCTTTGTGAAGACATCCGCTACATTTTCGGAGCTGCAACAATAATTCAATTCGATGGCACCTTTGCGGAAGACATCTCTAATATAATGATATTTAATATCTATATGTTTACTCCTCTGATGGTATACCGGATTCTTAACTAGGTTTATTGCACTAATGTTGTCTGCGTTGATGACAATGGCCCTTGGACAATTTAGTTGCATATCACCTAGTAGCTTTCTCAAAAATGTGGCCTCCTTCGATGTGGACGAGAGTGACATATACTCAGCCTCCGTACTGCTAAGTGCCACAGTTGCCTGTTTCTTTGATTCGTATGAAAAAACTGCTCCTGCTAATAAAAACGCATATCCAGTATAGGATTTTCGGTCAGTTGTGTCTCCACCCCAATCTGCATCCGTATAGCACTCCAGAGGCTTTCCAGTTTTTTGATATGTCAACTGTTTATCCTTTGTTGTAGACAAATATCGTAATAGTCTTTTGGCAGCCACCAAATGTTCTACATGTGGATCATTATTACGTTGTGAGAGTTTACATACTGAATGCAATATATCAGGTCTCGTATTTATTGCTATATACATAAGCGAACCCATAAGTGATTGATATTGTGTTTGGTCAACCTTCTGACAATCATCATTATCACATCTGACTTGATGTTTCGGATCGAGTGGTGTTGCTGTAGGTCTACAAGTTGTCATGTTGTGCTCTTGCAACAGTCTTCTTATTTGGGATTTCTGACTAATAGATATCTTCCCCTTATCACCAACACGATCGACTTCAAGGCTCAAAAAATATTTCACAGGACCCTTATCCACCACCTGTACCGCATCAGCAATCAAACGCTTCACTTCTTCCATTTCCCCGATATCCGAACTAGCGATCAACAAGTCATCTACGTAAACGGCAATAATGTTCATCGTATCCCCATTGTGCTTAATATACACGCAAGGTTCGCTATCACATGATTGGAAACCAATTCCCTTCAAGATTTTATCCAATTTAAAATTCCACTGCCTTCCTGACTGCTTCAAACCATAAAGCGCCTTCTTTAACTTCAGAACGTGGTGTGGAAAATTTGAGTCTACAAATTTTTTGGGTTGAGTCATATAGACCTCATCGTTTAACTCGCTGTTTAAGTATGCCGACGAAACGTCCATTTGATGAAGATAAAGTTCATACTCGGCAGCTATAGCAAAAATCATTCTTATGGTTTCGTAGCGAACTACTGGTGAAAATGTTTCGGTATAATTTACACCATATTTCTGAGAGCAGCCTTTTGCCACTAGCCTGGCTTTAAATCGTTCGATCTCATCTTGTTCATTCCTTTTAAGAGCGAAAACCCATTTGTTGGACACAGCCTTTTGACCTACGGGAAGTTCCGTTAATTCCCAGGTACAGTTCTTCAATAGTGCATCATATTCGGCTTGCATCGCCTTCCACCACTCATCACCATATTTGCCGCTTAATGCCTCTTCAACCGTTTCAGGCACCTTTACATCATCTTCTGAATATATTAGCCCCAACATGTTGTATTCCTTTTTGGGTCTACCTGGACCGCCTGATCGGAGTATACGTGGTCTACCTGGCCCTCTTAAAATCGGAGCCAAGTTCTCATTATCATCCGCAGATTCGAATTCACTTTCACTACGGTCCTCATCATCCGATTTCGTTGACACTTCATCAATAGCATCTTTTTCACGATCATTCCCATTAGTTCCATTATTAAAATCATTCATCTGTAGTGGAATTTCCATTTCGACGCATTGGCTTTCAAATGGTTCAACAAAATATACATCCCGACTTACAATCAATTGTAGTGTTTCCCGATCATACAATCGGTATGCCTTTGACGTATCAGAGTATCCAACCATAATGTACTCCTTACCTTTGGGTTTGAATTTACCCTTTTGTCGCTTGTCCAAAGCGATAGCCACAGAACCAAATATTTTTAAATGGCCCACATATGGTTTACTGCCATTAAATATTTCATACGGTGTAGCGCCATCTAATGCTCGAGTAGGAGCTCTGTTCCTCAAATATGCCGCGGTATAAACTGCCTCAGCCCATAAATGTTCACCAAGATTGGCTCCGACCAACATACATCTTGCCATTTCAATTAGCGTGCGGTTGAACCTCTCGGCAACGCCATTTTGTTGCGGAGTATATGGCACCGTCAATTGACGTACTATCCCCTTCTCCTTCAAGTAGTTGTCAAAAGCATTATTCACGAACTCGGTACCATTATCACTCCTGAGTATTTTTATTTTCCTTTCAGCTTGACGTTCAACCATGGTGAGATATTCTTGGAATTTACTGAAGACTTCATCCTTGCCCTTTAGAAAGTATACCCAAACGTAACGCGACTTGTCGTCGATAAACGTTAGCAGATACCTGGCACCACCAATAGAATTTTTATTCATTGGTCCGCAGACGTCCGTATGTATAATTTCCAAAATATCATCACTGCGAGTTTCAGAAGAACTAAATGGCCTTTGTGTACATTTGCTCTTTAAACAAGTCGAGCACTGGATTTCTGCTGGTATATTTAGATCCATCCCACGTACTAGTTGTTTATTCACCAATTCCCTCATACTACCAAAATTGAGGTGACCATATCGGGAATGCCATTTCATTGCCTCATCAGATGATTTCCTCGCAAAGAACAATTTGTTATTACTTGTCTCAAATATAAAAAGATCACGTACCTTATTTGCACGAAGGGTGACTCCCCCGTGCTTATCCTTAACCTCGACGAAGTCTTTATCAAACACCACTGTCTGACCAAATTCCACCGCTTTAGAAACAGAAACAAAATTGCATTGCAATCCGGGCACAAACAAAACATTAACTAATGTAATGTCATTTCCATCAACAGTAAAACGTACAGTGCCTTTACCCTCAGCACGCATGCAATTTTCACCAGCAAGCATTATCGATTCACCATGTTGCTCGAACTCATCAAACATTCCACGGTCACAACACATGTGTGATGACGCCCCACTGTCAATGCACCATGCATTAACATTCAAATCGCTCTTGTCTACTGTCGAAAATAACGAACTTTTGTTATTGTTGTTGTTGCTATTTTGTTGTCCCTTTTGATCATTTTCGCTCCTTTGATCTTTACAATTAGCTGCATAATGGCCTCTACGTTTACAGTTATAACATCGGATGTTCTTCATGTTGTTGTTGTTAAGTTTGGCATTTGCCTTATTTGTATTCTTGTTGTTCTGAGAAAATTTGTTTCTAGTACAGTTACCGTCGCGTGCCATAAATGCCTGTACTGTACCTTCTTCATTGTTATTGACCCTTTTCCTCTCACCTTCCTCAATTAACTTTACCTTCAATGTCGTTAGGGAGGGAAGTTCGTCCCGTGATTCGAGGGCAACTACCAGAGGCTCATACGATCTTGGGAGACTAGCAAGAAGCATGATAACAAACAACTCATCTTTGAGAGATACTCCCGTCTCCGACAATTTTTCAACGACTGAAGAAAAATTACAAATATAACGCTGCATGCACTCACCATCAGCCATACGCATGTTTAAAATTTGTTTAAACAATGTAACCTTTCGAACTGGCCCTTTTGGACGATGAACCTCTTTGAGAGTATTCCAGGCATCTTTGGATGTCTCACTACTTCTAACATGTGCAATTTGCATTGGAGTTATACTCAAGATTATTGTCGCCATTGCTTTTTCATCTTTAGCTTTCCACGCTGCAAGTGCTGCTTCATTTGCAGCATTATCCTCCGGTTTAACGCCATCCGACACCAACGACCACAGCTCTTGGTGTACCAGTACACTCTTCACTTGGATATTCCAAGAATCGTAATTGGACTCATCCAATTTTTCAATATTAAAAAGGGAACTGCTCATGGTGTATACAATTGTTCCTTCACTTTAATATTATTGATGTCTCTAAAACCTGGGCCCATAACCTGTTGTAAGGCACCCTTTTGTACCTTAAATAAGTCTTTAACACACAGTTAATATAAAAGAGATGTTTATTGTTTGGAATTCAGATTACCATTAAAACGGTATGAAACAAAAGAAACTATATGAAAGGAAAAATACAAGAACTAAAATATATGTGAGTGTATGTGTGAAGTTCAAAAAAGTGTTGCATTGTATTCACAACAGAGTTGCCATTTCAACAATCACTATTAGGTAAAATACTTGTGGCTCAAACGTTGTTCAGATAAGAATCCTTTCCTCTCATTTGATTACTGTTTGTTCTATTTATAAACCGAAATATCAAAGGATTTTAAAGTGCATCCAAAATAGATAATTTTTATTTTTGTAAAAATTTATTTTGTTCAATTTGAGACACAATGTGCCAGGGAAGAGATTTTTCTGATATTAAAAAGGGTTAGTTTGGAGGATTTCACGAACATCAATTGGAAATTCGAAAAATTTTACGAAAATTATTATAATTAGAATACAGCTAAACGTTTTTATGAAATAAGGTGGTTAGTTTATTAACCACCATGGTGGTTGGCATTAAAAATAATTATTATAACAATTTTTTGAAAACTTATCATTTTGACTCAATTTTCTGAACAAAACAAACTAAATAACTAACTATGTAGGTTAGATATTATCCAATTATTTAATATCATTTGGTATATCCCCACCTTCTGTGTAATTAAATGGCTCTTCCAATCGTCTATTTTATTTACCATTTTGGTTCCACCACAGTGGATTGGTTAGATAAGTCACTAACATAAATATTAGCTAAACTTGATGGAGGTATTTCATCATCCGAATCAAAATCTCCATAATATTTTGACTCGAGCACCGAAGGTATGTCACCGAGTACCATCATCATATCGACTTGTTCCTAATAATTCTCTTCTTCGTCGGGTTCTACACTGTAGACACATTCCAATCCGAAGGTATACCTTCGAACAAAATATCTTAAATTTAACGTTCATTGATTACACGCGGCATCCTTACAAAATAACATAATATTATGTAGAGGAAAATATTACATAAAACCTATTTCAGTCACAGTGGTTAGTAATCTAACCACCATATTACTTACGTTATTTATCAAAGAGTATAACATATTAAGCCAGCCAAACAAACACTAAATAACAAAGTAACACTAACCTTTTTTATTGAATGTGGAAAACCCCCTTAAAAAAAACTGCGCTTTACAATATTTTCAAATTAATATATTAATCTAAACAGAGCAACCTGACAACAAAGTTTTGCCAAAAAACTTAAACGATGACTTACAAAAACTTAATTGTTTAGCAAAATGCCAATAGATGTCACACAAAATTGTTTAAAGTCTCTAGTAAAGGTGGTTCGAAAAGTGACCACCAAAACCGGAAGGAGTTAAAAGATCTCGAAATTTAAAGTAAAAATGCTGGTAAATCAAACAAAACCCTTTTTGTGGCTGAAATTCTCAAAGCTTAAATAATGGTAGTTTCTTGAGCCATTAAAGCACACTATATAAACCAAATTATTAGCAAATAATCAATGAAAATACGAATCATTAGATGAAACACTTGGAATTTCGGGGAAAATGCATATGACTAGTAACAAGCTTCAGGTAACTATTGTTTGTTCTGAAAATAGTTTTTTTGATGCGAGACAGTATTAAATTTTAATGGTCTTATGATGGTTTTTATAGACTTCTGATAAGAATAGGAAAATTAACCCATGTATTATTAATAGAGAATTATTGGTGGCGGTTCCCTAATGATTTGGGTTGCGTTGAGCTCAAGTGGAACTTTAAAGGTATGGTTTCTAGAATGAATAGTTTGGAGTTCCAGGAGTGATCTCAAATCATTTTGGAAAAATAACTCGAATAAAATTCTTTTTATCAGCAAGACAACCATACAATGGTCTCATATCGACTAAAACCTGATTGTCTGTTATGGAATGGGGGTGAGCGTTTACCAGATATCAATGCTATTCAAAATATTTGGGGACTGTAGTGCAGCAAGATTATTTTAAAAACCATCAGTATAATTCAGTTAAAGATGTGAAAATTCCAATTTTGCATGATTGGCAGGATATAAGGCTTATAGCACCAGAACATTTCATAAATTGCATGTATAATTGCATTTATAAAACAATAAATGGCAAAATAAGGAACATCTGAAATTCATTTTAGAGATATGGTTTGCCAAAGTTTCTTATTTTAATCCCTTTAGAGTACGATTTTCCTTGTCACGTGGGTGATTTTTAAATCGACCCGCCTTAATATACATATTTGATATTCTAGTTTATAAATAGAACTAACACTCATCAAATGAGAGGAAATGATTATAATCTGAACAATGTTCAAGTATTTTAGCCAATAGCATCAATCAATAATATTTGTATTTTTGAATAAACGAAAAGTATGTAACCTTATCATTTTGACACGCACCTTATGATTTTATAATTTTAACTAAAAAAAAAAAACTATCAATACCAATCGACTTCACTCCTAATGGAGACATTTAATTGTTCATATTTAACAAAAAAAA
The DNA here is from genome assembly GCA_942486065.2 of Calliphora vomitoria. Taxonomy (NCBI): domain Eukaryota; kingdom Metazoa; phylum Arthropoda; class Insecta; order Diptera; family Calliphoridae; genus Calliphora; species Calliphora vomitoria. Next base: position 49,795,294 of record OW818032.2, read on the forward strand.
AAAAACTTAGAAATCAATCCATCATGACGTTGTGGTTTATAAATGTGGTGGGTTCCATTATGACAAATGGATAAACAGTAGTCATATACAATACAAGAGCTATATTATTTAAAAAATCTAGGTACTCTACAAATATGAAATAGACATATTCCTTTAACATAACAACAAGGAACCTATACTAAAAAGTTTATTACAGCTTCATAATATCCATTATTCAAAATTCGAATAAAATCTGCCTAAATATTTGTTATAACCTGGAGGTCCAAATTTCACACACTCTTCGCCTTAAATCAGGTTATATTTTGGCAATAAATCGTCGACTATTCGCTTCCATGTGCTCAATCGTTTCTGGGTTATCTGCATAGACCTGGAACTTTACATATCCCTAGACAAAATAATCTAATGGCGTCAAATCACATGAACGTGATGGTCAGTTAACAGGTACATTTCTTGAAATTATTCGTTGGCCAAATGTTTCTTTCATCCTGCTGAAACCACATGTCTGCAATACCAAATGCTTTCTAATTGAGGTACAAAAAATTAGTAAGTATCTGACCATCGTTATTTGTGAAGACCAATGATTTCACCGATCCATAAAGCGCACCAAACAGTGAGTTTTCCTGGATGTAATGGTGTTTCGACAATGGCTTGAGAATAATCATAGCTCCAAATGCGGCAATTATGTTCATTGACATAGCCATTTAACCAAAAGTATGCTTCATCACTGAACAAAGCTTTCAAATGCAATTGTGGATCAATAGCGATGTTTCCTTCGGCCCATTCAACAATTGTATGGCGCGAACGATTATCTTGAGGCTTCAATGCTTGTACGAGTTGAATCTTGTATGCATGCAAACCCAGATCCTTACTCAAAATTGTCCATAAAGTGGATGGACACAAGTTTAATTGTTGAGCACGATAACAAATTGACACCTTTGGATCATCATCAACACTACTCTTCACACCATCAATCGTTTGTTCTGTGCGCACTGTACGGCATATATGACGTTAGTTTTTCTGGATGAAAACAAAATATCGTTTTGTTATAACCTTGATTTGAATTTATGAGAAGACACAGTTGATATACGTATTTTGTGAAGAGGAACCTGGTGGAGAACCACTGAAATGTAATTGGAAAAGACCCATTAAAACTCAATTGAAGAAATTCTGGTGGAGGACCACATAAACCTAATTTTTCATGGAAAATCTGGTGGAGGATCATACAAAACTCATTAATGAAGAATAATTTGGTGGAGCACCATTTGTCAATTAATATTAAGTAAGCAAAGATTATCCTACATAACGAAACAGAACAGAAACGTTACAGAACGCAAAGACTAATGGAGCTTTTATCGAAATGAACCATAATTTGCAAATTTCAAACGTTGCTCTGGCGTGAGCAAGGCGAATTTATACAATGTGGAGTCAGCCAAACAGCATATTACCTTTTCTTCGCTTTTTGGGTATAACAGATATCAAAGCTGGCTTTGCTTTAGCTTATTAACAAAATATTTATTTTTTAACATAAATAAGTAAAGATTTAACGTAAATAAGAATTATCTACACGATATTAAGTTTTTCTACATATTTGTTTAATTATTCATTTTTGTTTTTTTGACATTTGTTAAGACCAATTGTTGTTTTTGTAGAACTGCCACCACCTTGTCTGAATTCGCCTTGGGGTTGAGTCGTCTACACAAAACAACCGAGAACTGTCAAGTCAGCTGTCACACAAAACAGCAGTGTCAATTTAATATAATCCGCGTCTAAAAAAAACAACCTTTTGTAGGTGATTTATAAGTGCCTAAATGCCGGCTCTTACTTTAAACTACAGTCTACTACTTGAATTTCTTCAACAACTTTAAGTGGCGCCAACCATACACAGCAAACTGTGAACAAAAAAACATAATTTTCATAATACTTAGATAGCAATCGATATGTTTTTAAATAGATTTATTTTAAACATATTTTCAGATTTAATAATTGAATCGAAATCAGTTCAACACACACATACATACATACATATGTATAATTTAAAACAATTTATTATAATCATTTCAATTCCAACAATTAAAACGAAATCAATTAATATTGAATAATAAATATTGTATAATAAAATCTAGCAAACAAAACAAAAAACAGATCATTAACTAATCACAATAATTTTTTAACAAATTATTATACGAAATTGAATGACTTGTCTAATTGGGCTGCTTGTTTATAGATTTTTTATGATTATTATCAGAAATTATTTAAAATATCATTAACCAGATTGTGTATGTATGTAAATACTCTTAATTAACCAGAACACATGACACATGTGAATTGATAAAATCTTGTCATATTGGGGGGCGCTAAACATCAAACACTTTGTCAGTCAGCAAGAAGAACAATTAATATAAAAGAGAAATGAAGAGTTTTAAATTATTTAAAACAATAACAAATAAATTTATTTATTAATAAAGAGTTAAATAAGTAAACAATGAACGCAGCATTGCTAAAGGTGCCAAACTTAAATACTGTAGAGATTTTTTTCATTAATAGGGACAAATATGCAAATATTATTTAATCATCCTGCTATCACCCTCTTTAATATTTTAAATTGCAATATCTTGCAAAAACCTTTCAACTTATTTAATAAATTACAAAATACTAGTATGTATTTATTTAACGCAACTGTATTTTTTTTAAGAAAGCAATATAGATGCCCAGAATGGTGATTTCATACATTACGCAGGATCATACGTATCTAATTTCATATGTACAAGATCACTGAATAATTAAAATCAAAAAGTAACATCAGCAAGTACTACCACTAAGTTATATTGCTTGCGTTTTTACTTCAATCTGGGCACTTATGTATATATACAAGGGTATTCACTTAATCGGGTTTGTGATTTAATCCGTTAATCGAGCGAATAATTAATTGGGTTTAGATTTAATCGTTTAATTTTAAATTATTCGATTAACCGAATAATTAATATTTTAATTTTAAATTGTAAATTAAACCACGAATTTTGTGTACTTATTTAAGCATTTCAACAAAAAATAGAGAGTTATATTCGGCTATGCCGAATCTTATATACCCTTCACCAAATTATACTTTAAAATAAAAATTTTGAATATTTTTAGGCAAACAAAATTAGAAATCTTTTTTTTTTAATTTTTTTTTTTCAAAATTAAATTTTTTTTTTCAAAATTTAAAATTTTTTTTTTTTTTTAATTTAAAAAAAAAAAATTGTTTAAATAGTGAAAAAAAATTTAAGACAAAAAAATTGTTTGTAAAAAAAAATTCGGGTTAAAATAAGTATCTTGACCCATTGTAGGTCCAAATTACTATAGCGTTATATAAATCCTTTCAAACTTTGAAATATCTTTCATTAGCTATCCATATTGTCTATATTAATGACTGAGTAATCCAGATATAGATAAAAAATAGGCCAAAAAACGAGGTTGTCCAAGTTTTTTCCTTATATCTCAGCCATTTGTAAGCCGATTTTCTCAATATTAAATAGAGACCGAGCCGGAAGAATTCCCGATGTATTGATGTATCAATTATGTTTGTAAGTTATGTTGGAGCTATGGAAAGTTGATTTCAACATACAGACGGACAGACGGACATGACTATATCGACTTCGTTATCTATAACGATCCAGAATATATATACTTTGTAGGGTCGCAAATGAAAAATGTAGAAATTACAAACGGAATGACGAACCTTGCCACTCATGGTGAATGGTATAAAAATATGGTATTTGAGATCCTTTTTATATACACATGTCAGTTTTTTTTAGGATTTAAGTGAGATCTTTTGAAATAATCTTTTAAGAAAATAATATAATTTAAAAGTTTTTCTTTTAAACGATTTTTCTTTAGTTTTAATATAACTTAACTTGGAAAAAACTCTCTCAATGATTGTAGATGTTGGAGAAATCGAAAGTATGGCATGAGAAAGACTATACAATTTCTCAGTTCTTTGTCCAGTATTTTTTAAGCATATAAAATCCTCCATTATGTCATTGGAGTACTTTTTGGATTTTGAATATTTTTAATAGTTTGGTTAAGTTCTGATAATAGACTCGTTTTAGTAATGTCTTCAGTTTCGTCTATTATCATGGCTTCCTTTGACTCATTAGGACAAAGTTCATCATGGAACATTCTAGAAAAAAGGTAATTTTCAAATTTTCAGTTTTTGAGCTATTCTTCAAAAAACTATTGCTAGAAGCGAATGTTCATGAGTTAAGAAATAAACTACATTTCTATATAAAGTACAAAAACAAAAGAAATTTCGGTTAATCGGTTAGTCGACACACATTAATCGGTTTATTTGTTATTCGAAAATCAACAATTTTAAATTATTCGAATAGTTAACCGACCAAAATTAACCGATTAACTGTTAATCGATTGAATACCCTAATATATATCAAATTTTTATATCCACAATCACGATGAGGGGATATTGATTTTGTCATTCCGTTTGTAACTTATCTAAATATTGGTCGTAGAATCAAAAAATATATATTGTTACGTTTTAAACTTTTAAAAACGTTGGTTTATTTCCTTTAAATAAACCGGATACTTTTGATTGCAAATAAAAAGCCGTTTAGTAGTTTAAAATTGTAACAACTCTTTATTTATTCAAATGTACAACAAGAACAGTCTAAATAGTCACTATGTGTTTTTAATACACACACTCACACGTTTATAATGTACAAGCTTAAATGTATAAGACAGTTGATGTTACTCTAACAGCGCCTATGATAAACTCATTCACGACCGCAACCTCTGCCACTATTTATACACACGCCATCTTTCGGGAATCTTCTACAATGCTCTTAACGGACAAACTAGTATTTTCGAATTCTAGAGCTTTCGATGTGAATATTAGCAGCCTAAACTAGTTTTCTACCAAATTTTCTCAGTATCATTCTTAATGAATCAAATTGTTCTGCTGTAGCTTGAGTTGAGTTAAAAAAAATCGGTTATTTCTACCGATACTAGAACAGACAAAATCGATGGATATAATGGAATCATTGAATTAGCAACGAATCTGATTATTGTAACTTTAAGAAGATTATTGTAACTTTATAAAGAAATTCACGATAAACATTTCCCGAAAATTTCCAAAAAAATATTCCTGGGAATATATTCCCCGTAAAAAAAAGTGATCAAGTAATACAACAGAATTGCTATATGAGAACCCTTGTATATTCTTGGTGTAGCATAGTGTTATTAAAGACAGACAGACAGACGGACAGACTTAAATATTATATTCGTTATTCATACATTAATGTATTTATTAATAATATTTGTTTGTTATTGTTGTATTTAAATACTAGGCGCCACAAAGCGTCATCTTTCTAGGTTTTGTGGCTCTTATACAGTGAGAATGGCGCTTGAGTTTTTAAGTTTTTTTTTTTAATATTAATACACAAAAATATTTTATGCTAAAATTCTAAAATCACACTAACTATTTCAATAATAAAAACAACAAAAGATTGAAATATTCAAAACGAGTATAAAGAGAAAAATAAAACATCAAAGTTATTAAATAAATTTCATATAATTTGTATAATTTGGTTTTTATTAATGGAATTACCAGAATTATTATCATATAAATTACAAGACGTGATTATTCTTAGCTAAAAATAACAACAAAATCATTAAAATTTTAGTTTTTGTTTGTTTTGTTTGCTATTTTGGTCTCTATTAGACTTTGAATTTATTAAATGTTGTGATTTCCAACTAATTAGCTTAAATCGTATAAATTTAGTGGCGGGTTTTTTTTTTTTTTTTTTTTTTTTGTTCGTCATGGTGCGATCTATCTATCGATTGAGCATTTATTGTTCTTGGGTTTATTGGTATTTTTTCGGTTTATGCAATAAATTTCCATAAACGTTATTAAAATGTCAACACTTTAATTAAGTTTGAGAGTGTTGGTTTTTGTTCTTTCTTGAGAATTTGCTTAATCATTTTTAATGTTATGCTAAAAACTTTTTAAGCCTTTAAATTGTTCTATTATGAGAATATATAAAATGTATTTTAAAGAAAAGTATTATAAAAATATGTTAAAGAGTATTTAACAAATAAACAAAGTCTTATTTTTAGATTGTTTATGAGATGTTATAACAAATATTCAGAAAAGTGTACAAACTTCAAATTTTCTCCTTAAACATTCCTTTGTAAAGCCCCGTTTACATGCGATCGTCTAAATGTAATTTGTAAAGAAGTCACTTGACATTGAGAGAAAATACACATGAAAATCTGACAGTCCTATGGCTCTCTTCATTTTTTGAAGCCAGTCTGAGGCAGATGTTATCATCTGACATCATACAGATCGTTTAAAAGCAACAATCAAACGAATTTTCATTTAATTTTCTCTCCGTAAAGACGTACGTAAAATCTTAATGTCTAAAGCCACCTGGCATTTGTTTAATGTTAAGACGCGTACATTTCATTCATTCAATGTTTTGTTATTATTATTTTTTCATTCATAAACATTCGATTACTAGTGCAAAATTTTTATGAATGAATTCCACCAAAAACAAAAAAAAACTGAAAAAAGATTAAAAAACTCAACAAAGTTGTATTTCATTCATTAATTCGTTTCTGAACATTTTGCGTGAGTGTCTGTGCGTGTTTGGTTTATTTATTTGTTTTTAGCTTTTTAAGTTGCTTTTTTTTTTTCTTCTTATTTTTTTGCAGTGTAAAATATTTGTGCTTTTACAACATTTTAATGTTAAAGATACGCTCAGCTCATATGGCGCATGTGGGCAGATTTATAACCAAAAAAAAAAGAAATAAAAGACCAAAAAAAGCAATAATTTTTATGGTTCTGTTGGCGTTGAGATCAGTGTTTTTTGCGTGCACTCTCTCTCACTCCATCGTCTCCTTCATAAAGTGTTAAATTTATACATATTACATATAAAAAAGTGCATAAATAGTTTTTGTTATTGTATTTTTGTAAATTTATTTTAAGAATGTGCAGAAGAGGATGATGATATTAATGGAATTTCCACTTCCGCTGTAAAATTTAGGAGAAATAATAGTTTTCCAAATAAGTCACTAATTTAAAACTGAATTTTCAATTAAGATATGAATTCTTGCAAAACTAAAATACTACTTCTATTAAAAGTCCAAAGCTCCCTATAGGTGCCAAACCATCCAAGTCTGTGTTGCCATTTTTAGCATAAACAAATTAATGCAAATCATTTGCCATTTTTTTTGGTTTTCTATTTACAAATTTGCCCGTATTTATAATAGCAAAGTTAATAAAATTAATTAACTTTATATTTATTTCCAATTAACTTAACAATCCCATTAAATAGTTATTTATAAACTTTTTGTCTATAGTAGTTTTGGTTGGCTGTTTTGCCTTAACTTATGGCTATAAACAAAATTATTATTTGTTAATTAATTTTTATTGAAATAACGATTTAAGATCGCTCATAAAAACAAATTAATATGAGATTATAACAATGGCAAAAAAGAAAAAAACAATAAAAAAAATTATTATGGATTTAAATGTCTAACAAAAGAAACAACAAAAAAAACATGACCATTCAAATTTAAACACATAATTAGTTTTAGTGCAAAAACATAGACAATTAATTTAAAACTCATTTGTTTTTAATCTTTTGATCTTTTGTTAAAAAAAAGGCGACAAAATCTTTGAAAACGATTTAGTTAATGGCTTTTCAGAGGTAGAGGGTGTTGCCAAAAAGTGATGTTATTTAAACTATTTTGTACTAAGCATAGCATATCAGGTTAAGGTTACTTTATTTAAATCAGATTACCATATTATATATATATGTATACACATATAAAGAGACTACCACATTATAATCAGAATACCGTCTTATAATCAGACTACCGTCTTATAATCAGACTATCGTCTTTTAATCAGACTGCAGTCTTATACACAGACTACGGTATTATAAACAGACTACAGTCTTATACACAGACTACAGTCTTATACACACACTACAGTCTTATACACAGACTAAAGTTTTATACACAAACTAAAGTCTTATACACAGACTAAAGTCTTATACACAGACTACAGTCTTATACACAGACTGCAGTCTTATAGACAGACTACACAGACTACAGTCTTATACACAGACTACAGTCTTATACACAGACTGCAGTCTTATACACAGACTACAGTCTTATACACAGACTAAAGTCTTATACACAGACTACCGTCTTTTAATCAGACTACAGTCTTATACACAGACTAAAGTCTTATACACAAACTAAAGTCTTATACACAGACTAAAGTTTCATACAGTCTTATACACAGACTGCAGTCTTATAGACAGACTACACAGACTACAGTCTTATACACAGACTAAAGTCTTATACACAAACTAAAGTCTTATACACAGACTAAAGTCTAAAGTCACAGACTACAGTCTTATACACAGACTGCAGTCTTATACACAGACTACAGTCTTATACACAGACTAAAGTCTTATACACAGACTACAGTCTTATAATCAGACTGCAGTCTTATACACAGACTACAGTCTTATACACAGACTAAAGTCTTATACAGAAACTAAAGTCTTATACACAGACTAAAGTCTTATACACAGACTACAGTCTTATACACAGACTGCAGTCTTATAGACAGACTACACAGACTAAAGTCTTATACACAGACTAAAGTCTTATACACAAACTAAAGTCTTATACACAGACTAAAGTCTTATACACAGACTGCAGTATTATACACAGACTACAGTCTTATACACAGACTACAGTCTTATACACAGACTACAGTCTTATACACAGACTACAGTCTTATACTCAGACTACAGTCTTATACACAGACAAATGTCTTATATACAGACTACAGTCTTATAGACAGACTACACAGACTACAGTCTTATACACAGACTACAGTCTTATACACAGACTACAGTCTTATATACAGACTAAAGTCTTATACACAGACTACAGTCTTATACACAGACTACAGTCTTATACTCAGACTACAGTCTTATACTCAGACTACAGTCTTATACTCAGACTACAGTCTTATACACAGACTACAGTCTTATATACAGACTACAGTCTTATACACAGACTAAAGTCTTATACACAGACCACAGTCTTATACACAGACTACAGTATTATACACAGACTACAGTCTTATACTCAGACTACAGTCTTATACACTGACCACAGTTTTATATACAGGCTGCAGTCTTATACACAGACTACAGTATTATAATCCGACTACCGTCTTATACTCAGACTACCGTCATATTTTCAGGCTATCGTCTTATAATCAGACTATCGTCTTATAATCAGACTATCGTCTTCTTATACACAGCACAGAGTATACAAAGGTGTCACGAGACAGAAAATAATCTCGTTTTCTATTCGTCTCTTTCTTTATAAACTGCCATTTTCATTGTTTTGTTTATTTGTTTGTTTTGATTACATTACTTTGTCTACCATATTCGCATTGTATATAGCGTTTTGCTTTAACACATCACTGATATTGTAGTACAAAATATTTGCTATCCTTTTTTAAGAGAACTGCCCTATCATCTGATTTTGAGTTTATGAAACGTCAAATTTGACACCTCTGTATACTTTGTGATACACAGACTACCGTCTTGTTATACACAGAATATCGTCTTCTTATACACACAAATAGTAGTCGGACGGGGCACCGCAATTCTAAATAGTTTTCAACAGGTATTACAACTTGTGGCCGAGCGTTGTCATGATAGAATATTACGGTTTCATGTCTGGCCGCATATTCTGGTCGTATTTCGGCCAATGCTCGCTTTAAACGAATGCGTACGGTCCTGTGATGGTCTAGTCAGATTTCAGCAGTTCATAATATATAGGACTCTTTTGCTCCCACCAAATACAAAGAATTACCTTAGCGCCATGGATATTTGGCTTTGGTGTCGATTCGGCTGGTTGGCCGGATCGTAATGGAACCATATTTCATGATTCGGTGCAAAAATGATTGTCTTTTATAGCGTTCAAGCAAAATCGTCTTTCAAAAATCGAGATTGGCTCGGTTTTTTCCATATATCTCAGCCATTTGTGGGCCGATTTTCTCGATTTTAAATAGCAACCGAGCCGGAAGAATTTCCGATATATTGATGTATGAATCAAGTTTGTAAGTTATTTGGGGTCTTTAGAAAATTGATTTCAACAGACAGACGGACATGGCTTAATCGACTGCGCTATCTATAAGGATCCAGAATATATATAATTTATAGGGTCGGAAAATTATATTGTGGAAATTATAAACGGAATGACAAACTTATATATACCCTTCTCACGAAGGTGAAGGATATAATAAACTCAATTATAGAAATTAAAAAAATTTTATTTTCTAAACATAAAATTATTTATAGGTAACAGTTTTTTAGAGGTAACTGTAATTTCTATTAATTTGGTAACGGTAATTACAGTTACTGCTGAATTAGTAATTTTGATATAACGGTAGCCAACCTTGATAAATAATTATGTGGTATTATATAGCTTCTGTAATAACCTTCTGCTGTGTTAAATAAATAAAATGTTTAAACGAGCATGGTGAAAACGTACCCTTAATGTTGACTATTCAATTATGTACCAATTAGTTTATCGACAACGATGACAACTCATTTCAAATTATTGTCACTTAAGGTGAGAAATATTAATTTGAAAAGCAACTTAGCAATATCGTTAACAATTTAATTTATTGAATAACTAAAACAGCAGCAGCAACAACAACAACAACAACAATGCCAACAACTACAACTCAATGATAATGATTACAACAAGCCGAAGTTAAATGAAACTTAAGCATGATCAATTTTAAATGCAACCATTTTATTTTGTAAACACTGTAATAAATTGGAGATTATCTCTAGCTTAAGCCCACAGTTTATGAAATCATATTTAGTAGTTTGTAGTTATTAGCTGATGACTTTCATTTGATCTCCTTTTGACCATTCAATTTAAAACGTTTATTCGGTTGGTCAGCGGTTTAGTAAATCAATCAATGAATGAATGAATGAGTGAGTGAATCTATTGTAAATTAATTCAATAATAACACGCCCACATTAACTTTGTTAAATAAATATTATTAAGTATTTTATTTATTTATTTGTTTGTTTATTCAGCATTAACGTCATTTAGTGTTTTGATATTTTAATCATCACCTCTATCTACATGATTTTGTTTTATTTGTACATATTAATAATCGTGATTGTTTTTTTTAACGATCGACACGATCATCATCAATTCATATTGATTTATGTTTTTATATCACTTCTTTTTGTGTGATTATAATTTAAATGTGGTTAGCATTTGATTTGTATTAGTTTTGTTTGATTCAATTTTAACACTCTAGTTTTGATCGCATGTTGTTGTGTATTGAATAATAAATTTGAATTTAATTAAACGTTTTATATTCTTTCTAAACAAACATCTATGACCAATTCTTGGAATTAGTCATAATAGAAATACACATGTATGAATGAATAACTACTTATTTGTTTTTGCAATACATTTTATTAGAAATTTGCATTTAGCCTGTGTGAATGTGGAAAGTAAGTTTGTTTTCGGGAATTTGTATTACTTTGTATTTATTTTGAGTTGTACTTTGGTAAATAATGATATGTATTTTCCCTGCGTAGTAGTAGGTGTAATAGATCCGTATCTTTTAGAAAAAAATAATAAAATGTGCAAAAATATGATCAATTCAATTTTCAAAAATATATACTATACTACAGTTACAGATTCGAACCGGTTTACCCTTAATGTTAAATTATTAATAGAATCTACAGAAAATTAAAACAATTTGAGAAAGATGGCATTATAATAGATTCCACTTTTGTACATTTCTTTAAACTAAATTTGTATTTCTAAAATAACGGTATTTTACTAATAACGCCAATTGTAGTTATTTCGGTAATGGTATTTTAGAGATAACTGTAGTCGAACTGAAAACATAATTTAGAGGTAATGGTTGCTTAGCTGCAACGTTAGCCAACCTTGTTAAAAACGATGATTGGCTACTGTTATCCATAATATTCAGTTTAAACTCGACGACCGTTAACTCGATACCGAAATATCTACAATTAATAATCATTAATAATCTAAGCTATAAATTATGCCTTTTAAATCTAGTGGGTTTTAAAGAGGTATAGGTTTCAGTACATGTTGAAAATTTGGTTTTGTCATAAAACGAGAACTAAGGACTGAGATTGAAAAAGTTGTAACATACATATATGTTAATAAAAATGAAACCACTAAACGTACAGTGTTGAATCTTTTTTTATTTGATTGAAATTATTGTTACAATTTACAATTATTTTTATAGTTCTAATCACTAATGATGAAATTTTGAATCTTTTTCGAAAACCCTTCCACTATGGTTTTTATAGTGATTTCTGTCACTTTGTTCGAACAGGTTGTCCAACTCCGTTTAAAATCTACCACACTTTTGGACACCTTTTTTCTGCTTTCGGGTCCTAAACTTTTCTACAACATTCTCTCAAGCATCTGCAACATAAAAAAATTTACCGAGAAGCTTCGAAAAATCTGCCAGAACATACGTTTCGTCATTCATTATGCAGCTGGAATATTTTTCTTATAAAATTTGACTTCAATTTCCGTTCTCTTTTTTTGACCTCTAAATTTTTCCGTTAGGATCTTTTTGAGCCTTGTATGTTTTTGAACCTGCATTAGCTTTAACTTTTCGTACCAAATAGTTCGAGCACTGAGCTAACCTGGCTGCTTTCCTACCGGATGTGTTGGGAGCTCTTTTGAAAATGCTTTATATTTTTTGGCTTTAGAATCATCATGTGGACCATTCCTTCTTCCTGAACCAGGTTTTCTACCAACGGCAAGTTCTCCCGGTACTGTTGAATAACATTGGAAATAGTTTGACGGCAGACCTTTGATTGTTTGGCCAACTTTTTTTATGACCAAGTTGGGTTTTGTTGAAAATATTTAATAATTTTAGTACGCACTTTTTTCTGGTCACTCATTTTAATCAGATTAACAACAAATGAACATAATTGACATTAAACAAAATGTTTTACAAAGGTAACTTGATCAAAAAAAATCAAATAATACTTTGGTTAAAAGTTTTAATGAAAAACGTGTGTTAAGAATTTGACGATCTCAGTCTTTATTACTATTTAGCTTTTTATTCCCGAAAATAAATATAACAAGTAAGAGTGTTATATTCGGCTGTGCCGAATCTTGTATACCCACCATCAATATGTGACAATAAAATAGTTTTCTCATATAGCGGTTATATGGGGGGTAGGGTCAATTATGGACCGATCGTCAAAAAAGTGTTTAGAAAGACTTTGTTTATATCCAATTTCATCATGATATTAATGAATGTTCAAGTAATTTTCTGATGGGGACGTTGTATGGGGGCTAGGGACAAATATTACCCGATTTTCGAAATAGGATTGCCGCATAGTCAACATATTTATGACTGCTCAAACAATATACCTGGAGGACATTTGTATGGGGGTTAGGTGAAATCATGGACTGCTATTTGTCATTTTTAATATCAAACAAACCTTATCAGCAGAGAGTATTTGTGGAAACTTCCTATGGTGTTCCAAAGGACGGACGCACATAGCTAGATCATCATAGAATCTTATAAGAACCCAGGATATATATATATATACTTTTTCGTACTAGGACAAATATTTCGATATGTTACAAACGAAATGACAAATATATGTACATATCGCTCATTTGCTGCAACAACGTCATAATTCAAAAAAAGTCGTTTCGAGAAAAACGGCTTTGAATGTTTTATGACATTTTACTATTTCTTAAATAAATGTTCAACAAATCATGAGCTTTCAGAAATAAAACCTGATTTAAATAGTAGATGTTAATATCCTTCTAATCTGTATTTAACCCAAATTTTTTCTTGTCAAATATACGAGAAAACATGAATTTTGATGATTACAACAAAAAAAAAAACACTCTCACGCAAAAATTTATTGACTTTTTTGAAAACTGATAAAACTATATGAAAGACACGGATTTTGAGTTATGACGTTGTTACAAACTGGAAAAGTATTTGAAAAAATTAAATATTTTTCAAACTAAAAACATATGTATGGCTTGAATTTGTATTTCCTTTTTACTGGAAAATGCTATTGATATAAAGTGTAATACAACTACAATTCAAATTGCTTGATTATAATTCAAGGCTTGAATTACACTTGATTTCAACTTGAATTCCTGTAAAAATGCTTATTGAGTACAGAAAATTACAAAGATATTTCTTACTTTTAATAAAGAGATTGCTGCGCTTTATTTAAATATAATAAAAAAAAATTTAAAAATCTATCAACATGTCGTGGACAAAATTGATCAGCTTGTCGTTCGTCCATAAGTAGCTACTTTCCTTTCCAGCTAATTTTATAGTTTTATTTTGATTATTACATACATTCTATGTAACCCCTAAAGTAATGACCTGTCAATACTAAATTTTACAAAGGACATTCAATAGCGTTGTCAATTATTCGTGTTTTATTTTATGTTTTTTTTATTACTTATTCAAGTGATCGCTTAATTTTTAAAATGTCCACGATTATTCAAACGTGTAACAAATACACTTCAAATAATTTAATACATTGTTTGAACAATTTTTGATAATTTGTTTATTAACAATGAATAAAAATACAAAACAAATAATGATTAGTTGCAAATAATAATAAATTAGAGCATTTTATGTATATAAAGTCTTGTTAAATATTTTATGAAATAATTGTTGATTGAAAAACTTTATTTTTTTTTTTAATTCTTATAAAAATTATATATTATATCTAACGGGGTTTTTAATCCCGATAAAACTTACGAAATTTTAAGCGCATATGTTAAGCAATTGTTTCGTCAAGTGTCATTTGCTTAAGCAAACAGCGAAGCTAATCGTAGTTTGCTTAAGGAATCAACTGTTTGTTCGTTACATATTGAAAATTATGTTTAAATAAAAAAGAAGTTGCAATGTATGACGAAAATAACTTAAATTTCAGTGTCTTTAAATATTTAAATTTTTTATTAATTTTTTAGCACAATTTCAATAGTTTTTGGAAAAGTACAAATGTTTACAACAAAGTATTTGAGTTCAAAAAGTACAATATAGCCAAAAGTCGTCAATAATTTGCTTAGCCCTTTAACTGTTAAACGATCTGTCACGCTGCGCTCAGTTTTTGACATTTATGATCAGTACGCTACCAAATTATCCAAATTTACTTTGAACATCAGTCAGAGACGTCTGTTTTATTTTTGGCTTAACAAAATTGCCGCATATGGAGTAAGATCAATCCACAACAGACCATACAGAGTCCATTATATTCAGACAAATAGACTGTTGGGTGCGGTTTATATGCTGGTGGCATAATCGAATCTTATTTCTTCAAAAATGAAGCCAGAATGGACGTCCAAAATGCGCTTCGTCAAGAACAGTTGCGGTGGCAATATGCCCGAAATCATTTTCAAATGTTAAATATTTTTTACAATTTCAAGTTCTAACGGGCTTAGAAAAACATCCTTTATATTTTTTATTATTAATGTTATTATGATTCTAACTCTATTGCAGATAGTTTAACCTTTCCTAAGTAGGTCTTTATTAGTCACAAGGATTTCGTTTTTAAGATAGGCTTCATAATATTAATCCAAATTCGATTGGAAAATGAATGCAGAAAGTCGTTTCTAATAAAATTTTCAATGTAACCAACTTGGACTAAAATTATAAACTATTGTTGTTGTTGCATTGAGATAGTGTTTTTCAATTTTTTTTTTACAAACTATTTTTTGAAATTTTAACTCGAAAATAAATTTACTCGATTAATCGACAATTATTGATCGATTAATTATACCCTACACCACCATAGTGGGGTGGGTATAATGCGTTTGTGCAGATGTTCGTAACGCCCAAAAATATTAGTCTAACTCCGAGAATCACTTTCTGAGTCGATTAAACGATGTCCGTCCGTTCGTCTGGCTGTCCATGAAAACCTTGTGCGCAAAGTACAGGTCGCAATTTTGAAGATATTTCGATCGAATTCGGCACATACACTTTCTTCGGCACAAGAACAAAACCTATTGAAACTGGCTGAAATCGGTCTATTATTTCACATAGCCCCCATACAAATGTCCTGCCGATATTGGACTTGTATCAGTCATAAATGTTTAGTTTATGTAGGTATCTACACAAATTTCGTTCTGAATATACGGAAATAATGTCACCTAATTTCATTATGATTGCTTAATTATTTTTGTCGTAGCTGCCATATAAATCTTACTTTAAAAATCACTTTAACGAGCATAAATCGCTAATTGCTTATAACTCCCATATAAGCCCACTTCCGGAAATCACTCACGGAAATAAATTATTGAAATTTTAAAAGAAATATTATTGGTTCATATACTCAGTGTAGGGTATTATATGGTCTGGCTTGACCGATCATACTTTCTTACTTGTTTTTTATTCTAAATCAAAAAATTTTATTCATTCGGATAAATTTTTTTTTTTTTTTATCGATTATTCGAATAATTTTTATTCGAATGACAACTTTAATTGAAATAGTTCGAAACCTTTTACATATTCTTTTCGATAAATCATTTAAATTCCATTTTTCCACCTAATGACAATTAAAATTTTAATATTTATTCATATTTTCTATTTTTTCTTATAATTTATCACCCTACAAACTATCAAAAATCAAAATTTATGTCTAACCTTTATATAAATTTTCAAAATTTATTTTCTCTTTTTTTTTTTTTTTTTTGTTGTCATACTCACCAAATTATTTATAAAATTTCAAAACGGCCAGCAAAAATTATAAATTTCAATAATTGTCATAAAATATTTATGAAAACATAAAATTTAATTTATAAGTGATTTAAGAGAGAGAATAAAACACATTTTATATTTTTAAGATCACACAACTTAATTTCAAAAGGGGTCTGAATGTGGCGCCATGTACATATACACAATAATTTTTTTATTTATTTATTTATTTTTTTGCTTAAACATTTTCATACATTTATTTATTTATTTATTTAATTTTTTCAACACACAAGTGATCATTATTTAATACTCTAATAGATTTCGGAGACGGAGACACCGGCACAAATACACACTCACACAGATATTAAACCGCAAATATAAATCGCACTGTTGTTGTTGTTGTTGAAAAATATCATTAAATACAGATTTATTTTGTTGAGATTTTTAAGCTTTTATTTACTATTTCAATTTTTTTGTATTGTTATTAATATTTATTTAATGTTGTTTATGCCGAGTTTTATTTTAACAAAACAAAAAAAAAAAAAAGGTAGACGACAGACAGACGGACGTGTTTTCTAGATATTTATTCTAGATAGACGGATGAATGGATGGATGGATAGACAGAAACTGAACCATACAAATGGCCAATAATCGTGTTACACAGTAAATTAAAGTTCTGTTGTAGTTGTTGTTGTTGCTGCTGTTGGTCGAACGAAATTATTGTGATTCACACCGACAGGCAGCAAAAGCAGCAGCAAACAACGGCGCAGAATACAGACGACGACACCGAACAACGCGAAAATTATATTTTTTCAATGAAATAAAAAATAAAATTAAACAAAAATATTACTTCAAAAGACAGCACAAGAAAATCAATTTAAAAGCTACCTAATTTTTTAGTTTTTGATATCTTTATAATTAATTTTAATAAAATTTAAAATTTATTTAATACTTTGGAAGTTCTTGCAGGGAATTCCTTAAAAACGTCTTTCAATTTTCACGTGGTCTACAGAAATTTCAGAAAATTTTGTTTTTATTATTTTCTCAGTATGTATTTTCATTTATCTTGTCTATAAATATTTTTTTTTTTTTTTGTATGAGTTTTTTTTGTTTTCAACTCAACACTTATTTGTTTTCCGATTTAAGAACTAGAAACGCGCCACGATGTTATCCATTGGATACACAAACTCAAACTGAGTAAATATCGTAAAAAGCTGGAGAATTTAAAAGAGCTGTTGAACAGCACTTCGTATTTGTGTGATTTGTTGGTGGCTGACTGACTGGCTCCCCATTTACGATCGTTATGATCGTTATTTTTTTTTTATTGTAAATATATTGTTCCTACAGCAAAGAAACGATTGAATATAGCGAGCCAAGTTAGGTACAGTGGGTGAAAAGGAATACTAATGCAGGGGATATAAAATATATGTAAATGTAGATAATAATAGTGACTCCACCAGAAATGTTGGTCAAATTATTCTGCAAACAAACTTATTAAATCACCATATATCAATTTGTGTGTCTTCAAAATAAAAACTACCATTATTTTCCAACTACAAACAAATCTACAGCATTTTAAGGTATGATTAAAATCAAAACGCTAGTTTCCCTAATAGTTTGGATTGCATTGATTACTTTTTTTAATTTTACACAAAATCACATGGATTTTATATTATTTTCTAAGCTCTTGCACCGATATGTAGGATCAGAAAACATATTAGATGATTTATAATTCAGTGAAAGAAAAATTTTGTGGAAAAGTCGAGGTAGTCGCTTATATTTCAGTTATTTGAGGGTCGATTTATCCGATGAGTGTTTAAGGGTGTAAAAATTATAAAGGTTTTTGAAACTAAGGCATTTAAAGTGATAATTTTTGATCTCTTATTATTGGATTAGAACACTATACTCATTTGCATATGCTTTTCCAAATAAAGAAATTAATTTAAAGGAACATATATCAAATTAATTTATATAAGAAACCTCACACTATAGATAAATAAAATATCGCTACGGTATCCATTCTAGTCAAAAACGGTAGAACTTGTGATATCATAATATTAAATGGAGCCAATTAGATATAAAAACCAGTTTCTATCCACTTGACTAGTTCTGTATCTGTTTCCTTTCTTCTAGGACAATTTGTTTGTAAATGATCGAGAAATGATTGAAATTTTTATTCTGAAAGAAGAGCGCTATAACGATAAACTCTTTCCATATCTTAGATCACTTTTTTTGGTTTTTCGAATTCAATCGAGATCCTTGTTCGTTTAATGGGAATATTTGTTGTAATGTTAAAATTAACCGGGATTATTCCATAAACATTTGACCTCAAAAAGTGTAGATTGGTATACAAAATATTTAAAAAAGTTCGACACAGGCACTTTTTTCCTATTTTCTTCGTGAACTAAATGTAAGGTATTGAAAGGGGAGTTAGTTCTCTAGCAGGAAATACTTGGAGCAGAAAAGCTAAGTGAGGAAGTGAAATCCTTAAGAATGTTCTTGATAGTAAGCTATTTCAGAAGATGAATTCGCAGGTGAGTCTAAAAAGCGGACTCAATGCATATTACGCCCGCATAAATTTTATAGGATTACGACGAAATATAGTAAACTGGATTTACACATCGGTTGCAAAACCAATTTGCACTATGTGGAGGGAGGCAATGAAAATGGACTCATAAAAAATTACTAAGGATCAGAGATGTCATTCACTTGGTATTGCTGGTGCCATACGGACCACACCTCAGGCGGCCCCAGACATCATTCTACATAAAAAGTTGCAGTTACAGACTACTTTAAGAATTTACCGTCTTTCAGGCTAAGTTTGTGGCGGTTTTAAAATCCTTGGAATTCACTAAGAAAGTGGAGGTCGCTTTTTATGTTGTCAGAAAGGCGGTCCTAAAGGATTGGACGTATCATAGGCTCAAATACAACTTAGATGATTCCTGTTAAATTGTCTTTAGTGTGTATACAACTTCACAGTTTTAGACTGTCTTGGGTACTGAGATACTGTAATATGAGTGGTAATGAGATCGGGTAAAACAAGGTGCGGAGTTATAAAGGTTTTTCTAATAAGAAGGGTCGATGTTAAAATGAATACAAAAAAGTAAATTTGAGGTATTAACAAAATTCTTGGCTCTGCCGTATAGATCCGGCTGAATTTGAGCGATGACCTGGGTTATATTATGACTTTGATCTGAAACTTCAGAAAATCCCTAAAGTAAAAGTCTAGATGGATCAAATCCCACGATCTTTCACTTCAACTCACTTTCACATACCCTCAAATAGTTCATGTACAACAGTATATCCATTGCGGCATTGTCTTGCTTCACGTAGCGCCGTTCTCCTGGCACCACATTTCGGCTACGTCCATGTCGTTCAATTCGGGCAAAACAAAGTATTTATCATTCATCAACGTAATTTTCGAAGAAGTATATGAACAAATCATGACAACGGCCCAAAATTCGCACCAAACAGTAAATTTTCGTGGATGCATTGCCACCTTTTGAACATGGTCCCTAATACAAAAATGTTGCTTCTTAAATTGTTGTATAAAATACTGATTTTAATAATAAATTTTATAATTTTGAAGTGCTCAATCATGTAACTTGGTGATTTGGCATCAGTGGCTAAATAATAATGATCAGACTTGACAGACGACAAAAGCAAAGCTACTTTATTTGTAAGTGTGCGATATATTGGTGACATCTATGCATCATTACTGCTGTAGTGTATTTGGGGAGCGAAACTTAAACAGAACTGACCAATCATGGGAAGGCAGATGACCGATATTCACACCATACATATTGTTACGTTTTTTTCCTTTAAATAAACCAGATACTTTTGATTGCAAATAGAAGCAGTATTAGTAGTTAACAATTGTAACAACTCTTTATTTATTTAGAATGTACAACAACAACAGAATTAAATAGTCACTTTATACACGTTTATCAATTCGCAGAAATGCACACAAACTTTATAATGTACTAACACACATGTACACGACAGTTGATGTCAACTCTAAAACAGCGCCAATGATCAACTCAACTCACGACTGCCACCTCTGCCACTATTTATACACACGCCATCTATCGTGAATCTTCCACGATGATCTCAACGGACAAACTAGTACATTCGAATTCTAGAGCTTTCGATGTTAATGTTATCAGCTAAAACATTTAGTGTTGCCATACTTACAAACAATGCTAATAACCGCAGTAGCCTGCGGACGTGTTTATAAACATGATGAATGCTGCAGGCAGTCGTTACAGGCAGTTAAATTCAAATCACTATTGCCGATTCGTAACATATAAGACCCATACCCTAAAATCATGTTATTGAATCCATTAAAAAGGTGGAGGGTGTTGAATGTTCGGGCTTGACCAATTCTTAATTGCTTCCTATTTGGAAAATTTGAATAATGATAAATCCTAGTTTGTGAATGTAGTCCTGAAAAAGTCATAATAGTTCAGTTGATTTTCTGAAATATTTTTAAGTGTCCAAGTTGGCTGTCTATGAACATTTTCCAAATGCATAATTTCTTATTGCATTGCTCCACGGTGCAATATTGTTTTGATAGCTTTTGGTTTAGCGCTTCATAACATGAATGATCATTTACACTAGCGCTCACACACTCAGCCACACATACAAGTTACAATTGAACGCCGGCAAAAAAAAGATTGTATTCAATTTCAAACTCAAAACTCTCTGATTAGGAAAAAAGTAAACACATAAAATTGTTTTTAATTGATCATTTAAACAGCGACAAACTAACTCAATTCATTCATAATTTTCATATCATTAAGAAAATATTGAGTCATTTGTGTTTATACTCTTTTTTTGTTAGCACAATCTCGCACGCTTTTCCACACTCTGTCCTCTCTATCAACAACATACATACATACATGCTACTTTAATCTCTTTGAGTTTATTTGTGTCTTTTTCATAACAAATTAAATGTATTCTTTCTTTTCTTCATTTTTTAGGTGAAAAATAAGGAAAACGTGCTGAAAGATTTTTTTTCCTCTTTTAATTTCTTTGCGATCAATTGATGGGAATGATGTGATGTGCGTATCATTTCATTAGTTTGTGTTTGTTGTTGTTTCCTTGTGACTTCTCGTTTTTATTTGTGTTTTTTTTTCTATTTTTTTTTTTTTATCAAAATTAATGTCAATTTATATTAAAGTCTGACACTGGCGCTAACATTGTGTTCGTGTTACGAGTACAACAACTGACTACATGATGTTGCTGTTTGTTTTGTGTTGTTGGCTTGTCATTGCTGGCGTTGTTGTTGTCATTGTCATGGTTCGAACATGTTTGTAGTATTCAATTAATTTCTTCCTCTGTGTGTTGTTTGTTATTTTTATTTTTATCTTTTCAATTCAATTTTTTTTTCTACTGTCTTCCCTTCATCATGGGATGGGGATGGGTTGGATGATTGAAAATCTAGTATGTTTGTCATTGATCTTGTAACTCAGTGATTTATCGAGTTTGATTATTATTTATTTTATACATTGGAATTCATAACCTATTTCATTCGAAACTTAAACTTTTTTCAACCTTGAAATTTTCCTTGAATATATAGAAGAAAGTTTAGAATTGCTTTTCAAGATATGGATGCGGCTTAAACTAAAGATCCTGAAAATAAACTAAACTATGGGTGTGATTTAGAACTACGGCCGGAAAACAATTTTCATACTTTTGTATGAAAATCAATAAGTTTTCAAATAATTTGTAAGAGTTTTTGCATACACAAATTTTAAAATAGTTTTCCAGTCTTGTTTCTGAATCAGGCCCTAAACCTGCATATTGTGTCTTTAAAGTCCTCTTAAACAATGAAACCCTAATATAAGGTTAGCTCTAACTACATATAATTTTAAATACTGAAAATGTTTACTGAAATGCGTCACATTATTTTTGCTATTACTAGTTATGTTGTAAGTTAAACTACAAAATTTATTTTAATTAAATTTTTAACAGAAAATTTTTAAATTTAAGACCTATAGTTAAAGCTTACTTATTATTAAGTTAGTGTGGTAACTTAAGTGAAAATGTTCCCACATTTCAATACTTCAAAATCGAAAAGGTCCCAATTCCAAATTGCTATAGGGTAAATAATATTCCTCGAAGTCATATAAACATTAAATATTTTGTGTAACAATTTGTAGCGCCACTTTCTTATCTCTTCATCTCAGTGTTATTTTAAATTGTTTTGATTTCAATTAACATCCAACAATGTTGTTAAAAAAATACTCGAATTTTATTTAAATTTAATGATCATAACTGAAGATTGATATACAAAGATATCATAAAAAACAACTACATATGAAGCATTGTTTCGAGTAAAATGGATTTTAATGTTTTAAGGATACACTCATACATATACCTACATATGGACAATTCCACAAGAATAACAACCACGACTGAAAAAACAAAAACTCTTAAAACTTTTTTCAAGATAAAATGTTACTATGTGAAAGTATTTAGATCATATTACAACGTTTAAAGTGTAAAAATAATAGTTTAAACTGACTATGTTTAATTTGTATACCCTTCACCTTCGTGGGAAGGGAATATATAAGTTTGTCATTCCGTTTGTAATTTCCACAATACGATTTTCCGAGCCTATAAAGTATATATATTCTGGATTCTTTTAGATAGCGGAGTCGATTTTGCCATGTCCGTCTGTCTGTTGAAATCAATTTTCTGAAGTCCCTAGATATCTTCGGGATCCAAATCTTCAATTATTCTGTCAGACATGCTTTCGAGAAGTTTTCTATTTAAAATCCGTCCATAAATAAAGGAGTTATGAGCAAAAACCGGAGACAACCTATATTTTTGGACTATTTTTGATCTATATCTCGATTACTAAGTTATAAATATAGACAATATGGATATCTAATGATAGATATTTCAAAGTCCATTGCAATGATGTATATAAGGCTATAGTAAGTTGGACCTACCATGGGTCAAAATCGGGAAAAATATTTTTTAACCCGAATTTTTTTTTTTCACAAAAAACATTTTTTTGTCATAAATTTTTTCACTAATAAATTAAAAAAAATAAATTTTTAAATTACAAAAAATTTTTTGGAAAAAAATTGGAAAAAACAATTTCGAAAAAAAAAAATTAAAAAAAAAAAATAAATTTTATTTTATTTTAAAGAATAATTTGGTGAAGGGTATATAGGATTCGACACTCTGCTAAAAATTTAGAGGCCAAAAACAGAGCACGGAAATTGAAGTCAAATTTTATACAAAAAATATACCTGCTCCATAATGGATGCCGAAATGTACGTATGGAAAATTTTTCGAAGCTTCTGGGTCAATTTTTTTATGTTGCTGATGCTCGAGGGAAGAACAACATTGAAGAAAAGTTTAGGACCCAAAAGTAGACAAAATTTTTCAAAAAGTTCTTGGTATGGCAAGCATTATGCAGTTTCGGCAAAAAATCCAAACATTTGTTACAACGGGCTCTATAAATACCGAAATTTACATCAGGGAATGTTTACAAAAAAGGATGTCTCCATTCATAAGACTTCTTAATGTGTCCACTTATTTTTGGCCTGATTTGGCATCTGTCACTATGGTAAAGAAGGTCTTGAGTGGTACAAGAACAATAATGTGGTATTTGTACCAAGAGAGGCATTTCCTCCAAACTGCCTGGAGCTAAGGCCAGTGGAGAGATATTGGGCTCTTGTTAAAAGAGAATTGAAGAGCACAACAAAGTGACAGAAATCACTATAAAAACCATAATGAAAGGGTTTTCGAAAAAGGTTCAAAATTTCATCATTAGTGATTAGAACTATAAAAAATATTTTTTTTTGTAAACTGTAACAATAAGTTTAGTGGTTTCGCTTTTATTAACATATATGTATGTTAAAAATTTTTCGATCTCAGTCCTTATATTTGTACCAAAAGGATCACAAAAATGAGATTCCCATGGGTTCAAAAGTTATGGTAATTTTTCTATAACATATTCAAGATTTCTATGAAAAGTAGTAATTTTTAGATGTTTTAGTAAATTTATAGTCTAATTAAATAAGGATTTTAATGCGGAATGTAGCATAGACCTTCCTCATACTAAGTATTTTAGATGTGATGATAAAAGCTACGGTAAACCGAGTTTACGTTATGCGAAATATTGGAGGTCAAAGGTAAAAAAAATAGATTTTTTGATAAATCTATGAGCTTAGAAATTATTACACAATTTATAAAAAAAATACTTTTGTCCGTTTTCGAATTATATCCAATTTATGTTCCTTTGCAATGATTTTTTCTAACCTCAATATATTTAGTATTAATAAAGCATGTTTGATCATTTTTTTTTTTTTCATAACTTCATAACATTTTATAATCTCTTTCGTCTCAGAATCTCTTTCTGGACCATAGTGCAATGTTCGCTAATGTAAAGTTTGTAATGAGGTTCTTAAGATTTCGGCAAAGAGCTTCCTTCATGTTTTGCCTCATAGCCCCGATCTCCGATTCGATTGGATTACAATTTTTCAAGCTAAAATATTTTCCAAACTATTCTGATGCATACACAGACTTTGAAATAAGCACACCACTGCGCTTGATAACAAACGCTTGGGAATGTTAATGAAAGCTTATTTTAAATTATACAATTCAAGTAACAATTAAAAATTGTTTGCTGTTGCCAAGGTCATTAAATAATTGCCATTGGTAAATGGGCAAACAAATAAAGATTCCCGTTTAAATTTAAAACGAAAGAAAAGAAAAATAATAATGACTTCTTAATTTTTATGACAACTTATTTAACAATACAATCATTTTAAAATGATCTTAATTTCTAAGAATTCCTTTTGAGACACAACAGCAGCAACAGTAACAGCAACAACAATATGTAGTAAAATTTCAAGCAACCAATTTACAAGTTGTCGTTGGCGTTGTAGTCATCTATATTTACAATGTACACAAAACCAATGACCTTAAAGATCATGTCTTATTTGTAAGAAAGCAACAAAGACTGATGATGTTGCTACTGCTAACATTGGCTGGCTGCTGCTGCTGGTGGCAGTCGATGCCCATGTTGCAACAAGCCAGCATCACCACCACAACAGCAAAATTAAAAAAATATATAAAAAAAAAGCAAAACAAACTAAAAATCAGGCAGTCACAGTGACAACAACAATGTAATGAATCGCATCATTAGCGTAGTTGTCTTTTTTTGCCCCGTATTCTTGTTGTTGTTGTTGCTGTTGCTACTACAACAACAACTATTATTATCGTTGCTCATAGTGCCTGAAATGCTGTGAAAATTGTTGTTGTCATTGTCGTGTTGTTTGTTGTTCTTGTTGTCGAGTTTATTTTTAAAACAAATACTTTTTCCCCTTTTTTTATCCAGCACAAAAAAAGACGCCGACGCCAGTTGGCGGCAAATTGTGGCGACACGTCTGGAGCGTGCGGCATATTAGTATGTCCCGTGTACCAAAACAACAAAAATATATAGCAACTACAACAAACCAAAAAAAATAAAAAAAAAACAACCAACCAACCAACCAACAATCAAATTGACTGACTCGTGTTTTTTGTTGTTTAATACAACGAATACTATTGTATCATGATCATCATCATACGGTCGGTAGATCGATCGATCGATCGATCGATCGGTCTGTCTGTCTCTCGGTATCTATCCGCTGAAATAATAACAACTACAGCAGCACCAGCAATAAGCAGCAACAACATTAACAATAGTAACAAACGAAAAGTAAAGAAATCAAATCTCTATAAGAAAATCTTGACATCAGCATAATGACGCCTTACCTGAATGACTGACTGACTTGGCTGGCAGACAGACAGCCTGACAACCTTCCGGCTGTCCAAAGCCTAAAGGTTTTATTGATACAACAAATACGGAGATGATAACGTATAATTTTATTTAACTTTAGGTTGGTACGAATTAGTGGTAAGGTACTTACTTATTCGTTTTCATTGCTCATAAGTACTTTAATAAACAAAATTGAGTAGAACTACACCATTTTTCATTCAAATTGAGAATATTCCAAATGAAATTGAAATTTTCCTATTTAAATTGAGAAAATTCCAAATGAAATTGAGAAATTCAACATTAAATTGAGAAAATTCTAAATGAAATTGAGAATTTCCATTTTAAATTGAGAAAATTCCAAATGAAATTGAGAAATTCAACATTAAATTGAGAAAATTCCAAATGAAATTGAGAAAATTCTAAATTAAATTGAGAAACATTATATAAATTATTTTAAATTAAAAAAACTATTAATTAATTTCATTAAAAGTATATAATTTAGAAACATACATACATCCTGCAATTATGAAGTTTATTTTGGTCAAGTATTCAATTAACATATGTGATAAGAAATTACAAGTTAACATTTTATTTGAACGAACAAAAAGGGATTTAAAAGATAATTGAGGGGTATGCTTAAGTAACATGATCCGTGGGGTTAAGTCAAATTGTCCTTTATATGGAGGGGAAATTTAAGGTATGTTTAAAAATCAACCGTAATAATTTATGTTACAAAATCTTACATACCTACTTTCCTATCCAGACTCATAACGTATTGTAGTTTCTAAATTTCAATTTGAATTTTATATTGAAATTCTCAATTTCAATTGGAATTTTCTCAACATTTATGACAACTAGATAGGTAACTGAGAGCCAAAAACCTGTCTGTTGTCAAAAACCTTATTCATGAGAATGTATTGCATGATAAATGATCGGATGTTTATTTCTTAATAAAGCCAAATGGTCACCACGACAACGCTTACAGGACCATATCCTTTTCATGAAATTTTCCATAACCAAATAGCAATGTCCTCGATAGACTCACGAATTCTATCTTTGAGGTCTTGTATCGACGCTGGGCTGTTGGCGTAGACCTTATCTTTCACGTGGCCCCAAAGGAAGAAGTCCCAAGGTGTTAAATCACAAGAACTCGGTGACCAGTTGTGATCACCTCTTCGAGAGATAACACGGTCCGGAAACTTTTCCCGTAAATGAGCAATGGTTTCGTTGCTTATGTGGCTCGTAGCGCCGTCTTCTTGAAAGTAAACGTTGTCCAGATCAATATCATCCAACTCCGACCATAAGATACGGTGTAATGACGTTTGTGGAATTCCCAATTCCAAAAAAAACTTGGGTTTTCTTCAACACTTTGGGCTACAGCAGCAATATTCTCAGTTGTTCTTGAGCGACGTGCACGGGTTTTATTCTTCACATCACTAACTTGTCCCAACAGCTCGAATTTTTCCTCCAATTTCTGTATTGCGGTCCGACGACCCAAAATTGCTTTAGTTTTGCGAACTGTGACTGAAAGATTTTCACCATTTTTGTAGTGAATTTAATTAATTTCAACCCGTTGTTGAAGCGAGTATCGTTCCATTTTTTGTAATTGGGTACTTTCTACTTGTCAAATGTCAAAGAATAAAAGCTTCAAAAGGGACAGCTACTGAAATACCGAGTGATTTAAAATAACACCTCTTGTTGGAAAACCCTTTATTATATTATTGTATCACCTGTATGTGCGAAAAGATAGTAATTTCAAGCTTCAAAAGGGACAGCTACTGAAATACCGAGTGATTTAAAATAACACCTCTTGTTGGAAAACCCTTTATTATATTATTGTATCACCTGTATGTGCGAAAAGATAGTAATTTTTTATTGCGCTCTCCTTCTGTTCTATGCGTTTATTCTATGTTTCTCAATTTAAAATGGAAATTCTCAATTTCATTTGGAATTTTCACAATATGGTGTAGAACTAGAAGAAACTGTCAAACAAGATTTGTTCTATAAAGATGACAGTTATTTGAAAATGCTACTACAATTTTCTCTAAAAATAACAGTTATAGAGAAATTACTTATTAAACAACTGTTATACGTAATTTTTCTATACAAAAAACTATTATACGCAAATTTTTCTAAAGAAAAAACTGTTATACTCACATTTTTCTATAGAAAAAGCAGTTATAAACTATTTATTCTGTAGCAAAAACTATTATACACCATATTTTCTATAAAAAAGATTTATACACAAATGTTTCTACAGACAAAACTGTTATATACAAATGTTTCTATAGTAAAAACTGTTATACGAAAATTTGTTTTATATGAAAAACTAAAATGTTTCTATAGAAAAACTTTTTTACACAAATTTTTCTATAGAAAAAACTGTTATAGACAAATTTTTCTTTAGAAGAAACTGTTATATACAAATTTTTATTAAGGAAAAACTGTTATACACAAGTTTTTCTATAGAAAAAAACTGTTATTCACAAACTTTTATATAGTAAAAACAGTTATGCACATATTTTTGTATAGAAAAATAGTTACACATACATTTTTCTATAGTGCAGAGATATTATGTACATAAGCCGAGCCTACGTTTCTCACGGATAAAGTAACATAAAATGTGACTCTAGAATTTGTGTAATATCCATTTAAAGTATTCTAACTTGAGGTCAAAGGTCAATTTCGGCCCTGTTATGACGACACTTTTCATATAAAAATAATAATCGTTGATCCATAAATAATGAACCGATAATACAATTTGTTGTACTACCTTTTTTGTTTGTAAATTGCGATACGAGAAAGTAAGCATGTCCCATACATTCAAAGCTCGTGACTTTTACTGGTATGGGCTGAATATCATTTTTTTTAAATAGTACAAATTAATAATTTTAATACACGAGTAAGCAAGAACGTAATATATATTCCCAATTGCTTCTGTATAAAATGTGTATGTATAAAGGGCCAAAAAGTCCCGTTTAAAGAAAAATATAAAAACTATTAACACATCTCTAGTGAACAAAATTGACGAAGGGAAAATAATACAGCAATTGCAACAATATGTATGTATTTAAATCTGATCTCATCAATTTTTTATCTGATCATCAGTTTATAAAAAAAAAATAAAAAACGTTGTCCAATATCAAATTGGTATTCACATTAAACGGCCAACTGGTAGTATACACGGAGTCAGTCATTCGATCAATTGATAATGCTGATGCCTCTAGATGTAGTCGTTATTGTAGTTGTTATTATTTTTATAGCACAACAAACATGTAAACATTAATTCCAATAAATCGCGTGACTTTTAATGTCAGCTTAAAGTAGCAACAGCACAAACAAACGCACAGCCACTGTATTTTGTAAATTTAAACCTCAACATCGAATTTAACAATATTTCCATCATCATCATCATCACCAATATTGATCGCATTCATCATCGGTATCAACATGATCAATATTGTGGCGGACAAGCAGACCATTGATGAGTGAGCAAAAAAATAATAATAAAAAAATATTGTATAAACATGAATTTTTAAGTGACGCCACTAGTAAGTAGTCAATTCCAGAGATACTAAGATTTTTTTTAGGCTCCCACTCTTTGCAATGCAATTACCAAACATGATCACAGTACATACAGAAGAAACTGCAAAATTGTCTTCTGTGGGAAATAATATATGTATGTATGTATTGTATGCATTCACTTTCAATAACGAAAATCACATTCATTATTACCCAGCAGTACTAGTAGACAGTTCCGAACTAGTAATTTTACCCATCATTTACAGTGGGAACTAGTTACTTCAATAGCTACGTGACTAGTTATTTTAACACGTGCATGTCCTAAGACTACAATGGAACTGCCTAATAGCAGGTCCAAAGTTGTCAATGCACATTCACACATTGGTTAAAAAGCGTCAGTTACCTTACTAGCTACCTAACTGGTAACTTAATCAGCTACATAACTAATTTTTTTAACGGATTCAAATTGACCTCACATAGTCTACTAAAAAGACATATCATAGGCGGCAGTCCAATAAACGAATGGATTGCTTTCGGGTGGGTAAAATAACTACTTTCTAAAGTGCAGTACAAAATAAACATTTAAAGTGACTTCACTATAGCTTACTAAGAGACATTAAAGTGACTATGGACTTCATGCTATTGTTACGTTTTTACCTTTTAAAAACTGTGGTTTATTTCCTTTAAATAAACCGAATACTTTTGATTACAAATAAAAGCAGTTTTAGTAGTTCAAAATTGTAACAACTCTTTATTTATTTTAAATGTGTTTTAATTCACACACACACATGGGATATCAGTATACTTAAGCAAAACTAAAAATTAACTGTATGAGAATTATATCAACACAATTTGTATAAAACCAGTTTGAACGAATTACTCACAAAACGTTTAAAGTGACTACACTCTAGATCACAAAGACACTGAAGTGACAATTGTCTTCACGCTAGATTACCTGGGATGTTAAAAGTGACCCATTGTCTGACCAAAATATATAAATTGGAGTCAGCCAAGTGATAAGACATTTGTGATGATTACTGTCTATAAGGGATACATTGACTACATGCTTAACTGCTGGGTAATGCTTAACTGCACAGCATAACAAGTACATTTTTTTTTTTTTTTCAATAAAATTTTATTTTAGTCAAAATTTTAGTTTTTCATCTAAAATGTATTTTCAGCAACAAAAATAGTTTTCAATGCGTATCTTAAAGTATACTGTTACGTTTTAACCTTTTTAAAACGTTGGTTTATTTCCTTTAAATAAACCGGACCGAATAGGCACAGATGCAGCTTTCCAGTAGTCAGCAAGTCGTTTCAGATGTTTAACCTTAATTCTCGATATCGCTCTTCCACATTTCCGTATTCTATAGACCATGTCATCCAATTTCTTAACTACCCTATGTGGTCCTTTCCAGGGATTCTGTAGTTTGGAAGACAAATCTTTATTACGTTGTGGGCTATATCTGGGGGCAAATTCTCGCACTCGTAATCGAAATAAATGTCGAACGCTTATTAGCGTTCGAGCAAAAACTCGTTCGTTATCGAGCACAATCATTATAATTTGCTATACATTTTATTCGATATCGAATAAAAGAATCCCAAAAACAGAAAAAAACTCGCACGTTCGAATAAGTATTCGATCGTGTTCGACTGCGGTAATTAGCCCCCTGGCTTTCACCCGGTCGTCTGTCATTCCAATTCGTCTCCGAACGATCCCATGCACTTCCTTGGCAAACTCATTGGCAGTATCTTCCTCACAATTTTTCACTGCTTCTGCTAAACCACATGTAGGTGGTAGTGGGAGCTGGAGAAACTGCGCCACCTCAGTTGGTCTTAACCATAGGTATATGGGGCGCAAATTTGTAGACCTGGTGGGACAATTGAATAAATGTATTGTGTCGTGAGGACTTTGATGACAGGCAGGGCAACGGTTCAAAGTGCCAGGAACGATTCGTTCTCGGTAACAGTTGAGGAAACTGAACCAACCGTCTCTTAATTGTGCCAATATTGATCTTGAATGCCTGGGTAATTGTCTCTCACAATCCGAGGTCGCAGGGGGCTGTTCATTTAGGACTCTGTTGTATCTGTAGCCACTAATGGCTACAGAAACCGCCGTTTGATGCAACATTTTCCGAGCACTTGTAATAGACAATCGGTCGACGTCCGATGGTATGACGTCTTGAAAAGGGGATCCTGCATCAGAATCTGATGGTTGGGGTGACTCGGCAGATTGCATGCCAACAGGAACTGTCTAGTCAACAACACATTATGCTGTCTGACCGACAGTAACCTGGTATCCTCATGTAGATGATCCACATCGTCATCTTGACACAACCAGTTGCGAATCGGAGAGCATTATTCTGGACCGTTTGTAAACCTCGCCATTGGGTGTCGCTAAGGAATAAGGTCCATACTGGGGCAGCGTAATTGATAAGAGAGCGACCAATCTCCTTGTATGTCGCTACAATCGTCTCTTTGTTCATGCCCCTCTCTTTGTTCCTATTTCTAACCTTTGACGTAAATTGCGTGCCTTGAAAAGTGAAGGAGGCTGTCGAAGACTACCCCTACAATTTTCGGGTTTTAAACCGTGGGGATAGTTCGACCTTCGACTGAGATGTTAAAAAGGGACACCGAAGATTTCGGAGCAAATAACCTTAGTTTGCGCTTCTGTAAAAAGTCTGTTATGGTGGCCAGGTACTTATTTTGGCACTTATGTCGTCGATGAAATTATAGTGCAGTCATCTGCATACGACACCATAGAGACATCTGGGAGGGGGATTCAGGAAGCTTGGCAAGATATGTATTGAAAAGCATCGGTGAGAGTACTCCTCCTTGTGGCATGCCCATTTTTATCTTGCGATATTTTGATTTCTGATCTCTGAACTCTACAAACGTATGTCTTCCACATAGATAGTTGGCTATCCAGCGTTTGACATGATTGGGGAGTGTAGAGTTCACGATGTCATTAATCAGCATCGAGTGATCGACCGTATCAAATGCCTTGGATAAATCCAGTGCGGCGACGATGGTGCGGATTGAGGCCATTGACGATCTTAGAGGTTATCTGTGTTAGTGCTGTTGTTGTGCTATGCGCTTCCCTGAATCTATGCTGATGAGTGGCGAGCGGGAAATGCTCTTTCAGGGTGGGTAGCAGTAGAGATTCTAATAATATTCTTGATTATAAGGAGACGGGGTGGTATGATTCTCCTAGAGTAGCTGATTTTTCCGGTTTTATATGTGGGATAACTCGAGCAATCTTCCAGATATCTGGAATCACCATTTGGTGAATCGAGAGATTCAGAAGGTGGGTGAGATATTCCAGACCTACTATACCAAGTTTCATTAGCATTATCATAGATATGTCATCCTAGAGCTTTGGAAGGTTTCGATTTGGAGATAATGAACTCGACTTCACGGGAGGTGAAGGAGCAAGGCTGAGGATCACGAGTGAGATTCTTAGTTCTCCGATCTATAGCACTTTTGGTCCCGTTCTGTGTGACGGGGGGGCGCATTTTTTGGCATCTGTATGTTGCAAGTTGTTAAACGCAATAGCAGCGAGGTTTTGATTTCTATTATTATTTCCAGATAGACTTTTAATAGACCATAGCGATTTAGAGTCAATGGAGCAATGATTTAGGTGGTCTAACCATTTGTTGCGGCGATGTTCGTCGACGATAGAGTCAATTTCAGCAGTCAACTGCTCAATTTGCTCATTAGCTGGGTTCCTAGCACGTAGGAGATCGCGTTCTTGTGGCATACGTGCTGCCTGAGATGGGAAATTTGGTCTTATATTTGGTATTCTTTCTGCGGGAATTGCTAAAGATTTCTTCACCCCTTCTGACACATGTGGGGGGCGGCAAGTGACGTAATGAAACGTCTATGTAGTTCGTAAAGCCATGCCAGTCGGCTTTGTTGTAATTAACGAACGTGCGCTTATCTGGCTCCACAAAGTCGCTAGACTTCTCTACTGTGATCAAGATACGGATGTGATCTGAGTTTAATGCCGTTTGGGCTTGCCAGGTGGTATGGACATGCAGACGATGGAAATGTCTGGGGAGCTTGAACATCGGGCAGTTATTCTCGTAGAGAAGTCTTCGTTGATTGCAGCGAAGTCCAAGAAGTTTCTCGTTGTTGGCTTTAGTAGTTTCTAAGATGGTTCTAGAATTTTCGTTAGCTTCTTGGAATTTTAACTTCATTTTTCATTTTTTTTTTTTCATCATAGCCGCATACATTGTGCTTAACTCTATGGTGCTTGTTGTTGCGCGGGAAGAAACTTCCATTTCTTCTTTATACTCGAATTCGTAAGCTCCAATGTCAATATTACGCCGCTTGAATTCATCTATCAGCCTCTTTTGCAATTCTGCCCTATTTCCAGCTGTAGGTAACTCCAGCTTATGCAATTCGCTCTAGAGTTGTTCCACTTTAAGCTCTTCAAACATCATGCTTATTATTTTGCAATCCCACTACTGACATCAATTGTTACGTTTTAACCTTTTTAAAACGTTGGTTTATTTCCTTTAAATAAACCGGATACTTTTGATTGCTAATGAAGAACAGTTTCAGTAGTTTAAAATTGTAACACCTCTTTATTTATTTAAAATGTACAACTGCAACAGTTCAAATATTCACTCAGTGTCTTTATACTCGTTTATCAATTCGCAGAAATGCACACACACTTTACAATGTACAAGACAGTTGATGTTAACTCTAACAGCCCCTATGATAAACTCAACTCACGACTGCAACCTCTGCCACTATTTATACACACGCCATCTTTCGTGAATCTTCTACAATGATCTTAACGGACAAACTAGTACATTCGAATTCTAGAGCTTTCGATGTTAATGTTAGCAGCTTAAACATGCAGTGTTGCGATACTTACAAACAATCCAAATAACCGCATGCTATCAACATTGTTGATAAGTAGAAGCTTCTACTGATGGACGTGTTTATAAACATGATGAATGTTGCAGGCAGTCGTTACAGACCGTTAAATTCAAATCGATATTGCACATTCGTAACAATACATTGGTGAAAAATATATAAGATTCTGTACATCCCATATAGCACTCTTAATTGCTTAATCTTCATTTAAATTATCGAAATGTGAAAAAATATTATGTATTATACATACATATGTATGTATGTTTGTATATAAAACTACCCAGCAGTTCTAGGAGACAGTCCCGAACTAGTGATTTTACTCATCATTTAGGGTGGGAACTAGTTACATCTATAGCTACGTAGCTAGTTATTTTAACACAGGCATGTCATAAGCAGGGGGTCAATTGACCCTTTTGACTTCAATGAGACTGTCTAATAGCTGGTCCAAAGTAGTCAACGCATTTGATTCACATACTGGTTAAATAGCGACAGTTACCTAACTGGTAACTTGATCAGCTGCATAACCAGTTATTTTAACATGTACGGGTGCTTATTGACCTCAAATAGTCAGCTAAAAGACATATCATAGTCAGTCCAATAAACAATAGCTTGTAAACAAACCTTTCTTCGACAACTCTCCAATGGATTGCTTCTGGTGGGTAAAATAACTACTTTCTAAATTGCAGTACAAAATAAACTTTTAAAGTTCCTTCATTATAGGTTACTAAGAGACACTAAGGTGCACATTGACTTCATGCTATGTTACATGGGATATCAGTATACTTAAGCAAAAATTAGAATTAACTGTATGAGAATTATATCAATACAATTACAGTTTGAACGAATTATCACACAACACGTTTAAAGTGACTTCACTCCAGATTACTTAGAGACACTTAAGTGGCAATTGTCTTCACGCTAGATTACCTTGGATGTATAAGGTAACCAATTGTCTTCTCTCTGCACTACAAAAAGCACATACGTGTCAAATGACCCAAAATATATAAATTGGAGTCAGCCAAGTGATAAAACATTTGTGACGATTACTGTCTATAAGGGATACATTGACTACTTGCTTAACTGCTGGGTATTGACCGAATATTAATGTATTGTATTTGTTATTTCTAAGTTGCACATTTTCGGACAATATTGTTTTATATAGTTTTCCATTTTATAAAATTTTTTTTTTTTTTCAAAATTACAAAAAAAAAATTAAAAATGTTTTTTATTAAGGGTATAATAATGACCATGAGTGGCTAGGGTATATGTATATAAGTTTGTCACTCCGATTTTTTGATTTGCGACCCCATAAAGTATATATATTTTGGCTAGTTATAGATAGAAGAGTCGATGTAGCCACATCCGTCTGTCTGTTGAAATCAACATTCCGTTTCCCCCAAATAACTTTTATACTTGATTTATACATCAATATATCCGCTATGTTGTTATTTAAAATGGAGACAATAGGCAAACAAATGGCTTAATCTATTTACGCCAATTTTTTTCACCAAAATTTTTGTTTCAAACATTTTTTTTAACAAATTTAGTTTTTAATGTTTATACTAAAGTATACTTTCTTGAAGGGTATATAAGATTCTGCATAGCTACTCTTGCTTCGCTTGGTAGCTAGTTCTTCAAGTTTCTCCAAAAAATTTCTCTTATTACGAAAAATGAGTAGTGATAAGGATGCAATATATTAAACATTTAACTCTCCGAATTAAACGATTTTCGCTAAATTAATGGGAACAATGAAAATCAAGGTGGTTATTTTGTATTTCGATTCGAAAAGGCTTTCGAAATGAATTTCAGATGTTAGGTGATGTTAAATATTTCAAACAAAAAATAACAGTACTTTTAAAAATAACGGCTATATTTTTAAATAAAAAAATATACCTATTTTACAAAATATCCATTTAAAAATTGTACGTAATTTATGAAAAATATTTTTTTGTTTGTTAATTTGTATATTACTTTGTAACGAATGTTTATGTGTTTTTATCAGTAGCAAAGCGTATTACGCCTTGATCAATAGTTTCGACAAAAATATGATTTTTTGGTTTTTCAGAAACAAATCCCACGTTGGTAAATACATTTTCAAAAATCGTATTGTAATATTCGTATTCTATATGAATCTAAAATTTACATTCTAAATACTCAATAAATACTCAGTTTTGCAAAAAATAAATGATGATATTAATATACATAAAAGCATAAGTGGTTTTGTCGAAATTTCATAGATTTTTTACAACTTAAGCAAAAATTCACACCAAAACGAACGATTTTAATATGTTTGGACATCTCATTACTTAAATCTTTTTAAGTAAATGCGAGAGACATCTTTCTAAACACATTTTATTAGTAAAAAATTAGTTTCAAATCAATTGAGAAATATGTATATAAATCTCTGTTATATAATCAGTCTGATTTTATAAGGTTTTATTTTTCCAAAAAAAAATCGATTTATATCAACTTTATTAAAAGAATAATAAAATAACTTTAAACATTACACGAAACAATGTTTTTTTTAAGTTGCAAATGAGTGTTTATCATATATTTGTGTTTATCATTCATTTTTATCATCTTGCTCTTCTATCATTAACGATTCCCTTTCAATTTCTTTTACAGATTCTTTTTCCGTCTCATCCTCGTCCATCCCTTCAAGTTCATCCTTTATCATTGACGATTCCCTTTCATTTTCTTTAACAGATTCTTTTTCCGTCTCATCCTCGTCCATCCCTACGAGTTCATCCTCATCCTCATTTTCTTTTACAGATTCATTTTTTGTCTGACTGTCATTGGTTTTACTATGATGCTTTTTTTTGTGCATATATAAGCCATTACTTGATATATAACTTTGTTCGCATTGATCACATTTCATTATTTTCGGTAGAAAGTGTTTCTTCTCATGACGTCTCAATTCAGAGACTGAATTGAATGAATGTTCGCACAAAGAACAAACATAACGATGTTCAATAATGTCAGTTTTATCATTATGGTGCCTTTTTTTGTGCATATATAAACCATTACGGGATTTAAAATCCATTTCGCATTGATTACACCCAAAGTTTTTCGTTATGTAGTGTTTCTCCTCATGAAGCTTCAGATCGTTTAATTGCTGAAAGGATTTGTCGCAGAACGAGCAAGAATAAGGACGTTCACCGGTATGCACTCTGATGTGACGTTTTAAGTCGTCAACACGTATAAAGGGTTTCGTGCAATATTCGCACTCATGTAGTACTACCGCTTCTTTATGGCTGTTCATGTGTCGAGATAAGGATTGTATATGGGAAAATAGATTGCTACAAACACGACATTTATAAGCTTTCGAATTAGGATGCATTGAACGCACGTGATTTACAAGATCTTGTTGACGTTCAAAAGTCTGAAAGTAAAATTTAATTGTATAACATGAACATATAAGTTTTAAAAAGGGCTTAAAAACAATAAATTAAATTTTTTATTACTTTCTGGCATATCGCGCAACTCATATCATTTAAAAGAGGAATTGTAACACGTGGTTGTTTGTGTTTGTATCCCGACACTTTTGTTACTTCTGCAATTTTTCGTTTTTTAGGCTTTTTTACTGCCTTAATTGTTTCTTCCTTTTCACTGCCCCTGTCGCTTGATTCTGTATCATCTAATACCTCTGTGGCGAAATAATTGTCATCTTCACTAAAGTTACTTTTAAAATCAGCATCAAGTTCTTCTTCAGTTAAAAATGCCGCTTCCAGCTGAGAAATTTCCTCGGAATACTCTAGGTCTTCTTTATTATCTGCTGGTTTATCCAACTCATTTAAATCACATTCATTTATCTCTTCTATACAAGTAGTACTGTTTTGATCAGTTAAAGTATTTGCAATATCCTCAACATTTTGTAAATCAAAAAGTTCTTCGACTTCAATAAGTATACTATTTTCTGGTATTTCATTTTCGTTAAAACTGCTGCTCACTTCCTCTGATTCACATGTCTGCAGTTCATCCTTGTAGCCTTTTAATTTGTTATCCAATCTTATTAAAACTTTGTCTGCCTTACGAACTTGTATAGAAAAATAGTATAATGAGGTAATTTTACTAAAACATTCTTTACAGACTCTTGAGGGTAGATTTTCTTTTGCAGAGGTCTGAAATTTAAAATACCTAAGACTTATGTTTCGAAGCTAATAAATTAAAACTCTATATGTACCTTTAAATTCGTGGTGTGAGCTAACATATCTTGTACAGTAAGAAAGCTTCCTTCCATTACATCCATAATACTCATCTTTTCCAGCTCTACATCATCTTCTTTTGTATCTATCAAACAGGTTCGACATAATTGCCAGTTGTTTATTTCATTCAAATTTAATTGTTCTTTGGTATTTTCTTTAAATTCCAATATATTTTCATAATATGTTATTTTGCGCATTGCTTTACTCATTTTAAATGCTATTTCACTTTATTGTATTCTACAATTAATTGAAAAATGTTTTATAAATTTGCCTAATTTTACATGTTTGTTTGACAGATGTTTTTCTGTTTGTAAACAAAGTCAATGCTGCTTCTTATCTTCAAACAGCATTCACATTCGCCACACCACTGATTAATGTTGCCAGAAATATGATTTTATATTATTTTAAACGAAATATAATTTGATGATTTTTCATAAAATTATGTTACAGATTTAAACAAATTTTAACTGGAAACATCCGCAAATGTAATTCTTCTATACTATATAATAAACTTTAACTATGCATTTACATAATTTTGTTGGTGTTGATAACTCTTATAATTAAGCACAAAAACGTTAAATTGTTTGCCTGCTCTCTCTTAGTTTAGGAGTTATAGGAATTTAAAATCAATATACATATATAATAGTAAATTTCTTATATATTTAGAAAATAATCTGATCATTATGGGTATTGAATAGTACTTCAAAATACCATTGATATAATATATTAAAGGTATTCAGAAAATTTTGATATACAGAAAAAGTGATTTTAGCGAAGCCGCAGTTTCATACACCCCAGAGTTTAAAGTCCTTCGCCTAGCAAAACCTATATTTTCCACTAAAATATGTTATCGAAAAATATAAAGAAGAAAAACAAATTGTTCAGATTTCTTAATTTCTTTTCACTTCAAGGGACCGTGGATCCTGAACTTATCATTTTGGTGTCTGGTCATGTGACTATATAAGCCTCTTCAGTGTACCCTAATGCTGACTAATATTTCACACAAGTAGAGGAATAGCGGAACATTTTTGTAAAATAGTTTTTTCAAGCCCCTAAATCAAAAATCAAGAATTTTTTTAAAATAATTAATAGTTGTAATTTTTATTTATCTTCGTGCAACATATAAGATATTTCTTATAACTAAAGTGTCGCTCTTAATCGAATTATAGTGCACTCGAGTTCTAGTACACTTTCATTACTTTTTATCCTTAAAACAATTAAATGTTTAAATATTTTTACCATTTTCTGTGGATCTTAGCATGATTAATTAAATGACTCTTCCGTCTAAAAGTTTTGTTACAAATTGTACACAAAAATTTGAATTCGCCCGTATGAACCTTCAGATGACGATTTAGATTTTCGATGTTATCAA
The DNA here is from genome assembly GCA_942486065.2 of Calliphora vomitoria. Lineage (NCBI taxonomy): Eukaryota > Metazoa > Arthropoda > Insecta > Diptera > Calliphoridae > Calliphora > Calliphora vomitoria. The sequence continues at coordinate 49,835,862 of OW818032.2, forward strand.
AGGATTTCAAGCAGTAATCGCATATTAGATCTTTTCTTGAACTATGAGTTTGTTCATGCCTCTGCCAGTCATATCTGCTCTTGAATATTTTATTGCACATGGAACAGGGAAAATCACTTTTTTTGTCATGTATACTCATATGACGTTTCAGTATGTCATCATTTAAAAAACTTTTCGGACAAAACTTACAACTAAATTTTGTTGGTTTAAACTTATCGTTAGCGTGCATTGTTTCTTTGTGGCGTTTTAAATTATTAATTTGTTTAAAGGCTTTTTGACATACATTGCACGAAAAAGGACGCTCATCAGTATGTATTAGTACGTGACGTCTCAAATCGGTCATGCGATCAAAAGACTTTAGACAGTGTTCACAAACAAATCGTTTTTGCAAATGTTTCTTTACATTTATATGCAGCGATAGCGAGTCTAGGCTATAGAAATTATCATCACAGTATGGACATTTAAAGAATTCGATTTCAGGATGACAACGTTGCACATGTTTGGCTACTGATTGCTGGCATTTAAATAATTTCATACAAACACCACATTCGTTTTGTTCGTTGTCCGCTGAATTTGTCATACAAATTGAATTTGCCGGAACAAATTCAAACTCATTTGCGTAAGGTGCTGCTGGAAATTGCTCTTCCTCATCTAAATCTTCGCAGTGTTCCGAATCTGTATTAAATTCATCTATAATAAAAAAGGTATTTTGGTAAATGTTGGAGTTGTCATGATCAGTTGTTGTGGCATCATCAAGAGTTATTATCTCTGTTAGTTCATTATTTTTCTGATGAGTTTTTTTATGTGTATTTAGATTATGTTTATACTTGTAAACTCTGTCGCATTCATTACACTTGAAGGGATACTGTAACATATTATTCATATTTTTTCCAGCAGTCGCAAGATTTGCCATATCAATACATTCTTCCTCATCATCTTCTAAAATAATTTGATCATCGTGATCCCAACACTCATCCCCGGTTACTGGATTTTGTTCATCATTCTCGTAATACTCATCCCCTGCGAACATATTTTCATCATCATTCTCATAATACTCATCTCCCATAAAACGAATCTCAGAAAGATTTTGATCATCATCCTCTTCATGATCCTCTTCTATACTATTATTATAAGTTTTATCATCATTCGAGTGGGTTCTCATGTGTACACACAAATTCCTTTTATATTTGTATGCTTTATCACATTGATTGCATGAATATGGTCGCATTTCTGTATGTGATCGTCTGTGACGTTCCAATAGGAACCTGGTAAAAAATGACATGCCACAATACTCACAAAAAATGGTCTTTCTCGATTTGGAATGACTTCTTTTGAAATGCGTAGTCACTGATTTTAATTTTGAAAATACCGTTGAACAATATAGACATTTAAATGTTTTATCATTGGGATGTGTTTGTTTGGAATGATTAACCAGCTCTTTTTGAAAAGAAAATTTCTGGAAAAAAATTTATTTTTATAACGCATAATGCATTGTAAATGTTTCAGAATATTTAGGTACCTTATTACAAATAGCACATTTGTTTTCGATTGGATAAATTTTTCCCTTTCGATTTCCGAAGATATCTTCATCTATATCCATTATGTTATTTCCAGGTTCTTCGCCATTTTCAACGTGCGAAGACGGCAAATCGTAATGTTCTGTATGAGTTCGTCTGTGACGTTCCAATTGAAACTGGGCAAAAAATGACTTGTTACAATACTCACAAGGAATGGTCTTTGCCAAGTTGGCATGACATCTTTTGAAGTGAGTAGATAGGGATTTTAATTTTGAAAATAATGTTGAACAACTTTGACATTTAAATGCTTTTCCATTAGGATGATTTTGTAACACATGCCTCACAAGATCTCTTTGAAAAGAAAATTTCTGCAAATAAGATAATATATTTTGGTTGAATATAATTGCGAATTTGTTATAATGTTTGTGTTTGCTACCTTGTTACATATGACACATTTGTTTTCAATAGGATAAATTTTTCTCTTATAAATTCTAGAGGTTTTCTCTGTATTTTTTCCAACGTCTTCATTATTATCCCAGTTAACTTCATCTTCATCAATTGAATGCTCATTATTAATGACACAATCTGGTTCCTCTTTAATGAATTTGTCTCCTTTTTGATGTGTATCTTCTGAACAGTCTATTAATTCATTTTTCACATTACAATAATTTGACTTATCGTTAAATCCTATAGCCGATTTAGTTATGTTTTTTATTTCCTTATTATGTATACGTTTATGCTGTTTGGTATCTGTTCGACTTTTCTTAGGATTTAATTTGTGAGACATGTTTTAATTATTATTTTTTTTAATTTATATAAATATTTTTTGTTTATATGTATGTATATAACTTTTTATTTGTTTGTTTGGGGGTAAGCCCACAATATAACAAAAATACAATACACAATACGAATTCATATAAGGTGGAGTCAGTCAAACAGCAAATTTTTTTTTTGGTTCTTGCGGCTGTCAAAGACTGTTTTTATATTCAAAATTCGACCTATTCTACACTTATTAAAAAAATACTTAGTTTTTACATAAATAAGTTAATCCACCATCATTCAAATATCCACACTATTTGAAGTTTAAATACACTTTTTTTTTAATTTTCATTGCAGTTTGCTAAGACCAGTTGTTGTTTGTGTAATACTTAAAACCTTATTTGAATTTCCCTTGATTACACACATACCACATACAAACATTATTGACATTTTGCAAATAATAGATTACATTCAGCTGTCGTTTTCTTCTTATTTTAGTTTGTTGGACTATTTAGTGTGTTATCATTTCATTCACAGTATACTCAAGTTCCACAAAATTATTGGTGACTTAATTTTCTTTACTTCTAGATTTGTTGTATCGGAGAGCAAGCATATTTAGCTTTCACTTAATAGAACGGAGATTTCATTTAAATCGAAAATTTAACAACCATGGTAGGACAGCGGATCCCAGAATAACAAACTTCTTTTATATAAAGTAGTCATAAGTGCATTTCCGATATTATTTACAATTTCTCCAACAGTAGCCAGAGAAATAGACATTTTTGAGAGACGACCAAACGTACACTAAACGCTACTCTAATATATATGTATGCGTTATCTATTTAGGTAGAATCAGAGAAGGGCCTGGTTAATCACGACAACATTCTAATGAAGGAGATTTATGACCTGAACGTGAAGTTGATTGGACAAACCGGAATTATGTTCTTCCACTGAATATTATTTCATATAACCAATACAACAATAAAATAAATTGATTAACATGTATTTTGCTGTTGCAAGAGTTAGATTTTTTTAGATAAATTTAAATGTTCTTTTTAGGAATACTAACAATAATCAAACACTTTTATATATTGGTACGGTAATATTTTAACGGATATTTATGTTACCATTTTGTTGTGAATAACTGCCAGAATCTATTTCCAACTGTGTAGGTAATTGGCAACACTAATTTCACATGTCATATTAAATGTCAAAGAGGGAATAAAAAAAAGTTCATCCACTGTATTTTATTCGGCTGCTCTTGAATATTTTCATATTTTTAGGTAAGTTAATTAAATAAAATTTAGCGAAAACTGGAAGGAAAATAATAAAAATACCATTGAAAATATTTATTCTGATTACTTAAATAAAAATAACATCACAATGAGGAAAAAGAATTGTAAATTATATTGATTCGTAGTACAAATGTCTAGTGCTTATTGATACTTATGTAATTAATAGATGGGGCAACCATCGGAGGAATTTTAAGGAATCTTATTAATTGATCAGTTGTTTGTGTTTTTTTCATTGCAGAAGAATATGATTCGTGCACCGCTTATTAAGGCCTTGGGCACACTGGGCTCGCCCACACATCAAGTCGCCAGTAAAGCGGTGCGTACAAGTGCCGCTCTTGCCCAGACACCAGCCAAAGCTCCGGAAAAGATTGAAGTGTTTGTCGATGACATTCCCGTTAAGGTAGCACCCGGCACTACCGTGTTGCAGGTAAGTTGTGAAAAAATAATTTATATAAATTTTATTGATTTTTCCAATTGCGAAATTCTCTGCAAATATTTTAGGCAGCTGCTATGATTGGTGTAGAGATTCCACGTTTCTGCTATCACGAACGTTTAGCTGTAGCTGGTAATTGTCGTATGTGTTTGGTAGAGGTGGAGAAAAGTCCCAAACCTGTGGCAGCCTGTGCCATGCCCGTTATGAAAGGATGGCGCATCAAGACTAACTCAGAAATGACCCGTAAAGCCCGCGAAGGTGTTATGGAATTTTTGCTTATGAACCATCCATTGGATTGTCCCATTTGTGATCAGGGTGGTGAATGTGATTTGCAAGATCAAGCCATGGCTTTCGGTTCAGATCGTTCACGTTTCACTGATATCAACCACACTGGCAAACGGTAATTAACTGTTATTTTAAAGAATTTTGTTAATTGATTATGACTATTAAATAATAACATTCTTTTTATCTTTGTAGCGCTGTTGAAGATAAGGATATCGGTCCTTTGGTTAAAACCATTATGACCCGTTGCATTCATTGTACTCGTTGCGTTCGTTTCGCTTCGGAAATTGCCGGTGTTGATGATTTAGGCACAACCGGTCGCGGCAATGATATGCAAATTGGAACATATGTTGAAAAGCTATTTTTAACTGAATTGTCCGGCAACGTTATTGATTTGTGTCCAGTTGGTGCTTTGACTAATAAACCATACAGGTTAGTGATTTTTTATATATATTTATCATTGCATAGGAATTATTTTTATTTTGGTATAGAAGTTTTGGGTTAGAAACAATGTTATATTTAAATGTATCACATGTAAAAAGATTTATGGGCAAAATCAATAGAGGTCCAATAATAGTAGTTGAGCGAATAGTTTTTATTTATTTGTTTTAATTTTTTTCTATACATACATACATTTTATAGGTAAAGTACAAAAATTCATATGCATTACGAACAAAATCATTACGAATGATTTATTTCTTAAATTTAGAAAGAAATGTAAAAAATTATGTACATATACAGTATTGGCCATAACTAAAGCACCCCCTCAGTGAATTTTTTCATATTATATTTTTTTTTTTTGTATAAAAACTAAGTTTTAAATTTTTATTATGTATTATTTTCAATTGTTAATATATTTACTATTGATAAACAATCTTTCTATAAGAGGTAACATTAAATCAAAAGATATTTAAAGCTGGAAAAGAAAACGGACAAAACTAAAGCACCCCTTCATGGATATAATATAAAAATTATTTTAATTTATATTTTGTTGCAAATCCTTTGTTTTGGATGACACAAGCACATCTCTTAGGCATAGAAGATATTAAGTTTTTTTATGGTGTCTTGCGATATTCCTTCCCAGGATATAATAACGCCTTAAAATTAATCGTGAAAACTGCCGATCCTTATTTCTGCAATTTTCACGATTTATTTTCATATTATCAATCTCCCATGAGTTCTCAATAGGATTCAGATCGGGAGATTGTGCAGGCCAATGAAGAACTTGAATATTATTGCTCTGTAGCCAAGTCTTACATACTTTGGAGGTGTGCTTAGGATCGTTATCCTGTTGGAACCTCCCTATAAGTGGAATCTTTTCACTGGCATAAGGCAACATTACATCTTTCCATATATCACGGTACATGAACTGATCCATAATCCCATTAACTTTATGAATTGGCCCAATTCCTTGACCATGAAAGGCAACCCCAGACCATTACATTGCCTCCTCCATGTTTAATTGTTCCTTTGATTCAATATTTCTCCTTCTCTCCTTTGTATACGCCTTATTCCATCGGAACTTTTTAATTTGTATTTGGATTCATCAGAGAACAGTACTGTCTTCCATTTATGGACCCTCCAGTTGTTGTGCGCTTTGGTAAACCTCAGTCTAGCTTTCTTGTTCTTAGCTGATATAAAGGGTTTTTTTGCTGGTCATCGGCTGAATAATCGTGCTTCTACTGCTCTTCTACGGATTGTTCTTTCGCTAACGCATAATCATAAACTTGTTCTTACTTGACTAGCAGATGATGTTGGATCTTTTTGCATTGCTCCTTTGATCAAAGAATCATCATATCGTGGGTTTTATGAGGACGTCCTCCAGAATGCCCCGGTGATATACGACCAGTCTGCAAAAACTTTGGAATCAGCTGGGAAATAACTGATCTGTTAATTGAATATTGTTAACTCAATTCATGCCGTGATAAGCCCGGCTTCCAGTCTTCAACAAATTTAATTTTAAATTCACTGGAGTACTTAAATGCATCCGTTGTGATTCCCGTTAACTGACATTGCAAATATGCAGTAGCATAGTCAAATTTGTAAACATCTTGTTTTGTCCGTCGCGTTTTACCATTTTTAATTAGTTGTTCATAAAATTATCCTTTCCTAAATGAACACAATATGAACATTAACAATATAAATTAATAAAATATATAGAAAATACATCCCAAAAAAAGCTTTTTTTATCCAAAAAATTATGATATGAAAAAATCCATTAAGGGGGTGCTTTAGTTATGGCCAATACTGTATATGTACACAAAATTAAAAACAAATTTTACAAATTATACTCGTGAGTTTATCACATTTATTATATAAATGTGTTTACTGCATATTTTGTATATATTCTATAAATCTCTCGTTTACAACAAGAGTGTCATAATATAAAATTTGAGTTTTTTACATTAAGTACTATAAGAAATTCTTCAATCAAATATCATCATACACATTTATAAAATTTAAACTGATGATATTTGTTTCTAAGCAATTTAATAAGTTATCGACTTTATAAACTAAAATCATATTGGGCCTGTTCGGAAATACGTCACTGCAAATCAGATGATCTGAATTGCATTATACAGTGAGGCCTCGATTATCCGTGATTCGATTAACCGGCAACCGGGAAAGAAAAAGAAAATGCTTTTGGATCGATTTAAATTTGTTTGCATCGATTAACCGTAATTACCTCTATTATCCGGGATTATAATTTTTTTTCGATTATTTTTGAAGAATTCCCTTGATCGATTTGTAAGGCCAACATTTTTTGATATTGTGCCATCGATTCGATAGCTTTTGGCATGAGGAGTGTTAAACAAAAACAAAGTGAAACAAAGTTATTGGCTTTGGAAACCGAGAAACTTTAAAAACTGCTGAAGAACCAAAAGAAGATTTTGCGGTCTATGAATGGTTCCGGAAGGAACGATTTAATGGAACTCGAATTTCTGGATTAACAGTGAAGAAAAGTCTAAAATATTCCACACAAAATTTATGAAAAAAACGACATGGTATTCACAAACTTAATGCTGCAGAAGAAAAATATTCAACTGATTAGCTGCCACAATTTTTGTGGAAAAATTAAATGAATTTAAATCAATGAAAAAAACTCACCAATGAGATAATGGAGAATGGAAAGTGTTTACTTGAGAGAAGTTTGGCTTGTTATAATGAAAATTTCAAAGAATGACACAAGGTCTCAAAGGAGGGACAACCTCATTAGTTTGCGTTAATGCTGCTGATACGCATTAGTTATTGGAAAGAGGTTTAAAAAATGTCCATGAGAATGGTTAAACAATAATTTAGTACCAGAAGTGAGAGAGAATTTTAAGAAAATCGGTCTAAAAGATGATAGTAAAATCATTCTGCCATTGGACAACATCCAGACGTGCAGGATTTCAATGCTGAAAACGTTGTTGTGAAATTTTGTCCACCAAATTGGACGATCAGTGAGAAATATGGAGCTTTAAATGTCATTATCGTAAAACTGTCATTATTAAAAAACTACTAAAAATTGGTACTCAATTAACCGGGAAAATTGATTATCCAGAATGCTCCCGATCCCGACCATTACGGATAATCGAGGTCTCACTGTAATTTGATGTGCAAAAAAGCCAACTCGCATCACAAAAAATTACAAAGTATTAAACAAATACTCGTCATCGTCAGCATCAATTATTTTGCATTAGCATTGAAAAATAAAAGAAACAAAATTGTCAACAAAAATGTTTATTTTAAAGTATATTATGATAAAGGGTATATATGATTCTCTTACTATTTTTAAATAAAAAATATTTGAAAGTTCTCTCCTTTAACAAACGTATGAAAAGTAAATACAAATTATTGTGGTTGTCATAGAATCCAATCATTGTGGGAAACGACAAAAAAAAGTACATTGGTCTCGTGAAATCAAAAGTTATCGGTTTTATATTCGATCTATAATTAAATTCTTTATCGACTAAACGAAAATTTACATTGGATTACATAAGTCAAATGTACCTTTTTTGTCGTTTTCTAAACCGATTCGACAATGATTGGATTCTATGACAACCCCGTATGTTTAAAGATCGACAAATTTATCAAATAATTGAAAAAAGTACAATAAAGTACATATATACAAAAAGTAAGAGTGCTATATTAGGCTGTGCCTAATCTACATACAGTGGATTTTTTCAATCATAATTTTTTGGATAAAAAAGTGTTTTTTGGGATGTATTTTGTATATATTTTATTAACTTATATTGTTAATGTTCATATTGTGTTCATTTAGGAAAGGATAATTTTATGAACAATTAATTTAAAATGATAAAACATACAAAAACACAAAACGCGATGGACAAAACAAAAGCACCCCCTTATAAGATGTTTAAAAATTTGAATATGCTACTGCCTATTGCAATGTCAGTTAAAGGGACTCACAACGGATGCATTTAAAAATTCGCGTAGTCTGTATAATTTAAGTTCTATACAGTTTATTGTGAAAAAACAATGGATATCAAAGAACAAGTACTCCAGTGAATTAAAAATTAAATTTATTGAAGACTGGAAGCCGGGCTTATCACGGCATGAATTGAGTAAACAATATTCAATTAACAGATCAGTTATTTCCCGCCTGATTCCAAAGTTTTTGCAGACTGGTCGTATATTACCGGGGCATTCTGGAGGACGTCCGCGTAAAACCACACGATATGGTGATTCCTTGATCAAAGGAGCAATGCAAAATAATCCTACAGCATCTGCTAGTCAAGTAAGAACAAGTTTAAGATTATGCGGTAGCGAAAGCACAATCCGTAGAAGAGCAGTAGAAGCATGATTATATAGCCGGCGACCACCAAAAAAAAATCGTTTATATCAGCTAAGAACAAGAAAGGTAGACTGGAGTTTGCCAAAGCCCACATCGACAGGAGTGTCCATAAATGGAAGACAGTACAGGGGGGTTACTCTCTAATTCGATTCGAAAGGAAATTGTTTCGAATTGCAATGTATTTAGCACACATTTTCGAACATTTCCGTTTTCGGATTCAGTTACGCGGTAACCCCCTGTTCTTTGACGAATCCAAATACAAATTAAAAGTTCCTATTGAATAAGGCGTGTACGCAGACAAAAAGTAGAACGACTGAATCATAAGTATTGCAAAGGAACAATTAAACATGGAGGGGGCAATGAAATGGTCTGGGGTTGCTTTTCTGATCAAGCAATTGGACCAATTCATAAAGTTAATGGGATTATGGATCGGTTCTTGTACCGTGATATATGGAAAAATGTAATGTTGCCTTATGCCAGTGAAGAGATTCCACTTATAGGAAGGTTCCAACAGGATAACGATCCTAAGCACACCTCCAAAGTTTGTAAGACTTGGCAATAAGATTCAAGTTCTTCATTGGCCTGCTCAATCTCCCGATCTCAATCCATTTGAGAACTTGTGGGAGATTGGTAATATTAAAATAAATCGTGCTTGTGTCATCCAAAACAAAGGATTTGCAACAAAATATTAATTAAATTTTTTTATATTATATCCATGAAGGGGTACTTTAGTTTTGTCCGTTTTCTTTTCCAGCTTTAAATATCTTTTGATTGAATGTTACCTCTTGTAGACAGATTAACTTTAAAAGTATTTGTTTATCAATAGTAAATGTATTAACAATTGAAAATAATACATAACAAAAACTTTGTTTTTATACAAAAAAATATAATATGAAAAAATTGACTTAATGAAAAGTTCATGGGAATAGCACGATTGAAATTTTCCCTTCGAGGGAAATGGATATTTCATGGGAACATAAATTTCACATGTTTTTCACGATAGGGGTGAATTTTGTTGAAAAAAAACATTTTCGGAAAGAATCTGTTTTTGGTGAATAAAAAAAAATTTGATTATTGACTTATATATTGACCATCTTGGGCCGATTTTCCCAATTTTAAATAGCAACCGAACTATATTCAATATATCAACCATATTTGTTAGTTTTTTCTGAGAGTTGATTTCAACAGACGTACGGACATGACTATATCGACTCCGCTGTCTTTAACTATTCAGAATATATATACTTTAAATGGAATGTGAACCTTATAGATGAATACCCTTATGGTGAAAGGAATAAAATATAATTTAAGCCATTTTTTCAGAAAAAAAAGTTTTTCTCCAAATATTTTTTTATTAAAGTATTCATTGGTATACAACATTCGGGACAGCCGAATTAGCAGTAATTCTAAATATTTTTTTTTATATAAATTTCACATATTTTTACAACCTGAGTTGTAATCTGACTTAAACAAGTGAGCGTCGTTATCAGTAGACCCAAATGAGTTTCTCTTTGGAAGGCTCAGATGATTTTAAACTAATTATTACAATTTAAATCAAATTTTTAATATTATCATGTAATTCAAATAATTTTCTTTTAAATTCAGCTTTGTTGCTCGTCCCTGGGAAATCCGTAAAATCAGCAGTATTGATGTTCTAGATGCTGTTGGCAGCAACATTGTCGTTAGCACTCGTACCAATGAAGTATTGCGTATTTTACCACGCGAAAATGAAGATGTCAACGAAGAATGGTTGGCTGATAAGTCACGTTTTGCTTGTGATGGTTTGAAACGTCAACGATTGGTAGCTCCCATGGTTCGCATGCCCAACGGTGAATTGCAGGCTGTTGAGTGGGAGGGTGCTCTTATTTCAGTTGCCAAGGCCATGAAAAATGCTAAGGGCGCCGTGGCTGCTGTCGCCGGTCAATTGGCTGATGTTGAAGCAATGGTGGCTCTTAAGGATTTACTTAACCGCAATGGAGCTGAAGTTTTGTGCACTGAACAAGGTTTTGCCACCAACGGCGCTAGTACTGATTTGCGTTCCAACTATGTTTGCAACAGTACAATTGCTGGTAAGATTAAGTTAATTATAATTTTATATTTTTATAAATACATTATTCCCTTTCCCACATTTAGCTTTGGAAGAAGCTGATGCTGTTTTATTAATTGGCACCAATCCCCGTTATGAGGCTCCTTTGGTTAATACTCGTCTGCGCAAGGCTTACGTACACAATGAATTGGATATTGCTTCCATAGGCCCTAAGGTAGATCTCTCGTACAAACATGATAATTTGGGTGAAGATGCTGGCTTAATTACCAACGTATGCACTGGCTCTCATGCTTTCTCCAAGGTTTTGGAGGGAGCCAAGAAACCCGCCATTATTGTTGGTGCTGATGTTTTGGAACGAGCTGATGGTTCTGGCATTTTGGCTACAGTCTCAGCTTACTGCAAGAAATTAAACAAACCTGTAAGTATTCTTGGAAATTAATTTGGCATTAAGATTACCAATGAAATTTATAATATTTTCAGAACTGGAATGCTTTAAATGTTTTACAAACAAATGCCGCCCAAACTGGCGCCTATGATGTTGGTTATCAACCCGGTCTCCAAGCCGCCATTAAGTCCAAACCTAAAGTTTTGTTCTTGTTGGGTGCTGATGCCGGCAAAATTAGCCGCGATCAGTTGCCTCAGGATTGTTTCGTTGTTTACATTGGCCATCATGGTGATAATGGTGCATCCATTGCTGATGCTGTCTTACCTGGTGCTGCATACACCGAAAAGCAGGCTACATATGTTAATACCGAAGGTCGTGCTCAACAAACCTTGCAAGCTGTTTCACCACCCGGCATGGCTCGTGAAGACTGGAAGATTTTGCGTGCACTTTCTGAAGTAGCTGGTAAGTGGTGACCATTTTTATCATTCTATTTATAATATTTAGCCCCATATGCATAAACAATTTTTAAATTTATAAAAGGTTTATAAAACAAAATTTCCATACAAAATTTGTTTTATAAACCTTTGATAAATTTAAAAATTGTTTATGCATATGTGGGTTAATCTAACAGAATTGCTGACAATAATTTACAGGTCAATATTTCTTCTTATCGTTGATATAAAGTTAATTCTTCTTAGATTTTTAATTGTCTTATTATAATTTTCCAAATGTCTATGTTTACACTATTCGTTTTCTTAAAATCATTAAAATCTTTTTTAGGAACTCCCCTCCCATACGATACTCTTGATGAATTGCGCAACCGCATTGAAGATATTGCTCCTCATTTGACCCGTTGGGGCAAATTGGAACCTGCAGGCTTCCAAGGTTTAGCTGATCAAGTAGCTGCGGTAAAATAAATTTACTATACAACAAAAATAAATATTGTTAATGTATTTTTCTAAATTGCAGACAAAGTCCGTTGACAACACCAAACTCGAGATAAAGTTGAAGGAACTGCGTGATTACTTTATGACCGATGCTGTTTCCAGAGCATCTCCTACCATGGCAAAATGTATATCGGCTGTTAATAAACAAAATAGCAAAGAGCAACAACGTGCCGTCTGTTAAATTTCATTTTCTTTTTGTGAGGCGTGTTTGAAACACATTTTTAAATTAAATTTACTACTATTAAACTTAGCTACAAATAATTAATTAATAAAACAACTTTAAAAGTCATCAAACAAATGAATGAAATCTTAACAAAATATAAAATAAGATAAATATTATACGAACGAATTTGTTGTAAATTATGTATTGCATTGAATTGTAGCAAATATGTTCAGATTGTAATAATTTGTTTAAAGTGTTAATGAAAATTTGCTTAAGAAGAAATATACAACAAATAGAAAAGGAATTTTAAAATATCTTTCATTTTTATATTATTAATAGAGAGAGAAAGAAGTAATTTTAATATAATTATTTTAAAAAATTATCAAATTCAAATGAATCGCCGTTTAAATTAGTTTTAAAAAAGCTGAAAATACCAGGAGCCCAGAATTCAGCAGTAGGTTACTTTTTTTTAAACGACAGGGTGACTCAAGTACATATTAATAAAAATTGTAACAGGGTGTTTCAGATAAACAAAAAATATATGAACAGGACGATTCATGTATAACATGTCAACAGGGCGTTTCGAAATTAACTTTAATTGACATGAGTAGCCCTGTAATGATCGATAAATTAGGGGCCAGTATGTAAACAAATGAATTTGTGTTGGCCACATGAATTAAAAACACTGAAGTTCCAAATTTCTTTATTTTTTTACGGAATTCCACAACAATTGAAGTATTAATACATTTAAAATTTAACTAAAATTACAATAACTAAAGCTATCAATATTATTAATTTAAAAAAATGTACACATAGATACAACACAAATGCATGCAATGTATGATCAACGACAAATTATTAAACTACATATGTTAGAAATCTACCATAATTGTTGCGTTAAACACAAACAAATAATTAACAACAATTACACTTCATTCTTTAAGGAATCAAAATGCATAACAAAATTACTGACGTTCATACAATAAATTTAAAGAAGCCCTGTATTGACTAAAGAAACTACGAAAATGTTCTTCATTTTCATTAACATCCTCTGATATTTCTTTTTGAACCGATGTTGGCATTTGTGGAAATGCATTGGTATCCACTTGATCCGATGGATAAGAGCTATAAGCGACACAATCATCTGCGGCGCTTTTAATTTCTGGAATATCAACTAATAATTTCTCACTGCGCGAATCTTTAAATTTTATAAATTCTTCCATTGATATATCGGCCTCGTTAACTAAACAACTTGAATTCAGTTGTGTTACTGTGAAATCACTATTTGTGTTACTATTGTTTGGATTTATGTTTTCCGAGTTATCATTAGTAATATAAATGGGCTCCAGGTTCGAAGAAAAGTTCAAATTATATATACAATTTGTTGCAATAGGGGTTGATATATAAATATTCGGTTTCTCAGTAACATTGGGAGAGGAGTATTGCATTATATTGGGTTCAGCGTTAATTGGAAGCGAATTGTTGCCACTGGCAGTACTGAAAAAGTAATAAGTATTAAGTTGATTCTATTTAAGTTTTTTAAAACTTAAAAAATATTACAACTAAGATTGCGATATATGTCCTTCATCGAAGTATTTAAAAAAACAAAATTAGCTGAAAAAAAAAAAAAATATTTCTGGTTGAATAGCAACCGAACGAGGACTCATCGATGTATTTAAAAAAAGTAGTTAAAAAAATAAAATTTGCTGAAAAAAAATATTTGTCCCGATTTTTACTCATTATCGGTCAGATATATTCGTCGTTGAAGTGGTCTTTGGAAAGTATATTATTAGATTTTCGCGAATTTAAATAGTAACCGAATGAGGACTACAACGGATATATTGATGTATCAATAATGTAAGTTATTTCGGGGCTTCGGAAAGTTGATTTCCACAGACAGACATGGCTATATCGACTCCGCTCTATAACTACCCATTAATTACAAACGAAATGAAAAACTTATATATTACCCTTACAAGTTAATTGATATAAGTGTACATTTATCTGTGCCAAATCTTTATACCCTTTAAATCAGAAGAATTTAAAAAAAATTTTGGGTAAAAATGGCGATGATAGACGGATATGAACAAACTACCCCCCTTAGAATACAGAATATATTAAGTTAAGTGCCATTAATTTTAACTTGCCTTTATGTCCGTAATAGTAAAAGTTAAGGGTACCTTTTTATATTGCTTAAAGTTAACTTGTACTATTTCGATCATAAAGGCAAGTTATAATAATGGCACTTAAATAAATATATTCTGTATTCTAAGGGGGGTAGGTTTGTTCATATCCGTCTATCATCGCCATTTTTACCCAAAATTTTTTTAAATTCTTCTGATTTAAAGGGTATAAAGATTTGGCACAGATAAATGTACACTTATATCAATTAACTTGTAAGGGTAATATATAAGTTTTTCATTTCGTTTGTAATTAATGGGTAGCTATAGAGCGGAGTCGATATAGCCATGTCTGTCTGTGGAAATCAACTTTCCGAAGCCCCGAAATAACTTACATTATTGAAGTTGTAATAATGGCCCTAAATGTGTTAAAATAATAAACGAAATAATAGGCAGGTATTTATTCGGCATGCAATACTAACCCTTATCAACGTGTTAATATGTACAAAACGGTACTTACCCATTATCTGTCACTATTTTTTTCACCTCCATTGAATTATCTTCATACATAGGCAAATATTCTCCAAAGAAATGCAATATCTGATCCTTGCTACAATTGCCATAGTAACCTGCATACTCAGGACGAAAATCACCGCCCAAATTTAGAACAGAATCGTGAGGATTTTCAAATAGTTCTAACGGCAATTCAATAACTTGATCTTCTTCAGGTGGTGAAATCGCGGATGAACACATAGAAACATCTGGTTTGGTTTTAAGGGTTTGAATTGACTCGGAAGCTTTTAGCTTTTCCTTTAATATACGCTGTTCGTTATGAAAATGTAGCAGAGTTTGAAAACGTAAACGACTTCTTTTGATTTTAGAGAGACCGCCATGAAACATAAAACACAAATCACCCAACATTCTTTTGGACACAAGTTTTGGAATGTTGGCACATTGATCATCTACATTATTGTTGAATTTCTTTGCACTGCCTTCACTTTCTGGACAATTATCCGTTGCCAGTTGGCCTAACAACTGATATGTATGTCTTCGTATTTTTGCCAACAAATCTAAACGATGACGTTGGAAATTCTCATTTCTATATTGCAACAATAAATCTTCCTCGGCTTCTGGTGTGGCATTTAAACGTTCAAACTGGAATTCCTCTAAATGTTGAAGAAATGTGGAACTGTTTTTTATTTTAAATATCGAGCGTGTGGAATTTAGATAGTCTTCAAGTGCCACTAAATCCAAAAGTACGACGGTACCATCTCGATTCCAACGTAGAAAATCACAATGTTCTAAATTCACTACCAACCATAGTTTGTAGGGAAATGGAAAGTTTACAATATCCTGCCGTGTTATATATGGATAATTTGTGTCCATAATTAGGAAAATCCAACAATTTCTTTAAGTAATTCTATTAAAAAGTAGTTGACTAGTGAATATTTTTTTACTTTCTGACAGCCAAATAACGGTGCTTATACAGTTGTGTGACAGGGTGCATCAAGTATAAGCGTAGTATTTTTTAGAGCTACCATATTTACATAATAAATTAGTGTTGTCAATATAATCAAAATTTGATATGCATCACAAAACCAGATTCTTTTCGTCAAAAGCTTAATAACATATTATTTTCTCTTTTTGCTTTTGTTTTCATTTATACGAAATTTATTTCTATATCAATTGTAACTTAATATGCGATTTCGTTCTTATTAAAAACTTATTACGTACACAAAGTGTAATTATGTGTTATATTTATTAATTTTAAAATTATTTTAAATAATAGAAATTAGTAACATAGGAAAAAAATAAAAATTATTAAAACAATTGGTTTTAGGAAGATATTTATAAAAAAATAACAGTAAATTAAAATAAAAAAAAATTAAATAAAATATTACTGTTGAGGAATTTTTAAATTAAATATTTTGTTTATTTTATGTTTGTATTTATTTATATGTTCTATATAATTTTTAATCAATTATTTAATATTTTTCTCGTTTAGCAATAACTATTACTTGTGTTTTTGTTCATTTTAAAAATACATATTTATAATTTAATATCAATTTATTATTTATAAACTATTATTTTATTTAAATTATATATAGATATAAGATAGTATGTAGGGAGGTTGGGGAAGGAAAATATAATAATATTATAATTTGTTATTATTATATATATTTTCAATTGTTTATGGTTAGTTTAATTTTATAAATTGTTTAAATTTCAACTATCATCATGTCTTGAATGTTACGTAATAAATCTTGCATATTTCACAATAAATCCCTATGGAATACCCAAGTATGTTTTGTGTGGGCAAATTTATGGGACAACCATTGAGATTCTAATAAATTAAAACGATCCCTACTAAGATACAACGGTTTGCCACGTCTGGAAAAACAATAAACAATTACACAACAATTGTATTAAAACGTTTGTAAAATATTTTAGGAAACAATTTATGCAGTACTTACTTTAGATCACGATCTTCTTCATCAAAATCATCCAAATATAGAGAACCCCAAAGACATGCTCGTCGACCACGTATAACAATAATATATGTCGATGTAACAACCAAGAATATACCAATGCCACCACCGCAAGTAATTGTATGCTGAAATATAATAATTTGTGAAATTTTATATAATATTAATTGTAAATTACGAAAACGTACCCTCACAGCTTCGCAGCACTCATTCTCGGCACAACAATTCTGTTTTAAACACACTATGGTACCGCAAAGTAAACAAATGGAACTTTCTTTGGGAACTTTGTAGCAATTAAGACAGGGGCGTTCATGGTAATACTAAAATTATATTAAAAGCATAAACAAATTAAATTTCTTCGAAATGTCGCCCAACAGCAAACACCTTAACATACCGTAAATAATCTTTCATATTCTCTAGGTAATTCCAATAATTTTGGTTGTTGCCAGGCAGCATGTTGATTGAGTAAAACCAATTCACGTACTGTATCCGTTGGTGGTCGTATATTCATCAGTTGTTCACACCAGAATTTCGGTAGGGATTCCTCGGTGCCGGGTATGAAACATAAACCTTTTGAGGCATTGAAACAATCCCAATCCATTGAGTCGGTGACCAATTCTAAGTAGTATACTAAACGCACAAACTCCAGGCCTGGTGCTAAAATTTCTGGCATATCGTTCCTGTATAAATGTTGACGCAATAAAGCAGCTATACGTAGGAATGGTAGAGAGAGGGTCTGCAACTGTGTTTCCATAGACTTCAGATTTACCTCTACACCAGCCAAGGGACCATCTTCTGAAACGCTATTAACGCCCATTGCGGCAGAAGCGGCTGCCGAAGTGGATGGTATACTGTCACGCCTAAGGTGTGACAGGCGATTGGTGTTTTTCAAAACTAAGGCCATGGCTCGTCCCAAATATGACATATTCGGTGAACGCATAGAATTGCGTCGGCTAGAGAGAGTGTTCTGTTCAGCCGATGGCGAGGTATTAAAATTAGCCAAAATATAATCACATTCGAGATCAGTCAGGGTCACGCATAATTGTACAACAATTTGATAATATAATAAATTGTACATAACTTTCACCATACAAGTGAAATATTCTAAAATATCAAAAAAAATATTTATTAACATTTTATGTTTCTTAAGCTAAATTTAGTTTTTGAATACCGCTGTAAAATATCAAGATTTTTAACTTACCCTGATCTAGATGTAATGGTGCTAAAAGTATAAATTTCAGCAATAAGGCTATGGGATCTGCTAGTAGTCCCGGTATGACTTCGCGACAATGTGACGGCACTGGTGCACTTTCAGTAACCGGCATACCAGCCAACGACGCCCATGAACTCCACAAGGGCCATTCAACTAATACGCGTACGTGTACGGAGAGAACGTGAAGCAATGGTACAATACAGTCTCTTTTTGCCTTATAACGTGTGGGATTTGTTGTACATAATGAACCTCCGCGTTGTATAATTTCAGACTCTAAATTGGTACGAGCTATTGAGGTAACAAATATAAACAGACTGCGGAACGTTGGCGGTACACGTTTCATTTTACGATTTGTTATATTTGTCATATCTTCCATTGCACGGCCCATCGCTTCGGATAGTTTTGTTGAGGTCTAATAGAAAATACATGATTACACAGTGATTTAAAATATAAATGGGATGAAACATAACATTTTCAACAAAATTCGAAGTTGGTAAATAATGTTAATTTCGTTTTGTTTTGCTTTTTTAATCGAAGCTCAAAGTTCAGATTTTATATAAGAATTGTGTAAAAATCGCTCACTTTCAATTGCATATAACTTTTTTAATGCTTATCAAATGTGTACAATATTGTTCTCATAGTAAAGCTTAGTAGGTTCACTAGCATAGGGTAACATAATAATAATAATTCTCTATGTTCACTAGTTTCAATATATTTTCCTAAAAATAGTTTTCTTTTGAAAACAGGATATTGAAACAAAAATTGTCCTTAAACAAAATAAGATTTTCTAATTATTTTGCTCAATTATAAGTGATGCTATGGATAACTATAGATAACAAATTCAGAGTGTGATCATTTGGAGATCCCAAGATACTAAACATTTCGTAATATATCGAAGAATGATCAGAAAACGTTCAACTTTGTTTTTAGGCATAGGAAAAAATATCTTAAGAACATTCAATTTTGTATGGGCATGGAACACATATTATCGGATTCACAAAATTAATTTTTTGCATACAAATTTTTCATTTCATTCCAAATATTAAAACTTACCGGTGGTCTTTCGTTCTCCTTTATAAGGTTGGTTAATTCCGACACTAACTGCTCGAATGGTTGAACACCAGAACGCACAACCGGTGTTGGACGATCTAACTGAGGACTAAGTGGCAAAACTGAATTTGAAAGCTGCCTGCAAACAGGACAATAAAACTCTCCTCTTTCGTGCAAGTGCTGCCTTTGGCTGGCATATAAAGTCTTTAGGTAAGCGTCTAAGCAACTTAAATGTAAATGATGACCACACGATTGCACATGAACACCATTTTCGTAGGCCATGTTATTGGAGAGATACCAAGACTCTTCGCCAAATTTCAAACTTAAAATTTCCGTGCGTCTATTGAATTCGGTTGCCAAACGTGTGCTATGCTTGAGTCTTTCTTCATCTTCGGGCGATAATGGAAGTGGCAATCTTTCGGTTATCCTTCGCCGATGTCCGACAATGCCACTAGATTCTACCAGCACTACTAGACCAATGGGATTTGATTCCGTACTGGGGGTGGTGCAATTGCATATAATGCAATCATATTCTTTTTCGCGGGGCTGTTCTTCATAGAGGTCTTCTTCCTCCTCCATGCCGGCATCCATATTATTGGCAGCAGCAGTTTGCATGAACTCCTTTTGTTTGTTGGCAAAATCTTGCATCATTTTCATTTGTCTCTCACGGGCTCTTTTGCGACGTTCTTCCTTTTCCTTAGCTTCTCTAGCCTTGGCCTCAGCTTGTTTCTCGCGTTGATTTGGCCAGAGTTTACATCTTATTTCGTCGATGTTTTGAGCACATATGTCATCATGTTTCGCAATCTTGCGCAGAAGATTACCAATGAAATAGGGACCATCACCAATCCGAGAATCAGAAACTTTAATATTACGTTTCTTTGTTTGACTAGAGGCTGCTGCAGCAGCAGCTGAAGAAGTTGAAGGTTCCGAGGAGCCCTCACAGTCTACATCCATGGCTGAGGACGATGCTAAAGAATCACCCATCGTCTCACAATTTTCCTCTTCTTCATCGGCATCGGTACATGAAAAACTATCTAAAGTGCCACTCAATTGCGAGTGTAATTTGAGGAGAAGCGATAATATACTTTCTTCTATAATCACTTCATCTTTACTGAGGCCATCAATGGCGTTGTCCACCGAACGCTTACGATTGCTGGCATCAAATGCTCGGCGTGCCCCTAAGGCACTAACACCGAGCGTGGGATTCGAGGGTACAACGTCCATGTTTGTACTTGGTACAGCTACAGGTTGTACGCGAGGGAAGGGTATTAAACTACCTATGGAGTTGGGTGTTGTAGGAGGGAACATTTCAGACTGTGGTTGTCTTTGATTTTGTGCTGCTTGCTGAATTCTAGGTTGATTGGCAGTATTCGTTGAAGTGCCGGGATTTTGTCCTTCACGTAGGACAACTTCCATGCCGGTATCAGCCGCCATTGTTATGGGTTGCAAAGAGAAACGAAATTCCATGGGCGGAGAATTAGCTCCAGCGCTTTCAATAGCGTTGGATACATCCCGTATAGAATCATCGTCTTGACTATCCTGTCGTATTACGAGACCAGTTTCGGGCACCACTGACAGATCGGCCGGCAAAGCCACTTCCATGTTTTGTAAACGCATAGGCACTATAGCGGTAGAAGTTGTGGTTGCATTTGGAGCCGAAGTACTATGTACAACACTTAAATTACGTCCCATATTTTCTAGCCAGGCTGGTGAAATTTCCATAGCCGAAGCAGTATTATCGTCTAGATCATAATCGACATCCGGATAGAAAGGATTCGACCTGTAGTGGGCTGGTGTGACCGTCGGTTCTTGAGACTTTAGTGAAATCTTTGTAACTATATGTCTTAAATTACAACTAAGATTATCAGTTGGATAACATTTGAACAGCTTTGGAGGATCTCTGCGCATGCCAAAACGATAGCAGGGCTTGGGCTGATCTTCACATTCTACGACGGCCGCGTTGTCATTGCCGGATGAATTGGTCTCCTCACTCGTTTCAATGGCAATTTCCAATAGGAAGATCGCTAAGGCCAATAAATGTTCTGATACATCGCGCGAATGTACAGCTCGATATAATATCGATAATATGGTCGAATGGAAGACTCGGGAACTTAAAATACGACAAGGATCACTAAACGCTGGCCCCACCGGTCGGGGTAATCTAAATGGAGGCCACAAATTACCACTTGTAGGCATTTTGTTCTTAGACTTTACATAGTTGGTAAAACGATCCAATGATGATTGAAAATCTCTCCTATGCACAGCTCTCAAGAGGACATGTAAGGGATCGTAGTACTCTTCCCACACCTCGTCGATGGGTGTAAATAAGCCCTGCTCTAAATTTTCCGATCCCGATGAGGGAGCCTTATACACAGACAATTTCTTCAAGAATGTTTCGAAATTCTTTGTATGAACATTGCCTGATCGCTCCGGCATTAGTTCCAACAGTTGCGAATGAGTCTTATTCTCGGTGGCCAGAAGAGCACTTATCTCAATGATACACTGTGTGGCCTCGTCATTGCCCAGATTTGTGCGACTGGTTACCAATGTGGCTAGGAATGTTAAGAAACCTTCAAGCATTGAAGTCTGTTCCATTTTCTGGGGTTGCTTGAGCGCTGCCGTCTCCAGCCATTGTGATACACCAAATAGTTCGATGGTATTTTGTAAGAAGAAGTATTGGGGTAAATTTGTGGCACAAATCTGTAGAAAGAATAAATCCATATCAGCCATTGAATTGCAGAAGTTGGCTTGTATGTAGGTCATGGCTTGACCTTTAATCTGAAGCCCATTGCGCACCCAAATGCCGGCTAAAATTTCGTAGAAAAAACTCTGTAAGTAGAAAAAAATATACGTTATTAAACTATTGTAGGGTAAATAATTTATTTAATTCATTTAACATTAAATTCAATCGGTAATGTAATGTAAAGTATACAAAAATATATGTACATATAAGTATTTAATTATTATTCTTATCATTTACTGGGAAATCCATCGCAGTTAGTTTGTCTTTAGTATTTCATTGAAACTCCTCGTAACATAAATAAATTATGGATTTAATAAAATATATTAAAATATATTACATATTTGCTATTATTTTTACAAACTTTGCATTAAAATCAGAGGCTTTGATTGATGATCTCAAGGAAGTAATTGATTTGACGGCTAATATCAAAACATATCTATTTGGGTCGGAATTTCTAAAAGAATTTTCAAAGTCGAGTGTACAGTTACCGATAGTTAAGAATGAACAACCTAAATTTATTGCAAGAATTAATTTGCTGGACCGTGAACTGGAGAGAACTGTTAAAAAGGTAAAAAGTTAATGTACATTTGTCCACTCTACCAAATAGTTGTTTAATGTGTTGAAACATAATACATTTTCGTTCATACATATGTCCTTTTAATTTGGATATTTACAATCTTTGATTGTGAAGAGTAGGTTCAACCTGGGACCAACTTCTGTTAAAAAAAGAAAACATTGAAAACTATTAGAACTAAGTAGATCTACAAATAATTCTTTGTTGAAGAGCTAATTAAATTTCCTTGGCGTGTTAATCTAAATGGTTTTTTAAATGAGCATGGAAGATTTTAAAAAGATATAATGGGACATGTATAAAGAAAGGCGTGGATTCACTGCTATAAATAATCAGGGGCCAAATTACGACATCCGATTTCGAACGAAATTTCAATAGAATGCCATAATTTAGTCCAGTTCTTTTAAATTGAATTTATAAATGACTTTAAACCATACATTATTTAAGTTAAAGCAAATTCTTAAGAATAGTTCTATAAATATTGTGAAAAGTTGGCAACATTAAGTTAGCTATCTCACAACACTCAATCTTGGAATATTTTTCATAATTAATTAAAAACAAAATTGATATAACATTTAATTATTATTTTTCAATTATAGCATTCGCATTACATGTCTGCTTTTCAAGATTCTACAATCAATTCTGTTATCAGCAACTACCAGGCCACGATGATGTTTCATCAAATTGAATTCACTCGACATCGCATTGATTCCATGTATCGTCAAATGCAAATGTTTCAGAAATATCAAAATAATTTGGAAACTTCAACTATTTTAGACGTTGTCAAATGGTTTGTTAGTCCGAATTCAAATGCAGTTAACAATATAATGAATATTTTGCATTTGGCAATATTGGGTCAACGAAAGGCACATATGAGTGGTTTAAGTGTATTGGCCAAATATTACGATGTAAGTATTTAAAATCGACATAATTTTAATATAATTATAAAATTTAAGTTAAAATTCGTGTTAATACAAGTAATAAATTTAAAGTATTATGTATTATCTTACCAACTAGGTTTCATAATTGAGTAAATTTTCCCGATATCTATACCCTTCATAAATATAAGTTTGTCATTCCACTTGTAATTTCCACATTTTTCATTTGCGACCGCATAAAGTATATATTTTCTGAATCGTTATAGATAAGGGAGTCGATATAGATATATCCGTCTGTATGTTGAAATCAACTTGCCGAAGCCCCCAAATAACTTCCATAAATTATTAATACATCAATATATACGCTATAGTCCCGGATTAGCTTTTTTGATAATTCATCGAAATATTAGAAAATTTCTACTAAATGTTTATTATCATTTTACTTGTTGTTAACTACATATAAAATTACTTATAACTGAGGAAAATTGAAGCTATATATTTTTAGATATCCTTTGTTTAAGGACAATTTTTTTGTTCAATATCTTGTTTTTAATAGAAAAGGATTTTTAGTTAAAATGTTATATACAATTGAAATTGTGCAATTTTACACCATTCGTATATAAAATAAGAACTTTAAACTTCGATAAAAGACATAAAGAAACTGGTTTTAAGAAATTTGGAACGGTTAAGGACTAGGGATTGCAAATCGTTTTAATCGCACAATTTAATCGTAATTTATAATCATTGTGAATGCGACTAAAAAAAAAGAAGAATTTGAATAAACGGGAAACTTTATTCATATGTTGTATTACTTAAACCTAATAAATAGTGTTATTGGAAGAAGTTATTTAAATTTTAATAAACAGATCAAATGGACAGTTTTTGAACTTGGTGATATTGCGTATCAAAAGTTCTTATGATTCAACTAAAATGCGCAACACAATTCACTTAAAAATTTTGGAATTAAATTTCACAAAGACATAAATCATTAAAAATAACTACATAGGTTGACTTAATACAAATTGAATTATTCTCTATATTTAGAGAAAATAATGGCAAAATAGTGGTTTAAATATGTTTATATTCAATACTTGAACATTTTTTTTTTTTCGAAACGAATTACCCATTTCTTTTTCCAGATTTAACTTAGTTATTGAATTTTCATTAACTACGAGTGTGACAAATCCGGTCAATACCACATTGGACCAAAAAAATATTGTATATTTATTATTCGAAAAACTTTACTGGTTTTTGGCTTAATATAGTACATATTAAAAAATTTCCTACAAAGTAAGAAAAGTCCGGAAAATTAGGAACCCCCAACTAATGGTTAAAAAATACATAACAAAGAACTCTAACTCTAGATGCCAAAACATTCCAACATGTTAGAGGACATTTTCAATAGCGGGCATCTTTTACGCGAAAACAAAATCTCGTTTAGGTTACCAACGATTATATGTTTTTGTTTGTTTTTAAGTTTTTTTACTCAAAATTGTTAATTATATTTCTTTATTAAAAATATAATCGATAATATCGATTAATAGACTTTTTTTTATACGTAATTGCGATTATAAAAAATTGTGAAAATGCATAAATGCAATCCATAGTAAGGACAACTTTTGTTTCCTCCCTATTATTAACAGAAAATTAGTTTTGATGACAATAAAATTCAAAAAGAGACTGGCAACTCTTAACAGGAATGCATAAAAAATATGAATTACAACAAAGCCGGGAAATTAAAAGCCAATGCAAAAGCTTAACATAAATATAAACAATGATATCTGAGAATACAAGTAAATAAAAAAGTATAAGCACTAAAAAGAATAAATTTAATAAAATAAATGAAATGAAAAACACAACGAAATTAATTGAAAGTAGACACCTAAAAATATTAATCAAATGAAATTGAAGAGAGAGATATATATAGAGAGAGAAGAAAAAGCAACAGTTACATATTTAGAGATAAACATTTATAAAGAGTGTGTGTATATAAAAAGATACGAGAGACAAAAAAAGAAAGAATAAGCAAACAAAAATAAAGTAATATCACTGCTTTGGAGTATAAACCGTTAAAGACAATAAGTCAAATGATTTTTAACACTCGAGTTGAGGTGACGTTCAAAGCAAGTCAGTCACACAACAGTCGGGGTCTAGTGATACGGTCAATACACATGTGTTTTATATGTGTTTGTAACAATAAATAAATAATAAAAAAGAACATATAAAATACATAAATTTTATTTATTTTTGTTAAATCTAACTAGTCATCTTAAAAAGAAGTGGAAAAAATAAAGTACTACAAAGTAATACAAGACAAAAAAAAATAAAAAATTGAAAAATCTTAAAAAATATATAATTAAAATTGTTTTTGTTTAAAACTAGTTTTAAGTGTATACAAAAGTGTTCTTCTTGGTGTTAGTGTGTATCTGTAACGTGTTAAGAAATATTTTTTTTTATAACAAATTTACAAAATTCATAAACAAAATGAAACTGCAAGGTGCTGTGTCGTCATGTCTGGGCTTAATTCTGTTCATATTCATACTAGTTGCCACACCAAAAACCTCCTCAGCTTTAATTGAAGATGCCCTAGATGTGTTTCATGTAGTCAAAGAAGTCACAACGGCTGTTTTAAAGGCCTGGGATATTGTGCAAACTTCCTCACTTGGCTCAAATATTAATTTCCCCTTAATGCGCGAAAAACAACGCAAAGTTTTATCACGCCTCAAGGAAGTTAGTAAACAAATCCAACTAACCGAGGATCAGGCAAGTTTTAAAAGGAATATTTTACAAGGAGCTATTATAATATTTTGTTGCTTTCATTTTTCCAGCATGCCGAACAAGTTGCCTGGGCCATACAATCGGTTGATAATTTCATTGAGGGCAATTTACAATTGCTAGCAAAACGTAATGAAATCACCGATACCATGAATCGCATAACGTCGCGTTTCCAGCAAATGCAACAATATGAACTCCATCAGGATAAATTAGAGTCTACTACGTTGTTGACATTTGCCGAATGGAGCGTTTCACCCAATGCTTATTCGGTCCATCATTTAATGGATCGTTTGCACTTGACTATGTTTGGTTCGGAAGATAAGGCTAATAAATCAAGTTCTAATATGCTTGAGATGTTGGCCTTAAGTTATGAGGTAAAATATGTTATGAAGCATTGAACAGTTGATGTTTCTTTTACAGTGGGATTATATGAAAATCATACGTATGTGGATTTAAATTTCAGAAATTTTTATAAATAATGAACAAATTTATTAGTGTGAAGACAATTTGTAAAAATGTTCATAAAAATATCATATTTTGTGGACATTGAATTTAATTTTGTTCTATGTTGATTGTAATTGAATACAAACCTTATACCTAGGGAATAGATAATATTTATCTAGATATTAAGGAATATAGGATAGCAAAAGTTTAGTTCAGACTTCTTTTCAATAAAATGTATACTGCCATGATCTACATTTTCGCAACGAAATATTGGTTGTAAACCCACAAAAGTATACTAAGGTGGGACGATTTAGCAATCGGTATTGTGCCAACGATTTTTCCATAGCTTTTGGCATGAGCCAAAACAATTTTCTCAATTTTTAGAAAAAGTAAAAAAATTTACCTTTCTCAACTTTTTATATTTTTAATATTTAAGATAATATTAAAAAAATTTATTCAGGCGTTTTTTTATTACGTACTAAAAACCTTAAAAAATAAACATGAAAAATGTATTTTTTTTTTTACTTTTTCTCAACTACTATTTTTAACATTTCTTTAGTAGGTGGTAATACAAAAAAATCTGCTGATTTAATTTTTTTTAAATAAATATTTTAAATATTAATAAAAATTTAAAATATAAAACAAAAGTTGAGAAAAGTTAAATTTTTTTACTTTTTCTGATTTTTTTTTTTTTTAATATTTAAGCTAAAAAACCCTGTTAATTAATTCTCATTCGCTCTGTAGTTTTATTTGTAGATATTAAGCTTTCCAAAAATACTTTGTTTTCCTCATGATCTGGCCTAAGCAACCAGTGAAATGCGCATATAGGAACTAGCTTATCCCACTACAATAAAATTCAGTGAATTTATCAATAATTAAATTGTAACTTCCCAATTTAATTATTGATAAATTCACTGAATTTTATTGTAGTGGGATAAGCTAGTACATTCAAAACTAATGGGTCGATTATGGATGGCAACCGAACTTCAGTTCCGTTGCCAGTTGCCTAAATGGTATTACAGATGGCAACTGGCAGCTATCATTTATGTTGCCAAACTGGCAATCAGAAATTTGTGGTTGCCCTCTGGCAACGCAACTGAAATTCGGTTGCCATCCATAATCGACCTATTAATTTTACAAAAAAATTTCGTTATGTTTTATAGAATCAAAACTTAAACTCATCCTACCAGCATATTCAGTTTCTGTACAATTTACCTAGAGTTAAGACCAGGCGCGGATACAAGGCAGTAAAAACAGGAAATTTAAAAAAAAATTAACTATTCAAACCCGAAAATGTTTAATATAAAAAAGGAAAGACATTTTCTTCATTTCACATAAAATTCACTTATGATTCTGAACGTGACACACTTTAAAAATCATTATTACAGGCAGTAACTTGCTTTTTAAGTAAATCCAATAAATTTTGATTTGTATTAAAACTTTCAGCCACTTTATTCGTAGTAATCATAAGAATATTATGAAAATTATACGGGGAATACCAATTATTAAAAAAAGCAGTGCAAGAAATATCAACAATAAACAAGTTTGTTTAAAAGGCATTTCTTATCAAAAATCAGTGATGTTTACAATTCAGAAAATGTACTTAATAAGTACTGAAAAAGGTACAATACTACAGAATTATCCATCATTGATTCCAGTGCTGAAAATATGATTCGAGTAGGACCGGTTCAAAAATTTAAAAGTGATTTAATAGGAGAATCTTTTTCTATACTTCTATTTTAAATGTTTCATAGATATTTCCAAAACAAAGAATCATAAAAATTTTTCACTTAAAATAAAGTTTGAAAGTGAATTAAAGGATAATTTGTTTTCAATGCCTCTATTTTTTATGATTCATAGACATTTCCAAAACAAAGATTAACAAACATGTGTTACTTAAAATAATGTCATGTATTTTTTTTTTGTTTATCAAAACATGAAAATTATGAAACCAGACACAAAGAAGAGAAAATAATAATCAGAGAATCAGAAAAACAGAAGAAATAACATAAATAATTTGTATCTTTTAGTTTTAAACAAAATCATCATCAGTGACAAACATTTTCAGATGATGAGAAAAAAATTGAAACAGAGCATATTGCCATTATACGAAATTATAACAAAGAAAGTTTTTTTGGGCCAAAGCCATGAATCATCGTTATAGTACCTACCATTCATAAACACTGAGTTTAAATATACAAATTTAAAAGCAGAAGACATTTTACTAAGAAACAATTTGGAAAGTATGTATGTAATTGTCTCTCTTTGCAGCTCTATGTCTTACAAAAGAAGAGAGTTTTTATGAAATTTATAAAGAGAACAAATACCAGCGCTAGTTTTAATGTCTAGTAAAGACAAGACCACTTAAATGTTAATAAATTTAATAACAAAATTAAATAGAAAAAAACTAGTTTGTTATAAATATGTATTTATAATAAACAAATAAAAATTTATATTAAAAAAATTTGCAATTTAGTTACCTATGTATGTATGAATGAATCATCATGAACTTTTAAAGAAAAAGAATGACATGTTTTGGTTAATAAAAAAATCTATGGACATTTACATTGGATTTATAAAATAATCTATACCAAGTGTCAGTGACCTATTTAAATGTACAAGTAGCATAATATCTAAATATGTCGCACCATCATCAGCATTTTGCCAATGCAAACGAAAGAAAATAAAATAAAAAAAAATCATTAACACTTTTCACCATAGCACCCAAAACCACAATGTCAAAATAACAAAATATATTTGGTTGACAGGCTGTCTGTCTGCCTTCTAGTTAGCGGGTGGTTGAAGAACCTAAATAAGTGCATTTTATATGTTTTTTTTTTTGTCACTTTTACAGCCAAGGCAACTTAAACAAAGAGAGAAACAGGGAGTTAAAGTAAAATAAAAAGAAAAACAAAACATATTTGATATGCTCATTGAGCTATAAGAAGAGTTGTATGGCAAAACAATTACATTGTGACGTCAATTGTAAGTATGTATTAATTAATAAAGAGATATATAATGAATCTCTTGCTCATTTATATTTATATTAAAATTTTTATTTGTAAAATTTTTGTTAATTTGTTAGTTTCTTCCCAATTTTGTGTATAATTTTATGGAAAGTTAAGTTAATTATAAATCAAATATGTATGTGCTAAAAAGTGCGACTTGAACAAAATGACTAATCCAGTTTTAACAATAAAACCATTTATATATTAAAACCTAGGTGTATAAGTATCTGCCAGTCTCTGCAAGAAACCACTATAAATAGCTATGATTGAGCACAGTGATGAGCAGGGATTGAATATAAAATACTTGTTAGTTTTCAAAATAATATTTAAATAGGTAGTACTTTTAAAATACAGTTATTTTGAAGATTTTCTATTGAAAATAAAGGTATACTGAAAATGTTTATAGAAAACATTGTTATACAGAAAATTTGTATATTGAAAATATCTAAAGCAATTACTGATATACTGAAGATTTCCTATTTTAAATACTGTTATATAAACAATTTTCTACGGAATTTAACGAAAATGCTTTTCTTTATTAAAAACAAGATTTTCTTTATATTTTCTAGGTATAAATTGAATCCGTTACAAAATATACTGTGAAAGTATCAAATGAGTCGCAGTACTTTTAAATATGAAATAGTATCAACAAAAGTACAATCGAAAGAAATTTTCCATCCCTGGTATAAAGAGGAACTTTTAAAAAGTCCATAAACAATTTTGAAAATTTCTATATGTATTTATTTAATTCGTCTTATAAATGAAAACTTGATAATTTTTATTATCAACTTACGATATTTCCGCTTTTTAAATTAATTTTGAAAATATTAAAAAGCGCCAAAATAGAATCGGTCGTTCCCTTGAGCCACTCACAACGTAATAGTGCCAATAATGGCACAATTGTACCTCAAATCTCATCACAGCTCTAGACTCCCAAAAATTTCTAGATGCGAGGTGTCAACATGTGATCATCGATATAATTGTTTTTAGACATTATATTTTTTTCTGCAATAGTACACATTTTAAGGGCCCTGGTAGATTTTTTAAGGCAATAGTTAGTAATTGTACGGATTTAACACCTTCTTGCACAAAAGAGAATACAAATATATAAATACAAAAATTTGCCATAAACAAAAACCAAGAAGCAACAACACACAAAGGAATTATAGAGAAAATGTAAACAAAAACATACAAATTAATAACAAAGACCGAAAATATGTAAAAAAAAAAAAATAGGGGAAATGAAACTCTTCTCAACAAACATCAAATGAAAACAATACAAATGCATAAGGTTTTGCAAAGAGTATAAATGAAAACAATAATAAAATGAGAACAGATACATACAACGAAGTGGGAGTCAAAGCAAACATTAACAAAAATTAAATAATAAGAGAGGAAAAGTTAGAGATACAAAATAAGAGTTGCCGTTAAAATTTTATAAATTCAAATTGAATTTAGTTCGATTTTTAAAGTAAAATAATTTCATTTAATAAAAGATATTTAAAATTAAGTTTAATTTTATATAAATTTAATTTTTAAAATTTTATTTTATATTTTCATTTATATAAACAAGGGCAACTCTATTCTCTCATTTAATTAAAAATAATATATATAGAATAGTTTACGTTTGAATTGAGTTTTTGCTGAGATACATTCTTATTGTAAATTTGGAACGCGTTGTGTACGGTTGAAATCCGTTCGAAAACTAAATTGAATAATAAAACTAACTACATATAAACAACAAAAGAAAACAAAACTAAATCGCAAAAAAGTAAAAAAAGAATGGAAAAACAAATAAGAAAAATTCAAAATAATTTAATAAAACGAAATTAACTAATTTAATTGCTTTTAAAGAATCAATTTAAAATGAAATCGAGTGAAAACAATTAAATTAATACAGGGTTAAAAAAAAGAGAAAAGAAAATTAAAAAAAAAACGTATTAAATGATTTTACTGAATATATAAATAAATAACAAATCTAAATAATTTAAAATCTTTGTTCGCCGTTAAAGGTCACCAGCCGTCACACAATAATAAAATAGAGAGATTTTGTTTAAACAAAAAACTAATAAAATGTTCACATTTCACAGGCTTTTTAAATGAATCGAATATGTACATTAAAAGCAAGTGGTGGTTCGTTTTAATATTTCCATAGTTCCAGATTGTTGTTATTGTAGTATTTTTGTTGTTGAAATATTTTTTTTCATTCTAGTTGAGGAAGTCATAAAAATTATAAAACAAATTTTTTGGATTCGTTTTATATTTCGTGTTTAACGTATACACAACAAATGGATCTGCATAAAATTAGCTTATTTTGCTAAATTTTATATGCAAGTTTTCTTAACTTTTGCAATGTTTGCACAATTTGTATTTATTTAACGATAATTTTGCTTATTGCTGGTTTGTTTATAATGTGTTGGTTTTATTTCGAAAGGGGAGATTTCAAGAAAAGTTACATATTTGAATAAGGAAATTTAAATTACAAAATTTAATGCTTTTTATGATTAATACTTATTAGGAGACCGAGGGTGGCTTCCCCCCTTTATGCTATATAATTAATTTTCTGTAAACCCAAGATCATGACAACTTCTTATAGCGAAGAATCAACTAGAATTAGCGAGAGAACTTAAGCTATAATTAGCAGGAGAGGTGTTGTAGGAAAGCTTGAAATACATCTAGCGAAAGAATTATAGTAGGGGAACATAACCTAGAACTAGCAAGAGAATTCAGTAGAAAAGCTTTAGCTAGAACTAGCTTAAATAAGAACTAACGAGAGAATTCTTGTAGAAAAGCATTAAGTAGAATTAGCTTTAAATAGAACATAAACATGGATATGTTTATATGAAAATCTAAACAGCTAGAATACGTAGATTTATTTATCGTTTATATATTATTTTACCATGTCTTTAATTCTATTGCTTTTTGAATTTATTGTGTGATGGAATTTATTTCTTCGGAATTTAAAATAATTTGTTAATCAAATATTTACGTTTCAAGAATTATCAACAAAGTACATATTTAGCTTAATGGAATTCATTAACTTTTGCATACGAAGAAATAAATAAATATTAAACAAAAAAAAATAAAAAAAATTAAACAAAACAGAAGACGACATAAAAAGAACCCCAAAACAAACTGAATACATTTCTTTCTTTTAACAGAAAATAGAAAGAAACCCAAAATAAAAAGCGATATCAAAAAACATACAAAAATTAAATAAACAAACACGTATGAATAACAATTAAAAACATATACAACAAAAAGCCGGTGAACTGACTGTCCAAAATATGGCCACGTTAAATAGGAAACTAATAATGTTAACGACACTTTTGTCGCTGCTGATTTGTTTCAGCACAAATATAGCAGAAACGAATGCTTCTTCCTTGGTAATGGGTCGCTCCATGCCAGCCATTGAAATCGATGCTGTACGCGATCAGTACCTAAGTTTGGAACAATCTTTGTGGCAACATTTAAATCGTTCCCAAAACATTCGCAATACCGAACAACAAATGCGTAAGATTGCCGATACTCATCGCAAATTCATTAACGATCACATGAACTCTACATGGCCCATGGGAAAATATGAGATATTAAATCACTATGAATGGAGTATTTTGGAACGTGATCTACAGCAAATTGAGACTTTATTTGGTGCCTTTAAGCGTCTTATTAATTCACAAGAGAATAGTGTTGATTTTACACGTTCCCAAGATTTGGATGATCTCATGGATAATATTTTGCGCAACGACAAGACATTTTCAATGGGTCGCATATTTCAGGACACTGAATTGATAATGGTGAAACAGACAATGTATTATCGTGCCATGATGGTTAGTTAAAACAAACTTATAACAAAAAAAATTAAATTTGAAAACAAAATTCGTGTCAAAACTATATGATTAAAAGCGTGAGATATGTAATAGGAAAATTATATAGCGTGTAAATATATAATTTAAATTCAATAGAATTTTAGGTTTGTTTAAACAGAAATTGGATCTTTTGTAAAAATTTAAATTAAAAATATTTTGTGTTTTACAAAATAATACATATTTGCTACTAAACTACAGTGAAAAATATGTAGATCTAGTAACAGATACTTTAATATGTATAAAACAAAACATGAAGTTAAAATGGTTACCTAAACTTAAGCGATGTAAATGTCGTTTAATTTATATAAAAATTAGGTTCTTAACCAGTGATGTTAAACTTATCAAAAGAGCAACAAATTGGTGATTGTGCATCAAAATCACAAAATTCGTTTTTTGCAATATTTAAATACATTTACTAATGTGGCATGTTTTGTCTGTGCCGACCTCTGAGCTGATTGAAGTTGTGGCTGAGGTTTGTGTGGTCTCTGGACTCTGCTTCTGATAGATAATCAGTAATAACTGAATAACACTTACTTTTCAATGATCATTACCCTCTACATTACTAAGAAGTAGTCTAATAATGACTTTTATATAATCTGCTATATACGATAAGTTATTCATCAGACATGTACTTTAAAAATTTTTAATACTTCACACTAAAAAATCAATACAATTCTCATTTAGTTATGAATATTTTACACACAAGTAGTTCTGATTTTGCGAAAGGTGAGGATAAGTTTAGGTTTTTCTAGTCGCCTTGAACTCCACTATATCATTTCAGAATAACACAGTAACTAAAAGTCCTTACGATCATGTAAACTAATTTATTATATCATACGACTTCAATCGTAGTTCCTTTAGTGGTTAAAATTTTTCATTAATCGTAGCTCTTTAAGTAGTTCAATTTAGCTAGGTATTTAAAAAGTTCCATTTTAGCTTCAATCAAAGATGTTTGTGTAGTTCAGATTTAGTTTCAATCATAGGTCTTTATGAAGTTCCATTTTAGCTTCAATCGAAGCTGTTTATGTAGTTCAGTTTTAGTTTCAATCATAGGTCTTTATGAAGTTAAATTTTAGCTCTTTACGTAGTTCAATTTTAGCTTCAATCATAGGTCTTTATGAAGTTCCATTTTAGCTTAAATCGTAGCTCCTAATATATTTATATTCTAGCTTAAATCGTAGCTCTTTATGTAGTTAAATTTTAGCTTCGTTGAACAATTTTAGCTTCAATCGTATATCTTTATATTAAATCGTTGGTCCTTTATATTAAATTTTAGCTTTAATCGTAGGTCTTTAGGTAGAACAAGTGAGCTTAAAAAGTAGAGGTTTATATTGAACAATTTTAGCTTCAATTGTAGGACTTTATATTGAACAATTTTAGCTTAAATTGTAGGTCTTTGTATTGAAAAACTATTGGAAATATTTTGGAGCCAGTTTTGAATCACACGTGATAAAAATCGATCGCTTTGAATTCGATCGATTTTTATCACATACCTGAATGTTTAGTTTTTCGAAGCTTTAAATAATTTACTTTAAACGTATGTTTAATAAAATTCCAATCATTAAAAATTCAAATAAATGACAAAACCTTTAGATAAACACTAGTGAAAAACCGTAATTAATTGTTTAAAAAACATCTGTGAATTTTTACACGATATTTTTTTCCATAACAATAATAAATACAAAAATAAAAAAATAAAATAAATGATTGTAATAGCAACAACTACAAATGTATTTAACATTTTATATAACCCCTGCTATTAAACAAAGAAATTAGCTTATAAATAATTTAATAAATTCATGAGCTGTTTTTTTTTTTTTTTTGTTTCTTATAAAATTCTAGGCCTCCAAAGAGGAAAGATGTTTGAATCAACAATCTACCCAACAATTTATCTACTCATTGTATACGGATATTGCATTAACGGAACTAAAAGGTTACACAATGATGGAATTCTCATGGATGATGTTGAGAGTGTATGGCAAGGGTGAGTATAGGAAATATAATTGTGATAAAGTTTTTGTTTTTTAAACAAATATTTCGTTATTAATATTTTGTAGGAAATTTCACACAAGAAGCTGAACTTATGCGTAATGATTATGAGAAACGTACTGAGAAAACTGTGCGCCTGTTGCGTGAAGTAATGAATCGTGCCGACCGTATTGTCTGGCGTTGTGATCCCGAGAAATATGTTCAGGGTAAGAACTACGAGGAGGTGACACGTCTAGTGCAGGGCTACATTGAGAATGAAGTGGATATGAATTATAATCGTGAGTGTTGGAAGACATGTGATGACTATGAACGCACCAAGAATGAGGGATGTTTTAAGGATAAATTCTGTGCCAGACAGGAACGTTGTTCGGGTCATATACATAATTGTCGTTATGTTGATTCGGATATGAACATATGTCCTTCGGTAGGTAGAAAATTTGGATTTTGTGTTTTACAAAATAAACTCAGTTTGTAATAAAATTATTTTAACTCAAGGCTCGAGACAGTGTTCGCCGTTATGAATTTATTGAATATGAAAATGGTGTTACCTTGGGCAAGGCCTCCAATTGTCCTCGTGGCAAAACATCGGTAAGTTATTTTAAAATTATTGACATTGAACATGAAGTTCATGTTGTAAACGTTTTAAATTTCACCCATTAAATATTGTAATTATTGTTGTTTTTTTTAGGTTGATTCATGGTGGCGTTATTTGTTCTGGCATTGTACCTATTGTTTCTGTTTGTGTGATGATCAATACAGCACCAAAACCGATCGTTATTTCAATTTACGTGAAACTCTATCGAATGTCAATGACAACAAGTAAGTCGATAGCATTACCTTAAAATTGAAACTAAAACTAATGAATGAACTTTTAATTTGTAATCAGGGTTGTAACAGGTTTACGTTTTACCAAGAAAAATCGTGTATTCCATTTGCAAATACAAGAGGGTCAACTATTGCCCCGAGGTATGATTAACGAATCCACTTTGGCCTGGAAACCTGTTGATAACTATACTCTAAATGAGAAGGGCGTTCACAACAATCGTGATTACTATACGTTAACTTATGGCGCACGTTCCATTGATTTAGATGATATACACACCGATGATAATACGTTTGTGGTGACGGGTGTACGTTTTCGGGTAGTAGGAGCCCATTTGAATTTGGAGGCTAGATTAAGTGAATTTAGTTTTGAAAATGGTCAATTGATTGATCCCAAAGAAAATAGTTTCTGGAAATCTAACGATAACACAGATGTCAGTGGCGATAGAAGGTAGTTATTATTATAAAATGTTTTACATTATTTATTATTGCAATTTTCTTTTAGAGCTAAAATCGAACTTAAAGATCCTGATCTACCCATACGCACCATTGCCAAATCAGTACCCGATTCTCGTCATAATCAATATTTGGAATTTTCTGCCTCAAGTTTTAACAAAGATGCTTCTCAGTCCACCGTACCGTTTATAGATATACAAGATGTTATTTCCAAGCCTTCAGTACCTTTGGCTGGTATTGGCATCTACCATAAGGGTAGACCTGGTTTTGGTGGCTTTTTGGCACCAAAACTTATGACTTATGATTTTGCTCCGCACATTCATACACCTCGTAAAACTTAAATTCCTTTTATTATCAGCCTTTATACATCTCTATATCTCTATATAAATATTTTATTCTCGCTGTATCTTCTCATACACTTCCTTTCTGAAATCTCAAATCGAAATTTTTAATAACGCAGTGGAACGAACAAATTACATAATTGAAATCTATAATTTGTATTAAAAAGGTTTTTTTTAATAAATAAAAATATATTCATTAATTTAAGCATAATATTTAATAAAACAAAGCATTATTGTGAGAAAATAACAAATGAAAAAGCATTAAAAAATGCCAAATATAGAAATTACATTAATTATATGTATTGGAAAATCAATGTATGCATACATTTAATGATTTTGCTATAATTTTGAATATTGTATTCGTTTCTAAGCGAAATAAGTTTGTAGAATGTAGAAAAAAATCATAAAAAATTAATAAAAAGTATTAAAAACAATCAATAAGAGTAATTTATTTCAAAGCTTAAAGCATTAAAATTTCAGTACAAAAAGGATCTAATTGTTGAGTTGCAGTCAAAGTCTTGTAATTGAATATTTTGGATTCATTACTGAATGAAATTACATCCAACCTTTGAATGAATGAAAAACTTTTTCCGAAATCTAATTTTTAATAGATTGGAATTGAAGAACAATTAAATGATTTTATTGTATGAATAAGTAATGAATTCAATATGTTTGAAATACACGTATTAATAATTTATTATGAACTAATTGATAATAAATGATTGCAATCTAGATTAGTAGATCAAATTTATTTAAATTTTGTGAATTCAAGAATTAATACTTTCGAAATTGTTATTCATTTCCTGAATAATTATCAGCAGGGCGGTGATTTTCATGCAAATTTTTTAATAATCCAAAATTAACCTTGATCAACAACATATCCGAAATCACTTGGTTTGCAACAAAATGACAGCGATTAGGAATTGTTATAATGCTTATGCTATTTAATCCATATTTTTTTGCATGTTTTACTTTTAGTTTATTTCGTACATCGTAATTTACAATGCCCTCTTATAGGTATAAAAAAACTGAATAAGTAAGATTATTTAACTGATAGTAATCAAATATTAAGGAAATAAATTCAGACGATGTTTTGACGTAACTGATAGTACATGAAAGGAAATCACACTGGGGTACAGCGAAAAAATACTTGGTATTTAACTAAGTGTAGGTGGAAGGTAAAAAAATAAACCAAATATAAGATTTAACCTTACATAATGATCTTATATGTTTATTGTACTGTGGTAACCAACCAGCAGAGACCTGCGCCGAACGCCTAAGAGCCGGATAAGCCGAGCCGCCGAGTCGTGAAATATTAGAACATTATGACAATATGACATGATATGATACCTTGGAAATCCACTAATTGTATTTATTGTACCAAAAAAAACTTTTTTTTTATAAAAGTGTCCGAGGTTTTGCATTTTTAGGGATTTTTAGACAAATCTAATTTGACTCGTTTGGATAAGTCTTAGGATGCTCGAAGAAATTCTTGTATATAAGAGGCATTTGTGTGCCCGATAGACTAGACGATAGTGTGCTGGGCTATCAATCTGAGGGTTGCTGGTTCGATTCCCGCCAGAGACTCTGGGTGTATCCAGAGTTTGTTTTTGCTTCACTGTGTTTCAGTTGTACTTATTTGCTTA
This sequence comes from Calliphora vomitoria, assembly GCA_942486065.2. Classification (NCBI taxonomy): domain Eukaryota; kingdom Metazoa; phylum Arthropoda; class Insecta; order Diptera; family Calliphoridae; genus Calliphora; species Calliphora vomitoria. The sequence goes on from OW818032.2 coordinate 49,874,899, forward strand.
ACTACGAGAAAATAAACAAGCAAAGGCAAAAAGCAAAGTCAAACAAGTAGCAGTGCTAAATTCGGCTGTGCCGAATCTTATATACCCTTCACCTAAGTATACATATTTACGTACATTGCCTTTACCCATGCAAAACTCTTCATATAGCAACAACAAGAAAAAATCATAATATTATATCAGATGCAATTGCAAAACATCCGGTAATCATATTCACACGTTGAGTGCTCATACACCCGTGCTCATGCGCTTTTGTAGTTGTCTTGTTGAGTGTACAACGACTACTAAATTGTAAGAGCATAAGAATACGTGTGATTTGATTTTGCACAATTGTTGTATTGACTGCGCACCATTGTTGTAGAATGTTGTTGTTGGGTGTGTGTGGTGTTTACGTATCATAGAGTTGCTCATATGAAAACTCATTATAAACAATTCTCTCTTTATATATACCCTTGCCTCTAATGGTGAAGGATATAAAAACAAAAACAAAAAAACAATAACCAACACACATCCACACATACGCTTTGTTGATTTTTTGTCAAAGCATGCAATAAATTGTCTTTTTTTGATAAAATTTTCAGAGGTTGTCTCGGATTTTTGCTCATATCTCCGTTATTTATGGACGGATTTTGCTGATTTTAAATAGCAAACTTCTCGAAAGCATGTCTGACAGAATTATTGAAGATTTGGATCCCGAAGATAACTAGGGTCTTCAGAAAATTGATTTCAACAGACAGACGGACATGGCTTAATCGACTCCGCTATCTATAAGGATCCAGAATATATATACTTTATAGGGTCGGAAAATTATATTATGGAAATTACAAACGGAATGACAAATTTATATATACCCTTCTCACGAAGGTGAAGGGTATAAAAATAAAAAATGCTTATTAGCTTATAGTGGTACAGTGAGATGTTATCTGCTTGCGCTGCCAGTCACAGCGATTAAATTCACAAATGCTGAAATGCTATGAGAAGTTCAGTATTTTTGTTTTTTCCTATGCTTTTGTTGTGGTTTTTGCTGCGCTCTTTCACTTACAAACAAATGCTTAATGCCGAGGCGACCAACTTTGTGGAGCCTACTATCTCCAATTTAAAAATGCACAGATTAACTCAGAAACACCCCAGCTCCAGCTGTGTAAAATTTCATTAAGATATTTCTAATGGTTCGAGAGCTACAGCACTATTTCCAAACTAATTCCTTTTATATACAAATTTGTGTCTAAGTTTTTAAATGTTTGATTTTTTTTATGAAGTGCCTATGAGTTTTACAAATTTTTTGAAAGCCCGAGTCATAGAGAATTATACATAGAGACGAGACACTTCGATTTGTCAAACAAAAATACAACAAAAACAAAATACTTTGACTAGCATGTATTTTGTTGTTGCAAGAGTTAGGTTTTTGACAACAGACTTAGGTTTTTGACAATTACGTCTCGTCTCTATGTTACTCAATGGCCCGAGTAATTCTGAATAAAATATCACATATATTGATTGCAAATGTCAAAAGTTGTCTTTTATTTAAAAATGTTTAAACTCAATTATGATAAAAAAAACTTTTTTATATAACTTTTCTATAGAAATTTTCCTTAGACAGAGAAAAACATTTCTATAGAAAATTTTATCAGACTGAGAAGAAAATTTCCTCAGACTGGGAAGAACTTTTCTATAAAAAATTTTCTTTAGAAGGAAAAGAACCTTCTTATAGAAATATTTCCTTAGACGGAACTTTTCTTTAGAATATTTCCTCAGACTGAGTGCAAATTTTGTTGTTCCTCATAGTCGGATCCAGTATTTTTTTGCTGTAGCACAGTGTCATGAAACCCAATAGAATTGATAACATAGTGCAATAGTGAAATTGTGCGATCCATTAGTAATAGTGATTATGTACAAGTTGAGGTGATAATATAGACAATTCATTTAACATACAACAGTCGGACTGTAGAGTTCGGTCAATACACAACTATTTTATAAAACGTTCGAAATAAATGTAAGATCAAAATACTGTAGTATAGTTTCAAACAATACTCTGAAAGTGCAACTGCAATCATAGAATATAAAAAAATGTGTGCTCAACAAAAAAAAAAAAAAAAACCCAAATCATATAAAGATTAATATTGTTTATTTTAAACAGTTTAATTAATTCTGAAAAATTTATAAAAAGGATCCAAGAAGACTATGTACAATTATTAATAGAAGGAACTAATAATAAACAGGCAATTTTGCAAAAAAAAAAAAAAAAAAAAAATAATGATTAAATACGTATAAAGAAATTCCTATAAAAATATGGAAATAAAAACCTAATCAACATTTTATTACAAATTAAGACTAATTGAATGATAATGTTGTGTTCTGGTGAAAATAAAACGGATAGCTACAATATCATACAAGATACAGTAAAATGCCTAATGATAAACTTTCTGATAAATTTAAAATTTTGAAACTTTTTACAATTTTTCTCATAAAACAAACATATACATCAAATAATTGTAGGGAGAAAACAAAAATTTTCGGGGGACATTTGTAAGAGAGCTATGTGAAATCATGGACTGACATTGCCCATTTTCAATATCAAACAAACCTTATCAACAGAAAATTTCTGCCAGCTAGCTACTTTAGTTTGGGCTAGGGTATTCAATCGATTAACCGATTAATTTTGGTCGGTTAACTGTTCGAATAATTTAAAATTGCCGATTTTCAAATAACAAATAAACCGATTAATCTGTTTCGATTAACCGAAACATCTTTTGTTTTTGTACTTTATATATAAATACGGTTTCAAACACATATATTTTATTTATTTTCTTAACTCATGGACATTCCCTGCTAGCAATTGGTTTTTGAAGTATAACTCAGAAACTGAAACTTTCTAGAATATTCCATGATGAACTTTGTCCTAATGAGTCGGAGGAGACATGATAATAGACGAATCTGAAAACATTACTGAAACGAGTCTGTTATCAGAACTTATCGAAACTATTAAAAGTATTAAAAATCTAAAAATCCCAAAAGGATTCCAATGGTATAATGGAGGATTTTATATGCTTAAAAAACTGAATATAGAACTGAGAAATTGGATAGTCTTTCTCATGCCTAACTTTCGATTACTCCAACATCTACAATCAATAAGGGAGTTTTTTCTAAGTCAAGCTTTAATGAAACTAAAGAAAAGTCGTTTAAAAGGAAACCTTTTAAATTATATTATTTTCTTAAACGATATTTCAGAAAATCTCACTAAAGTCCTAAAATAAAATATTAATTTTTTTTGTTGATTTTTTATATTTTGTTATTTCTTCAATACAATCCAAATTTTAAAATGTTTTAGGTAAGCAACTCTTTCATAGAATTGAATATTTTTGCAAATATTCTGATAATTTCAGAAAATTTCACTAATGTCCTAAAAAAACTCACATGTGTATATAAAAAGGATCTCAAATACCATATTTTTTTGTTGAAATGCTTAAATAAGTACACAAAATGCATGGTTTTATTTTCAATTAAAAATTAAATTAGAAATTATTCGGTTAATCGAATAATATAAATTTAACCGATTAAATCTAAACCCCGATTAATTATTTGCTCGATTAACCGATTAAATTAGGAACCCAATTAGTTGAATACCCTAGTTTGGGCCCTATCGTGTTTTCATAGCTAGATCGTCTTAGAATTTCATAAGGACCTATAATACACAAAACAAAATCAATATACCCCCTCCCCCCTCATCTTTTTTGATGGTGGGTATAAATATACCAAAAATATCAATTATCTCTAGAATTATATGTTTTTAATCGTGCAATGGCTAATTTTTAAGAAAAATATTTGAAAAATGGAAGATCATTTGTTCAAGGATGGTTTTATTATTTACTAGATCCTGTCTTGGTCAGAAACGGATAGAGAAGAGTTTAAAATCTACAAGCGTCTATTAAAATTTTGTATGACCATAGAAACATGAATACCAAATAATATTGAATTTAAAATAGTAAATGTTTAAAAATTAAATTTGTTTATCGAAATTTTTCGTTTCGTTCCTAAATTGAATTTTTCCATTTTCGATGATCCCAAGGTCGAGAAAATTTTTTCAATTTTTTTAAATTTCGTTTAAATCTAAATATGGAAAATGTAAAATTTGGGATTTGGGATATGCTATGCTATATGGTATCAAGCTATAATGGGTTAACGATGTCTAACTTTTTTATAATTAATTCCAAAACTATTTTCAATTCGATTTTTGTTTTCATTTATATCGTTTTAATTGCTTGGAATGCAACATGCAACATCTAAACGTTATCCCATTTTGCTTAAATTTCCAGCAGTTGGTTTCTAGATGATGGAGAACAATTTTAAACCCTGGCAGCACCAGAAATCGAAAAAGTCCAGTATAAAGGCTAATTAGAAAAAAAGTTAATATTTCTGGTGATAATAATATCTATCACCAGAAAAATTAAGAATATTTAAAATAAATTAACTTTAAAAGCAACATTATTATCATTGTAATTATAAATTAAATAGTGTTGAACGGGTACATATTCATATTTTTTACATTTTTTTCAAATGATTTCTTATCAGAGGGATTTTCCGTGTTATTAATTTGTTTAAATAAAAATAGCAATTGATAATCTTATGACCTTTTTGGTTGTTGTACACAAATCATTAATGAAATTATTGTAGTGTCGTGAGAATAATTTAAATAAAATGTTTCATTGTGTGAGAGTTCATTGAATCTTATTAATATATTTTGTTTTCTTTAGAAAAATACATAGATCTAAACAAAATGAAACTACAAGGATGTTTGGGTCCATGTCTGGGATTTTTCCTATTCTTATGTATATTATTTACAGTACCAGAAAATTCCACCTCGGTGTCTATTGCACATGTCGTTGCTGCTGTTTCAGCGGTCAAAGACATTATCAGTATAGTCAAAGAAGTCAAATCGGCTGTTTCAGAGGGCTGGAGTTTTGCGGAAAATACCTCTCAAGGAACAAGTAATAATTTGCCTCAGATTTTAACACGCTTCAATGAAGTTGGCAATGATATTAATTATATCGAGCATAAGGTAGTTTGGAAATATAAATAAATAAATCACATCTGATTGTTTTTGTTTTTGCAGCATTCGGAACCTGTTAATAATATCATTAATTTGAAATTGCTGGCGAAACATAATGATATTACCAATACCATGAATGCTATTACCGCGCGTTTTCAGGAAATGCAACAATATGCAGCCCATCTGGATAACATAGAGTCGTCGACGCTGATGTCATTTGCCGAATGGACGGCATCGCCAAATGGCTTTTCGGTATATCATTTAATGGATCGTTTGCATTTGACTATGTTCGGTTCGGATGATAAGATCAATAAACCTGGCTCAAATATTTTTGAGATGTTGGTGTCGAGTTATGGGGTATGAAATTAAATGTTACATTGTCTATTTTTTTATATACTACACCAGCTTAAATGTTGGTATAACATATAAATTGATTTAGAAATGAAATTTATCAAGAGACCTTATATAGGAGGAACCTTATTGAAATCGGTTCTATCTTCACTTAGTCTCTCCGAAACATCACTTTATTGACCATTAATGTTTGGTCACCTCACAAAATTTCTATGCATCAAAGTTTAACAAGAATACATTTATGAAATGTGCTTATACTTTTCAGCCTTAGAAACATTTAAATTTCTACAAGAAAAAGAACTAAAACAAAAAGAATATGTAAGAAAATTATATTTTGGCGTTATTTTTAATATTTATTTGATTTTGACAATTTCTTTTTGTAATTTTTTTCGCACAATATGTTTTAAAAATGGCTAGAGTCAAGATTTGCGAAGATTTAAAAACCCAAATAATAAACTATTTCAATGCTGTACTGAACCAAAGAACTATCTGCAACTAATAAATCAGCAGTTTCAAAAATTATATAAAATTTCGTGCTGGTACTGTTGAAGCTTAACATTTGGTAGGAAGATCACGTTAAGCTAGTCCAAGACAAGACAATTTAATAAAATTGGAAACTAGCATATGAGGCAGGTCTTGGTGAAGAAATCTATTATTTCTAAAAATTCGTACTGCTCGTATACAATTTGCCAAAGAACATTTAACCTGGTCGGTCAGATATTGAATATTGTTCTCTGTTTGCATGAATCCAAATACAATAAAAGAAACAGTAATGGTACAACATTTGTAAGATGCCGAAGGACCCCATCTACACATATAAGACAGTCAAGTTTGGCGGATAGCAACATTATGGTGTGAAGTTGTTTTTTAGGGCAAGGTATGGGTTCAATTCATATCATAAAATATTCTATGACTGGAATCGGATATAAATCCATATGCCTCTAGTTTGGAGACCCAATCGCCAGATTTCAATCCCATAGAAAACCTATAGGAAATTGAAGATCACAAAATACTATTGACTCGAAATTATACCATGAAGCTTTATGAGATTCGGTTATAATGGAAATAAAAAAAATTTAAGGAATGAAGCCGTAATAATAAACAAGCGATATCCAACAAAAAACTGAGTCACTAAAAGTGCTAGACAAATTTTGTAACAATGAAACCTAGGACATAGGGTAACAAGAGACGAGACGTAATTGTCAAAAACCTAAGTCTGTTGTCAAAAACCTATCTCTTGCAACAACAAAATACATGCTATTCTATGTATTTTGTTGTTGTATGAGACATAGGATTTGTTGTATTTTTGTTTGACAAATCGGAGTGTCTCGTCTCTATGTATTATTCTCTATGACCTAGGATTTAATTGTTTTTTCAATACCCATAATAATAAATACTTTTAAGTTTGTTTTCTGTTTTCAAAATTTAATTATGTTCTTTTTTTATATATTTACTAGCGGATACCCGGAGTGTGCTACTACGCTAAAAATTATTTATTAAAGAGGAATCAAAATTAATTTAAAATTTTTTTAGAAGGATTTAAATTTAATTTCTGGAATCTGGGATTCAAAAAAGTACCAAAACTCAGTTTTTATTCCCTTTAAAAGTACCACACACCTGTCCACTTAGTTTTTGCATAAATTCAGACTAAGATGGATTTTTGGTGTTAGCTTTATTAGTTCCGGAGATGTAGAGATACCAATTTCTACTCTCTTCAAATTTTAATTCCTATTGGATATACACATCGGGAGAGGTGCCTACGTATAAAATTCCAAGCATACAAATTTTCAATAGTTCAAAATGGGGAAAAAATGTTGTATGGGAAAATTCAAAAATCGGCTTCACGAATAGACCGGATGCAACTTATGCTGTGTTTTAGGTATCTAAAACCATCTTCACAAAATTGCCTTTCTAATGAAACCGGTTTGGAGTTCATCAGTTGGATGGTTTCAGAGTCTATAACGGACATAGGTAGAAACATTTTTTGTGTTTTATATATATAGATTAGTTTGATATTCCGTTTCTAATTTCCATATTTTTCATTTGCGATTCGATATAGCCATGTCCGTCTGTCTGTTGAAATCACGTTTCCGAAGCATAATAATTTACAAACATGACATCGACATCAATATGTCCTGGTACGGTTGCTGACAATAAGTCAGTGAATTTTTGAATGAAACACCGGTTTTAGGATAAAAAATTATTTTATTTTTCAACAAAGTCTTCTTTGAGCTCTATACACTTTGACCAACGTTTCTTCAATTTTTTTATTCCTTCCAAAAAATAAAATTTGTCGAGGTCATCTATATAGGTATTTGTTTGTGAGATTTCTTCAGGTTTGGAAACAAGAAATAGTCACTTGGGGCTAAATCCGGAGAATAGGGCGGATGAGGGAGCAATTTGTAGCCTAATTCATGAATGTATGCCTTGCATTGTCCTGGTGAATAAGAACTGTTTCTTGACCAAATGAGGTCATCATTAAATCGACCCAATAAGTTGGCATAATATTCGCCATTGATTGTTTTAACCTTTTGAAGGTGCATTACCAGTGATCATTCAAAATTGAAACCACTGAGCCATGTGGGATGCCTATGGCTTCCACAATCCTTCGCACTTTCAATCCCCCCCCCGGTCGCCCAACACCATCGTGAATTTTTTCAATTGTTTTGGGTGTAGAAACGTTAACTGGGCGCCCAGAAGGTTTGGTATTGATGGTGCATAGTTCCAATAGCATTTATCAAGCTTAGCCTGCTATCAATGGCTGTCAAACACAAACTAAATGACGCAGCTTGTTCAAATTTTGACAGGAGTCAACTGTCAGACAGAACTGTTGCCATAACTGTTTAGATTAAGGAAATTCAAAAAGACACTGACTTATTAACCCGCCCTCGTATTTGAAAAAGTTTCAATTGTATTTTCAACCACTATATATAATTTTCTATATATTGCTTTTTTCTTCAAAAGTTTAAATTTGAGATACTTTCAATACCAATCAGATTGCAGATCCTAACGTACTCAGATTTTTTTAATTTCGATCGGGAAGTGTAGGATCTCTCTGACATGGAGACATATAAACTAGTTTTACTATATATTTTTCATATTTTCTCAACATCAGCTGGAGTTACTATATTTAATAAAGATATTGTTACTGTATTTTTTAAGAAAGAAGAAAAATGTTTGAATCAACAATCTACCCAGCAATTTATCTACTCATTGTACACAGACATTGCATTAACAGAACTTAAAGCTTACGCCATGTTGGAATTCTCCTGGATCATTTTGAGAGCATATGGCAAGGGTGAGTTTACGAGTAAAGAGAGAGAGAGAAATTACAATTCTTAAATTAATAACATATTTGCAATATTTTGTAGGAAACTTCACACAAGAAGCAGAAATTATGCGTAAAAATTATGAAAAACGTTCGGATAAAACTGTGCGACGATTACATGAAGTAATGGAAAGAGCCGATCGCATTGTTTGGCGTTGTGATCCCGATAGATATGTTGAGGGTGATACCTACGAACAGGTGACACGTCTTTTGCAGGCTTACATTGAGAATGAAGTGGATATGAGTTCTAGTCGTGATTGCATGCAATCGTGTGCTGCCTATGGGCGCACAAAGAATGAAGGTTGTTACATGGATCAGTTCTGTGCCGTGCAAGAACGTTGTTCGGGTCAAATACATGATTGTTATTATGCCAGCGGCTATATAAAGGCATGTCCTTCGGTATGTATATAGGAAGTAAATATTTTGTGTTTTGTTAACAATTTTTTTTGAAGGCCCTTGAGAGTCTTCGTCGTTATGAATACATAAAGTTTGATGATGGCCCTGCTTATGGAAAGACCGGTAGCTGTTATCGTGGTGAATCAGAGGTAGGTAAACTTATTAAATAATATGCCATTCAAAAAAGTTGGATTATATTTAAATTGTTATTATATTTAATCCAACAATTGTATTTATTTATTATAAACACTAATAATTGAAATGCTATGTATCTTTTCAGGCTAATTCATGGATGCGTTATGTATTTTGGGAGTGCAGTTATTGTGTATGCATGTGCGATGATCAAAACAGCGTAAAAACTGATCGTTATTTCAATTTACGTGAAACTCTGTCGAATGTCAATGACAACAAGTAAGCCACATCTACCATACAATTGAATTAAATTCAAAACTAATTTATTTTTGATTTCAACAAGGGTTGTGACAGGTTTACGTTTTACTAAAAAGAATCGGATATTCCATTTACAAATCCAAGAAGGTCAACTTTTGCCCAGAGGTATGATTAATGAATCGACTCTAGGCTGGAAACCAGTGGATAACTATACTTTATATGAAAGGGGCGTAATTAATAACCAAGATTACTTTACGTTAACCTATGACGCCCGCTCGATTGATTTGGATAATATACAATCCTTTGATGATAACTATGTGGTGACGGGTGTACGTTTTCAGGTGGTGGCGGCACATTTGAATTTACAGGCTAGATTAAGTAAATTTAATTTTGAAACTGGACAATTGATTAATCCCCAGCAAAATAGTTACTGGATAACTAACGAAGTTAGTGAGTATAGAAGGTAAATATATGAAGAAATTTCTAATTTGCTTTAGTATTACATGTCACAATAACTTTTGTTTGATTTTCAGAAATAAATTTGTACTTAATGATCCTGATGTACCCACACACAGCAATGGCAAATCAGAACCCGATACTAGTCACAATCAATATATGAAATTTTCACCCACAAGTTTTGAGAAAGATGTGTCACAAACAAACGTACCGTTTATAGATATTCAAAAGGTTGAATCGAAACCACCAGTGCCTTTAGCTGGTATTGGTATCTACCACAAAGGTAGATCTGGCTATGGTGGATTTTTGGCTCCAAAACTTTTGACTTATAATTTTGCTCCGCACATTCAGACGCCTAGTGGAAATTAAATTCTTCTTATTATCAATCTTTATTTATCTTTATATATATTTACATCTTTACTCAAATTTCGAAATTTATCTGTAGAAAAAACAATATAATAAAAATTGATCATTTTTATTTTTTATTTCTGAGAAAATATTACATGAAATCATTGCAAAAGCGAAATATTGAAATTTTATTAGCAACTAAATATATAAGTTTATTCTCGCATTTGTAATCGAAATAAATTTCGAATGCTTCTTAGTTTTCGAATAAAAGCTCGCTCGTTATCTAATGCCATTAGCTCAGTACTCGGACTATTTGGTACGAAAAGTTAAAGCCAATGCAGGTTTAAAAGCATACAAGGCTCAAAAAGTTCCTGACAGGAACTCTGCTAAATTTAGAGGTCAAAGACAGACAACGGAAATTGAAGTCAAGTTTTATAAAACAAATATACCTGCTGTATAATGGATAACGAAACGCATGTTCCGGGAAATTGTTCGCAGCTTCCGGGTAATTATTTGTATGTTGCTGATGCTCGAGGAAATGTTGTAGAAAAGTTAAGGACCCAAAAGCAGAAAATTGTCCCAAAAAGTTCTTGATATGGCAAGCAATATGCAGTTGCGGCAAAAGAAGCCAAACATTTGTTACAAAGGCTCTATAAATACCGAAATTTACATCAAGGAAACTTTACAAAAGACTTCTTAATGTGTCCACTTATTTTTGGCCTGAATTGACATCCTGTCACTATGGTAAGCAAGGTCTTGAGTGGTACAAGAACAATAATGTGGTATTTGTACCAGGAGAGGCAAATCCTTCAAGGCCAGTGAAGGGATATTTGTATCTTGTTACAAAAGAATTGAAGATCTCAACAAAAAGTGTTCAAAAGTGTGGTAGATTTTAAACGGAGATCCTACCGGAAAAGGAAAAAGTCCAGGAAATTATGAACCCTACCCTAGATGTTAAACAATAAATGATGATGTTTGTATTTTTAAGCCGGTTCAACCGTCCAACTCATAATGATAGTTTGTTATTATAAATAGACAAATTCTCTATTATTGTTATACATATTGGCCAATAATCATAGTCAAACACTAAAGCCGGTCCCTTTTAAAAACAACCTTTTTTTATTTCCCAACTATAGTCAATTTTAAAGTACATAGTCTGCTTTTACACAGGGCAAGTTTTCTTGCCGCAAGTCTGAGTTTATAGGAGAGAGAGGCAAGACGAAAGAAGAGGGGTACACACTTGTTTGTACTGGCAAGTCTCCTTAATTCTATTTTGTTTTCTCATTTTAACTATGGCGTCTATTAGGTTTTGACATAAAAAATTTAACACAGACTTGCTGTGTGTAAACAGACGAGCAAGTTTAAAAGAGAATCGAAGAGACTTGCTTCAAGTAAACTTGCTGTGTGTAAAAGCAGACATATGTTTAACACCTCTGAACTTAGAAAATTATAAAATAAAACAAAAAGTGGCAAACAATAAAAGTAACCGGGTAAACTAAAGAAAAAAACTCTTTGTGGTGGAGTAATGGAAAAGGTAAGATAAAAAATATATTTATGCTAATTTTATTGATAACTGTTCAATAATTGCAAAATCTCTGCCAATATATTATAACTTAAACATTTTTAAATTCTATGTCGAACTCTTTTACTTGACGAAGAACAGCTGATGCTGTTGTTAAATGAGTTAAAAAGAGCTTCAGTCGACTTTAACGTTAAAAGTATACTTTAACCCTTTTACGACTACAAGACTAATTTGTGAACAATTCTTGAACACAGTACCAATATAACTTCAATTTTCAAAGACAATAAAAAATAAATACTGTAACCAAACTCGTTTTAATCTAAACACATTAATAAAAAAAATATGTATGTCAAGAATTTTTCGATCTCAGTCCTTAATTTGAACTTTATAGAATTTTGTGATAACCCTGAATTATATATGAAATCAAATTGCAGCAGTACAGGGATGGAAAATTTTGTATTATTGTACTTTCTCCAGTACTTAGTAAGTACTTCTTTAAAACTTTATTTTAAACATTTAAAATTTAAAAGATATGTCTTTTACCTTTTAAGCTAAGTACTCTGTTCAAAATTTCGTGCGAACTGCTGTCAAACTACATATAAAATGTTTGGAATGAAATACATGCGAAATAATTTCGCAAAAGCAGTACTCTGTTTCTATTGTGGAAAACATGTGAAATACATCTGGCAACCTTATTTTTCCACACGAAATAACATAAGCAGCACTTATTTCGCACGAAATTAAAACCAACAGCTGATCATTTGTTGCATATAAAATTTTTCGCACGAAAAAACCATAATTTTTCGAAGATATGAACAGAGTACTAGGCTTTAAACAGAAAAATATTGTAGAAATCGGTTGGAAAATGTCTGAGTTACGGTAGTTTAAATGTTTTTTTTTTGTATAAAAATACCGAAAAAGTGGAAAACCATATCAGAAAATTTAGCATAACTCGTTAATTTTTTATTTGATTTTTATTTACTTACATGTTTTGGAAAGGTACTTTTTCACTAAAATAAGACAATAATATTTTACTGCCTTACAGTTGTTCGTAAGGCAGTAAAATATTAGAGCGTTTTAAAGCCATTTTCCAAACGATTTTCAAAAAGTCTCTTCTATTTGAAAGGAAAAATATTTCAAGTGTAACAAAAAGCTCAAAAAAGAAAAATAACTATGTAGGTAAAGATATATATATTTTAAATAAAGAAACTATTTTAAAATAAATTTCAAAACAACATACTTATGAATTTTTGAAGGTGTAACTTTAAGAATATCATTATTTCACTACATTTGCTAATAAATAAAGTACTTAATGAAGTGATCGAGAAAAATTATAAGTATGTATGTATTTCAGAACTCTATGGACACGAAAAAAAGGAGTGTTGTGTCGTCCGTCTCGTTAACATGTATTATGTTATGCAGTCCGGATTTAATTGTTTTAGTATCGTGATCCTTGTCAAAATTAATATTTAAAAATTCTTTAAAACACAAATAAAATGCTGCCCTATTTTCTTCATACTTTACAGTCTAATTTATACTTTATAGTTAAAATTTCAGAGACTTATGTATTAATTCGTAATAAATTCTTTAATCTTCTGTTTTATTTTATGTACTGTCATTGTCATAAAGTTCAGATTACAGGTTAATAATAACTTATTTATCGGTAAACAAAAATTAAAATTTAAAGCGGGACACGATATTTCAAAAATTGTCAAATCTGCAATAGTTTTTGATGGCATCCTGCTAGGGTGTTATTGTGTAATTTCATTCAAAAGAAAACATTTTCGAATTTCCATGTATAAAGTATACAAATTCGAAAGATTTTCTATTCGAATCAAAATGCACAATAACCCATAAAGTAAATCATAAGAAAGTATATAAATTATTAAGTACTTCTTATCTCAAAAAAGTACCACTGCAAAGTACGATCTGTACCATTTTAAAATCTCTATTTTCCAACCCCGATATAACATGAACGTATAATGATCTCCAACATACGATTTGGCATGTTGATAAAGACAATTCATATAACAACCAAGAGTCGAAATCTAGAGTTCGGTCAATATACATGTATTTTATATAACGGTCGGAAAATATATCAAATTATTTTTAAATAAAACGTAAAACGAGTATGGCTAGAAAAATATTGTAGAATATTAAAGATTAAAAAAGAAAAACAATACCTTACGATTCTGTGAAAATTTCAATTCTTTGTTTCTATAACAATTAAATAAACATCTAAACCAAATGAAATTACAAGGATCTATGTGGCCATGCCTGAGCTTTTTACTATTTACATTTATATTAATTTCTGAACCAGAAAATTCTACCTCGGTTTCTATCGCACATGTCGTTGGTGGTATTTCAGTATGGAAAGATACAATCACTGTAGTCAGAGAAGCTATATCAGCTGTTACGGAGTCCTGGTTAGAAGCGGAAAATATCACTCAAGGATCGAATAATAATTTTCCTCAGATTTTATCTCGCTTCAATGAGATATTTAATGATATTAATGTAATTGAAGATAAGGTAGGTTAAAAATATAAATAAATCTAAGATGATATTTTATTTTTTATTTTTTTTTGCTTTGGCAGCATTCCGCACCACTTGATAATATCAATAACTTAAAATTGCTGGCAAAACATAATGATCTCACCAATACCATGAAAACTATTTCGGAACGTTTTCAGGAATTTAAACAATATGTAGTCCACCAGGATAACTTGCAGTCTGCGACATTTTTGACATATGCCGAATTAACTGCCTCGCCAAAAGTTTCGATACAAAATTCAATGGATCGTTTGCATTCGGCAATGTTCGGTTCAGATGAACTTCGCTCAAACACTTTCGAAATATTGGTGTCAAGTTATGGGGTAGGTAATCTATATATATATATATAAATGAAATGGTCCATGTGTAATGGCATCACGTGAGAACGGCTGGAGCGATTTGGCTGATTTTTTTTATTCGATTCGAAATGTTCAGGAGATGGTTTGTAAAAAAAAAAAATTATAAAATTCGGAAATTTAAATTTTTAATATATTGTCTCCTTCTCATTTTTCTTAATAAGAGAAATTTTTTGGAGAAACTTGAAGAACTAACATTAGTAAATAACTACCGAGCGATCAACTAGTATTTAATAAAACTCAGTATTAAATTATGAATGACAAAAATAAGAATTTAAAAATTCTGGACAAAGTTAACAACGTTGAGAGTGAAAAATATATTGATTTCGTATTTCTGTTTGTAAAATAATGAAATATGGTTCCTAATAAAATTCGAACACGATCTAGCGACGTCCGTCTGTCTATTGAAAACTCAATTGCGCCCAAACGAAAAGAGCCAGCTGGCTGACATTTTCCACAAATACTCTCTGTTAATAAGGTATGTTTGGTACTTTTAGGGCAATTCTGATAACATTTTGCACAAATTAGTTCTAAGTTCTCTGAAATTATACTGTAACTTTTATATGAACCTAAATCTTTCTACCAACTTTCGTAAGAATCGGTCCATAATTGACCTTACCCCCCATATAACCCCAATATCAGAAAAGTATTTTATTGTCACAAATTGATAGTGGGTATACAAAATTCGGTACAGCCGAATATAACGTTCTTACTTGTTTTTATTAAAACTGTTATTGGATGTAATAAAAAATGTATACTTTAGGTTCGAATGAAGTGTTAAATTAGGTAGAATAGCCATAAAAACTGAGAAAATGTCTCTTTAATAGTTTACGCAATTAATCAATTCGGTTAAAAAGTTATATACAATTGAAATTGAACTTTGCATTTTGCACCTCTACGAAAGTCAATGCGAATTTAAAATTTTTGAACAACTTGAAATTTTGTATGACCATAAATAACATGTACCAAGTTTTAGTAAATTTAGAACGGGTAAGTTCCGATGTATTGTCGAACATTTTTTGTTTCATCCCTATAATATTTTATAAATAATCTAAGAATGTTAACAGTTTTATAGAGGAACACATAAAGTTAAGTAGAGAGAATGTTTTAATAAAAAAACTGCTTAAAAATAATAATCAATATGGTTGATTTTATTGTTATTCTTTTCGAATTTAATCTATGGTTTTCTAAGTAAAATATTTAAGTTAACATATTTAATGAATAAATAAATGCTGATTTTATTTATAAGACAACCGAAAAATGTTTGAATCAGCAATCTACACAACAATTTATATACTCATTGTACACGGCTATTGCATTAACGGAACTTAAAGCTTACACAATATTGCAATACTCCTGGATAATCTTAAGAGTGAATGGCAGAGGTGAGTGTAAGATCAGATAATAATAAAAAATCAAAATAAATAACGTTTTTGAAAATCTTGAAATTCTTGTAGAAAATTTCACACAAAGAGCAGAGAATATGCGTCAAAATTATGAAAAACGTTTTGAGAAAACGGTGAGCCGATTACATGAAGTAATGCAAAAAGCCGATCGCATTGTTTGGCGCTGTGATCCCGATAGATATGTTGAGGGTGAAACATACGAACAGGTGACACGTCTTTTGCAGGCTTACATTGAGAATGAAGTGGATATGAGTTCTAGTCGTGATTGCATGCAATCGTGTGCTGCTTATGGACGCACAAAGAATGAGGGTTGTTATATGGATCAGTTTTGTGCCGTGCAAGAACGTTGTTCGGGTCAAATACATGATTGTTATTATGCTAGCGCCAATATAAAAGCATGTCCTTCGGTATGTATGTAATAAGGGCTTTTTTTGTGTGTTCTAATAGCCTTTCATTTTAAGGCCCTTGACAGTCTTCGTCGTTATGAATACATAAATTTCAATGGTCGTATTCTAGGAAAGGCTGGTAGTTGTCAACGTGGTGAATCACAGGTACTTAGTTAAACCTTTTAAATAATATACCATTAAAAAATAATATATTTAAGGCACGCTATATAAATATCCAACATTTTTATTTAATTGTTTGTGTATTGAAATTCTTTGTGTGTTTTAAGGCTAAATCGTGGATGCGTTATGTACTTTGGGAGTGCAGTTATTGTGTATGCATGTGCGATGATCAAAACAGCATCAAAACGGATCGTTATTTTAATTTACGTGAAACTCTATCTAATATCAATGACAACAAGTAAGTCAGCACTGTATATTTCTATTAATTTATTTGAAATAATAACTAAATATACCCAAATAACTTTTGCAATCCAATAAACTGATTTAAAAACTATATTTTTTAATTTAAACAAGGGTTGTGACAGGTTTACGTTTTACTAAACAGAATCGAATATTCCATTTGCAAATACAAGAGGGTGAGCTCATGCCCAGAGGTATGATTAAAGAATCCACCTTAGCCTGGAAACCAGTTGATAACTATACTCTACACGAAAGGGGCGTTATGAATAATCAAGATTATTTTACATTAACCTATGACTCCCGTTCGATTGATTTGGATGATATACACATCAATGATGATAACTATGTGTTGACGGGTGTACGTTTTCAGGTGGTGGGAGCCCATTTGAATTTACAAGCTAGATTTAGTAAATTTAATTTTGAAACTGGACAATTGATTAATCCCCAGCAATATAGTTACTGGAAAACTAACGAAGTTATAGAATATAAAAGGTAAATATGTCCAAACATTTATAACTCATTTTAGAACTACATTTCATTTTTTTTCTTTCTTATTTTTAAGAACTGAAATTGTACTTAATGATGTTGATATACCCACTAACACTCCAAACAAATCAAAACCCAATTCTGTTCACAATCAATATTTGAGATTTTCGGCATCGAGTTTAGAAAAAGATGTCTCGCAAACAAACGTACCATTTATAGATATTCAAAATGTTGTATCAAAACCTGCAGTGCCCTTAGCTGGTATTGGTATCTACCACAAAAGTACATCTGGCTATGGTGGATTTTTGGCACCAAAAATTATGACTTATGATTTTTCTTCCCATATACAAACATCCCGTTAAAGTTAAATTTATCTTACTCTCAGCCTATATTTATATATATCTAATACATTTTTTAATTCTGCAAATTTTAGTAGTTAAAGAAATATTTGTAATTCAATTATGCTTCAATTTGGAATATTGTAAATCTAAACAACTACATTTTAGGGAATATAGACGAAATAAAGATTTCATTAATGAATTAAATATTTTGAACGCAGTTTTTGTTTTAAATAACTTATATGTCTTTTTGAAGGTTACAAACATATCTGTCATTTATTCTCACTTAGTTATTGAACATTATATTGTAAACAACTAAGTTTTTTTTTTGCTTCGAAAATGTCGAATTTTGCGGAAAGTTTTGCTTTTCTTCTATACTTTTAAAAATATTGCCGCTGAAGCACATCGAAGCAAACGGTGAATGTGTTTCATCAGTTTTAAAGTGCCATTCAGAAGTGGTGACATTTACACGGAAGACAAAGATCGCCCAGGAGAGCCAAAAATTTTTGAATACCAAGGATTGGAAGCATTACTTCATGAAGATTGTTGTCAAGCTCATCAAGAGTTTGCAAAATCATTAGAAACTATTAAAGCAGCATTTTCAAATCGTTTGAGAGCAGCAGAATTCATCCAAAAGCATGGAAATTGGGTGCAATACGACTTGAAGCTGAGAAACCTTGAAAGACGATTGTGCATGTCCGACATGCAGCTTGAACACTATAAAAGAAAATCACTTTAGCACTGAAACATTACGTATATATCAACCAACCGAATCGACACCAAAGTCAAATATCCATGGTGCTAAGGTAATGCACTGTATTTGGTGTGACCAAAAGGGTGCTATCTATTATGAGCTATTATTTGGCACGGAATATGTTGCCAAAAAGATGGGAAAAGGTCATAGCTAATAATGGTCAATACGTTGAGTAAATTTATATTGTATAAATGTTTCAAAACAAAAAGCTAAACATTTGAAAAATCCCGCATTTTTAAGTTAAGATCTCTGAATCCATATATTATGTTGCAGTAGGGTCTTGATATAAACAACTTTTAAATTATTTTCACCCAAATATAAACTTAAACAATTAATAATATTATTTAAACTCACCTGCACTCTTAAAGGATGCATCATCAGTAATGGTAAAATATACGATCTAGTGGGTAAAACTTCCGACAAAGACATGCCCATTTTAGTAACCGCTTGACAAACAAAAGCTGCCAAATAACGATGTAATGGAAAATGAAACGAGGCTTGCAGCATTTCGTCCTAAAAAAACAAACAAGAAAACAACATACCATTGCAAACAAAAATAAAATAAAAAAAATGGGTGTCAATCACAACACTTACTTGGGAAATTTTTGGTTCTGGAAAATAAATGGCATCCAACCATTCATGCAGCATATTAACACAATAGGTAATAATCTTTTTGGCCAAATGAGCATGTTTGCCGTCTTGCAAGTGTGAGATAATTGACCACATTGGATAAGCACTCGCTTCCAGTTCACACGAAAATGCAGCATAATATGAGTTGGGTTCAAATTCTACATGTGAGGCTGTTTCACGAACATTCACATTCATGCCCTGCAGCATGGAAAGAAATTGAAACCACATATCAATAAGATTGTCATCGCGCAGGAAAACCAAAGCCACTGATTCATGGGAAAGAACATTATTAAAGTCAGACACTAAAGGCCAATAACAATGATCTTTCATAACTTGACGGGTACAATCAATAACAAAATGGAAATTCTTTTTAGGATCTGCAGAGGAAAATAAAAGTTTATTATAGTTTCTAAAAGATTTATTTAATAACTTACCATGTAAAGTATTTTGTATGAGTATCTTGGACATCATTAATTTCAATGATATTATCATCACATGTAGCAGTGATAGCTCATTAACCATTTTTAAAGCTAAACTTTCATTGGAAAATAATTGTACACTCATGTGTACCACACGATTACTTAACGTATCCGGATCTCTAGACATTTCCAACACCGACGGTATGCGACTGTAGTGCATTACGAAAGTTCTGGTCAAGTGTACTTTGTAGTCTTGATCTGGCAACATGTTGAGCAAAAAGCACACCAAATTTTGGGGAAATTCAAATTTAAATGTCCAAAAGATAAACTCCTCCAGTAGGGTTGTGTGCACTAGCTTCTCTCCTAGAGCGGGCAAATGTTTATAATCATCGGGTGGTTCTGGCCGGGGAAAACGATTAACAGCCTCTTCATATTTTTCACGATTCTTTTTCAAGACTCGAGCATGTCTAGTACTAAGGCAATTTACATCAGCAAACTGTTTATACACCTCCTGACTGATGAGTGCCCTCGTCATTACTTTGCGCATTATTTCGCCCATATTATTCAAATCGATCAGCATATTTGTGAAGAGATCACACAATTGTGCAACCACAATGAACGATTGTGATGTGGCATCACTGTGTTCGCGAAAATGCTGCAAAAGGCGAAATAACAATTTTGGCATTATTGCCTCGGCAACAGCCAAAAGATTGGCCGGTACCGGCTCTTTATTGACACGATTATTAATGCCATGATCACTGCAGAAACCTTCAGCTTTCATAACCGATGTGTCACCACAATCACAGGCACCGCCTGCTTGTGAAAGAAACATATTGAAATCATGATTCGTATGATCGCCCTTCTTGAAGCAGTCTCGACATATTGACATACACGGTGATATGCCGCAAGTGCGACATCGATAAGCCACAACGTGTGGCACCCAAACTAAACCACATTTGGCATGATTATCGTAACTGCGAACTGAAATGAAAAAAATAAAAAAAATAATGAAAAATAATATAAATACACATTTTATTTCAAATACATATATTAAACTAAAGATATAATAGGTTTTTTTATTATAACAACTCACAAGGTTATCCTGCAATTCGATTCGAAATTGAATTATGTTTTTATTATTATTTTTTTAATCACGTTAGCTTTTAAAAATATGTCAGATATTATCATTTCTAAATCATTAATTTTCAACTGTTGTTTCGGTCAAAATTGACAACGAAAGAAAAGTACTTGAAGAAATAATTAAAAGTTTTCAAAAAAATCTGAAGGTTCAACGTCACATTGTTTTAAAAGCCATTAAACAGTATAAGGAAGACTTGAACATTGAGAGAAAACCTGAATCAAGAAGAAAAAAAGGTAAAGAAGTCGAACAACTCTTTCGAAGAGAATCAAATGCTATGATTCTTTTGTGCGCAGAACCAAAGCTAATGCTGGGTGGAAGTCGTATAAAGTTCAGAAAGTTCAGGACTATATGATGTATCAATAATGTATGTAAATTGTTTGGGGTCTTTTTCTAGAATACTTATTTTATAGGGTAAAAAACGAACGGAAATCCAAAAGTACGTAACATCACTTTTTATACACAGAGAAAACTGGGGGGTTACCGCGTAACTCAATCCGAAAACGGAAATATTCGAAAATGTGTGCTAAATACATTGCAATTCGAAACGATTTCCTTTCGAATCGAATTAGGGAGTGACCCCCCAGATTCGTGTTAGCAACCAAATTTGTTGCCAATCGAATGATTCTACCTTAGTCACCGAATTTTACAGTTGTGGCTAACAAATTTTAGAAGGGGTAACATAATATTGGTTGGTTCAACCGAAATTCTTCTTTATCAACTGACTTTCTGTTGATAGAACCGAAAAATTCTATGTGTGCCACCAAATCATTCGATTAGCAAACAATTCGGTTGCTACTACGAATCTGAATACTCTGTGTAACATAGAATAATATATCCATAGAAGCGCTACTGAGAGGGAGAAAACCTAAGTCTGTTGTCAAAAACCTAAGTCGTGAGAATGTATTAGTACATAGTTTTGAGGTTGTATTGGTGCATTTTTAATTTTCACCAGACACACAGAGTTCTATAAAAATGTTTAAATTTTAATTTATTAAAATTTTCTTCTATTTTTAATACCAAAAATTGAAACTCTGTTCTATAAATAAAATTCTACCACAGATAAATTTAAGTGTCAAAAATTAATAAAAAATAAATTTGTTCATTTGAGCAAAATAAAAGTGTTTCGGAAATAAAAGTGTCCTGCAAGTATTAAAAAAATTCGCAAAAAATTTTATAGAAGTGTAATAAAGTGGTTCGGTCTATATTTACTCGGAAAATCAAAGTTAAAATTTAAAGTATTTTGATGTGTTTAATTCTCTCACAAGTATGGTGAATTCACATATCACAAGTACGTGTAAAGAGAGTAATTATTATTACTCTCAGCTTACTCTCAGTTGCGCCTCTAGTTGTACCCTATGCCATAGAATAATATATCCATAGAAGCGTTACTGAGAGGGAAAAAACCTAAGTCTGTTGTCAAAAACCTAAGTCGTGAGAATGTATTAGTACATATTTTTGAGGTAGTATTGGTGACTTTTTAATTTTCACCAGACACACAGAGTTCTATAAAAAGGTTTACATTTTAATTAATTTAAATTTTCTTCTATTTTCAATACCAAAAATAGAAACTCTGTTCCATAAATTAAATTCTACCACAGATAAAAAAAGTGTCAAAAATTAATAAAAAAATAAATTTTTTCATTTGAGCAAAATTAACGCGTTTTGTAAATAAAAGTGTCCTCCAAAGCATTGAAAAAAATTGCCAATAATTGTGTACAAGTGTAATAAAGCGGTTCGGTCTATATTTTGTCGGAAAATCAAAGTTAAAATTTCAACTATTTTGACGTGTTAAATTCTCTCACAAGTATGGTGAATT
This sequence comes from Calliphora vomitoria, assembly GCA_942486065.2. Lineage (NCBI taxonomy): Eukaryota > Metazoa > Arthropoda > Insecta > Diptera > Calliphoridae > Calliphora > Calliphora vomitoria. Next base: position 49,897,436 of record OW818032.2, read on the forward strand.
CACATATCACGAGTACGTGTGAAGAGAGTAATTATTATTACTCTCAGCTTACGCTCAGTTGCGCCTCTAGTTGTACCCTATGCCCTATGCTGTGTAATTTTATAGGAGAAGCAAAAAACGTCATGAAATTGAAAATATTTCAGATATAAAAACAAATGATCGAATACGAGCTTGAAACACAACAACAAAATTATTTCAGAAGAAAAAAAAATATGTATTTTACGAAATATTTTTGAAGTTATGTATGCTACGTTATTTTGTATTTGTGTTTTCTGAAACAAAAGGACGTATCATAATATATTTTTATTTAACAAAAAACATTATATGTATGACTTAAAAATGGGGAATTTTTTCTAATTTTTAGCCTTTATTTTGAAACATTTGTACAACATTAATTTATTCAAAGTTTTGGCCATTATTAGCTATGACATTTTCTCATACGTCTGGCAACATACGGATACCGAGCCAAACGAACTGCTAATCTTTTGAGGAAAAGAACGAATTAAGCCAATATCGGATATCTGTTCTGAAGTGAAGCGTATCGAATGGGGAAGTTCTGGATTATAAGGCGGGTGAGGCAAACCTTACAACCACTTCTTTCTAAATAGTTTTTAGCAGATACTGCATGCATAATGTGGCCTAGCGTTGACATGATGATGAAATATTACCGTTTCATGTGTGGCAGTTTTTCGGCCAATGTTCGCTTCAAATGAATATATTGCGTTCGGTACAAGACCCCAGTGATGTTCCGGCCAGATTTAAGCAGCTCATAATAAATAGGACCATTTTGGTCCAACCAAATACAGAGCATTACCTTAGAGCAAGGTATAGTTGGGTTTATTAGCTCAGTGAAGTGACCGCTCTTTTTAACTCAGCTCACTCAAATGAACTAGGTCGCTCTTTTAGCTCATTAGTTCAGTATGATGTATAATGACCATTTCATGTTGAGAATTGCTGTATAAAATCAAACATTTCTGTTGTTATTTGTAAAAACACACAGTATTTTGACAATTAGAGATTTATGCTTGAAATAACTGATAACAATTCAAATTTTAATTTCAAAAAATAAAATTTTATTTTTTTAATAAATATTTTTCGGAAATAAGAGTTAATTTTTGTATTATTCATTCATTTCCTATGCTAACCAAATGTTTATACAATATTTGTTAAAGATAACATTCATTGTTTTATGATCTATAAATATATATAGAAGGAATTTCTAAATTTTAGGAATATAATTTTATTGAGTGATTAGTTCAATTGAACTAGGTCATTCATGAGCTACACAACTCTAGAGCAAGGGTTATTTGGCTTTGGTGACAATTCGGCTGGTTGACCGGTCTTCACATACGATCGCTTACGATTCGGGATTCGGAATTTTATACATACAAAATCGTGTTTTAGGGTCTCTCAGCTTCAATTCGTATGGCACCCAATTTCCCAGCTTTTGGATGAATTCTGCTGCTTGTAAAAGTTTTGAAATAGCTGATTGAGAAGTTCCCAATGATTTTGCAAGCTCTTATTGAGTTTGACAACAATCCTCTTGGTCTTCAAACTTGTTTGGCTGGTCTGGGCGATTTATGTCTTTCGTGTCAAAATCACCACTTCTTAACCGAAGAAACCATCTCCCGCACACATTCACCATAAGCTTTGGTGAGCAATCGGTGTGCTTCAGCGGTACTTTTTTCAAATTAAAGGAGAAAAGCAAAACTTCCTGCGTGTGAAGCTTTGTTGGTACAAATTCGACATTTCCGAAGCAAAAATAAACTTTGTTGTTTACACTATAATGTCCAATAACTACATAAGTAAGAATAAATTACAGATATGTACCCTTCAAAATGACATAAAAAATATTAAAAACAAAAACCGCGTTCAAATGTCTGTTTAAAAATAAATGGTTCCCGATGACTCATAAGCCAAAGCACGGATCATATTAACCGTAGGGTCTCCAGATTTTTTATAAGTTATATTTATTTATTTTATAATGTACACTTAACCTTGTCGGGCAGATGGTAAACGAAATCCACACTAATAAATTAGAAGAAAAATAAATGCCAAATATTTTGTTTTAATTTATCACTCAAGTGTGATGATACGTACTTTCGATTTCTGAAAATCGTGCACATGTTGATACGTAGTTTCGACGACGATATATAACCTTACCACTCATGGAAGAAGCCTATACAAATAAAAAATGAATTTGAAAACTTCTAAGATCTCAGATTCAGGAAAGAATATAAAGTTCCAAATCTAGTTATAGAACGCTTGCATATAATTTCATTGAATTATATTTAAGATCTTCTTACATAATATTATACTCGAAATGGATAAATTTAAATAATTTAAATGAAACATTTAAAAATTTTTCCATATAGTGGATTTTATTTCAGCATTTTAAAGAAGTCATGACATCAAATTTAATTTTTAACTATATCACTTTTGTTGAAATCTTTGCACATGCTTTGATAACAGCATTGAAATTGTTTAAAATTAATTTGAATTTTAAGAATGCCATTCTGGCACATGAATTAGTGGTATTTTTGTAATGTTTTTCAACATCATTAATAGTTGCTGCAACACTTTCATTTAGTTCATCAATGGCTTTTTTGATATCTTTGATACACTTGTCGGTAGGCATCTTAGCGGCATCAGACTTTTGGTTAAAATTAGCATTCTTACAGGTTTTATCATTGATTTTTTCAACGTTTGAACTTTTAGTTTGGAGTTGTTTAACTTTTCTCAATGTTGTAGCGGCTTCCTTTTTAGCCTTTGAACCGCATGATTCGATTTCATACTTAAAATTCGAAATAACATCTTCTACATTGTAGATTGCCTGGACCATGCAATTGACGCCAAGTAAATTTTGAGTGGCTGTATTGACATTATCGGAGAAAGATGGTGGTGGTATAGTCGTTGGAGCACCAGTAGTTGTAGTTGCTGCTGGACTTTCAGTAGGAGGAGCTGCACCTGAACCAGATCCACCTGCACCTGAACCAGCTGCACCTGAACCAGATCCACCTGCGCCTGAACCAGAACCAGCTGCACCAGAACCAGCTGCGCCTGAACCAGATCCATCTGCGCCTGAACCAGATCCAGCTGCACCTGAACCAGATCCATCTGCGCCTGAACCAGATCCACCTGCACCTGAACCAGCTGTACCTGAATCAGATCCACCTGCACCTGAACCAGCTGAACCAGAACCAGCTGCACCTGAACCAGATCCAGCTGCACCTGTATCAGATCCACCTGCACCTGAACCAGCTGAACCAGAACCAGCTGCACCTGAACCAGATCCAGCTGCGCCTGAACCAGAACCAGCTTCACCAGAACCAGCTGCGCCTGAACCAGATCCATCTGCGCCTGAACCAGATCCAGCTGCACCTGAACCAGATCCATCTGCGCCTGAACCAGATCCAGCTGCACCTGAATCAGATCCACCTGCACCTGAACCAGCTGTACCTGAATCAGATCCACCTGCACCTGAACCAGCTGAACCAGAACCAGCTGCACCTGAACCAGATCCAGCTGCGCCTGAACCAGAACCAGCTTCACCAGAACCAGCTGCGCCTGAACCAGATCCATCTGCGCCTGAACCAGATCCAGCTGCACCTGAACCAGATCCATCTGCGCCTGAACCAGATCCAGCTGCACCTGAATCAGATCCACCTGCACCTGAACCAGCTGTACCTGAATCAGATCCACCTGCACCTGAACCAGCTGAACCAGAACCAGCTGCACCTGAACCAGATCCAGCTGCACCTGAATCAGATCCACCTGCACCTGAACCAGCTGAACCAGAACCAGCTGCACCTGAACCAGATCCAGCTGCGCCTGAACCAGAACCAGCTTCACCAGAGCCAGCTGCGCCTGAACCAGATCCATCTGCGCCTGAACCAGATCCAGCTGCACCTGAACCAGATCCATCTGCGCCTGAACCAGATCCAGCTGCACCTGAATCAGATCCAGCTGCACTAGAACCAGATCCAGTTGCACCTGAATCAGATCCAGCTGCACCTGAATCAGATCCAGCTGCACTAGAACCAGATCCAGTTGCACCTGAATCAGATCCAGCTGCACCTGAATCAGATCCAGCTGCACCTGAATCAGATCCAGCTATACTAGAACCAGATCCAGTTGCACCTGAATCAGATCCAGCTGCACCTGAGTCAGATCCAGCTGCACCTGAATCAGATCCAGCTGCACCTGAACCAGCTGTACCTGAATCAGATCCAACAGCACCTGTATCAGATCCAATAGCACCTGAACCAGATCCAGCTGCACCTGAATCAGCTGAACCTTCTTGAGCAACTATGCCCAATGTAAGGACTGCTACGAAAAATATAATTACAAGCTTAAAATCCATTTCTTGATCCAATGAAGTGGTTAGAAACTTTGATGCTGTACAATACTATTTCCCAAGTATTTATAGTAAAATAACGGTTAAATGCAAAATTATATAATAAGTAAACATACGTTACTACTATAATACGTTACTTGTTGATATAAATTATAAAGACTAGAATGTAAATAATTTTAAGTCAATAGAAATTGAATAATAAGCGTTATAAATTGGGAAACAATAGCAATATTTTGATATGAAATAAACATTATGAATATTATTTAATTGGATCTGGAGCGAACACAAGTTTTGGCGTTCAACTAGACCAGCAACTTCAGCTTAGCAGATCATTTAACTTTTTGCTGATATTTTTTATAGATTTCTCTTATAATCTCCTGGCGATCTAGTGAGAGCGGGGGTATTTAATAGCTTGTTAAGCAAAGATTTACTATTTGTTCGATTATTTGGAAAATCCTAACTCTTTGAGGTTAAAATTTTCGATTTTTATTTAATTTTGAGTTTTTTTCATGTGTAGAGTGTCTAATGAATTTAGTATAACGTATGGTGAATAAAATACGAACAAGTAAAACACTCTATTTAAAAATGACACATGACATTAACAAAAAAATTACATACGGTAAATTCAAGAGTACCGTCTTTTTATTTATCAAACATAAAATTGTTCGGATCAATTTAATATTTGTATCGAAAATGGCACTAAACGAACTGAACCGTCGAAAATTAATTGTTAAATTTTGTGAAGAAAACCCAAATAAAACCAAAAATGAAATTTTTTGGCACTTTAAGGACATGGGATTCAAAAAAACCTTTATCTACAAGACAGTAAACTTATATAAGAACAATATGCTAATTGAAAGAAGAAGTGGATCTGGTCGAAAATGCAGTTTACAAGACTCCAAACTACGCTCTAAATTAAAAAATGAAGTATTAGGTGCCAGTGCAAAATCGTATTGTCAATTGGGTAGGAAATATAATTGTGACAAAAACGCAATTAAGAAATATTTAGAATCCATGGGAGTACAGAAAAGGAAGAAAAGAACATCACCATTTACCACCGAAGCTCAAAAAAAGGTAATTAAACATAGACTACGGGAGCTTTCCAGAAATTACTTTTCTTGCTCATCAGAGTACAAATGTGTAATGGACGACGAGACATATTTTACCGTTTTAGGAAATTAATGGCAACCAAAACATTATTTTGAGTCTTCTAGTCACGCCGCCACCGAAAAAGTTATATTTATTCGTAAGACAAAGTTCCCAGGAAAAGTTTTGTTATGGTTAGCCATAAGTGAAAGTGGTATCAGTGAACCAGTTTTTTTTAAAGGTGGATTAGCTGTGAATGCCCAAGTTTACAATGAAAAATGTGTGCCAGTACTTAAAAATTTTATCGAAAAATATCATCGAAAACAAAAAATTATTTTTTGGCCAGATTTGGCGTCCTCTCACTATGCGAAATCCACAATAGAAAACTTAAAAAATAAAAAAATAGAATTTGTCCCAAAGGAAATGAACCCTCCAAATGTTCCACAATTGCGATCTATTGAAACTTTTTGGGCTAATTTGAAACGAAAAGTTTATGAAAGAGGATACAGAGCCAAAAATGTTGATTCCCTAATTCTGAAAATAAAAAAGGATCTGAAGAGTATAAATACAGAAGGAATTCAGGCTTCAATGAGTAATCTTCCAAAAAAATAAGAAAAGCAAATCGCGAAGGAGCTAATTTTTTTTTGTAAATATACTTTAGTATGTAAGCTTAAATATTAATTACAATTTGAATTTTAATAAATTTTTTTTCAACTGTTTTCGCTAATTTTATACTTGTTCGTATTTCTTTCACCATACGTTACATTTTCTCTTGCAATCCAACTAACCCTCATTAACACGAAGCCTGGTTATGCGTTAACTAATAGTAATATTGTCGGTTAAAACTGTTTTTGTATGAAACTGTCAGTATAACTATTAGTTAACATGTAACCAGACTTCGTGTTAATGGGGGTAATAAATATTTACTTAATAATACATCAAAATTTAAATAAATAAGTTTAGGAATTCATTTTGCTTATTATAACTCGATTAAACATTTATTACTATAAATGTAATTGATAAATATATTTGAAAATGTGCAGTAATTATTTGGAATCGGTACAAGTGTTCTCTTTATATTGTTTCTTTGTAAAAATAACTACTGTTAAGATAATAACATTTCAAAGGTGATCACTTCAAAATGAAGCATCGAAATCTAACTCGCAACCGCTTTTTAAATAACTAGCAATTTCACATACATACATAACGTTAGTCAAAAATTCTAGATTGTTTCTGACAAGCATTAAAGTCCACAGTTCAAGATGTGCACAAAAATAAGAATTTTAAAAGTCCGACCCAAATTGGGAGAAACAGAAACGATGGGAATTGAGTAAACCTTCGTACTTTTAACATTGGTTTGTTTTTTTAGTATCAGTGACATAGCCACAAATATTTCTAACAATTATAAACATTAAAAGAGGTTACCTTTTAATGAAACCGGTATTTAACCGTTTTGTATTATTTTGAATTATCTTTTTAGGGAGTCAATATTTTAGTTTAGCCTTTACTAAAAACATGGAAAACCCGTAAGGGAGTGATTAAATTTTTCATAAAACCATTCAAATGTGTGCGAAAAATTGTCCATTTTATACTATTGCGTAAAAAATATGTGTTTCTGAATATAACACAAAAAGCATATTAATGGTAAAATGTTTCACTACAAAAGCTTGAAAAATCATGCATTTTTAAGTAATACATCGAATAATAAGTCGTTAATTTAGACAATATGTATATCTAACAATAGATATTTCAAAGACATGTCCATATAAAGCCACAGTATTTCTGACCTGCCAACTCGGGAAAAATATTTTGTAACCCCAGTTTTTTTTCACTTATTTTATAGATTTTTTTACATTTTAACATTTTTTTTTGCATAAAATGTTAAAAAAATGTTTCACCAACAAATATTTTAAAATAGTTGACCGCCCGCCCGGCTTCGCTCGGTAGCTATTTAGTAAAGTTAGTTCTTCAAGTTTCTCAATTTAATTTCAATTGCTTAACCACGTTGCTATTATATATCTTCCCCTAACGTACTATGTACTCTCCGGGGACATATCATATCTTAAACTAATTACATATTTGCAGATATACTGCACTTATAGCTATTTACATAAAATTTTCTTATTTATTAATTATTTACATATTCCCCCAAAAAATGAAAAAAGGGGAGGCCTTCTTCAAGTTTCTCCAAAAAATGTCTCTTATTAAGAAAAAATGAGAAGTGAAAAGGAGGCAATACATAAAAAAAAATGTAAATTTCCAATTTTTTTTCTTTACAAACCATCTTCTGAATTAAAAAAAAAATAAGCCAAATCGCTCCAGCCGGTTTCACGTAATGCCATTGCATACATGGGTCATTTTATTTTTATATATATAGATGTTTATACCCTTCACCTTCGTGAGAAGGGTATATATAAATTTGTCATTCCGTTTGTAATTTCCACAATATAATTTTCCGACCCTATAAAGTATATATATTCTGGATCCTTATAGATAGCGGAGTCGATTTAGCCATGTCCGTCTGTCTGTCTGTTGAAATCAATTTTCTGAAGACCTCAGATATCGTTGGGATCCAAATCCTCAATAATTCTGTCAGACATGCTTTCGAGAAGTTTCCTATTTCAAATCAGCAAAATCCGTCCATAAATAACGGAGATATGAGCAAAAATCCGAGGCAACCTCTATTTTTGGCCTATTTTTTAATCTATATCTCGATTACTAAATTATAAATATAGACAATATGGATATCTAATGTTAGATATTTCCATTGCAATGATGTATATAAGGCTTTAGTAAGTTGGACCTACAATGGGTCAAAATCGGGAAAAATATTTTTTAACCCGAATTTTTTTTCACAAAAAACATTTTTTTTGTCATACATTTTTTTCACTAATAAATTAAAAAAAATAAATTTTTAAATTACAAAAAATTTTTTATAGATAACAGTTGTTCATTGTAGTATCGCCTATCAGGAAATTGGTTTAATTTCGGCTTAATGCTTCTACAGATTAATGAGGTGTAAAACATCCCCTAATATTTCTTTATCAAACAAAGATGTTAAATTTTAATCTATTAAAGTTTTTATACCCTTCACCATGAGTGGCAAGGGCATATATAAGTTTGTCATTCCGTTTGTAATTTCTACATTTTTCATTTGCGACCCCACGAAGTATATATATTCAGGATCGTTATAGATAGCGAAGTCGATATAGCCATGTCCGTCTGTATGTTGAAATCAACTTTCCGTGGACCCCAAATAACTTACAAACGTAATTGATACATCAATATGTCGGGAATTCTTCCGGCTCGGTCGCTATTTAAAATAGAGAAAATCGGCCCATAAAACCGGGACAACCTCGATTTTTGGCTTATTTTTTATCTGGATTACTAAGTCATTAAATAGACAATATGGATATCTAATGATAGATATTTCAAAGTCCATTGCAACGATGTATATAAGGTTATACAAAGTTGGACCTACAATGGGTCAAAATCGGGAAAATATTTTTTAACCCGAATTTTTTTTCACAAAAAACATTCTTTTGTCATAAATTTTTTTCACTGATAAATTTAAATTTTTTTTTTTTAAATTGGAAAAAACTTAAAATTTTTTTTTTTTTTAAAAATTAAGAAAAAATTAAAAAAAAAAAAATTTTTTAAATTTTATTTTATTTTAAAGTATAATTTGGTGTAGGGTATATAAGATTAGGTACAGCTGAATATATATAGCTCTCTTACTTGTTTCATATTAATTCGATTTATATGAGATTTCGTTACAATTATCGCTTTTCATATTAATTTATTACGAGATCATTTTGTTGATTTTAAAAGGCTAGACGCATGATGAAGGCCTTAGATTATGGTGTTAAACAAGTTTTATTCACAAGATATAAGAATTCATATATCCATCGTTTCTAAGAAGAACAATTATACTTTAACTAATAAATTGTTCGTACTGTGTAGACTAAAAAGCCTCTACTGTACTCAGACGACATATTATATCCCATAAATAAACATCTATTAAATCAGTTTGCCTTGATTACACATCAAATTGGGACTTATGAAGGGATTAAAAACCTACTGAATATTACTGAAACCACACTAAAATGTTTTAAAAATCTTGGATATTGTCTTATGAGCATAGAAGTACGCATCGTGGATCGTATAGCGAAGAACAAGGAGAACATTTCCATCAAGTAATGGAAGATAGATTACAAGGTCGCTGGGATGAACATATGAAGCCAAATTACTGTTGGAGTATCACACGGGAATATCCTAAGGACCTCCATCGTAGAAAATCTAAAAAGGAAACTTCTAAAACGAAAATAAACGATTTTATAACATTTTATTTAATTGTTTAATAAAATGTTGTAAAATCGATTTACCCCTGCAATTTCATATATGTAGTACATATACAGTTAGAATCAGGGTATCGATCAAATATACTTAAAATCAGTTTTAGTTATGGCGGCACCAAAATCATTGTAGACCTGTGTTATTTTTAACTGTCTGTAAAAAAAAAATGATAACTTGCTACTGAGAAAATTAGACGACTTAGGCACTTAAATTTTTCTCAATTATTTGCAAATGAAATTAAAAATTAAACAAACAATTCTATGTAATTTAAAGTACAAAAAATATTAAATTAAATTTCTAAAGTATGAAAAACAGACAAAAAAGTATTTAAGAAAACTATTTTTACCTCAGATTTCAGTATTACAGAAATAAACTTTGTGCAACTACAAACCATACAATGTATAGTAAAAAATCGATTTTAATATTTGCCTCAATATTGGTTTTGGCCAGTGTCCAAGGTACCAACTCCTACGGGTACATAGAAGATATGGAAACGGCATTAAACAACTTAGGCGGCATCAACTGTTTAATAAACTCGGTAAACAATTTGGAGGACTCAGTCAATGATTTTACCTACGACATACAGACATGTAAGGTAAAGCCAACTAATGCCGTTTCAAAAATTTTAAAGAATTGTGCTAATCTAATTCAAATTACTGAAAAAATAGACCGTTTGAATGATAAGACCTGCAAAAACACTCCATACAATAATAAAGATGCTCCGTCTACCGCATGTGCCAAGTTAATGAAGAATCATTTGGTTAAACTGGATGGAATTTTAACCAGTACCAAGAAATTTTTAACACAATCCATTGATAATACTTGCAGTAAAATTGCAGCATACAAATTAAATTTAAAATTTAATAGGTTTGATAATTATGTTGAAAACTGTGCCAAAATTGCTAATGCATAATAAAAAGTGTTATTTTGTTTAATTTCAAATAAAATATGAGCAACTAAAATAGAATGTTGTTTAATTGTAGGGGATAAATAGAAAAAGTGAAAATTGTGAAATTGACAATGTGATAGAAAAATATGAATTCAAAATTGTTTTTGTAGTGATGGCACTTAAGAACAAATATTTGAAGTATTTAAAATTCCTAATGGAATTTGTACAGAAACTAGATCAAAACATGAGTTTTAATCATTTTAATCGATCGCCATTACCCTCTTGGCGAAATATCTGTAAAGTTTTGATCAGCTTATAAACAAAATCAAAGTCTTAAGATAAAGGATTTAAAAACATTTTAGATTAAAAATCTTAAATATTAAAAAACTACTGGTTTAAGCCGTACTGATGTTCGACAATCGTGTAGAAGTAAAATCTCTCATTGAGTAAAACAGTAGAATTTAAAAAAATTTGGTAGTTTTTCATATTTTTTTTTTTATAAAATGGGAGCTGTCATCTAAATTCTTTCCTGAATGATATTAAAATGTTTTAATTTTTTCGTGTTTGGTAATGGAAGCTGGAGAAACCGTGTCAACTCAGTCGGTCTTAACAATAGTTCAATGGCGCGCAAGCTTGTGAAAGAGCAGGCAGGACACCAGTTATGAATTCTGTCCGGTTAGTTGAAGTTCACTTTCCGAAATTGCGGGAGGATGTTCATTAGGGCTTTATTATATACATATGAAGCCATTAATGGCTTCCGCGATCGCCATTTGATGCTATGCTTTCTGAGTATTTGACAGGGAAGTTTGCTCGCCATGAGAGAATGACATTCTGCATGTCGCTGCTATAACGGATGTGTCGAATGAGCTACAATATTCTGTGGTGCCAGCAAGAGCATTTAAATCTTTACTCCGGTATTTCAGTTTCTGGTTGATGTATTTGCCATTCTATACGGCTGCCTTCGATTGAGATGTGGGTGTTGAATGGAGTCGCCTGATTATAAGTGATCCTGATTAGTCATCATGACACTTGAGCCGTTTGCAATAATCGTTATTTCGTAACCTTGAGAACGTAACCTTTTCATTATCATATACGTAACATCTATGTATCTATATCTAAATTAAGCGCTTCCTATCTTTAAATTTAAATAAAACAAAGTGTATAAGTTATCATGGAAAGTTTTTATTCGTTTGAAAGGCCTATCGATGCTATTATGTATGGAATATAACATCGTACAAATGTCCGCCGTGGCTTCGCTTGGTGGCGCGTATCCGAATTTACCAATTTGCCCTGACTCTGGCTGAATTTGACCGATGACATGTTGGCTTTGAGGACCGCTGTGGTTTGTGGCTTAATCGCATAGACCTGTGACTTAAGAAAACCCCACAAGAAAAAGTCTAACAAGGTCAAATCGTACAGTCTTGGTGGCCAGTTCATATCACCTCCACTTGAGATGACCATCTCCACAAATCGCTCATGCAAAATGTCGAGTGTGGCATGAGCTATGTGGCACGTAGCGCTGTTGAAACCACATGTCGTTGGTGTCCATATCATCCAATTCAGGCCAAAAGAAGTGATGGTGATGGTCTGGACAACGTCGTTCTCACTGAAATATGGACCGATGACGTCGCCAGCCCAATTTTTTCGCTGAAGATGATTTTTTGATGTAAATTTGGTAAATTTTGATAAAACAATTTTATAATTCGCTCGTGTTGTTGAACAAATTTTTTTTTTTCATCAAAAATGTTTTTCAATATTTATACTTCTATATATATAAAAATAAGTGTACACTTTGATGGCACCACTAACTGCGGAAACGGGTCGACCGATTTCAACCAAAACTTGGGCATTTAGAAAAGTTAGAGGCAAAACAACGATTCCTCTTCAACCACCTTGAAGGCAAAACAACGTTTGCCGGGTCAGCTAGTAATGTATAATTTTGTACACAGCACTCATAGGCCCCAATTTTGTAAATAACGTCACCAAAGTGATATTCATGTGGAAAGCAAAAACAACATTTAAAAAATTTGGTTTTGTTTTATATACAAAGTTTTCAAATTATGAGAGGCAAATCAATGTCTGAATTTTGGTGCGTTTGTTTTGTTCAGAAACTGTATATAAAACAAAGACAAATTTTTAAAATTTTTAAAATTTTGTTTTTGCTTTCCACATGAATATCACTTTGGTGACGTGATTTACAAAATTAGGGCCTTACTTGTTTTCTGTAGCCTTACATAAATAGAGGCTTTACTTTTGGTTTATTTAAGTACGTAATTATACTTTTCTTATCTTTTTATTTGTCTAAATTTTTCGATAGCTTAAATGCAAACCCACATAAGAGACAAAATATCGATATAGATTATTTTAGACGCAATTATTGAATAGCTTTATTGCTCCACTTTGTACAAAAATGTAACAATTTAAAAATTAGATTTTCATTAAAAAAATACTGTTGTTGATTTAGATAATTTAATTTATTTTATATATCGTTAGCTTAATGTGAAAATGTACATTTTACAATATATATATAAATGGTTCAAATTAACTAAGTTATTGAAAAGTTGAAAAGATTTTTGTCTTTCCTTTGATATCAATATTGTTTATGTACATAAATAAGTAATCGCAAGAATAGGTATTAGGTTCGGTTGCATTCATTAAATCTCAACAACCGAACCTAATATATTGATACCCTTACAACACATGGTGAATGGTAAAGGGTCTTTCATTCAGCGCTTCCTATCTTTAATTTTAAATAAAACAAAGTGTGTGCGAGATATCATCGAAATTGTTTATTCGTTTGAAAGGTCTATCGATGCCAAATTGTTCGTGCAGAATGTCCAATGTGACATGAGCTGAGTGCCACGTAGCGCCGTCCTGTTGAAACCACATGTCGTTTGTGTCCACATTATCCAATTCAGGTCAAAATAAGTTGGTAATCATCGACCTATAGCGCTTGCAGTTGATGGTCTGACTAATGTCGTTCTCAAATAAATATGGACCGATGACGCCCAAAATCTACACCAGTGTCTTTTTAGGGATACATTTGGACACTCTTGGATCTCATGTGGCTTGGAATCGTCCCAAATTCGACAATTTCATGCAATTCATGTACAAATGAAGATGATATTTTAATGAAAACTAGGGTCAGTTTGCAACTGCTCCAAGGCCCATTCAGCGAACACACGACGCAAATTTCGCCAAGTTGTGGTCTGCAAGTTATTGTGAGCAACGCGAAATCGACTACCTCCAATTCTTCTGCACACTCTCACGAGCAGCAGCAATGTGTTCGTCAGATCTTAAGTTTCGGCGTCGAATGGATGTTGTTTCATTGTTTACTGAACTATAGACTAAAATTTATCCACCAAACTGCGAATAGTCCTCTCGATAGGATGATTATGTCATATTTTTTCATCGTTTCATCTTTACCAGATATGGTAATTTACCAAAGATATTTAAAAGTTCACCAATATTTCCTTTCTTTTATTAGATGAAATAAAATAATTTTTTTTTTTTGGCATTAAAATCAAATTTTTCGTAAAAAAAAAATGGACTTAGCACATTTTCACACTAAGCTAACGATAGACAACTTTTCAAATTAAATACAAATTTGTACTTAGTTTAAAAAAAAAAATGCAATTATACATATTAAAATAAACTATTGTTATCTTTCAATTAATTTACACGATTATTTGATAAAAATTATTTAAGCTAGTTTCAAGTGCATTAAACAAACTATTGAGTATATAAACAGTAGAATTTTACATGTTTTTTCAGTATCATAGCCGTAATGAATAGTAAAATAATAATATCATTTTTTGCCAGTATCCTCCTGACACTAGTCAGTGGAGATAACAATTTTGGCAACAAAGAAAACTTCACAACTTCTGTGCAAGCGTCAAGCAAAAATTTAGGTGGCATCAATTGTTTGGTTGACACCGTTTTCAGCGTGGAGAATTTAGCCAATGATTTTATCTACAACATTCAAGTGTGTAATGTTGAACCATCTGAAGTAGTTTCTAAAATACAGGATTTGTGCCAGGATATTACCAAAAAAACTGGAAAAGTTATTGATGCAGACGATAAGGTTTGCAAAAATGCTGCCTATAACCAGTCAGATGCTAAGAAACCTGCCCCTACTTCATGCACCAGCAAAGTTAATACACGAATGGCCAAGCTGTATACTGCAGTATTAAATGCTTACACTTATTTAAATACAGATTTAGTAATTGAAGATTCTTGCAGTGAAATTGCAGCAAACAACTTAAAATTGAATTTGCCCATTTTTACTGAATCTGTTCTTAATTGTGCCTTAACATTTAAAGTATAAACACTTTAAACTACCTATTATTAAATTTTTGATTAAAAATGTTTAAATAATAACGAAGCAGTAACAAATATATTTAGTTTTATTGCAAGTTCGGGGGGTTCATACTAAAAACTTGGTGCATACATTTAGGCTTGCAAATAAAATAACGTTGTTTACACGCAAACAAAATTGATACCAATGGTACGTTCACATTGATCAAATATTTGATCACTGAAAATTATAAAAAAAGTGGAAATAAATCTGTAAATTCTAAACGGATAGTTAGATTTTAATAAAATGGTTTCCCATGGCTATAGAGAAGGTGTTGTTGAGTTTATGTTTTGAATGTGGTGTTCAAACACCAGCTGGTATGAGTAACATTTACATTCCCATTCTAATTCAGGCCAAAAAATGTTGGTAATCATCAACCTAAAGCGCTCGCCGTTGACGGTGATGGCCGGGCCAACGTTGTTCTCAAAGAAATACAAGGTGTCGCAAAAGTAATCCTCCTATCAGAAAATGCTATAAATTTTGCGATTGGCCCGTAATGTCAGTTTTGTTTTGACATTTGTGTAGTAAACACATGCGAAATACACGTTAATAAACAATGTTACGCTATACTGCTCCAGAACGCGGAATATTGCTGACTATTTATTTGACCAATAATCGGTCGGTGACTTTGGCACAACGTGAATTTCGTCGCAGATTTCCTGGCCCTCCAACGCCTACTGGTGAAACACTGCGACGTTTAGCGGCTCGCCTCGAAGAGACTGGCACAACACGAGATGCTGCCAGGCGTGGCAGACCCCGGAGTAGCCGTTCTGCAGAGAATATTGCTGCTGTAGCCGAGGATATCATGGAAGCGCCGTCGACATCGACCAGACGACGTGCCACGCAAATGGGTATCAGTCGACGGTCTTTATAGCGAATTTTGGTACAAGTTTTGATGATGTTTCCGTACAAAGTCCAGACGGTGCATCAGCTGTTAGCTGCTGACCGCCAATCGCGTCTAACATGCGCTCAAGCCATCCTTAATCACCACCAAGAGGAAGATGATTTTTCATCAAAAATAATCATGAGTGATGAGGCCCATTTCCATCTTAGTGGGTACGTAAATAAGCAAAATTTACGCTTCTGGGGCATTGAAAATCCGCGTGTAACCCACGAAGAGCCATTACACCCGCTCAAAGTCACTGTATGGTGTGCTGTTTTCGCTGGAGGAGTCATCGGACCTTTTTTCTTCGAAGATGTCGCGGGCCAAACGGTTACTGTAAATGGTGAGCGCTACAGAGCAATGATCAACGAGTTCCTTTTGATGAATTGGGATTGGAAAACATGTGGTTCCAACAGGACGGTGCACACACTGCACGTGCCACAACCGATTTGCTGAAGGATGCATTTCCCGAGCGCCTAATCTCCCGTTTTGGCGATTTGCACTGGCCAGCAAGATCCAAATAAAAATAATCCAAAAGAAGAATCAAAGTTTTTCATTTTTTTTTAATTACAGCCAAAAAAACATCGGAAGTTTACTTTTGCGTCACCTTGTATGTACCGATGTCGCAATCGACAATATTGTTTGTTGAAGTTGCCATTTATCCATAAATTGACATTATCGCTGAGATGATCTTTTGATGAAAATTAGGGACAGTTTCCAACTGCTCCCGGGCCTATTCAGCGAACACACTTCGTTGTCTATGGTCGTTAACCTTTAGCTCCCGGTCAGTTTAATTTTGTGGTTATCCTGTCCACTGTCACGGACAGTGGAGATTTTATAGTTGCTTTCGTTACCTTTTTGGACGTGGTAGTTCACTTACGCTTAAAATCGGACATGTCCTGGGATACCTTTCCTGTATTCTTTAATTCTTTTTTACAAGAACCCAATACCATTCCGGACAAGGACAAACAAGGACCTTTCTTCCATAGTGGCATGATGCCAAATCGGGCCAGAAATATTAAGGCACTGTGCTGTTTTAAGAAAGCTAAAAGCCTTTTTTGTAGACACTCCGTAATATATATTTCTGTGTTTATCGTATCTGTCACAAATGATTGGCTTCTTTTGCCACAACCGCAAATGGCTTGCCACACAAGAAACTTTTTGGGAAATTTTGTTTGTTTTTTGTCCGGTATTGTTCTTGAACATTACCTCGTCCATCAGCTACATACAAATCGGAAGTTGTTAAAAGTCTGCCAGTGCATAAGTTTCATCATCCATCACACAACAGGTGTATTTTTTTTTTTTTTTGTTTATAAAAATTTACCTCAATTTTTTCCCTCGTTCTTTTGCTTTTAAGTTCGTAAACGCATTGCGATCTGGAACTTTCGGAACTTTATTTGACTTCAACCCAACATTAGTTTTGTCTCTGCGCATAAAAGAACCAAAGCATTTAACTTTACGAGCTGCTTTTCTGATAGAAGCAATCGGTGCTCTTCGAAAGAGTTGTTCGACATCTTTTGCCTTACCAATATCTATTAGACCGTTTTTTCTTCCTGATCCAGGTTTTCTTTCAATGTTCAAGTATGTTTAATGGCTTTGAAAACAGTGTGACTATGAATCTTTAGATTTTTTCAAAAGTTTTAATTATTTTTTCATGCAGTTTTTTCGGTGACCATTTTGACCGAAATAAAAGTTGTAAATTAATGATTTAAAAAAGGTAATATCTGACATATTTTTAAAAGCTAACGTGATTAAAAAAAAAAATAATAATTTGTTGGACCAAGTATAAGTTTTGGCTGGAATAGTGTGTATAAGTTTTTTTTGACTCATTCTTTATTTTGTATTATTTCAGTAACGGCATTTTGCGTCATTTCGGTAACGGTAGCCAAACTTCCTGTTTACTCAAGAATCATATTTATAAGTATTTCTATTTAAAAATATTCCAACAAAATATATAATAACAATTTTTGTTAGATAAATATTAAAATTAAAAAAAAAAATATTGTTTATCTTGTAACTAATTAAATCAATATACAGCTGCTTTATCAAATAATTAAATCACTTGAAAAATAAATATAAAATCATGTATGCAAGTAAGTAGCAGTTTGTATAAAAACGTTTGATTTTGACTTGAAATATCAGTAACACAAGAAGAGACATCTTGCAAATACCTACAAAACTATGAATTCTAAAGCAGCCATTTTATTGTTTGCCTCCACCCTGGCTTTAGCCAACTATGGAGTAAACTGCACTGAATTCCAAGACAAAGTCAAAGCTGCAACCAAAACCTTGGGCGGCATTAAATGTTTGGTCGACCGCGTATTCGATGTGGAGGATACTGCCAAAGATTTTATCTACGACATTGAAATTTGTAAATTGAATGAGCCATCTGCAATAGTAACTAAACTTGTGAACTATTGCGAAAGTATTACCAGAAAAACTGATAGCGTTATCGATTCGAATGACAATATTTGCGGAAATGCTGCATACGACGATTCATCGGATGCCAAGAAAAAACCACCAACTTCTTGTGCCAGTTCAATAAGAACTCGAATGGATAAACTAAATGATATTGTGGAAAACACTTTGAAATATGTTACTAAGAAAGAAGACAGTATCACAGAATCCTGCAGTCAAATGGCAGTGTCCAATTTAAAGGTGAATTTGCCTCTGTTTGCGGAATTAGTTGTTCATTGTGCCGATTAATTTAAGTAATTATACAAATTTTAAAAAGTATTATTTGGGTTTGTCCAAAGATCTAAATAAATATTGAGCATTAAAACGTTGTGTATATTTTCAATAATAAGAGTTGGGGGGCAAATTAAATAATAAAGTTTTTTTAAACAAATTTAAAATAAACAGGGAAAACAGATTCGTTGTGCCAACCGATTCGATTATAACAGTCGATTTTTTCGGAAGTTAGCATCAAAAATTCACTTGATAAATATGATGTGTTACTTTTTAAACAAACCAATATTTGTCATTCCATTTAAAATTTTTAAGCAACAACTGGATAATTGTCAGTTGTTATGTGAAATTTTAAATCATCCATAACTTTATACACTTTCGACCCGTATAAATAACCGTGTCCGGACGGAGTATTTCCGGCGATGCTATGTAATATCCCGGATACAGCGCTATTTCTTTTGGCGGATATCTTCAAGAGTTGTCTCAGCAGAAGATATTTGCCCAGAGGGTGGAGGGAGTTTAAGGTGGTCTTCATACCTAAGGCCGGTAAGGCCAGCCACTCGAATTTTAGACCTATTATCATATCGTTTTTTATTTTGAAGACATTAGAACGACTGATAGATCTACATCTCAGGAGCAATATAGATACTCACCTCATTAGCAACGCTCAGCATGCATACCTTAAGGGTAAGTCTGTTGAGAGTGCGCTCCATGAGGTGGTCGGTTGTATAGAGCACAGCTTGGAGCATAGGGAGCCGCGTTTCTGAATATAGAAGGCGCCTTTAATAACATAAAGATAGAGGCAATTAGGGATTCGTTAGTGAAACTTGGGGTGAACGACATCCTAGTAAGTTGGATAGTCTCCACCCAAGGTGGAGTTCTTTCTTCTCTCCTATGGTTACTAGCGGTAAACTCTATTTTTAAAATCTTTGAATCTAAGGGTAGGAAGGTAGTTGCCTATGCGGATGATGCGGTGATACTGATCAGGGGAAAGTTTCTATCCACTATCAGTAACTTCATGCAGGTATCACTTGGCGACCTCTCGTCCTGGGCAAAACTAACCTGCTGGGGGAAAACCCATCAAAAACGGAACTGGTGCTATTTACCAGAAAATATAAGGTGGAGAGGTTCAGTTTGCCGAAATTAGACGGCGTGGAGCTGAGTTTATCAGGGGGAGCCAAGTATTTAGGAACCCTCCTTGACAGTAAATTGACTTGGAAAATAAATACTCAGGAAATATTAAAGATTAGAAGGGCCTCAATGTCTACTATACATGCAGGAACTCAATTGGTTAAAATTGGGGTCTGCGACCAAGTATGGTTAATTGGATCTACACATCGGTGGTTAGACCTATTATTACTTATGGTTGTACGATATGGTAGGAGGCAATGAAGAAACGTAGCTTTAAGGTTATGCTCAACAAAGCCCAAAGGTGTGCATGTTTTTGGGCATCATAGGTGCCATTGGCAGTACCCCGCAGGCGGCCTTGGATATAATCTTAAACCTACTACCCATTGAAAACTATGTTGAGAGTGTGGCAGACTACTAGAGTCTTCTTTAGAGTTCCCCAGTAGAGATAACTGGGTTGGATCCACTCAACTGTTTGATGGGCGTGCAGTTTTCACAGACGGATTCAAGATGGACTCTGGTACGGGAGCCGGAGTTTATCTGGTCGATACTGATATCAAGCGCTCATATAGACTCTCTAACGACTGCAGCGTCTTCCAGGCAGAGATCTTCGCGATCTGGAAAGCCACAGAGTTGATAAGGGCACACGTACGGGGAGGGGTCTACGGTAAATATATACGTGGACAGTCAGGCGGCACTAAAGGCTCTGGAATGTCATTTAATTCATACCAGCCTAGTGGAGGACTGTAGGAGAGCTATTGAGGAGTTATTGGTACACTACTAAGATTGTGTTGGGTGCCGGGGCACTGTGATATACAGGAAAATGAGGTAGCGGATGAATTGGCTAGACATGGTTCTGATCTAGATCATGATACCAAGGAAAGATGGGTTCAATCACCTATTTGTCACTACTACAGGTCAATTTATGAAATATTCCGGAATTATACCGACCAATCCTGGAGCAGTAGGACGGATTGTAAAGTGTCCAGGGCCATTTGGCCAAAACTGAATGCTAAAGAAACCAGAGCACTGTTAGAGTTAGATAGATATAATCTAAGGATTCTAGTAGGAGTGATAACCGGCCATTGCGCAATTGGGGCCTTCAAAGGCAAATGGGATAACGACACACAGGAATTTTGTAGGGTGTGTGGGGATGTAGAGGAACTAGAGAGAGTGGAACACATCATGTGCAACTGCCCTAGATTACAGAGTCTTAGACTTAAATGGCTAGAAAATATATTTCTGGACGAACTCTGGGTTTCATTAAGGGAATAGGGTGGCTATTTAAGGAACGATCTACGGCAAATCCGAACCCGCAATGAAAATCTTATTCTTACTCTTTTTCTCCTTTCTCTTTCTTTTTTCTCTCACTAGGCGGTTTTCGGACTCGACTCTTCTCTATCAACTTAACAACAATCTACCTATTGAAGGGAATCACAATGGACCTTATGGTCTCCGAGTGGAAGTACACAGAGTGTACACCCCTTCCTAACCTTATACATAAGCGTGATCATTATGAGTGATCTGACCACAAAACTCGATTTTAATACGAAAAATTCTAAGACTCTTAATTTTTCAGCAACATTGTGAATAAGCATTAAATCAACACAATATAAATCATGAAAAATTACAAAAAAAATTTTTGTCGTCAAAAACTTTGCTAATAAGCATTTAATCAATAAATGGAGCTAGACCTGTTATCACTTATATTTCTGATCATAAATCTACTTTTTAAATTAATAAATAAGATATCTTAGATATTAAAAAAATAATCGTCTAATCAAGAATATGAACTCAATATGTGATCAATTTGTATATGCAAAACTCAAAATATCTTAAATTTGTAAATAAACTATTAACAAGAAAAGGAGCATTGATCTATGATCACTCATATTTATTACAAAAAAATGTTTATGTGAAAACCGTAAAAAAATCCTAAATAGTCAATAACTTTGTAAATAAGCATTTAATAGAGAAAATTAGATTGAACAGTTATCAACATTATTAATTAATTATTTATTCTTTTCAGACAACTTTAAGAATTTTGTCATCGATTTGTTGGTGTATATTTTTACATATTTTGGTCTTTACAGCATTTTTTTGCTTTTTGTAGCATATTTTTTAATATTTTACTCATAACTGCATATGTTTGTTACATATTTAAATTATTTTCATTAACTTGTGTTCCTAATATTGGGTGTTTAACTTAAAAATTCGCCTTTTTTTAAAATTTTTAGCTTTTATTTTGAAACATTTGTACCATATAATTCAATGTATTGGCCATTGTTAGCTATGACCTTTACATATTTATGGCTTCCGCGCCAAAAGAACTGCTCATTATTAAAGGCCAAGAACGAATCAAACAAATTTAGTATACCCTGTTCTAAAGTGAAGCGTATCCCGGAGAGAGCGTTCTGCATTGATCGATTCTAATAGTAGTCAGACAGGGGGCAAGGTCCGGACTATAAAAAGAGTGATGCTAAACTTTTCAAGTTTTTCACTGGTATTGCATAATGTGGCCGAGCGTAATATTACTGTTTCATAGCCTGAGCGATCTTTGTCTTCATAGCCTGAGCGATCTTTCAAAATCACCATTTCTGAGCCCCACGAGCCATCTCTCGCACGTTGAACACTATAATGTTCAATAACTAAGTGAGAATTAATGACAGTGAACAAAATATGACACATAAGTTATTAAAAACAAACACCGCGTTAAAAAGATACGCCATCTATTGTAAATCCCGCATTTTTAAGTCAAACAATAGTATATATCTTAGTATAGTATAAATCTTTTTGTAATACATTTAAATTGAAGTAAAGTTGTATTATGCCAAGAGGGCGAGTCAACAAGTATGTGACTTTTTGAATTTCCCGACTCTGAACTGAAAGGGCGTAATAAATACTGTTCCTGTCAACAGACATCTGTCAGTTCATTCCTATCACAATTTGAACAAGCTGCGTCATTTGACAGCAATTGATAGCAGACTACCTCGTGACTTGAGGAGAAATTGGAAAAAAAACGTAAATTTCGTCTGCTCATTAAGCCGAACGTTCTGGACAGTTGAGGTCTCTACACCCGAAACAATAGAATTGTGGAAGCCATAGGCATTTCGCAGGGCTCACAGGTTTCAAATTTGAATGATGACTTGGGTATGACAAAGCTTTCCACAAGATTGCTGCCGCGTTTGCTCACAATCGGCCACAAAGGCAATCGTGTGACAACATCGCAGGAGTGTTTGGCGTTGTTCAACCGCAGTTTTTTGGTATTCACGCGGTATAATCCACATTTACTACCTTGAAAAGGGTAAAACAATCAATGGTATATATTATGCCAACTTATTGGTTCGATTTAATAAGGACTTAAACAAATCTACAGCATTTTCCAAAAAAAAAGTTCTTCTTCATCAGGTCAATGCAATTGTGCATGTGCAGTTTCCATTGGAAAAATCCATGAATACGGCTACGAATTGCTCCCTAAGCCGGCTCTCCGGATTTAGCCCCAAGTGACTATTTCTTGTTGCCAAACCTGAAAAAATGGTTTTGCAGGATACTAAAATTGGAGAAATGTTAGACAATGTGTATAGAGCTCAAAGGAGACTATTTTGAAAAATGAAATGATTTTTTATCCTAAAACCTGGGTTTCATTCAAAAAGTCACGGACTTATTGACCCGTCCTCGTAATGGATTTGAATTAAAGAAAACTTGAATTATTCAATAAGGAATTAATTCTAAAAAGAATGAACTCTCCAAAGACTGAATTCAATAAATTTGAAGTACTAAGGAATTAAGCACATGGATTAATTCGTAATGAATTCATTAATGAAATGATGATTTAATTTGATTTTGAATTAATTATTTCGAAAGTTTGCTTGGAGCCTTAGTACTCAAAACTAATGATATATTGAAAAGCTTAAACACTTGAATCCATTTCATTTAAAGTACAACAGACAGTTTTACTCAATTACAAATATAAATAATAATTCTTATTTGAATGTAACTTCCTATTTTGGCCCTTGTTGCAAGCCTACATTGTACGTATTAATTAAAGAGACATACCTCTTTATTGTTCTTATAAAATCATAAACTTAGACAAATATTTATTTACAATTTTGAGAAAATTAAAAATGGTTTAATATCAAGTAAAAAAAAAACAAACGAAATCAGTAGCAATGATACCATTTAAATGACGACCAATTTTAATTAACTCAAGTACAAATACTTCAAAATTGCAATTGCTCTAAATTCAACTCAATTTAAATATTTATATAAAGTTTTAATTAAATTTCTTTTCTGATATTTCTTAGTACAAGGAAATATAATTATTTAACTAACCAATAATCAATTGAAAGATAAATAAACTTGAACAAATAGCTAAAAATGCAAATAAAATGTTTCACTATATAAAGTGGGGAAAAAACAAAAGCTGGAGTAGTATTTCAAAAGCGTTTCAAATACAACTGAATAAGCAAGAAAAATGTTTACTAAAATTGCATTTGTACTTTTATCCATTTGCCTAAGTGGCTTGGTGCAAGGAGCAGCTATTGACGATTATACTGCAAATGTCGCCGCAAGTGTGACAAAACTAAGCGGTGTTAACTGTTTGGCCCAAACTGTGATTAATTTAGAGGATGTCGCTGATGAGTTTTCCTATGTAATTAAAAATAGCTGTGGCAGTGATGCAGTTACAGATTTAGAAACGGAACTCGCTGACGTTGAGGATTTGTTGGAAAAAACCGATTTAGTGCTTCGTACCAATGATAAAACTTGTAATAATGACAGCTATGACGAAGAATTGGATGCAGAAACTGAACCCACATCCAAATGTGTTTCTAAACTTAAAACTCAAATGGCCAATTTGTGGACATCGTTCAAAAAAACTAAGAGTGACATAACTAACGGTTTGAAAAAAACTTATAGTAGCGGAGCATGTGTAAAAATGGCCATGAGAGATTTCAAATACTTTTTAACCAGCTTCACTTCACGTATTCAAACATGTGCTGAAATAGTTGCTTAGAAAGATGGCAATAATGTTTTGTTGTTTGAAATATGTAGTGAAATATTTCTAATAAACAGTTAAATAAAATGAAGAACATTAACAAAAAGATGTTTTAATGCAGGATATTTATTAAACATGTGAAAATTAAAAAAAATATATATATATATATATATATAAATGCTGTTATATAAATGCAAGTAAGAGAGCTATATTCGGCTGTTCCGAAACGAAAATATCCTTCACCAAAGTTAGATTGAAAACAATTTTTGGTGAACAAAAAAAAAAAAGTTTTGGGGAAAATAAAAAAAATCGATCTTAGATATTCATATTGTCCATATTAATGACTTAGTAATTCAAATATAGATAAAAAATCGAATCTTATATCTTAGCCATTTGAGGGATTATTTACCCCAATTTAAATAGAAATCGAACCGGGAGTGTAGGAGATATAGTGATGTATCAATCACGTATGTATGTCATTTGGGATGTTCGGAATGTTGATTTCAACATACAGACCTATATCTGGATTACTAAGTCATCAATATAGACAACCTGGATATCTAATGATAGATATTTCAAAGACCTTTCCAACGACGTATATAACTCCATAATAATTCGTACATACAATGGGTCAAAATCGGGAAAAATATTTTTAACCTGCATTTTTTTTTTTTTAATTTTTTTACATGACATTTTTTTCACTAATAATCAATCTTTATCTTAAAGTATACTTTGGTTACACCCTGTCTATACCTGATAAGCTTTTATCATGATAAGCGTCAAAATGGTTGTCAGGATAAAAAATTAACAGGTATAGTCACCATTTATTAGTATTATTGCTTAATAATTAAAATTGTTAGTGCTTTTGAACAGACAACTTTGTCTTGACAACAAACGTCATTAATTGTTATGATAAATATTTTTCAAGTATAGACAGGCTGTCTTACTTTTGCAAATTATTAAAAAGAAATTTAATGAAAAAAAAAAAAATATTTTCATTAAGTTGTGGTTAGATTTGAATTAACAAAATTTTAACCATTTAAAGTTTGAATGAATTTTTATTATCAACTGATTTTGTTTCTATATCTTAATTTGTTTATTTTATATCTATTTTGGCTAATTTATAAAATATTAAGATATAGAAAAAATTTTTTTCGATAATCCATATAAATATATAAATGTCTTTGTAAGTTTGTTTGTTTGAGCATCACGCCTTAACGGCTACATCGATTTTATTAAAATTTGGAACGTATATAGATCCTTACTTGGAAGCGTCAATAGACTATAACTTTTTTCAATATTTTTACCAGAAAGAGATAAACAGGGGGGAAAACTGGTAAAATTGGTACCTTTAGTTCTTAAACAATAATTACTAAATGTCTGAAACGATTTTTACTGCGACAGGGGAAGCGAAGCGCACCGGGTCAAGCTAGTATATAATAATACCTTGGATATTTTTGATAACAGATTTGAATTTGGGATTATTGTTAGTTTTTGCATATTTAATTTCGAAAACCATTATTTTTTTCGTTAAAACCAAACACGAAACTCTAATACATACTTTGTAAAAGGTCATGTTTTTGAAAGCTGAAATTTCGGAATATAGTTCTCAAAAAAAGATTCCATAGCATTGTCACTCAAGAGCCCTGAATATCTTTCAATTGATCTGAGTTTATAACACATCAGCGAAATTATATATACCTATAAAAAAATAAAAATTAAAACACAAAATCTTCAAGAAATTACAACTAATAAAAGCGTGCCATACTTTGACTGATATCACTCCTTAAACTGTTTAAACTAATAAAACACGCAAACCAAACTTAAAGATTTATTGTAAATTACAATTTTGTAAATTAATTATAAATAACAATAAATTTAAAAGGTTCATAATATTTATAAACATTATTATTGCATTAATAAACGTTTAATGTATTAAACGCTTTTCAGTATTAAATAATAAAGAATTAAATTATTTACAAAATCGATTTTTTAAGCAAGAACTCAAATAAATTTCAAAAAAATAAAAAAAATCATATTGAAAAAACAAGAAGAGTAGCAAAATGAAATACAAAAAAAAAAAAAAAATGACAACAACAACAAAAAAGCTCAAACACACATTAAAGTTCAATGCTCCAAAACTCCATGGCATCGCCATTCAAACAAACACACACGAACAAACACTTTTATACAGCACATGTAAAAATATATTCCAACGAGTACAACAAAATTCAATGAGTAAATAAAAAATGAGAAGTAGTAGAGCAAAAATTAACTGGAGATGAAATGAGAATAGGGGAGATGATGCCAGATGTAATATACCTCAAAATATTGAATTTGAAATATTTAAACTTTCATCTTAGGTTTTGCTTTTCAGACTGTCAAAATGGCATTATCCTGTTGATGGTAACAAAGCGATACAAAAAATCCTGGAAACATCCTTAAATATTAAACTTATATATGGTTCTGAATTGTTAAAAAAAAAAAATTAAATTCCTCGTTCTTGAGGTAAAACTATTATAAATCGGGTTATTCATGAAAATATCTTGAAAACTTTCTGAACGATGTCCAGCAAGTTCCAGACCTCATGTCTGTAAAGAACATATGATCAGTTACTCGATCTGAGACAAGGCGAATGAAAGTTAGTCACTTAAAGTCGAAAGAAATTGGATTAGCCTACATCAAAACAGTCGTTTGACTGAGTTTACAACAATGCTAGAGTTAATCTCTAGCTGAAATATAGTATATATATAAAACTGTCGCTAAAGAAATCCTATAATTTACCATGAAAAGATATTGAGCATTTTAATAATTGAAATAAATAACAAAGGAAATGACACACTAATAATAATAAAAAACAAACCAAAAATCTAAAATTCTTTGGCTTCTATTTGAAAATAATTCAATCATTGTTGAATTAATTCATAATAAAAATCATTCTTTGAATGTTTAAATTTTTTTTAATTCAAATCCAATCCAAACTTAATAGGGATGAGCGATTAATCGAATAATTATACATTCTGATTATTCAATATACTGATTAAAGGATTAACCAAAAATATGATTAATCAATAATCAATAAGAAGCTCCTAACTTATGAAATAATTTAATAAAATGTTGTAAAATCGATTATATTCTTTTTTTTACACATGCAATTTCTAGGTAATGAAGTCTTTAATGGAATGATTACGAGATAAAAGTTAATTTAATTTTGAAAAATGAATTAAGAATTAATTCTTTCGAATCTTTGGCTATAATAATAATTTATATATGGGGCATTTCATGTCAAGTGAACCAACTTTTGAAATCGATGTCTTCTGATTGGGATGAAATTTTCACCAAGGTTGGTTCTATTGGATAGTAATTCAGACACAATTTTTCAACAAGGACTTTTTTTCAAAATGGGCCCATTTTTTAAAATTTTTTTTTTGGTCTATTCCTTTAAGAGCTTTTTGGTCTCTTAGTGGGATGCGAGTTTTGTATGTCTTGAGTTACAAAACATTTATTTTGATATATATTCCTCTCGCTCTACTAGGAGATAATAATAACTAAGCTTTCTTTTCAACAAAAAACATTTCAAAAAAGGGCCCATTTTGGAAAAAGTTCGATTGTGCAAAAAAAGTCAAAAATTGTATGTCTTGAGTAAAAAAATATTTACTTTGATAGATATCCCACTCGTATCTTACTAAGAGATTAAAAACCTCTGAAAGGAATGGATCTAAGCTTTCTTTTGAGCAAAAAAATTAAAATTAAAAAAAAGAAGTCAAAAATTGTATATTCTTAGTTACAAAACATTTATTTTAAAAGATATCCAACTCGCATCCCTCTAAGCGACCAAATAGGTCTTCAAGGAAATATCTAAGCCCAAACGTGCCCATTTTGATAAAAAGTCAAAAAAAGTTTTTGATTTCGGAAAAAAAAAGTAAAATTTTTTTAATTTTTTTTTTTAAAGATTGAAGAGATAGCTGTCTAAATTATTTGGGACACATTTTGCTAAGAACAATAGGTATAAAGTTACATGGATGAGAAAAATCAAAGGGGGTCAAATTTTGACCACCTCTAACTCAGAAAGTTCCCGACCGATCTTGTTGAATAATTGTGTCTGAATTACTATCCAAATTTCATCCCAATCGGAAGACTTCGATTTCAAAACTTCGACTTCAAACTAAATTAATGAATTTTTAAGGATTTTTTTGATTAAACGATTTAAGTTTAAAATAATTTTTATTTGGTTTTATTTTAGTTTTGCTAAATGTAAATAAAGCTTAAGCAAATATTGTAGCAAAACTTTGAAGTAGATTTTTTCCGCATTATGGCTAATTAAGTTATTGCTTTAATCCCAATTGCAACTCAACAGTTACAAATTTTTCCAATTTCCGAAATTCCAACTACATACAAATTTCCAATAAAAAATTAATAAATAACTAACCTCCCCCCCTCCAAATTAATAACTGTGAGTTGCATGTTAATTAGCAAACAATAAACAAACAAATGGCACACGACTAAATACAAAAAGGAGAAGAAGAAATCGGGATGGGAATGAGACTGAGACTGACTTTAATATTGTGAAATAAATAAATAAAAACAAAATCATAAAAAAAACACATGGAAACAAACAAATAACTGAATGAAGCATAAAAACAACAAAAACAAATAATAAAATCATAAAAAAAGAGTAAAAAAAGAAACAAAAATGAGAACATGTTGGCAGGCAATAATGAGTGAGAAACATTTTACACTGTTCAACCAAAATTGGCCGGGTGAAGTCTGTGGGCTAAATATGAACAGTGCGGAAGAGTTTTGTCGGGATTGGCTGGCAACTAGGTTGGTTATTTTGTGGGTTGGTTGGTTGGTTGGCTGTGGCTCTGGCTGGCTGGTTGCTCTGCACTGTAATTCAACAGGAAGTTCTTAGTTACCTCGTAACTCTATTTTCTATTCTGTTCTTATTTTCTCGTTTTCCTCTTCTATACAAAATTTATTTTATGTATATTTATTTATTCTCTTTTTATAAGTGTAAAACTTTAAGTAGGACGATTATTGTAACAACACGTGCGTTTGCTGTTTGTTTGCTTCTATCTGTAAGTTCTGTTTTCCGTATTTTTTATATATGTATATATTTTTATACCCCGTGATGGCATTTTAACTGCAAAAACTTTATAATGTTCTTTGGAATATTAAGTTTGTTGTTTTTGTTTTTTTTTGCTAACTTAAAAACAACACAAAATATGAGTCTTCTGAGTCGCTGGGAACGACGATTCATACAATTACACAACAAAAATGAGGTTAAATATGTGTGAGTTTGGAATATAAAATTAATGATAATAAAATATTTACAGGATAAACAAAAGGATAGAGAAATTAAAAACAAGTTTTAATTAAAATTACACAAAGGATAATAAAATTTTTTTGTTAAGAATATTGTCGAAAACAGAAATGTTTTGATTTTTGGAAGCAAAATTCGGAAATTATTGAAGAATGTATAAATTTAGAGTATCTTATAAATACTTTTGATAAATCTATATTATACATATATGGGCAATTCCATGAATATGTCAACCATGACTGAAAACATATCAATTCTTGAAACTTTATCTCGATGAGTCAATAAAAAAAAAACACTTATTTTCTAATTTTTACCTTTTTTTTTTTGCTATTAAGGAGTGAGATCGTAAAATTATTAACACACGTTTTTCATTAAAACTTTTAACCCAAGTATTTTTTTTTGATCAAGTTACCTTTGAAAAACATGTCAGTTATTATGTTTAATGTCAATTATATTCATTTGTTGTTAATCTGATTAAAATGAGTGACCAGAAAAATGTGCGTACAAAAATTATTAAATATTTTCAACAA
Source organism: Calliphora vomitoria (assembly GCA_942486065.2). Lineage (NCBI taxonomy): Eukaryota > Metazoa > Arthropoda > Insecta > Diptera > Calliphoridae > Calliphora > Calliphora vomitoria. The sequence goes on from OW818032.2 coordinate 49,928,029, forward strand.
AACCCAACTTGGTCCTACAAAAAGTTGGCAAAACAATTAAAAGGTCTGCCGTCAAACTGTTTCCAATGTTATTAAACAGTACAGGGAGAAGCTGTCCGTTGATAGAAAACCTAGTTCAGTTAGAAGGAATGGTCCACATGATGTTTTTAAAGCCAAAAAAATAGAAAGCATTTTCAAAAGGGCTCCCAACACATGGTAGGAAAGCAGCCCGGTTAGCTCAGTGCTCGGACTATTTGGTACGAAAAGTTAAAGCTAATGCAGGTTTAAAAACATACAAGGCTCAAAAGTTCCTGCTTAAAATCTAGAGGAGAAAAAAAATATTCTTGCTGCATAATGGATGACGAAACGTATGTTCTGGCAGATTTTTCGCAACTTCCTGGTCAAAAATGTTATGTTGCTGATGCTCGAGGGAATGTTGAAGAAAAGTTTAGTACCCAAAAGCAGACAAAATTTTCCAAAAAGTTCATGGTATGGCAAGCAATATGCAGTTGCGGCAAAAGAAGTTAATCATTTGTTACAACGGGCGACCCTATAAATACCGAAATTTACATCAAGGAATGTTTACAAAAAAGGCTGCTTCCATTCATAAGACTTCATAATGTGTCCACTTATTTTTGGCCTGACTTGGTATCCTGTCACTATGGTAAACAAGCCCTTGAGTGGTACAAGAACAATAATGTGCTGTTTGTACCAAGAGATGTAATTCCTCCAAACTGCCCGGAGCAAAGGCCAGTGGAGAGATATAGGGCTCTTATTTAAAGAGAATTGAAGAGCACAAAAAAGATGTCCAAAAGTGTGGTAGATTTTAAACGGAGATGGACTACCTGTTCGAGCAAAGTGACAGAAAGCACTATAAAAACGTTAATGGAAGGGTTTCTGAAAAAGGTTAAAAATTCCATCACTAGTGATTAAAACCATAAAAATATTTTTTTTTTGTAAATTGTAATAATAATTTCAATTCAATAATAAAAAAAAAACTGTAAGTTTAGTGGTTTCGTTTTTATTTTCATATATGTATGTTAAGAATTTTTCGATCTCACTCCTTATCACCTTGTTTTCTGCAACCTAAAATATTGGATGTATGTCTTAAAAATTGGGGATTTATAGTAGATGGTGTCGTTTTTAAGGGTACATATCTGTCATTTATTCTTATTGAACATTATGTGTAAACAACATGGTTTTTTTGCTTCGAAAATGTGGAATTTTCAACCAACAAAGCGTCATATGCGGGAAGTTTTGTTTTACTTCCTTAGTTTGCAAAAAAGTGCAGCTGAAGTACACCGATTGCTCAGCGATGCTTATGGTGAATGTGTTCCATCGGTTTCAAAGTGCGAGAGATGGTTTGAGCGCCTCAGAAGTCGGGATTTTGAAAAAAAAAACTAAGATCGCCGCCAGCCAAAAAAGATTGAAGACCAAGTATTTGCAATGCAATACCTGTTTAAAGTATTTAGAATGAAGTGGTTGGGAAGTTTTGCCTCACCACCCTTATAGTATAGACCTTGCTCCGTCCGACTACTATTAGTTTCGATCGATGCAGAACGCTCTCTTTGTGATACGCTTCACTTCAGAACAGAGTAACCGACATTGGCTTGATTCGTTTTTGACCTCAAAAGATGAGCAGTTCTTTTGGCTCGGAATCCATATGTTGCCAGAAAGAAGGCAAAATATCATAGCTAACAATGGCTAATACTTTGAATTAATTTATATTGTACTAATGTTTGAAAATAAAAACTAAACATTTGAAAAAATCCCGCATTTTTAAGTCATACACCCAATATAAGAATAATATTTAAACTCTTAATGACTTTAAATACAGATTAACAAAGTTAGGCTGAAGAAAAATTTTGAATAATTAAGCTGAAAAAAAAATATTTTTTATTCTGACATATCGTTACCTTAATATAGAAAGGACCTAACTCGTGTTTTTTGTAAGCCCAGATTTTCGTTTATTGCGCTAAATGGTTCGCTCATATATCATATTTAGCCAACAAATCTCGACTTAAAAAAAACACGAGTTAGGGCCTTTCTATATTAAGGTAACGATATGCAAGTCTGCCAAATTTGTTTGCTCAAGTAATTCCTTAATTTGATAGTGGAATTCTGTCAAAATATGTATGTAGCCAACATAAAATATTTTTTAAAAATGTTTCAGCTATTAATACAATAAAAAGCTTTTTTATAAAATTACTTACACTTTAAATGAAAATGAACGAAAAAAAACAATTAAAAATAAAACTGTAACATTGAAACGTTGAGTTTTTGTTATTGTTGGTTTTAAACGATTGTCATGCGAAGCTACCAACTACATGCAGTGATGCATATATACGAGAGTCATCAGCAAAGAAATATTTGTAACAATGCATACAAAAATCCAAGGAAATTAAAATTTTAGATATTAGATCTGTACTTTAATCTCGAACAAATGTTATCCATAATCTTCTTTACATACTTTTTTTGACTTAAGAATTTTAAAATAATAGCTCTGTTTCTGTGCTAGCCACATTTGATGATTTTAAAGGAAATTATTTTCGTACTTAAATTTTAAATATATTTAATTTTTTTTCTAATCATTTTTTACTATTTCTCACGATTAGTACTGGAGCAGACTAAATATGTTTTAAAATAATTTTTATAAAAAAAATTTCTTTCCAAGGTAAACAATTTAAACGAACTCCAGCCTTAATAATTTACTAATATCTTTAATTTGGAAAATTTAAATTTTTCAAAGATATTCATTACAACCCTCGTACATACATACTAACATATGTGTATCAACTGCGTCAAATCGGCGACACTGTTTAGACACAAAATAACACACAAATTCGTTTATGAGTGCAACAAATGTCTCTAATACAATAACAAATTAAACAACCTAAAAACAAAATCGAAAAAAAAAATCTCAAAACTACTGCAGTTTAAACTATAAAGTGTTTGCAGTGCATAAAGTAAAGAGAGAGAAACAAAATGTTGAAAATTAAATGAATTGAACTAAACTGAAAATCAACTCAGCGGAAACTTTGTTCAATTTCCGCTTGTAATCAGATTTTTTGCTTTTGTTTTGTTTAGGTTCATAAAAATCTGTTTGTTGATACATATTTATTTTGTTGGCAAAAGAAAATTTAATTAAAACAAATTCAATGATTTATTTTACACATATTCTAAAAACAATTAAAACACGCACGTTTAAAAATGAATTTAATTTTTATTATGCGTTTAATATTGAAAATGAAATAAATTTACACGCACAACAAATTAAAATAAAACATTTGAAAAATTTATATATAATTTTTTATTTTGTGTTTTCATTGAAAACAAAATAAATTATTTTATTTTCGTATTTCTATGTTATTCACTTTCGTTGTTTTAATCAGATTTATTTATTATATTGCATAGAAGTGAAAAAATAAACTGCAATTAGCTATTTTTTTCTTATTTTATACACACCATCAAAAAAGATGAAGGAGGTATATTGATCTTGTCATTCCGTTTGTAACACATCAAAATTATCATCACAGACCCACACAAAAATATATATATATGATCCTCATCTTGCTATGTCCGTCCGTCTGTCTGTTTGAAAACACGATATGGTCCAAACAAAAGGAGCTAGCTTAAATACTATGTTGATAAGGTTTGTTTGGTATTGAAAATGGGCAATATCGGTCCATGATTTCACCTTGCCCCCATACAAATGTGCCCCGGAATACTGCTTGAGCAGTCATAAATATGTTGATTATGCGGAGATCCTGAAAAATTTTGCACAAATTACTTTTATGTTTTCTGAAATTATACTGTAAAGTATGGCGAAAATCAAGCCACATTTGTACCTAGTTTCCATTTTTATCTTTTAATAATTAATATCGCTATTTATTTTTTTTTATATAAACCTAAATCTTTCTACAAACTTTTGTGAGGATCGGTCTATAATTGACCCCTATATCAGAATAATATGTATGTATACCAACATATTGCTGGTGGGTATACAAGATTCGACACAGACGAATATAAAACTGTTACTTGTTTTTTGTTGTTTTGTATTTATTTATTGATAAGCATTTTTTGTTTGTTGTTAATTTTTATTGTTTCTTTTTCAGGTATTTTGCTGTTGCTACTTGAAGTGTTTCTTAAATTATGTCATATTTCCAAATTTAATCAGATATTTTTGCATATGAATGAAAAGAATTGAAATATTGCATTATGAAAATAGCAAACAATATTTAAGTTTGTTTTTTCAATCAAACAAAATTAAAGAAAAACTATACATAATAAAAACTCATTCATCTTAAAATAGTAAATTTTTGAAAAAGTAATTTTTCAAAAACTGGTGGAATTGTAAATATGGCAAATATTTACTGAAAAAAACGTAACCAACTTTTTTAGCACAAATTTGTTTAACGTTGTTTACTCTTAGAAGTGTATTGTAAGATCAAACAGCATCAAATAAAATAAAACTAAATATATGTTTTTTATGTTCATTGCTTGATAATCTGATTAAAATGAGTGACGAGAAAAAGTGCTTACTAAAATTATTAAATATTTTTAACAAAACCGAACTTGGTCCTACAAAAAGTTGGCCACACAATCAAAGGTCTGCCATCAATTTGATTCCAATGCTAATAAATAGTATCGGGAGAATTTGTCCGTTGATAGAAAACCTGGTTCAGGTAGAAATAAAATAAAAGTATACCAACATATCCGGTAAAAAAGCAGTTCGGTTAGCTCTGTACTCGAACTATTTGAAAATTCAAGTCAAATTTTATAGAGTTTCCAAAAAACCGAAGAATTTCAAAATCGCGGTTTCGGTTTTAGAAAATTGAAAACCGATCGGTTTCGGTTCGGTTTTGTGATAATTTATTAACTATTGAATCAGTTGATAATATAGGAAATGCTATACAAATTTATAGTTCAAACTTGACGACTGTTCAAGAGGATAAAGGAAATTGGTACTTTTTCTTTTAATGATACCATTTTAATATATTAAGGATCTAATTTTGTAAAACGAAACGACAAACATTAAAATAAAATTAAGTATATGTAAAATATTCAAGTTTTAAACTCTTTTCCCAGTATTCTTCATACAAATTGCTTACGCTTCAAAACGTTTCGTTTTATAAAATGAGGTCCCAAATTAGTTAGCTTATATACATTATAGTAGGCAAATATGCTTCTCAGTAAAGAAATAATCATGAATAGGGTACTCAATTGTATTATGATACCAAAAATGATGAACTAAAATAAACTAAGGAGTATTTTTTCGTTCTTCAAATAGATACTTTTGAACTTTCTATAACATTGAACCTAGGATCAGGAAATTACTTTGAAATTTCAAACTTGACAGTGGTTTAAGTGTGGAAAATTGTTACCTTTTATTCTAATGGTACTTTTTATTATATTAGGCCCTAATTTTGTTAATCACATCACCAAAGTGATATTTACACTGCCGCTCACTTGAATAGGTTCACTGTTTTCTTTAAATTCAAATTAATTTTTTACAAAAAATAATGGATTAATTAGGTACATTAAAATTTTAAATAGTAAAATGATGTCTTATATAACACTAGAAAGACAAAAATTAGCGGAATACCTAATAGCCGATTTTTAATAACTTTTTTTCTAAAATACTACGTTTTTGAACCACATTTTTTTGGCTCAATTGATTAGGTTCATCTCCATAATTGACAAAAAACAACAACAAAATGCAATTTTCAAGAACTTTTATGTTTATGGACATTTTATAAGGTTTTAAAAAAGATTTAGTAATGAGTATATCCGCTATATTCGATACAACTTCGAAAATTCGAGTTAATAAAAAGTTATAAAGATTTTTAATTAATGGCAAGGAAATTTCGGACCAAGCTTTTCTAATCCCTCCAATTTAGTCTTCTTTTGTGTAATAATGTCCTCCCGACATATACACTTAACGGGAAAGAATATCCCAAACATTTGCAACAATAAATAGGTCAGAAGAGCATATGGGCCACTCCAAAATATTTACGTTTTGACTTCAAGTCCATCCTTTTACGGAACTATCAGGGTACTACGATATGGATTAGGGTATTATCATGTTCAAATGTCCACGGCATTGGACCAAATATGTTAGAAAACTGTGGAAAAGTGGTTTCAAGTATGGCTTTACAATCATTAGAATTCATACTATATGACTACAAATGTTTCGTAACATGAAATTGTCCCGCACACCATCACACTTCCGCCATAGCTATGCAGACGACTCGGGTAACTTTCTTCCTTTCGTAAATCATTGGAATAATAATTATGTATATCCATCTGACCTCCCAAATTAAACTTTTTCATCCGAAAACGAAATATGTTTCCATACCTTTTTATAACCCATGTGTTTATGGGCAAACTGAAGGCGTTTTTCATAAAGTGGGGCATTCAGAGTGATTTTTTTTTAATTTTTAATCTTTCCAAATGCTTGGCACTTCTTACAAAACGTTTTACTGTAGTTAGGATTGATGGAACACCTATTTTTCTTAAATTTTGGCTGCAAGAATCTGTCGAGTTGGATGCAAATCTTACGACAGCTCATCTGATCGCTTTTGTTATGACTTTATGTGTACGTCTTCTTATATGTTTTTCATATTCAGACTGTTTTCTTACAAAATTTCTAAAAAAAATTCTGAATTCGTCCAATTTGTTTGCAAAATTCCAGTGATTTTAGACAATTTCCAAAAATGCTTTAATTTTGCCATTTTCTTCTTCAGTTAATGGCTTACCGTGAGTTAATTTTATAAAAAAATATTGTCTATATTCACAGACACTGAAATTTTAATGAATTTAATCCTCTGCCAAGAATAAACTGATTTTATTCAGAATGAACCTAATCAAGTGAGCCAAAAAAATGTGGTTCAAAAACGTAGTATTTTAGAAAAAAAATTCTTAAAAATCGGCTATTAGTTATTGCGCTAATTTTTATTATTCTAGTGTTATATAAGACATCACTTTACTATTTAAAATTTTAAGGTTACTATTTAATCCATTATTTTTGCAAAAAAATAATTTGAAAGTTAAGAGAAAAGTGAACCTATTCAAGTGAGCGGCAGTGTATGTGGAAAGCAAAAACAAAATTTCAAAAAATTTTTAAATTTGTTTCTGTTTCATTTGAAGTTTAATTGTCAGGAAATACTCGTAGATCAATGACACAACATCATGCTTTATTAACAGTTTCCCTTGCCTAGCTAGCAAAAGGTAGCCTGCTACATCATCTGATGTAATTATTGAATAATTTGGATGTTTTTCATTTCTAAATTTTGAATTTTTCTACTGAAAATAGATTAAAAGTAAAAACCGAAGAATAATTGTCGGTTTCGGTTTCGGTTTTAGGCCTTGAAAAACCGCAGTTTCGGTTTCGGTAAAAGCCGAATTGGAAACTCTAAAATTTTATATAAAAGTATACCTGCTGCATAATTGATGACGAAACGTACGGAAAATTTTTCGCAGCTTCCGGGTCAACATTTTTATGTTGCTGATGCTCAAGGAAATGTTGTAGAAATGTTTAGGACAGCAGAAAATTTTACCAAAAATTTCTTTATATGACAACCAATATACAGTTGCAGAAAAAGAAGCCAAATATTTGTTACAAATGGCTCTATAAATACCAAAATTTACATCAAGGAATGTCTACAAAATAGGATGCGCTTCCATTCATAAGACTTCTTAATGTATCCAATTATTTTTGGCCTGATTTGGCATCCTGTCACTATGGCAAGCTAGGTCTTGTGTGGTACAAGAACAATAATGAGCTATTTGTACCAAGAGAGGCAAATCCTCCAAACTGCCTGGAGCTAAGGCTATGGAGAGATATTGGGCTCTTGTTAAAAGACAATTGAAAAGCAAAAAAAAAAAAAATGTAAAAAAGTGTAAAAAGTGAGAGAAGGCTTTATAAAAACCTTAGTGGAAGAGTTTCCGGAAAAGGTTCATAAATTCATCGCTATTGATTGGAATTATAAAAATAATATTTTTTGTAAATTATAATAATAATTGCAATCAAATAAAAAAATCAAAACTGCAAGTTTAGTAGTTTAATTTTCTTTAACATATATGTATGTTAAGATTTTTTCGATCTCAGTCCTTAACTAAACATTTCACATTTTAATATCTTGTAAAATAGTAAAAATTAAAAGTGTAGAAATTTATCTAAAACTCAGCAGAATATTGCATTTGCATTATGAATGCACTTTTAAATAAAAACATTAATTTCAGCTGATAAATTTGAAGAGGTCATACAAGATATTAATACATATTTTTTTACTTTTCAAAAAGCGATAAAATCGCGAGTTTTTTAAAATTACAAAAAATGAGCCAAAAATTAACAAAAATAAAAAAATCTAAGATAAATTGTTGGGTGGTGTACGGTGGAATAAATGCTTATTGTTTATTATTAATTGGAAAATCAGTCTAAAAAATTAATGTAGAAAATCGTTTTAATAAAACTTCCGATGTAACCAACTTGCAATAACATTACACCTCAATAAAAGAAGACCAATCTTTTATTGAGGTGGTTTTGTCCAAATATCTGTTGATATAAACTATTAATTTAAATTTTAACTTGAAAATAAATATATTCGAGTCGCACATAGTCTTATTTTCTCCATGAAAAAGACGTAATCTCTAAAATAAAATATTTATACTTCAATTCTTTGTTTTTTAAACTACCTTTACTTAGGACAAATCACTAGATTGTGACTTAATATTCGTATTCGGCTTCTAATGGATGTATGACGTAAAAATGCAGAATTTGGCGTATCTTTTGAAAGCGGTTTTTGTTTTTAATAACTTATATGCATTTTGAAGGGTACATATCTGTCATTTATTCTCACTTAGTTATTAAACATTATAGTGTAAACAACTAAATTTGGTTGTTGAATTTTGTACCAACAAAACGTCATATGCGGGAAGTTTTGCTTTACTTCTTTAATTTGAAAAAAAAAAAGTACCGCCGAAGCACACCGATTGCTCACCAAAACTGGTAGTGAATGTGTTTCATCGGTTTCAATGAGCGAGAGATGGTTTGTGCGGTTCAGAAGTTGTGATTTGGACACAAAGCCAAAAAAGTTTGAAGACCAAGAAGGGAGGCATTATTCCACGAATATTGTTGTAAAACTCAACACTTTCAAAACGTTTGCGAGCAGCAGGATTCATCCAAAAGCAATGAAATAGGGTACAATACGAATTGTAGGCGAGAAACTTGAAATACGATTTTGCATGTCCGATATGATAAAAGAAAATCATTTATGCAACGAATCATTTCTTGCGCCGAAAAGTTGATCCATTAAGATAAAACGAAGCATAAGAGATCGTATGTAAAGCCCGGCCAACCAGCCGAATTTCTCTGTGGGTCTATTATGAGCTGCTGAAATCTGACCATACCACCACAGGGAAGCTCTACCGAACCCAACTGATTCGCTTGAAGCGAGCATTGGCCGAAAAATTACCAGAATATGCGGCCAGAAGTTGTTGGGAAGTTTTGCCTCTCCCGCTTTATAGTCCAGTCCGTGCCTCGTCCAACTACTATTTGTTTTGATCTATGCAGAACGATCTTTCGCTTCACTTTGGAACAGAGTATCCAATATTGGCTTGATTCGTTATTGGCCTCAAGAGATGAATAGTTCTTTTGGCTCGGAATCTATATGTTGCCAGAACGATGGGAACGATTCATAGCTAATGCATTTAATAAATTTATATTATACAAATGTTTCAAAATAAAAAAATTTTATAATTATTGTATGCATATAAATTGTATGGCCTTAACAAAATTTTAAGCGAAGGACGTGTGTTTTATCGACAAAAATAGTTAATTGAAAATTTGTAACTCATATAAAACATGGCGAATCAATACATGTTATTTTTTTATAGTACAAACAGATTTTCAATAAATACTTTATACCTTTAAACACTCGTACTTTCAATATAGCTTACATAGATTAGTAATTAACTAATGGCAAATTGCTAACAACGTTAAACAAGTATTCCAGTTATTTGCTAAAAATAAGGTCAATTGTTGTAATAAATCTTTCAATAGATTTCGCATGATAGAAATCTATAATCTTGAATGAGATTAAAACAAAAATAAATAAAACCTTAAATGAATTAACTAATGCATTATACTATATACAGTATATAAAATAAATACATATGATAAAAAACGATAAACCATTTATTAAAAAGCATTAATTCATTAATTCATTCATTTTCATTCATTAAAAGTTACCGCAATGACTCTGTTGTACATGTTGAGGACAATGACGATGACATACAATTAATGCATACACAGTTGTTGTTGGTCAATAAACTCTACACAATGCAACCAGCCACCAGAGTCTGAATGAAGAATTCAAGCAGATGTAGATACATGCAGCAACAACCGTCAATTGTCAACCAACATTTGTGGTAAAAAGATAATACCATGGCTATTTCTACATACATAAATATTTATTATTAAATTATTCTCATTACAATGAATTACTATTAAGATTTTAAAATAAAAATCGATTTGTTTATGTTTACTTTAATTTTTTCTTTTTATGAATTATTTATAATTTTTAAATAGAGAAATGTATTTATTTATATGTGTTATTAATAGATTTTAAATAAACATACCGTCATCTAAAATGCAAAAGGGCCTATCATCACTTTTTAAAACTTAATAAAATTAAAAGTGTTGTGGTTACAAATATGATATTCTTTCTTCAATAAAGTCGTTATTTTTAAAAATAGAAAGCTAAACATTTGTGAAGACGTGTGTCTTGATGTGCGGTATCAATATTCATTAATAAGTCAATTCTAAATGAGGAAAATATGAAGTACACTATAACTCAAGCGCAAAATGTTCAGAAAGTTATTATATTTCCAACAGAGACGTGAAAAACAAATGTAATCAAATCGTAAATCAATTCCTAATCATGTTGATTTTGTCTGATAAAGCTAAACGAGTGCTTGTATTCCATTGGTTTTCCGAAATTAATCTTCGTTTGATCATTTCGGTTGCGTTAACTTCATACCAAATCGTTTGTTGTAACAAAAAATGTTGTATATGTCCAGAAAATGTTACTACAAGGAGAATGTGTTCCAACGGTTTCAACGTGCGAGCGATGGTTTGTGCGGTTCAGAAGTAGTGCTTTTGACACGGAAGACAAAGATCGCCCAGGCCAGCCAAAAATGAAGACAACAGCATGTAAAATCATTGGGAGCTGATCAAGCAGCAATTTCAAAACGTTGGCGAGCAGCAGGATTCATTCAAAATCTGGGAATTGGTACCATACGAATTGAAACCGAGAGAAATGCTGCTTGAACGCTACAAAAGAAAATCATTTTAGCACGGAATCATTACTTGCGATGCAAAACGGTCATGTGAAGCCCGGCCAACCAGCCGAATCAACAACTAAGACAAATATCCATTCGTAATGCTCTGTATTTGGTGGGAGCAAAAGGGTCCTATCTATTATGAGCTGCTGAAATCTGACCAGATCATCACAGAGAACCTGTACCGAACACAACTGATTCGTTTGAAGCGAGCAGTAACCGAAAAACGCGCAGAATATGCTGCCTGACATTAAACCGTTATATTACATAATGACAACGCTCGGCCATATGTTGCAATACCTGTTAAAAAGTATTTAGAATGAAGTGGTTGGGAAGTTTTCCCTTACACGCATAATGCCAGACCGGCAACTATTTCTTTCGATCGATGCAGAAAGCTCTCTCAGGGATACGCTTCACTTTGGAACAGAGATGAGCACTTCTTCGTCTCGGAATCCATATGTTGCCAGAAATATGGGAAAAGGTCATAGCTAACAGAGAGTTGATTCGTTTTTTTTCTATATGAATAAAATTATTGCATTTGCTGTGTTTTCAATCATTAGCATGTGCTAATTAAATTGCCTGCAGTGCTTTCGCTCTCATAATTGAATGCCATTTTCTCAATCATATTTTAAATGCCGTTAGCAATAACAACTCAAAAATGATTACTGTGTTTTGATTTGTATGATAAGTTGAATGTATTGTACAAAATGCACTGATTAATTTGTTTTAAATAAGTTTTCGCGCGTGGTTCAAGAATTAAATTTCGTCTAATTTTGATACAATGAACTCCGAAATAATAAAAAATATTGAAAATGGTGTTTTCCGTATTATAAAAAACAGAAAGAAGTATGTAAGAAAAATCCTTCTAAACACAGTCTTAAATTAATTCAGACATACTCATATAGGAAAGTGTATATTTACTTAAAAAGCTCTTCGAATATTCTTAACACTCAAATTGATTCACTGCTTTTGTGAATGGTAAGAGTTTACAGAATATGCAAGCATATTATAGAATATGTAACAAAACACTTGCGGTGGTGAATCATGCAATGACAGTTTTCGTTTAGTTTATGTATAGTGATAACTCAGTATTCATTTGAGCAAAATAACAAATATGTCATTTGTTTGAAAAACACTATAGGTATTTCCGAACTCTATGGACTCCAATAAAACAGAATTGTTATATGAGAAACCCTTTTTAATAATAAAAAGGATTTTGCTTCTGGTTCCTTAAAACAAACAAAAATTACAATCATGGGCATAATTTAAACTGCATATTATTGATTTAAAATTATTAAATCACCTACATAAACCATTAAATGTGATCACATTTATTTATAAGTATGTACATATGCAAAATTACTAATTTCATTTTAATTTTTGACTTGCAATTACAGACGTACGAATATATTTCTAGCCAGGGCATTGACTTAAATCTGCCGAGTACAATTTTTGTTTTTATTAATATGCTGACGTCATTGTTAATAAAGTGAAATTCAAACATAAACATTTTTAATTTTTTTTTTTGTTTTTTGTGCTTCTACACTTTTTACAGATTATTTGTATTTTTCTTGCACTATGCGATATTGTTGTTGTTGCCTCAATTTTCTGTTTCTGTATATATTTTTGTTGTAATTGTTTCTATTGCATTTTTTAGTGTAGGCTTGTTTTTTATGGCCAAATGCCAAGTGCAACAATAATAATCACAATAACAAATAAAAAAAATTTCATTGACAGTAACAAAAAAAAAAAAAACACAAATAACAGAAATACATCATGTCATAGAGAATTATACATAGAGACGAGACACTCCGTATTGTCAAACAAAAAACAACAAATTATATATCTGATACAACAACAAAATACATTGACTAAAATGTATTTTGTTGTTGCATGAGATAGGTTTTTGACAACAGACTTAGGTTTTTGACAATTCCGTCTCGTCTCTATGTTACCCTATGCATCATGTTTTAATTGAAAAAAAAAAATATATATATATGTATATATAGTCAATTATGTATTTTTAATTGTTAAAAACCAAAATGCAAAAGTATTTAATACTTGACTTATAAACAAAATTTGTCTAATATCATAAAATTTCCATTTATCGAATGTAAGATGTACGCAGAGCTTCGAGTTAAAACCTTGATTCAGAATGAAAAAATGTCATCATAAAACCATTCTCAACAAATAATATTTTTAGCTTCATTTAAAGACTTTTATTTGAATAGAATTCATTTATCATACAATTAATTTATAATAAAATTCAATCAACCTTTCAATGGTAAAATTGTTATACCCACCTTAAAACAAGATGGGGGTATATTGATTATAGGTCCTCATAAGATTCTAGATCTAGCTATTTCCAAAACACGAAATCCAAAGGAGCTAGCTGGATGAAAAATCCACAAATAATCTTTGTTGATAAAGTTTGCTTGGTATTGAAAATGGACAATATTGGTCAAATTGACCTAGCCCCCATACAAATGTCTCCCGGAATACTGTTTGACCAGTCATAAATATGTGGAAATCCTGATAAAATTTTATACAAATTATTTCTAAGAACTCTTAAATTATACTAATTTTTCCCTAGTCCCCATACAAGTTCCCATTTAGAAATTGACTTGAACATTTATAAATGCCTTATAATAATTAATATCGTAATGAAATAAGATATAAACAACTTTTATATGAACCTAAATCTTTCTACCAACTTTTGTAAGGATCGATCTATAATTTACCCTACCCCCCATATAACCCCTACATCAGAAAAATATTTTATTGTCACATATTGATGGTGGGTATACAAGATTCGGCCCAGCCAATTATAACACTCTTATTTGTTATTAATTCAAATCAAATAAAAAGTTAATGAATTTTGTTTTTCTTCGTTAAATTTGTTAATAGATTGAAATGAATTGAAAAAAATAGTAAAAAAAATTTTATAATTAAATAAATCTTATAAGGATACATATTTTTTAATGTACTTGAATTAAATTTGAATGAATCAATAAGTAAATTTCTATACAGAATGAATTTTTAAATACATATACATTTGTAGCAGACCTTCAAATTAATTTATTCAAGTTAAATGTTAATTCGGAACATAACATTCAATAAGTCCACTACCAACATCTAATTCTTCTGCTTCATTCAAAGGATTTTTTTATTTGAATTGTATTCATTCATTGTTGAGTTAATTAATAATAAAATTTATTCAATTGTTAAATTGTTGTTAATTGAAATCTAATCCCAATTGGATGAAATTTTCATGTACATTTTAAACAATGTTATGTCATAAGCTGAGAAAAATATGCCATAGTTTGTGGATGCCAGCTCGACAATGGCAATGACAAACACACCTCTAGATGTTTTGAATTGACCTGTCCAATCGCCTGATCTTACTCAAGTAGAAAATCTATGGGAAATTGTAGTTCACAAAATACGGACTCAATATTATATCACAAATGAAACTTTATCTGTTGCGGTTATAAGGGTATGGCAAAATATTTCAAGAGAAAGGACTGAATCTTTAACTGGTTCAATGTACCGCCACTGTGAGGAAGTAGTAAAAACAAGGGATATTTAACAACGTACTGAGTCACTAAAAGGGCCACACAATTTTAATAAAAATGAAACCTAAGTTTCGATTGTTTTGTCAATATAATAATAATACTTTTTAGTTTGTTTTCTATTTTCAGAATTTAATTAATTATGTTATTATTTATTGATGTTAACATAAATAAGTAAAAGTATATACATATTAATAAACTACTAAAAAAAATATATTTTTTTTTTTGCTTTTTAACTTATTGGTGAAACATTTCGCAAAGTTTCCATTGTATTGTCAACACATATATTTTCGCAATAACTTTCAAGTAACTATTTCCAAGTTTTATTGTTTCTTTTTGGTATGAGTTAGTTTCAAAATAAATATTTTTAATGAATGGTTAGCTTGCTAAATTTTCCTATCAATATTTTTTTATTGAGTTGAATAACGCCTTGTAATATATAAACAAGTAATACATGATAATAGTGATGAATACTATCTTATCATAACCCACAAAGTTTCAGACTAAATTGCAAAAAAAAACTTTATTTGCAGATATGAAAAATGTTTAAACATTAATTTGTTGTCGATTATTAGAAAATATTCAATAATGTACATACTTTAAACTAAGGGGTATAGAAGCAAAGGCTGCAATCTCCACTTTTTAGTTATTATTATAAATAACAAAAACCTGCATCTCAAAAGATTGTCATATTTATTATATTATATGTTTTGTTACTCAGTAATAACTAATAATTAAATGCAAATTCGATAAATTGTTATTGAGACTGCACATTCCAAAACTTATTGTCAAACTATTAAATGTAAATTTAAGAATGAAACTTAAAGGAAAATTCGCGAAAATTCTCCATAAAAGTTCACTGGATTTCTATAAACATTTTAACTAAAAATTTAGCTTCCATACAAATTTTTTTTTATAAAATTTTTAAAAATTTATAAATATATACTTAAAAAAACATATGCAAAATTTTAAATTTTAATTTAATTTTCCGTTTTTAACTTACCAATTTTAACAAAATCGCTTATAGTTCTGCCACCAGCAATAAGCCAACGTATCCATGATATATTGTCAGGGTTATCGATGGCTGTGCCGGGATTGAAAAATCTATCCATAATATAATTCAAGTCCGGCGTTGGGCCACCACTACAACATTCAGCCACAATGAGAGCAGCAACTTCTTTGCGAGTACGGGAACAAAATGAGGAAGTATCAAAACAATAGCTTGGCACAGCGCCACCGCTGCTGCTGGCAGCCTCGTCGGCAGCAATACCATCACCACTATGGCCGGATGAGGAAATTACCGAAATTAAAGCATTTGCTCGAGACGATGTGGAGGCTCCTGAAAGTGAGCCCGAGATGATGGGATCGTCAATTTCATCATTTTCCCAAGGCCAATTGTGAAGATCTTCACTTAAATTAAGCAGGGGAGGAGCGAGGACATTATTTGGAGAATTAGCAGCGGCTGAATTACCGGGTTGCTGTTGTGTATCTGGTTGCTGTTGGTTGGGAGACAGGTTAATGATTTCAATATCTTCTGTGTCGTCACGTGGTAAAGGAGCACCATCTGTGGTCACAGTTACCTCTATTGTGTCAAGTAAATCGTCGTCATCTTCAAAATCTTCCTGCGCTTCTTCGGTGCTGTCTATATTAGCACCGCTCATTGTTGCTCCATTGTTGGCCAAATTATTGTCAGCTTCATCCATTTTTCAATGTTGAAGTTATAATTGTTGTTGGGAGGTTGTTAGAGTCAAGTTTAAAAAATGACGTTTATTTTAGAGGTTCGTTCGTTTATTTGTATTTTTTTTTTTATTTATTTATTATTGTTATTATTAGTTAGCAGCAGTATTTTTAGTTGTACTTGTTGTTGTGTTGATAATACTGTTGCTGCTTTGCAATGCTATTTTGTAGTGGTTGTTGTTATTGTTGTCTATGAAGGTGACGGTTAACGTCGACGTCTACGCTAACGTCAAATAATTTGTTCGGTTGTGTTGTGTTGTTTTTGTTTTATTTGGTTTAGCAGTTTAGAACAAGTTTTAATAAGATTTAGTATTTTAGTGGAAAGAAATCAACACATCTCAAACTATAAATATGTATAAAAAATATGTTGAATAAGATTTTAATTATTGAACGAAGCACTGCACTAAGATATTCGTTAATTATCGAAAAAAATTAAAAAAGGCGTGTTCCAAGAAATGTGGAAAAAAAGACAAAATTAACACTAAAAACTGGCCGTAATCTCACACATACATGCTGCCTTTAACAGCAGAACTTGGCTTGAATTCGGGTATTAATTTTTTTTTTTTTTCATTTAATTTTTACTTCTTTATTTGAAACTCATTTTCTGTTCTTTTTTTTAAATTTCTTTGTTAAAATCTGTGTGTTAGACACTTTTCTTACGCACTCCAACTGACCCGTTTATTTATTGAATTTTAATTTATTTTTGCGAAATTGACAACGAATATGAAAACTGACAAACAAAAGAATTCTTCTATTTGTTCTATTTCTATAACTTCACTTCTGATTTTTTTTTTATTTTGTATTTTTTGCACTTCTTCACTCGTTTTTTTCTGATATTTGGCTCACTCAATTGACTCTTTTTTTATTCTTCTGCTTCTTCACAATCTTTTTTTTTATACCAAATTTAGTTAAAAACTGATTATTTGATTTTTTTTCTTTATCGTGTATTACCACGTTTCGGGTTTTTCACTAGTTTTCATTTATTTGCTATTGATTTTTATGTTGATTTGTTATTGTTGAAATTTGCACATTAATGTTATTAATTTTTCAATAGCTATTTTTTGCATAAAAATTTGTTGAAATTGCAACGCATTTCAGTGAAATTCCACAAACGACTTGCAGAGAAAAGGTAGGACAAACGAAGTCAGCAGAAAAAAAAATTGGGATATTGTATTTGAAATGTCATTCGTTCGTCGGCCTTGCAGAGTTGTATTACATAGGAGTAGACGTTAGAATGAGGGTAAGAAATGTAGGAAATTGTACAGAAATTGAAATAGAAACATTTTGTATATTTTATTTATTAATACATATTAAAATATCTTTGTAAAAACATTATTTTAATTATAATTATTTTTTAAATTAATTGTTTGCTTTTTATGTTACAGATCTACCTTTTGGTTGTTGTATGCAATAAATAATATAATTAACACTGCTAAAATTGACCGATATCACAAATTAATGAAATTTAAAATATTTTACTTACAATGCAAAACCATGTATGTATTTGTTTTATTCAAGGATGGCTATTGGTACCGCTAAGCTCTACTATGGTTTCATTTACCTATAGAAGCCAAAATAGCGTTACCGCTTTAGGTAGCAAACTTTGGTTTTTTAATACAAAATTAATATTTTTGTAGATAATACCCACTATATTTAATAAATTTGCTAATAATGCAAAATGTTAATAATAAATTATATGTATAACGTAGTAGCGGCCTTAAAAATATATTGTATAAGAAAGAATTCAACATTCCTTATAAATACATATGCGAAATGAACTTGTGTTTTGTGATAGTGGATTTTGAATATAGTCAATCTATATTTTACTCTTTTCATAATCAAACTAAATATGCTACTGTCTCGAAAACAGCATATTTATTGAACTATCTGAGTGCGATTTTGATGACTCATGGAATTATATTCTTTTGTGTAATAAAACTTATAATGATTTACCGGAAAGAACCAAACACTCACAATGAAATTTCAAAAAAGATGCTTGGAAACATTATAAATACGTACTTAAACACATTCAAACAATACTTTTTCTAAGAAATTTGTTAAATCCAGTTTTCTGTAATAAGAATACCACTCAATGCCTATATTTTGCCATTATCCTTAAGATTAAAAACTAAAATCTACAATTTTACATGTAAAATGACCATAATCTCTTAAAACAACAAATGATCAACAAACAAAATACACATACAATGCATTCCATCCTTCCTATTAATTGCTATTTGGTACTATTTTTAATCCGCAAAAAAGGCACCTGTCGGCACACACGTGAGCAACACTGTAAACATGCAAAACAATAACAAACCACAAAAATGTTTTGACATTTTGTTTTCCTCACTTGGTTCACCTGTTTTTGAGTTTTACTCTTTTCTGTTCTTAATTATAATTTTTTTTTGTTCTTTTTAAGAAAATTTCACCGATTAAATTTTCTTGTTATAAACACTTTATAATTTCTGAATTATGTCTCATATATTTGATTGCCTAACGTAGATTTTATGCATAAACACTTTTTATTAATAATTTGTTTACTTTTTCTGTTGAGGAATTTATTTAAACACTTTATTGTTTATTCAATTTTGAGCTGAGAAAATTATGTTCTTCTTCGTATGTGCAAAAAAATGAACTGAAAGAATGTGAGTGAAGGATTGTAATAGATTTGCAATAGAGAGGGAGAGAATCAAAAAGTTGGCAATGAAAGAATTAAAAGAGAAGTGTAAATAACACAGTTGTAAAAGAAAGTTAGTAGAATTTTGTTAAAACTTTACCGTTATATTTATTATGTAGCCCCAGTAAAAAATAAATGAAACACAATAATATTACCATTTTTATTTTAATTTATTTTACTATCTACATACAATAACATTCTTTTAAAAACTAATTTATATGTTATAAAGAATTTTCGTTACAAATGTAATTAACTAAAATTGTAGTTGTTAGTAAAAATCAGATCTAAAATCTTGACAACACTTGATATTCACCTTAAAATTACGAGACCACATAGCCACCTGAAATAATAAGAAATATAAAATATGAAATTAATTAAATTCTATATACATACATATATTATATTAAATATCTATTGACAATTTTAAGAAAATTAAAGAAATTTACCTCATAATTAGTAATATTATCGCAAAAGCTTAGATCCATTAATTCCAATTGTTTACATTTTTGTAAAATACTATAGAAATATATAAAAATTAAAAATTATATTTGTTTTTTTTTTTTTTTTTGTTTTTGTAGATAACTCACTCATAGTATTTTTCTTTGGATATACCCAAAACACCCATTAGATCTAATTGTTCCAAGTTGGGACATAAATTCGCAATATATTCTAAATCACGATCGGTTAAACCACGTACAGCAGCTAAAAACAATTTCTTTAATTTTGGGCACTTCGTTAGGAATTCCTTTAAACTATCGCCCAAGGTAGCCTCACGTAAACTAAAGTTTTTAATAATTGAATTATTATTAAATGCGATGTGTATATGTACATATATTTTATGAAACTTACCACCAACCAAAATCCACCTCTTCCAAATCATGACATTCAGCTAAGGCAATTAGACCATGAGCGGATAGAAAATGTGCTTTCCATAAATCCAAGGATACCAATTGTTTGTTATACTGGGAAATATGCATAGCAACATCATCCATATTAACCGCTACATTGCAGAATGCTTAAATTAAAAACAAAAACCAAATAAAATTTTATGAAAATAATATTAAATTTTATCAAACTTACCCAAATTTAAATGTTTCAATTTAGGATTACTTTCCAGCATGGTCAACAGTAAATCCGATTCAATGACTGTTTGAAATAAATCCAAACGTTCCAAATTCTTTAAATTTGCCAAACAGGAAAAATTCAATAAAGGAGGACTAGTAGAGCAATTGCGCAAAGAGAGTTCTGGTATAAACCGATATAATATAATACTAAAATTTAAACATATTCGTATTTCAACAAAAAATACCTCTTAAATTATCACAGACAATGCCTAAAGTTTCAATGCAACTGGCATTTAAAAACTTAGCTGAATTTAAGCGTATGTGAGTCAAAGAATCACCACGTTGTTGTATAAATCTGAAACAACAAAATCAAAATTATAAAAAAACATACAAAAATAAATTATAACTCACTTTTTAAACTCGGTGGGCGATACCGTTTGTATGGTACAGCCACACCAGGACATGTCTAATTTCTTTAAAATCGTAGCTCTTTTGGCCAGCGTGGAAAGTAACTCTGTAGACGCTAAATGCCAATAAGGTTTCAAATTCAATTCACTATACAATAAAGGATGATTAGAGACATCATAAAAGAAACGCGACACCTGGCCCACACGAAATAGCGAGACTAAATCTAAATAGCTAAAGATTTTTAAGACTATATCAAACTGTTTAGCCAGAAAAAAGAAGAAACAAATTAGTGATACATAGAATTGTATATAAAAAAAACATTTCAAAGTTTTACCGGCATATCTTTTAAATCTACTCGTGGTGTTGCTTCAGTATCTTTGGTATTGGTTGTATCGTTGATTTGTACATCGTTTAAGGCTGACATAAATTTATCCAAATCATGCATTAGAAAATGTTGCAAACGTGTTTGATAGTTATCCTTGCACACGGGGCGAAATTTCATATTTTGTAATTTACATAAAATGGAACCTGCAGGGCAATTGTTAAGAATATTAGTTTATGATTTAGTAATAAAATGTTTTAATTAGATAGAAACCTTTTCTTTGTCTTTCATAGTAGTCGAGTAGGGTCTGCATATTTCTCATGTTGAATTTTTTGCCATTTAATAGAACTGCATCAATTTCGGTGTAATAGTGGAGACGTTGGTGATTAAACTCCAGTCTTATTGTCCTGTAAAATTGAAAATTTAAAAGTTTTTCATGTATATTTATAGAGAATAAAAACAGCCTGCAAACAAAAACTATTGTGTGTCCATACTACACAATTTTTAATTGAAATTCAGAAAATTCTATATGAAATTGTGTACTGAAATTGAGAAAATTCCATGTCAATTCTTGACATTTAAAAATTTAACTGTTAATTTTCTTCATAACTTCAAGTTTTCCCACCCTTTCCATACTTTTTCCTAGCTTGTTCATCTATATTTTTAAAATTTTGTAAAAAATGTTCTTATTATTATAATTTGTTTATTTTTCTAATTAATTTCATCCAAATTCCAACTCCTTAATATCCGTTGGTTAATTGCATTAAATTTTGAATAACACTGTCCACCTTTTTATCATACAAAGAGTTTTTCTTGTGACCCAACATCACAGCGTTACGCACATTAGCTGTTAAATGTTTTAGGCGGCGATCTTCATAATACGATTGGTTACTCTTCAAAGATGCATGAATTTGATGATGAAATATATGACCCAAGGGATGACTGTTTTGTTGAGAAATTCTATTAAAATGTTCGCCATAATGTTTGGGTATGTTAATGGCCATAAAATAATCATTAGATGGTGTTGATAAGTTTGGCTGTAATCTACTAGGCTTAATACGATATTTAGCCATAGTTGTACCATTAGCATAAGAATCATTGGAAACTTTTGATTGGTTTGATTCGTTTGCCAACTTTTTATATTTTCTGCTTAAATTGGGTTTTTCTATTTCATAAGAAATAACATTGGAAGTATGGGCAATATTTGGCACTTTCTTTAACTGATATTTATTACAGTTTTTTGATTTTGAAGTTTGTATGATTTTCTTTTGATACAACACACTGGGTTTTTTTGTACAATAAAGTTTTAAACTAGGATGCATATGATGCTCAAATGTATCTTCAGTATTTTCTCCTCCTCTCAGCCTTCTGGTAGTATGATTCTTGTTATTGCTTTTACACCCTCTAATTATTGCTCCCATATATGATTCCATATCACCTTGCTGTCCCCGACTTTTCATATGTATTTCTTTTATAGTCTCCAATAAATATTTATAGCAATTTTTACGAAATTGTTGATTTCCATTTAATTCTTTTTCATGTTCAGTTTTAGATTTCTGCATTTTATTTTGTATGCGTTGCAAACTTTTCGCTCCTTTAATATGATGTCGTATTATTGTTGGTATTTTATGTTCATATTGCTGAATTTCTTTGAGTAATTTCTTCAATGTATGCTCCCTATTTTCTATGGTCTTTTGCAGACGCTGTTTGGTTGTCATTGTTGACATTATTTAATATAAATTTTGAATTGTTTTACACAAATAATTTTCTTCACACAGACAATTTTTATTTAGAATTGATTTAATTTTGGTATTTTCTTTTATAATTATATTTTTTTGTTTATTTTTGATATTTTGTTTTAGAAACCAAATAGGCATTTTTATTGGAATTCAAGTTGAAAACAAGTGTTGTTCAAGCTTTGAGTGCAGTGTCAAGCAATTAAGTTATAGTTGTAATTACACTATATATACACATAGATCGGATACTCCCCTGTCAAAGACTTTACTCAGTTATCAGAAACCAATTTATGTGAATTTATCTATGCTTTATCATTCACCAGCAGACAGAAGTCAACTGGTTACTTTTAACATTCCAACCTACCGCGAAGACAATTGTCACTGAAGCGTCTCTAAGTAATCTAGAGTGTAGTCACTTTAAAGAAGTATTTTGTACGTACAGTAATTCGTATACAAATTGTATTGATATATTTCTCATACAGTTTATTTTCATTTTGCATAAGTGTTCTGACATCCCATGTAACCCAGCGTGAAATCAATTGCCACTTAAGTATTTCTAAGTGTCCTGGAGTGTAGTCATACGTTTATTTTGTACTGCACTTTAGAAAATGGTTATTTTACCCACCAAAAGTAATCTATTGAAGAGTTGTCGAAGGAAGTTTTATTTACAAGCAATCGGTTATTAGACTGTCTATGAGATGTCAATTTGAGGTCAATTAGCATCAGTACATGTTAAAATAACTAGTTATGTTGCGTTGACTACTTTGGACCAGCTTTCAAAAAGGGTCACTGCTTAGAACATGTACGTGTTAAGATAACTAGTCATCTAGCTAGTTATGTAACTAGTTGTCTTCCTAAATGATAGTTAAACTCGCTAGTACGGGACAGTTTCCTAGAACTGCTAGGTGTTTTCAAAAACCTAATTTATGTTAATGTACTGTAGCACACATACATACATATTAGTGAAATGATAGCAATTATGCTTTACTTTTTTCCTTGATAGTTCTCTGTCCGTTCTATGTATTTATTCGATGGCTTGGATTTTTTAAGGCTTTCTTTAGTTCTAATTGGAAGTGCACTTTTTGTGAAAATAAAACTTTTAATACAAAATCACAGTCGCATAAAAATAACTGAAATTTTTAATATAAATTCCTTTTTAAAAAATATAGTTTTTCTCGATACACATCCACAGGGCTGTATAGAATAGACTGGTTTTTTGCGTGAATTGATTTTTTTATCTATTAAATAGTATTAACAAACAGTAGCCCAAGAAAAGATCTCTCGGATACAGTGTAAGTAACTGTTACAACAACACGCTGAATTACTTTTTTTGTTGAAAAACGTTTTTTTGGGATGTATTTTGTACATATTTTATTAACTTAAATTGTTAATGTTCATATAATGTTCATTTGGTAAAGGATAATTTTATGAACAATTAATTTAAAGTGATAAAACATATAAAAGCACAAAACGCGACGGACAAAACAAAAGCACCCACTTATAAGATGTTTAAAAATTTGACTGATATTTGCAATGTCAGTTAACGGGACTCACAACGGATGCATTTAAAAATTCCAGAAGATAAAAATAAAGGCAGGCGTCTGCATAATTTAAGTGTTATACAGTTTATTGTGAAAAAACAATGAATGGCAAGGAACAAGTGAATTTAAAATAAAAGTTATTGAAGACTGGAAGGCGGCCTTATCACCGCATGAATTGATTAAAAAATATTCAATTAGCAGATCTGTTATTTCCAGGCTGATTCCAGGCTGGAGGACATCAGCGTAAAACTACACGTTATGATGATTCCTTGTTCAAAAGAGCAATGCAAAAATATTCTACAGCACCAGCTTGTCAAGTAAGAACAAGTTCAAGATTATGCGTTAGCGAAAGAACTATCCGTAGAAGAGCAGTGGAAGCAGGATTATTCAGCCGACGACCAGAAAAAAAGCCGTTTATATCAGCAAAAAACAAGAAAGTTAGACCGGAGTTTGCCAAAGCCCACATCGACTGGAGTGTCCAAAAATGGAAGACGGTACTGTTCTCTGAAGAATCCAAATATAAATTAAAAAGTTCCGATGGAATAAGGCGTGTACGCAGACGAAAAAGAGAAAGACTGAATCCTAAATATTGCAAAGGGACAATTAAACATGGAGGGGGCAATGTAATGGTCTGGGGTTGCTTTTCTGGTCAATGAATTGGGCCAACTCATTAAGTTAATGGGATTATGGAGCGGTTCAGTTCTTATTCGAATGCTAAGTACTTGAAAATATTGACAAAAATTAATTGTAATACTACAGGCTAACCTGTACACTGAAGAGATGCCCGGCGGTATGTTGAAATCAACTTTCCAAAGCCCCCAAATAACTTACATACATGAATGGCTGAGCTATAAGTAAAAAAAACACGACTACTTCGATTGTTGACCTATTTTTGATATATATCTGGATTACTAAGTAATTAGCATAGACAATATGGTTATCTAATGATACATAATTCAAAGACCTTTCCAACGATCTATATTTTTTAACCCGAGTTTGTTTTATTCCTCCGAATTATGCCCTGATATACAGAACATGTCCATCAGGTTAGTTTAGTTCTGTTGTGTCTGCAGGGTGGAGAGTAAATACGATTTTGAGGGGACATAATTGGGGGTAGTGTTAGTATTTTGAGGTTGTGAGCCACATAACAACTCTCTACAAAGCTGGGAGATCAGCTGCGAAAGCTGGTGTTACCTAAGCAACTCTTCAGGTGGCACTAGTGGTCACAAAAAGTGCATCGGACATATTTACCACATCCAGATATCAGTTCGATTTAATACCGGAATTTTAGCAAAAATGTTGGCATATTCAGCACTCCTGGGATAAAACTATTGGTTGATGTAGTATATGCCACTGGATTGACAATCATTGGACGTTCCGCATTTTGCTGGTTGCTTAGGCCAGCTCATCAGAAAACTTTTCTCACAATTTTAGGAAAACTAGAAATATCTTATATATATGATTTAATTTAAACTGAATGCGAATTAAAGTACAACTCTACAAAACATTTAAAAAGCTTTGACAAATCTCCAAAATTTTTATTTTTTAAACGAATATTTTAAAAAAAATTAAATCCTAACCTGTGGAAAATTTTAACCAATTGTTTTTAACGCAATTATCGTTACTTTGTTTAGCTTAGGTAAACCAGTGTCGTTTTCGACCTGCATGGACAAGGCCGTTATAAAGTGACAGGTTCCTGTCATACAAAATGTTAGAACTAGAACTGCTCCTTATCCCGAGAAACAAATCAGTTGGATAGTTCTGTGTCAGATCATTTTCCTCTAGGGAAGTAACTCTATCATTGGGAAAGAACGATTTAATAGTGGATTCTTATAAATCATAGTTATGTGCGTTTGAGTAAAATTAGTAAAATTATAACTTAAAGAAACAACTTTAACAACAGTACTTTTTAAAATCTATTAGTAATTACCATAACGACCAGATGTACTAAGCAATATTTGAATACTGTGCATGACAGCATTACATAGATTTCCAATTAGAACATCTAAATCATTTTGTTTCCAAACATGTTTCCTTTTTGAAATTTTTGTCTCTTGAAAGTTTTGATTTCTTTCACAAGAACCTAAATCCTTTGAGAACTTAATAGGTAGCTTGGTAAGGTCTCCTTCTTCCGTATACTTTTTACATAATTTCTTATAACGGTCTAAAGGAAATTCTTTTGATTTATTTTTAAGGGAATATTGTAATGGTTGCGCTATTTTATTAGCATAGACAGGATTTTTATCTATGCTACTTTTATCTTTGCAGTCCTTATATATTTCACAATCCTTTTTCAAAATGGACTTAAGACAACAGCTCTTATTGTTTAAGTCAGATGTGGAAGTTGCTTTGGTTTGCTGATTTGTCAACTTTATCACTGTGGGTACTTTTTTCAAAGCGCTTTTTGGATAAGTAACACTTGGCTTTGAGTGAACTTTATGTACAGGATTGTTTTGTTCCTTTAGAACAAATGACTTTCTTTGTTTACTCACTAAAGTATCATTTTGATACTGAGGTGAGTCAAAGTTTTTGGGATAAGTTTCTTGGATCATTTTTATTAAAGACTTAATATAGTTTTCGTTATTTTTTGACCATTGTTGTTTACAAAATGTGTTTTCTCGTGAAGAACATTTTTGTTGTTCCTTAGATTTTTCTATATTTTTCATTTGCTTTAGATTTGTTGGAATAATACTTTGCTTGAAGTCTGTATCTTTTAAAAATTGTGACTTTTTAGTTTGTAGGTTTTGATTATTTTGCATTGCTTGCATATTTTTGATTTTCTGTACGATTCTCAACATATTTTGCACAATTAATTTATGTTTATGTGAAGAAAACTTAAAATTTTTAAAGAATTTTCAAAATTTATTTTAATAAATAAAATTTGTGTCAACGAAAAACTGTTCGAAACTAATTCGATTAATTTCGATTTTAAGAGAAAACAAAAATGGCTACAATACATTTTTTTTCCAATTATTCAACTAGGGTTCCTAATTGGGGACATTTTCATGGGAATTTCAGGGAAATTTTTTTTTAGAAATTTCTGTGAAATTTCGAATTTCTTTTTAAGTTTTCTTCTTAAAGTTACAGTATTATTTATGGATAGACAGTACAGATTCGTTGTGATTTGTTTCCAATTGAATAATTTGATTATATCGATAGAAAAGGATAATTATATATACATAAAAACGTTTTCGAACTTCAGTTTTGTAATATGAGTTAAAACTTTAAAAATGTTATCAATTAATTTAGATTTAAAGATAAAATACAATGATTATATTAATCTTTCGATATGAAAAATGTTAATGAACTTAAAGTTTTATAAAAAAAACCGTATGGAAAATAAACTTATCGCTTTTATATGAAATTTTTAATTCCTACATTCTACTTACTTGGTTGGTAATTGTATACGCTTTAAAGGTGGTTCAAAACTCCGCGCTCTATTTGCCACATACGGAGGTCGTGTATAGAACTCATTATCCTCCCACAAACAAATCCATGTCTTGGCAATGGTATACGCCCAAATGCGTATAACAGCACCAGGATTAAATGTTTCATAAATAGCTATTTCATCGGGTATGACATAGTCTTCAAAGTACAAAACTATAAAATCTTCAGCGGGTACTTTGGGTAAATTTTGAGGTGATATTTCCCGTAAACGAGAAGGAGACTTATCCCACCAGTCGCCATAAGTGCGCTAAATAAAAACAGCAATACAAACAAATTAAATAGTTAATCACAAAATTTGTGAAAAACATACATACCATGGCGAAAGTTTGTGGAAAATCACCATAATTTGGATATATGGAAGGTCTGCCCGTAATATTTGGCGCCGTATAGGATATACTTAAATCTATGCCATATTGTGAACTAAAATCCAATACACTATGGGCATATTGCTTAAGAGGATAGTCGGCGTAGCAGAAACCGTCAACGTCTATCATAGCACCAGCTACTTCATATTCATCATTCGAGTCTAAAGAGGTTTCATAATCTCCCCTCTGGCTGGGAAATTTAACTATAGTATCAACGGCTACTGACTTATTGGCTGTCGATCTCACGTCATCTTCCACAGACGCAGATGACTGGGAAGAAGACATTTTTACCGTCCTATGAGCTCGACACAATCTCTGCAAATGCTGTGTCAATGTTAGTAGTTGCTCTGGAGAGCATCCAAATCCAAACCAGCTACGTGTGCGGGAGACAGTGGTAGCCGGAGTGGTTTGGGATTGTGTCCACAAATGCAAACCAAACACAATTTTGATGAATTTTCAAAAACCTCACACAAAAGGGACATACGAGGGCTGCTTGCTGCTGATATCATTAGCTGGTATTAGAAACCACCCAATCTAGTGTCCCCTTTTTTTATGCTTATATATGGCTTCTGTTTATTATTTTTCTTATTCACGAAAACGAAACTGCCAAAGAACAAAAGTATGATAATATCCTTGATGTCCCTTCACAGCAATCTTAAAGTCAAGGTCATGGTTAATATTTTCTTTGTTGTTTAATCTTTGTTTTTAACGCGATTATAGTTTACCTCAGATTTTTTTTTTTAATTAAATTGTTTCTATTTATGTACTTTTTTGTTGTGGTCTCTTCTTTGTGCTCTGATTTTTGTTCATTCACATTTATTTGGTTTACTTTGGTTATAATTTATTATTACTAAACAATTTTTAATTCATTTAAGGTAAATATTAGTTTTATTTGTTTATAGTACTTATAGTTATTAAATTAAGCTTTTCTTTGTTTTCCTTGGAAAAATGTAAAATTTTTACTTGATTTGTTAATGAGAAAAAGTGTTACAATGTTTTTGTTTGGTTTATGTTCTGTTTGACATTTCGTTGGCTGTGTTTAGTTTGTTTATAATACACAAAAAGAAAAAAAGGGGTGTCAAATGCCAATGTGGATTTTTATTTTATGAATACATTGAACAAGAAGTTGCCAAATGAAGCTATTCGGATTATTTTACTATGGAGAAATGATTTCAGTTATCAGTGGTGACAATACAATCTAAACTTTTCCAAATATTCAATTAATAGGTCAAAATAAAAAACAAACATTTCAATAAATCTTGTACTTTTTTATTAACCGTTATTTTAAATAGCAAATAAACCGATTAATTTTTGACAATTTCTTCTTTTTTGCACTCTATATAAAAATATAGTTTTAAGCACACAAACTTTATGTATTAAAGATCTAACTGAAACGAGTCTATTAACAGAAACTATTAAAAGTATTCACAATCTAAAAAACTCCAAAAAGGACTCCAATGGAGAATTTTATATGAGAAATTGGATATTATTTATCATGCCTTAATTTTTATTTATCCAATATCTACAATCAGTGATAGAGTTCTTTCCAAGTCAAGTTTTATTAAAAACAAGTAAGAGAACTATTCTCGGCTGTGCCGTATCTTATATACCCTTCCCCAAATTATACTTTAAAATAAAAATTTTAAATATTTTTAGGTAAAAAAAAAAAATTTTTTTTTTCTAAATTGTTTTTCAAAATTTGAAAAAAATATTTTTTTTTTCGGAATTTTTTTTTAAATTTATTAGTGAAAAAAAACTTTTTTGGTAAAAAAAAATTCGGGTTAAAAAATATTGTTCCTGATTTTGACCCATTGTAGGTCCAAATTACTATAGCCTTATATACATCGTTGCAATGGACTTTGATATCACTTGATATCCATATTGTCTATATTAATGATACAGATATAGATCAAAAATAGGCCTAAAATCGAGGTTGTCCCGGTTTTTTGAACCATTGTAGGTCCAAATTTCTATAGCCTTATATACATAGTTGCAATGGACTTTAAAATATCTATCACTTGATATCCATATTGTCTATATTAATGATACAGATATAGATCAAAAATAGGTCTAAAATCGAGGTTGCCCGGTTTTTTCCTATATCTCAGCCATTTGTGGACCAATTTTCTCGATGTTAAATAGCGACCGAGCCGGAAGAATTCCGGAGATATTGATGTATCAATAATGTTTGTAAGTTATTTGGGGGCTACGGAAAGTTGATTTCAACATACAGACAGACAAACGGACATGGCTATATCGACTTCGCTATCTATTACGATCCAGAATATATATACTTTTTTGGGGTCGCAAATGAAAAATGTGGAAATTACAAACGGAATGACAAGCTTATATATACCCTTGCCACTCATGGTGAAGGGTATAAAAAGGTCTCAGATACCATATTTTTTTTTTTGCTATTTAGTACTTATTTTGTTTTGTTGAATTGTTGTATTTTTTTTGTTTTTTATGTTTTTGTTCTTTTTATTAATAAAATTCTTAAAAAGGTACACAAAATTCGTGTTTTTTTTCACTTTAAAATTAAAGTAGAAACTATTCTGTTAATCGAATAATTTCAAATTAACCGATTAAATATAAACCCGGATTAATTATTTTCTCGATTGAATATCCTAATATATAGTTTCCCAATAAGCATTTTTACTGGAATTCAAGTTGAAAGCAAGTGCAATTCAAGCCTTGAATTATAGTCAAGCAATTGAATTACTGTTGTATAACACTTTATTTCAATAACATTCTCCAGTAAAAATGAAACATAAATTCAAGCCATATGTGTTTTGTTTGAAAACTATTTAATTTTTTCAAATATTTTTTAAGTGTTTACATTTGTATTCAAGGCTAAATCTAACAAAATGTTCAAGTGCTTAATTTTTGGGGCTTTGGTGCTTATTGGGTTTATTTACTTACAACGAAAAATAAGAACATAATTAATTAAACTCAGAAAATAGAAATCAAACTAAAAATAATTCATTATTAATGTATTAAAAAAACAATGGATGCTTAGGTTTCGATATCCCTTGTTGTTTATTACTGCTTCATAGAGACGATGCATGTATTGAACCATTTAAAGATTCAATTGTCTTCTTTGAAATATTTTGCCCTTTTAACCGCATCTGATAAAGCTTCCTCGATGTATAATTTTGAGTCCATAATTCGAAACTAAATACATTTCTGTCTTGATCTGTTTAAATGTACGAGCTGTAGATCGCACATATAAAATTTACGAGCGTAAATTTTTTTAGAAATAAGAGGTTTCATCGCAAGTCGATAACAACCAAGTTCCTCCTCATTTGTTCAGTTCAAGATGTAACCTCCCGTGGAGTCATTTTTGGGAATTTCTTAAACTCTCTAGCTATTAACCCGCCAATGGTGACCTATATGTCTGTGAGACCGGGTGTGTTCAAAAATCGAATAACTTTATTCTCTGTTATTGTATTTAACATTTTTTTTAATTTTTAATATTGAAGTTAAAGAGATTAAATTGTGATGAAGATTCTGAAATCACTTCTGCTACTATGTACAGCAATTTGCACTACTCCTTTGATATTAATTTCAGAACTAACAATTCTGATAATTTAGCCCATATTATTTGCATAATTAACTTATGTTTACAACTTATTACGCAATAATGAAACTGTATTTTAGAAACTACATTATATTATATGTGTACATTTGAAACGTCTTAAATTGTGATCATTTAACAGTCGATCAATAAAATCATTCAGACTGTTTTTTATTTAATATAAAATTTCACGTTGGAATATTGCAGTTTTTTTTTGTTTTTAATTTGTTTCAAGGCATCAGTGCATAAAGTGGAAACGTAAGAAAATAATAATTATTGTTATTACTGCTTCAGTTGTAGTTTTAGTTTCTTATTGTTAATTGTTGAAGCTGCCAAAGATGCACAATGAACGGCATGAAGAAGGCGGCTAAAAGTTGGTGGCTGGCTGGTGTTGCTGTTACTGCTGTTTTGATGCAATTGAAAACAATTGCTAAGAAAATTTTTAAAAACGAATGTTTTTTAAAGAAAATAAATTAAATGTTGGTGGCTTCTTTTTAGTTATTTTCTTCTTATTTTTTATTACTACAATATATACAACGAGTACCTGCCCATTTCTAGTACTAAGTATTTGTACTTACAATTTCATTGTAATTAAAATTTAAACAGCATTAAACAGCGGCAGCAGCAGCTTTAGCAACTGAGAGTGACTGCTATTTATTTATGATTAAAAATGATTTTTTAGAAAATACAGTTAAGCTTTATGGTTAGATTTAGAAAATATCTAAAAACAAAAGTAGAAAAGTATGAAATGCAAAAATAAATTTTAGACCGGAAATGTTTAACAAATGGTATGAACGAACAGAGCAGTTAATAGAAAACAACAATGAACGGATTAGTTATGAAATGTTTTGAAAATTGTTTTGTTTTTCTATTTAAAGAAAATACATGTGTCTGTATTGTATTAAATAGATTTTTTAAAAGATTTTTAAGAAGTTTAGAGAAATGGTTAAATGCGAAACATAAAGTACCCTAAAGTATTTAAATGTATTGTGATTAATATAGCTCTAGTTAAACTGAAACAATCTTAACACACCACATTTCACTTTATTTCAATACACATACAGTGAGTGACAATACAATGGAAACTTTTTTTGAAAACTAAGGAGTGAGATCGAAAAATTTTTAACTTAACTTCCATGCTCTGTTTTTGGCCTCTAAATTTTTAGCAGCGTTCCTGTCAGGAACTTTTTGAGCCTTGTATGTTTTTAAACCTGCATTAGCTTTAACTTTTTGTACCAAATAGTCCGAGTACAGACCTAACCGGGCTGCTTTCCTACCATATGTGTTAGGAGCTCTTTTGAAAATGCTTTCTATTTTTTTGGCTTTAGAAACATCATATGGTCCATTCTTTCTACCTGAAATAGGTTTTCTATCAACGGACAAGTTCTCCCGGTACTGTTTAATAACATTGGAAACAGTTTGACGGCAGACCTTTGAATGCTTGGCCAACTTATTGTAGGACTAAGTTGGGTTTGTTGAAAATATTTAATAATTTTAGTACGCACTTTTTTCTGGTCACTCATTTTAATCAGATTAACAACAAATGAATATAATTGGCATTAAACATAATAACTGACATGTTTTACAAAGGTAACTTGATAAAAAAATCAAATAATACTTGGGTTAAAAGTTTTAATGAAAAACGTGTGTTAAGAATTTTACGATCTCGCTCCTTATATTCCGTAATTTCATATCCAAAATCAAATAATCCAGATTTTTTTTTGATTTTTACCTATTTATTGAATATTTCGAAAAGTGTCCATGCATTGTCTGTATTTTTGAAAGAAAACTTAATGTAAATGCATGTAAAATAAATATTGGAAACAGGGCCATTCTCAGCACTATTAAAACTTGGCTCATTTTGATGAAAAATTCTGATTTCTGTAAAATTGTCTAAAAAGTCAAAGTCAAATGCACCAAAAGTTATTGGGTGTATGACTTATTTTGAAACATTTGTACAATATGAATTTATATAAAGTATTGGCCATTGTTAGCTATGACCTTTTCCCATCTTTCTGGCAACATATGGATTCTGAGCTAAAAGAACTGCTCATCTTTTGAGGCCAAGAACGAATCAAGCCAATTTCGGATACTCTGTCCCGAAGAGAAGCGTATACCAGAGACAGCGTTCTATATTGATCGAAACAAATAGTAATTGGACAGGGTACAGTCTGGACTTCCCAACTTTCCAACCACTTCATTCTTAATACTTATTAACAGTTATTGCAACATTTGGCAGAGCGTTGTCATGATGGGATATAACGATTTCATATTTGGCAGCATATTCTGCGCGTTTTTCGTCCAATACTCGCTTCAAACGAATCAGTTGCGTTCGGTATAGGTTTCCTCTGATGGCTCATAATAGATAGGACCCTTTTGCTCCCACCAAATACAGAGCATTACCTTAGCACCATGGATATTTGGCTTTGATTTTGCTGGAAGCCCGGCTTCGCATACGATCCCTTACGCTTCGGGTTATCGTAATGGATCCATTTTTCATCGCAAGGGCATGCAAAATCGTCTTTAAAGGTCTCTCGGCTACAATTCGTATGGTACCCAATTTCCCTGCTTTTGAATGAATCCTGCTGCTCGCAAACGATTTAAAATTGTTGATTGAGTAGCTCCCAATGATTTTGCAAGTTCTTGTTGAGTTTGACAACAATCTTCATGGAGAAATGCCTCCAATTCTTGGACTGGCTTGGGCTATCTATGTCTTCCGTGTCAAAATCACCACTTTGGAACCGCACAAATCATCTCTCTCACGTTGAAACCGATGGAACAGAGTCACCATAAGCTTTGGTGAGCAATCGATGTGCTTCAGCGGCACTTTTTATCAAATTAAAGAAGCTTTGTTGGCACAAAATTCAATATTTTCAAAATGACATATAAGTTATTAAAAACAAAAATCGCGTTCAAAATTATAAAATATTACGCAGTAAATAATAACCAAATTATAAAATATTACACTGTAAATAATGGCAGATGATCCTCTTTTATGAACAAAACTTACGTTTTGAAACCTATTTGCCCCGTTTTAGGAATTACGGCATTTAAATAATGGCAATGGTAAAAAATTATCAATCTATTGATAAAAAGATCTTTCTATCTATATTAGTTTCAAATTTATTACAAAATTTGTAACGTTTTTTGGTGTTGCGACAACGTTAACTTGTCAAGAGGGTGTAATAAAAGGTAAGTCTCAGGGTCTTCTAGCTCATCTTAATAACAATATAGTTATGGATGACTACTAGAACGTGAATGTCGCTCATCATTTCGTTTACACAGTAACAATAATTAATAATTTTATGGCGACAATGAAAATGATTTAATCAACAATCAACAATCTAATTGAGAAAGACTACAATAGGAAGAATGTTGCTCATTTTGTCATTGACATAATAACAACGATAAGTTCGCCCACAACATTAGAAAATATTAATTGTCGTTAATGATTATAAGGGCGACAACGACAGAAATTCCGCCCGTTTCATTTCATAGAGGGTTTAATTGAAGGTAAGTATAGAGAAACTAGCGAATTTCCAGAAGAACCAAGCTCAGAATATTCAGTACTTGCGTATAGTCTACTCTGTTGTACGAAAGTGATATATGGCTAATATCGAGCAGGATATTCTTCCCCAACACCATCAGCTACACGGATCTCTGGAACTCACTCAATGAGGAACCCATACTGAAACAAATCAAACGCAGAAAATGGAGGTGGATCGCCCATACTAGCAGGAAGATGCCCGATAGTATTACAAGGATGGTACTAGAGTGGAATCCTCAAGGGTCAAGAAGCCGTGTTCGACCCAAGAACACCTGGAAATGCACGCTACTCCAAGAACTTATGTGGGAAGGCTAGAAAAGAACAGCAGCAAACCGAGTAAGATGGTGAAGCCATATGCTCCCAAGAGTGGTAATGGAGAACAAAATAAGGTTTCAGGTTCTTGTAGCTCATCTTGTTAACAATGAAATCCTGCACGACTACTAAAGTGACAATGTCGTTCAACTTGTGGTTTACAAATTAATAATTATATGACGACAATTTGGATGTCAACTACTAATTTACCAGTAATAAACACTTCAGTTCTTTGTCATTAATCTTGTTTTTAACAATGTACATAATCCTGAAAGACTAGAAGAGCAACAATTATAAGTGATTAACTGTTGTTAATTGTTATATGGTCATCCATTTGGCATTTAAAAATTTCATGGGCGACAATGTCGTTCATTACATCATCAATGGTTTAAAAGGAAACAACTTCAAGTCTTTTTCGCTTATATTGTTGTTAACAATTTAGTCGTAAACGACTACAATTTCACAGGCGAAAATGTCATTAATTTCGCCATTAATGGCGAACAACATCAAGACATTGTCGCTTATGTTGTTGTTAACAATTTAGTCGTAAACGTCTACAAGAGCGACAATGTCGCTCATCTTGTCTGTAACATAATTACAATCAGAAGTTCTTCAATCGAATTATAAAAGATAAACTGTCGATAATGATTACATCAACGGAAATGTAGTCTATTTGGAGTTCAAAAAATGCCAATGATCTACATTTGGATATCAACTATTATATAGGCGACATGGTCGAAAATATCGTCCATTTTATTATAAACAGTGTTTGATAGAAGGTAACTTTTGGTGTCTTTAATTTCAGTCTTGTCTTTAACAAAGTTTTATTTTTTATCTCCGACAACAGAAGCGACAAGCAACAAATTCAAAAATATCTTACAGAAATACCTAAAAAAAAATAACGCCTACGATTTAATGGTAAAGTGGGATATTTTCCCAAATTGATACGCGAAACAATACATCATTGTGAGCATTTTTCCCTACACTTAATGTAATAACATACATACATATGTACATACAATACAATACCCCTTTGTGCATAATGTAGGGTATAATTACGAATATTTAAAGAAAGTTTAACAATGTTATTTGCGCATACCTTAAATAGTATTTAGATGGTAATTATGATTACAGAAATTCACTTTTCAGATGTCTCACTCAAAAAAAAATTATAAATAAAAACTCAAACATAAATGTTTACGATTATCTAGATTTTTTGTACAGATTCTGTTTGAAAGTGAAATTTTGTGTTTATTGTCGTAATATACAACACAAAAATTTACAACAGATTTATTATTATTATTATTATTATTATTATTATTATTTTAAATGCATACCCAATTTTTGTTTTGTTTTTAAATTCAAATTTCTAACAGCCATAAAAAGTATTAATAGTCAGTCGGTTGTTGTTGGGTTGGTTCAGCCTCATGCGTGTACTATTATAGTTTTTTGTATGTGAGAGTTTTTTTTTTTTTTTTTGCAGACTTGTCTTAAAAGTTCATTGAAATTTAAAGTTTTTTTTTTTTTTTTGAACTAAAAGTTTAAACAAATAATAACAATAACATCTTATTTTTAAATAACATTTTGTATGTGAGAAGAATAAAGGTTTTGAATAAAAAAAGAGTTTGTTAACAAAACAAAAAAATAGTATTTAATGATTTTACGAATTGTTATAAAATTTAAAGCAGTGGCAAAAAAATAAATAAGAAAAAAATTAAAAACATTTATGAGTTTTTGACAAAAAATACAATATCTACAAAAGATTTCTTCTGAGAAAGATTTTTGTTTATAAAAACATCGATAACCATAAGAAGTCTTGTTAATTTCTTTTGAAAATTCTGCTATAAAACTTTATTATAAGAAAGAACAATGAAAGCTGAATTCTTATTTTACATGGCTCTGTCGAAAATGTTTACTTATTATTAAAATCTGTTTTTAAATTCTGTTTTTAAACCCTTCACCATGAGTATATATAAGTTTGTCATTCCGTTTGTAATTTCTACATTTTTCATTTGCGACCCCACAAAGTATATATATTCTGGATCGTTATAGATAGCGAAGTCGATATAGCCATGTCCGTCTGTCCGTCTGTATGTTGAAATCAACTTTCCGTAGCCCCCAAATAAGTTACAAACATAATTTATAGATCAATATGTCGGGAATTCTTCCGGCTCGGTCGCTATTTAAAATCGAAAAAATCGGCCCACAAATGGCTGAGATATAAGAAAAAACCGGGACAACCTCGATTTTTGGTCTATTTTTGATCTATATCTGGATTACTAAGTCATTAATATAGACAATATGGATATCTAATGATAGATATTTCAAAGTCCATTGCAACGACCTACAATGGGTCAAAATCGGAAAAACATTTTTTTTACCCGAATTTTTTTTTTAGCAAAAAAAATTTTTTTTCATTAACTTTTTTTCACTAATAAATTTAAAAAAAAAATTTAAAAAAATTAAAAAAAAAAATTGGAAAAAAATTAAAACAAAACAATTTCGAAAAAAAAAATTGAAAACAATTTTGAAAAAAAATTTTTTTTTTTAAATTTTGAAAAACAATTTAGAAAAAAAATATTTTTTTTTTTAAATTTTGAAAAAAAAATTTAATTTTGTTTACCTAAAAATATTTAAAATTTTTATTTTAAAATATAATTTGGTGAAGGGTATATAAGATTCGGCACAGCCGAATATAGCTCTCTTACTTGTTTTAATTTCCTGGGGCTATATTCAATTCTGAATGACCAATAATTACAACAACAAGTTTGAGAGATGATCTGGATTACCTCCGTTGTATTTTCTTTAGGACTTCCCCATATAATGCTAGTTGCTTACACGCAGAAAAATAATATACTTGTGCATGTTTACTTTAAACATTTTAACATTTTTAACAATATTATAGTCACAGTAACTATTTATATGATTGTGGTAATAATAATATGGTTAATTAACGATTCACATGATTGTATCAACCATATATATGGTTACAGTAAACAAATATATGTTTGTGGCAACCATTTATATGATGAAGGACTTACCATATTATGTTGCTCTCGTCTTATGGATATCATAATATCACATAATAGTTACTGTGACTATAATATTGATAAAAATGTTGAAATGGTTACAGTTATACAAAAATATAGTTGTGTAAACATGCACAACTATATTTTTTTTCCGCGTGTATCTGACAGTTGTTTCCCGCCTGTGTTTGACATG
The DNA here is from genome assembly GCA_942486065.2 of Calliphora vomitoria. Taxonomy (NCBI): domain Eukaryota; kingdom Metazoa; phylum Arthropoda; class Insecta; order Diptera; family Calliphoridae; genus Calliphora; species Calliphora vomitoria. Next base: position 49,966,881 of record OW818032.2, read on the forward strand.
TTTACACCTTAAATGGTTCAATAATTCCACAGGAATCTCTTTTTATTACAATATGTATTGTTTTTATAATTATTATTGCAAATACATATGTACATTCCATACAAACAACAAATAATTATTATGGTCATGTAATAAATGTTATTTAAGTTTTAATTTTTGGCAAACAACCAAAAATAGAAAATTGTTTAAGTATCAAGAGATACTAAGTTAATAAATAAAAGAAGTTTTACCAACAAATAAAATAAATACATACATTTTACTTCTATTTCATGTTTTTCACATAGAAGTAGATGTGGGTAAAATGAATTCAGTTAATAAGCGAGCAGAATTTAAGATTTTTGAATTCCTACTTGAACTATACAATTTATATGGTCAACTGAGCTGTGGACAGCTTTATCCAATAGTTGCCAAAAAAAAAAAAAACAAAAGAAATAGAAAATAAAAAATAATACAAATAAAATACATAATAAGTATAATAGGGCAGTGTTGGGTATAAAGAGAACATGGAATATCATAACATGATAGCCACTTTTTTCTTATTTCATTAGAAAAAACGAGCTTCGTTGATATCCGTTTTGTTAACGGGTAAATGACCGATCATGTTTGGCTCCTGGTAGCTATGAGTGCCTACCACTGTTCTAATGTAAAACAATAGTAGGAACTTGGCTAGTGTGAAACGAAAACAAAGCATAAATTTGAATAAATTTTAATTTTTTCCATTATAATACTGAATTTCCTATAAGTTTACGTGTTACAGATTAATATGTCCCAGTAGTTCTGGGTGACTGTACCGAACTAATGATTTTTCCAATCATTTAGGGTGACATAACATGTGCAGGGCGTCAATTGGGAAATGTACTGTCCGAAGTAGTCAAAGCATTGGATACACATGCCGGTTACATTAAGTCAGTTACCTAACTGGTTACTTCATTAGTTAAATAACTAGTTATTTTAACATGCTAAGCGGAAGCTAATTGACCTCAAATAGTCTGTTACCAAGACATCTCCTAGACAGTTCAATAACCGATTTCTTATAAACAAACATTCCTCCGACAACTCTTCAATAGATTACCTTTCTAAAGTGCAGTACAAAATAAAACTTTAAAGTCACTACACTATAGATAACTTAGGGACACTAAAGTGACAATTGACTTCAAACTAGATAACATGTGATGTCAGTATACTTAAGCAAAAATTAAATAAACTGTATGAGAATTATATCAACACAATTTGTATAAAACCAGTGCTCACAAAACCTTTAAAGTGACTACACTCTAGATTACTTAGGGTCCATAAAGTGACAATTGACATCTCGCTAGATTATCTGGGATGTATAAAGTTCTTTCTGCAGCTACGTGTCAAATGGCCCAAAGTATATAAATTGGAGTTAACAAAGTGATCAGACATTAGTGACAATTATTGTCTATAAGGGATACATTGACTACGTATACGCATACGTATACTTATTACAGATTAATATGTATGCATGAGATTACGCATTCGCATCCTAACAGTTTATGAAACTGTTTAGAACTAATTTATTCTACCTACCAATGAGGATCACCACTTGTTACCGAATTAGCTATGGGACTATGTTTTTAACATGTGGATATCCTAAGAGGAAGTTAGTTGACCATTAGTTAGTTGAACATTACAAAGATACAATCTGGTCAACAGATTACAATGAGTCAGTTATCTGGTTTTTATAGTGATTTATGTCACTTTGTTTGAACAGATTGTCCATCCCTGTTTAAAATCTACCATACTTCTGTACACCTTTTTTGTGCTCTTCAATTCTCTTTTAACAAGAGCCTAATATCTCTCCACTGGCCTTAGCTCCAGGCAGTTTGGAGAATTTGCCTCTCTTGGTACAAATACCACATTATTGTTCTTTTACCACTCAAGAACTTTCTTACCATAGTGACAGAGTGCCAAATCATGCCAAAAATAAGTGGACACACTAAGAAGTTTTATGAATGGAAGCATCCTTTTTTGTAAACATTCCTTGATGTAAATTTCGGTATTTATAGAGCCCGTTGTAACAAATGTTTGGCTTCTTTTGTCGCAACTGCATATTGCTTGCCATACCAAGAAATTTTTGGGACAATTTTGACTGCTTTTGGGTCCTAAATTTTTCTTCAAAATTCCCTCGAGCATCAGCAACATCAACATTTTGATTCGGAAGCTGCGAAAAATCTGTCAGAACATACTTTTCGTCATCCATTATGCAGCAGGAATATTTTTTTATAAAATTTGACTTCAACTTCCATGCTCTGTATTTGGCCTCTAAATTTTTAGCAGCGTTCCTGTCAGGAACTTTTTGAGTCTTGTATGTTTTTGAGCCTGCATTGGCTTTAACTTTTCGTACCAAATAGTCCGAGCACTGAGCTAACCGGGCTGCTTTCCTACCGGATGTGTTGGGAGACCTTTTGAAAATGTTTTCTATTCTATTGGCTTTAGAAACATCTTGTGGACCATTCCTTCTATCTGAACCAGGTTTTCTATCAACGGACAAGTTCTCCCGGTACTGTTTAATAACATTGGAAACAGTTTGACGGCAGACCTTTGTTTGTTTGGCCAACTTTTTGTAGGACCAAGTAGTGTTTTTTTGATAATATTTAATAATTTTATTACGCACTTTTTCTGGTCACTAATTTTAATCAGATTAAGAACAAATGAACATAATTGACATTAAACATAATAACTAACATGATTTACAAAGGTAACTTGATCAGAAGAAAAATCAAATAATATTGGGTTAAAAGTTTTAATGAAAAACGTGTGTTAAGAATTTTTCGATCTCAGTCCTTACCTATTAATGGAAAGGTTATGAAAATACGCTGTATTTAAATCAATATTTTGATTGTTTTGAACATATACCTTAAGATCGGAGAGAAAATAAAAAAAAAATCGAACTAGCTTCAATTTCTAAAAACTGTAAAACCCGTATCGGTGATATTATATAAGATAATAACTAATTACTTTTAATAATACTTGATCAAAATTTAAAAAAAATAAAAATTTTGCAAAAAATTACAAAATTTCCAAAAGTTTTGAAAATGTTGCGGGAAATGTGCTAAAAAGCATAAAAACCTTTAAAAAGTACATTTTGACAAAATTTTCAAAATTTTTGGACTTTTACAGACTTTTCACAAGATATAATGTTGTCTTTGCGAGAAATGTGCTAAAAATTATAAAAACTTTTAAAAATTACCTTTTTATCGTTAGATCCAGCTCACCAAATACTGACACCAGGATAAAAATATTGAAAAATAGTAAGTATCCTCAAACAAACTAAACTTTCATTTTAGTTGGGAACATCGACAGCTTATTGTTTCTCCATACAAACGTGGCAATTCTAATGTACATAGATCGAAATATCTTTTAATCTATGGTTTGTTTGCCATTGTCCTTAATAAAACACCGAACAAAAATTGTATTTCTTCTTATAATCTTTCAAATTGGCCGAGTTTAAAAAGGGCTGAGAGAAATCTGTTCCAGTTTTTATTTTGCAGGCATTAAAGTAAAGTTTTTTTTTTTTTTTTCAAAAACATATGCAAAATAAATACAACACCGAAGACATATATTTTTCTCTATTTTACATATTCCGAATTTGGATGCAACTTTTCATTGTTGTGAATTCACAAGGATCCTATCATGTCATATTGTCACAATGTTGTAATATTTTACAATGGTTTAAAAATGTTGTTATTAACTTTCAAGCAAAAAATTTCCTAAAGTAATACTACTCTGTATGCTATGTTTATGGTGGTGTCGTAACAAACCAGCAGAGATTTGAGCCGAACGCCTAAGAATGCCGAGCCGTGAATTGTGAAATATTAGAACATTATGATAATATGACATGATAGGATACCTTGCGAATCCACTAAATGTTTCTGCACCACAATGATATGTTTAAAAAATCTTCTAAACTTCTAAATACTTAATTTGTTTTGGTAGCTTTATTAGAAAGAACAAATTTCAAACAATATTAATGGTAAAAATTCTTGGATATTAAAAAGACTAGGAATAAGTAGTCATCTATTGTACTCTCAAAGCTTAGACGTTTTCAGTTCTAGTTTTAGATTTAATTTCCTCAACTGTTTTAAAAACTCATTCTTGAACACTTTTCCAATAATTTTGCAGTTTATATTTAAGTATAAAATAAATTTAATTATTTCATTGTTTTTTTTTTTTTTTGTTTAATTCAATTTATACGTTCGCTGAAAAACCATCACAATTAAAGGCCTTAACTCTTTTTATGTGACTTTGGCAACACGCAAGTGTTGTTGTTTGTGGTAGTGTTTTTTTTTTTTGTTGCAGTTTTTAATTTTTGCCATCTTTACGATTCTCATACCATGAATCATTAAATTCTCAGGCAATAGATGGTTGGATGGATGGATGCATGAGGTTTGTTTGTATTTGAAAATACACACACTCGAATCTACACACAAACGCATACACCACCCAATTGAACAAAGAAAATGAAATGGAAAGAAATAAATAAATAAATGATTGCATACTTCATACATGTTTGATACATGTACTCCATTCAATGCACATTAGGATGGCATACGATTGCAACGATATGGAATTCTCTTATTTTCAAAACTCTTAAACTATAACGAACATACATAACTTTAGATAAATCTGTAAACAATTTCAATTTTATTAATATTTGAAGCTAGTTGGATCTTTCATATGAAGATCTTTCATTAAAGATCTTTCATATGATAACATGTAAGAGATCTATATGTGCCGAATCTTATATATCCTTCACCAAAATATACTTTAAAATAAAATTTAAAAACATTTTTTTTTTAAATTTTTTTTTTTCAAAATTGTTTTTTTTTTAAATTTTTTCCAATTTTTAAAAAAAAAAATTTTTTAATTAAAAAATTTATTTTTTTAATTTATTAGTGAAATAAATTTATGACAACAAAATGTTTTTTGTGAAAAAAATTCGGGTTAAAAAATATTTTTCCCGATTTTGACCCATTGTAGGTCCAACTTACTATAGCCTTATATACATCGTTGCAATGGACTTTGAAATATCTATCATTAGATATTCATATTGTCTATATTTATGACTTAGTAATCGAGATATAGATCAAAAATAGGCCAAAAATAGAGGTTGTCTTGGATCTTTGCTCATATCTCCGTTACTTATGGACGGATTTTGCTGATTTTAAATAGGAAACTTCTCGAAAGCATGTCTGACAGAATTATTGAAGATTTGGATCCCTAAGATATCTGGGGTCCTCAGAAAATTGATTTCAACAGACAGACAGACGGACATGGCTAAATCGACTCCGCTATCTATAAGGATCCAGAATTATAGGGTCGGAAAATTCTATTGTGGAACTAACAAACGGAATGATAAACTTATATATACCCTTCTCACGAAGGTGAAGGGTATAAAAATATATGATACATAATTTAAATGAAACATTTAAAAATTTTTCCATATAGTGGATTTTATTTTAGCATTTTAAAGAAGCCGTGACATTAAATTTCATTGTTAACTATATTATTATTATTTCACATCTGATGAAATCTTTGCACATGCTTTGATAATAGCACTGAAATTGTTTAAAGTTAATTTGAATTTTAAGAATGCCATTCTGGCACATGAATTAGTGGTCCGTTTGTAATATCTTTCAACATTATCAATAGTTGTTGCAACACTTTCATTTAGTTCATCCATGGCTTTTTTGATATCATTGATACACTTATCGGTTGGCGTTTTAGCAGCATCACTGTTTTGGTTAAAATTAGCATTCTTACAGGTTTTATCATTGACCTTTACAACTTTTGAACATTTTGTTTGAAGATTGTTAACTTTTTTTAATGTTGAAGCAGCTTCTGTTTGAGCCTTTGAACCGCATGATTCGATTTCATACTGAAAATTCGGAACGAGATCTTCTACATTGTAGATTGCCTGGACCATACAATTGACGCCAAGTAAATTTTGAGTGGCTGTATTAACATCACCGGCGAAAGATGGCGTTGTCGATGTGGTTGTTGGATCATTAGTGGTAGATTCTTGGGAATTTTCGGTTGTGGTTTCAGTAGATGATTGAGTTGTTGTTGTTTCTGTGGGTGTTAAGGTGGTTGAGGCCTGAGTTACGGTTGTGGTTTCCGTGCCTGTTGCAGTTGTTGTTTCAGTTGGTAAATTACTGGCAGGAACGTTAGTCGTTTCTGTAGATCCATCAGGGGACGTAACAGTTGTGGTTCCAGCCGATGATAAGGTGGTTGATGCCGGAATTTCGGTTGTGGGTTTCGAGGGCGTATCTGTTGTGGTAGTAGGAGCTAATGTTGTACCAGCATCTCCCGAAGCAGATATGCCTGATGTAAGGACTGCTATGAAGAATATAATTAGAAACTTAAAATCCATTTCTTGATCCAATGAAGTGCTGACTGAAGATGATCGTTAGAAACTATTACCCACGTATTTATAGTAAAAAAAAATGGTTTAAAACCTATCTGGTCTATGTAAAATGATATTAAGTAAATAAAAGTTACTTGTTGCTAGAAATAATAAAAAACTATAACACGGGCAGACTAGAATGTAAATAATTTTAAGTCAATACAAGTTGATTACTACTAGCGTCATAAATATGAAAACAATAGCAATATGTTGATATGTAATAAACATTATGAATATTATCCGGAGCGAACACAAGTTTTAGTGTTCAACTAGAGTAGCAACTTAGCTTAGCAGATCATTTTAAGCAGATCATAATCTGCTGGTGATCTAGTGAGAGCGGTGGGGTATTTAATAGCTTGTTAAGCAAAGATTTACTATTTGTTCAATTATTTGGAAAATCCTAAGTCTTTGAGGTTAAAATTTTCGAGTTTTATTTTATTTTGAGTTTTTTTTTCATGTGTAGAGTGTCTAATGTATTTAGTATATATTTTCTCTTACAATTCAACTAATAAATATTTGCTTAATAATGCATTAAAATTTAAATAAATAGGTTTTTTGCCTATTATCACTCGATGAAACATTTATTACTATTTATGTAATCGATAAATATATTTGAAAATGTGCAGTAATCATTTGAAACCGGTACAAAAATAAATACTATTCAGATAATAACATTTCAAAAGTGATCACTTCAAAATAAAGCATAGATGTGCACAGAAATAAGGATTTTAAGAGTCCCTTCGCTGGATTAACACATTGTACAAGGTGGCGCAAAAGTAATCCTCCTATCAGAAAATGCTATAAATTTTGCGATTGGCCCCTAATGTCAGTTCTGTTTTGACATTTGTGTAGTAAACACATGCGAAATACACGTTAATAAACAATGTTACGCTACACTGCTCCAGAACGCGGAATATTGCTGACTATTTATTTGGTCGGTCGGTGACTTTGGCACAACGTGAATTTCGTCGCAGATTTCCTGGCCGTCCAACGCCTACTGGTGAAACACTGCGACGTTTAGCCGCTCTCCTCGAAGAGACTGGCACAACACGAGATGCTGCCAGGCGTGGCAGACCCCGGAGTAGCCGTTCTGCAGAGAATATTGCTGCTGTAGCCGAAGATGTCATGGAAGCGCCATCGACATCGACCAGACGACGTGCAACGCAAATGGGTATCAGTCGACGGTCTTTACAGCGAATTTTGGTACAAGATTTGAAGATGTTTCCGTACAAAGTCCAGACGGTGCATCAGCTGTTAGGTGCTGACCGCCAATCGCGTCTAACATACGCTCAAGCCATCCTTAATCACCACCAAGAGGAAGATGATTTTTCATCAAAAATAATCATGAGTGATGAGGCCCATTTCCATCTTAGCGGGTACGTAAATAAGCAAAATTTACGCTTCTGGGGCACTGAAAATCCGCGTGTAACCCACGAAGAGCCATTACACCCGCTCAAAGTCACTGTATGGTGTGCTGTTTTCGCTGGAGGAGTCATCGGAGCTTCTTTCTTCGAAGACGTCGCGGGCCAAACGGTTACTGTGAATGGTGAGCGCTACAGAGCAATGATCAACGAGTTCTTTTTGCCGCAACTTGATGAATTGGGATTGGAAAATATGTGGTGCCAACAGGACGGTGCAACGGCACACACTGCACGTGCCACAACCGATGGGCTGAAGGATGCATTTCCCGGGCTCCTAATCTCCCGTTTTGGCGATTTGCACTGGCCAGCAAGATTGCCTGATTTGACCGCTCCAGACTTATTTTTGTGGGGCTTTTTGAAGTCGCGGGTTTATGTCAACAAGCCTCAGACTCTTGCAGCTCTTAAAGACAATATCCGTCAAGAATGTGAGGACCTATAGCCGGAAGTTTTGGCCAAAGTGATGGAAAATGCCATAAAAAGGGCTCAAATGACAATTAACTGTGGCGGTGGCCATTTACATGACATCATATTCTCGACTTGATGTAAAAAAAATTAAAAGACCAAATAAAAATAATCCACAAGAAGAATCAAAGTTTTTTTTTTTTTTTTTTAATTACAGCCAAAAAACATCGGAAGTTTACTTTTGCGCCACCTTGTATATGAACAGAACATACATTATCGACCAGATACATACTCCCACAAGTTCTTAATGGGATTGAGATCGGGTGATTGAACCGGCCAATGAAGAACTTGAATCTTAACACACTGTAGCCGAGTCTTACAAACTTTGGAGGTGTGCTTAGGATCGTTATCCTGTTCGAACTTCCCTATAAGAGGAATCTCTTCACTGTCATAAGGCAACATTACATAATTCAATATATCACGTTACATGAACCCATTAACTTTATGAATTGGCCCAATTCCTTGACCAGAAAAGCAACCCCAGACCATTATATTGTCCCCTCTTTCTTTAATTGTTCCTTTGCAATACTTAGGATTTAGTCTTTCTCCTTTTCGTCTGCGTACACGCCTTATTCCATCGGAACTTTTTAATTTGTTTTTGGATTCATCAGAGAACAGTACTCTGTCTTCAATTTTTGGACACTCCAGTCGATGTGGTCTTTGGCAAACTCCAGTCTAGCTTTCTTGTTCTTAACTGATATAAACGGTTTTTTGCTGGTCGTCGGCAGAATAATCCTGCTTCTACTGCTCTTATACGGATTATTCTGTCGCTATTCTGTCGCTCCTTTAATCAAGGAATCATTATATCGTGTGGTTTTATGCGGACGTCCTCCAGAATGACCGGGTGATATACGACCAGTCTGCAAAAACTTTGGAATCAGCCTGGAAATATTTTTTACTCAATTCATGCCTTTATAAGCCCGCCTTCCAGTCTTCAATAACATTAATTATAAATTCACTGGAGTACTTGTTCCTTGCCATCCATTCTTTTTTCACAATAAACTGTATAAAACTTAAATTATACAGGCTACGCCTTTCTTTATTTTTATCTCCTGGAATTTGTATATGCATCCGTTGTGAGTCCCATTAACTGACATTGCAAATATGCAGTAGCATAGTGAAATTTTTAAACATCTTATAAGGGGGTGCTTTTGTTTTGTCATATATATACATTTTGTGTTTTTATATGATTTATCATTTTACATAAATTAATTGTTCATAAAATTATCCTCTACTAAATGAACATTATATGAACATTAACAATATAAGTTAATCAAATTTACCAAAAAAATATGATTTTAAAAAATCCATTGAGGGGGTGCTTTAGTTATGGCCGATACTGTATGTACAATTGCATCAGTGACATATCCACAATTATTTCTAACAATTGCAAACATTTAAAGAAGTAAACTTTTGAATGCGATTCACTAGAATAGAAGAAGCCAGTATTTAACCCTTTCGCTGTATTATATTCATATGGATACAAGACTCTTTTTGGGCACTCGGCAATCTGAATTATCTTTTAGTTTGTTCTTTACACTCCCGTATGGAAGAGTAATTGGAAAATCCTTAAAAAATTACATATTGCTTTAGCTTGTTAGAATTGTTAGCTTTAAACAAATTAAACTTATTTAGTAGGTAACAACGACACCTTTTATTGGTGCCCTGCTAATACTCATACAAATGCATGTATGTACGAGTATGTGGTGTAGTGTTGTATGCACAAGCAACCAACAACATGCAATATTGCAAAATTATATTTTTTGAGATAATCAGCAACATCTATCTAAGTATAAACAACAACCAACCAACTATCACAATAACAAAAGGTATAATGGCAAAAATAATAACAACAAAAACAACCTCCCAAAAATACCAAAATCAGTTTCATACCCACCAACAAAAACAATAATAACAACCAACAACAACTTATAAAAGCCTTAAGACAATGTACTTGTACAAACAAACAAACAAAACAACCAGACTACCTTAAAGGCAGCAACTAGTCTACCTTTAACGGCAGCATTCAAGCCGTTGCTGCGCAGTCGCTTACATTGCCGAAAGATTGTTTTGACTGAGAGCTGCCGCAAATATAAAAACTTAAAACACAAAAAATGTTTTTATTTTTTTATTTTAAACATACGAGTACAAGAAAATAAAAGATAAAAAATAATCAAAATTCTCAGTAAATTAATGCTCTTTTGTTTCGGAGGGTTTTTTGAATATTTTAAAAGTTTTTTATTTTTTATTTTGGCGAAGTTATTTATTAAAGTAGACAGGTACTTTAAAGTGTAAATTCATCAAATTTTATTTTATAATAAATATTTTATTCCTAATTTAGTTATATGTATCATAATCGAGATCTATACTTCATTACACTGTGATAAAAAAAGTAAATAAATAGAATATGCCGGGGTTCAGTTGGAGTCCATAGATTACGACAATAAAGGGTGTTATTTTAAGCCCGATAGAACTATAAATTGTAAAAAGGTTAACACATGACATTAACATTTGAAAATGATTTCGGGCATATGGCCATTACGACTGTTCTGGACTTCCAATTTTGGGACACTTTTTCGAAAAATGTTGACCTCTCAGGTGTTATTTGTTGCTGGTTTATCAGTTTAAACCAGTAACTTCACGTGGCCCTATAGGAAATAATCGAGATGTGCCAAATTGCACCACCTTGGAGGCCCATTTTACGAAATCAAGTTATTGCCAAATTTTGATTTCAATAAATCGATGGCTGCGTAGTAGCGCCATATGGTTGAAACCACATTTCGTCCATATCAATGTCATCTATATTTTCAAACAAAACATGATTTATCATGGTGCGGTAGCTATCTCCATTGAACGTAACGCGAGCTCAGACTTTATTTTTGAAGAAATAAGGTGCTATGATCCCACCAGCGTATAATTTCTGGATGTAATGGAGTCTGTAGGGTCTGTTGTGGATTGGTCTTACTTTATATGCGTCAATTTTGTTTATTACCCGTTGAGCCAAAAATGAGTCTCATCTCTGAACACAATTTTGCGAGAAAAAAGTCGTCACTTAGTTGCGCGAAACTATGACTGATTTTCAAAGTAAATTTGTATAATTTGGTAGCGTTGCTCAAGCGTCAATTTATTCATGATGATTTGGCAGAGTATACTGATCATAAATGTCAAAAAGTGAGAGCAGTATGACAGTTCGTTTGACAGTTAACCCTTTTGTAAGTTCCGATCACTTCGAAAATTATGATGTTGGTGTAGTGGCGTATGCTTATAATGTTCTATTAGCAATAGTAAGAGGAGTGGTGATACTAAGGAAATATACCAGAGAGAGTGATATAACTGGGAAGTACTGTTGCCAGAACTCTTTAGAAAAAATCCTATCTAGGCTGCTATAAAGGTACATATCTTTTAGAAAATATGCTAAATACTTAAGTATTTATTTGTTTATTATTACTCCATCCACCTAAATTTAGGTAGACATTTCTAAAGATGCCATGTTTTATTATTATACCCTTCACCATGAGTGGCAAGGGTATATATATATAAGTTTGTAATTTCTACATTTTTCATTTGCGACCTCACAAAGTATATATATTCTGGATCGTTATATATAGAGAAGTCGATATAGCCATGTCCGTCTGTCAGTCTGTATGTTGAAATCAAATTTCCGTAGCCCCCAAATAACTTACATACATGATTCATACATTAATATATCGTGAATTCCGGCTCCGCTGCTATTTGAAATCGATAAAATCGGCCAACAAATGGCTGAGATATAAGGAAAACCCCGGAACAATCTCTATTTTTGGCCTATTTTTGATCTATATCCCGATTACTAAGTCATAAATATAGACAATATGGATATCTAATGATAGATATTTTAAAGTTCATTACAACGATTTATATAAGGCTATAGAAATTTGAACCTACAATGGGTCAAAATCGGGAAAATTATTTTTTAACCCGAATATTTTTTTTTTTACCAAAAAGTTTTTTTGTCATAATTTTTTTTTCACTAATAAATTAAAAAAAAAAAATTAAAAAACAGTTTTTTTTTTTTTAAATTTTAAATTTTGAAAAAAAAATTTTTTTTTCAAATTTAAAAAAAAAAATTTTCAAATTATAAAAAAAATATTTGAAATATTTTTTTTTTTAATTTAAAAAAAATAATTAATTTTGTTTAGCTAAAAACATTTAAAATTTTTATTTTAAAGTATAAATTGGTGAAGGGTATATAAGATTCGGCACAGCCGAATATAACACTCTTACTTGTTTTTAACTTATATGGATTTATAATTTGAAAGAGTCAAAAAAGTTTATGCTGCGGTGCACTGCTGCCAAGCTATTGAGTCAAGTCAACATCGGAAGAATTTGTCACTCATTGTTAATATCTACAAGTCAATTCAACATTGGAAGAATTTGTCACTCATTGTTAATATCCAAATACCATCCTGGGAATATCAGACACCTCAGTTGTATCTGAAAGAGAACATTGGAAATATGTAAATCGGATTTCTACAGGAATAATAGACTGACAGTCATCCGTTGTCAAACATGGCTAGAGTTTCTCAATGAATAACATGCATTGAAACTGTGCAGGGTACCTGCACAAAAGTTGCTTTTTTGCGCACTAGTGTAATAAGCGATCAATTGTAAACGAGAAAACAAACGCTTTGATCCTCTGCAAGGGAGATAATCTGCACTTAAATAAATTTTGTGAAAGTTGGGGTAAACATAGCGCTAACATCTCCGTTACCGAAGTTATTATTTTTTGTATGATGACTTCCCACATTGTGTCTCTCTCTTACAATTGATAGTTTATTCCTTACACAGTACAACATTTTTCAGCTCTTTGGTTTGGGACTCAATTCTGACAATTGCACTTTGCTCGAACAGGTTGTCCATCTCCGTTTAAAATCTGCCACAATTTTGGACACCTTTTTTGTGCTCTTTAATTCTCTTTTAACAAGAGCCCAATATCTCTCCACTGGCCTTAGCTCCAAGCAGTTTGGAGGATTTGCATATTTTGGTACAAATACCACATTATTGTTCTTTTACCACTCAAGACCTTGCTTACTATAGTGACAAGATGCCAAATCAGGCCAAAAATAAGTGGATATATTAAGAAGTCTTATGGATGGAACCATTCTCTTTTGTAAACATTCCTTGATGTAAATTTCGGTATTTATAGAAGCCTTTGTAACAAATATTTGGCTTCTTTTGCCGCAACTGCATACTGCTTGCCATACCAAGAACTTTTTGCGAACATTTTCTGCTTTTGGGTCCTAAACTTTTCTTCAACATTCCCTCGAGCTCAGCAACATAAAATGTTTGACTAGGAAGTTGCAAAAAATCTGCCAGAACATACGTTTCGTCATCCATTATGCAGCAAGAATATTTTTTTATAAAACTTGACCTCAATTTCCGTTCTCTGTTTTTGGCCTCTAAATTTTTAGCAGGAACTTTTTGATGTTTTTAAACCTGCATTAGCTTTAACCAAATAGTCCGAGTACTGAGCTAACCGGACTGCTTTCCTACCGGATGTGTTGGAAGCTCTTTTTATTTATTGGCCTTAGAAACATCATGTGAACCATTCCTTCTACCTGAACCAGGTTTTCTATCAACGGACAAGATCCCGATACTGTTTAATGACATTGGAATCAGTTTGACGGCAGACCTTTGATTATTTGTTCAACTGTTTGTAGGACCAAGTTGGATTTTGTTGAAAATATTTAATAATTTTTGTACGCACTTTTTTCCGTCACTCATTTTAATTAGATTAAGAACAAATGAACATAAGTGACATTAAAATTAATAACTGACATGCTTTACAAAGGTAACTTGATCAAAAAAAAAAAAAAAAAATCAAATAATACTTTCTCAACTTCAAATTAAATTTTAGATTTGAGGAATTATGATAAAATGATTTTTCAATGATTTTATTTAACCAAGTTTGAATAAGTTGGGTATTGTTACTACGATTTTGTACAGTTGGAGCCAATGCCCCGGAATACTAGTATCGGAATTGAAGAGAATCCACCATTAATGCTAAAATTTCCAAAGTTGACAACATCTTATAAGAAGGTTCTATTAATCGTCTGAGGAATTACTATGGATCAGCATTATTGATCCTGTGAAATCAAATAGTGAACTGTGTGATCCTAATCTAAGCTAAGAGCTATAATCATTCTTTAGTTCATTAGTCAAATCAAATCAGTTACGAGACCTAAAACGCTCCAATACGTCACAGTGTGGCAATGAATAGCTACATTTAAATGACTGCATAAATTATAAACTGTGAACACAAAATTTACTTACAGATTCACTGAGGTATTTTTTGTATGTATTTATTTGTTGTTGTTGTTTTTATTTATTTATTTTTTGTTGTAACTTTTTTCTTGAGTACTTAGAGTGCTAAAAAGCTTGACTCAATCAGTGTTTTTGTTAACTGACTGACAGAATTGTATGAATGTTTGTGGATACCTACCTATAACAACATACCTTGTCTTGGCTCTGACGCTGGCTCTGGCATACCTGTAAGTAAGTAATTCGGTGTGCTAAGTTAAAATTTACTGTTGTAGTTGTTGTTGTTGTTGTCGTTTTCAGTGAAGCACTTGTACTCTGAAGTAACGTAGTACGCGAGCAACAACGTAACGCTTATGAATAAGTTTTTTGTTTTTACTGCTGCTGATGTTGGTTTTGTTGTTGGCTTCTCAGCCAAAGCATGGAGTAGTGGAACATTTGGGTAACTAACAACATGCTGTTTTAGTTGCCGACGTGATATTGACTGAATGAGTTAAAACGCGCGCCTTCAGTAAAGAAGTCTTGAAAGAAATACATATATTGGGTTCAATAAAAAAGAATAAAAACTGCGCTTACAACGTTAAATTAAAAATACAACAACACAATTTATTAATACGAAAATTCTTTATGGGAAAAACACAAATTTTCTAAACTGTGCGAAAGAAAAAAGAAAATTCTTAAGCAAACGTCAATAAAAAGTTTGTGTGTGAAATAGTTTTAGAGTTATTTTCTCACTTTGAAGCTCCTGTGAGTGTTATTTAAGTGTATTTAAGAGTGAGTGTGCAAATTTTCATTTCATAAACAACAACAACAATAAGTACATTTTCCTGTGTGTGTTTTTTTTGTTTGTGAAGAGAGTCTGTCTAATTTTTGAGATTTTTGTTACATATTTTTGAAAGTCATTCATTCCCTAATGAATTTTTCTTAAACTCCAGGAATGTGGAGATAATCTTAAGACAAAATTCTCTCACTAAAATAAAATAAAACAATAACAACTATAAAATAACCACAACAAAACTAACAATAAATCTTGTTTACACTTGTTGTTTTATGTGATTCGTGAAAAATATGTAAAGAAAACTAACGAAAAATCACGTAAAATGTGAAATTCCAATTCAAAAACCAAAAAAGAAATACATACTCGTAAATAGAAATTGATAAATTATTAAGTCTTAAGATAGAAGAAACAAAACACGCAGTGTGAAAAGTAAAATAAAACAAAAAAATAGATTTCAAATTACATATATGTTATTGGTGTTTATGTGTGTGTTACATAAAAGTGTTAACGATTTTGGAATTAAAATCACCATCAGCAATAACAACAACTTAAACTATTCCATTCAATATTTAAGCCACAGCCAAAGTTTAGTGTGTTTGGGGGATTTCTTTTTGTTTTTATACGAAATCATTAAAATACTTTAAACTTAATTTGCGTTGATGCTGTTTACTGGCGCTGCTGCTGCTTTTGTCTATATTGGATTATCTAATTTATTACAAACCCATTAACAAGGTAATTATGAGATGCGATTTCAGATAATACTAACAACAACAACAACTAACACTGATTGGTGTTAACGTAAAATAAGATGGCGTTTAAAATTTGATTCAATATTTACTGAAATTTACAAAATCAAAAAAAATATAAATTAATTTAATTGGATTAAGTTAAGCAAGTGTTGCTTGAAAGATAATGAAAACTATAATTAAGTAAATGCAATATTAAACCCAGTAGGAAATTTTAGGTTTTCAGTTGTTTATAAAACCACCAACAATTTTGTATAAAAACATTTATCTATGGTTACTTGTATATTTTATATTACAAAAAAATAAAGTTTTTCAAATATTTTGATCCAAAATTCTAACCAACAGAGCATGTTTGGGGAACATATCGAGGTGCTTCTCAATAGGCATTATCGTACCTTCAACATACATAGTTAAATCGTCTTGGTTTTTTATACGTCCCAGAATATATATAAGGACTGAGATCGAAAAATTCTTAACATATATATGTAAATGTTAATAAAAGTTAAACCACTAAACTTACAGTTTTGATTTTTTTATTTCATTGAAATTATTATTACAATTTACAAAAAAAAAAAAAAAAAAAAATGATTTTTATAGTTTTTATCACTAGTGATGAATTTTCCAACTTTTTCCGGAAACACTTTTATTAAGGTTTTTATAGAGCTTTCTGTCACTTTGTTCAAACAGGTTGTCCATCTCCTTTTAAAATCTACTACACTTTTGGACACCTTTTTTGTGATCTTCAATTTTTTTTAACAAGAGCCCAGTGGAGAGATACACTGGCCTTAGATCCAGGCAGTTTGGAGGATTGGCCTCTTCTGGTACAAATACCACATTATTGTTCTTTTACCACTCAACCCCTTGCTTACCATAGTGACAGGATGTCAAATCAGGCCAAAAATAAGTAAGAAGTATTATGAATGGAAGCATCCTCTTTTGTAAACTTTCCTTCATGTATATTTTGGTATTTATTGAGCCCTTTGTAACAAATGTTTGGCTTCTTTTGCTGCAACTGCATATTGCTTGCCATACCAAGAACTTTTTGGGAAATTTTGTCTGCTTTTGGGTCCTAAACTTCTCTATAACATTCCCTCGAGCATCAGCAATATAAAAATATTGACCCGAAAGCTGCGAAAAATTTTCCAGAACATACGTTTCATCATCCATTATGCTGCAGGTTTATTTTTTTTTTTTATTAAATTTGACTTCAATTTCCTTGCTCTGTCTTTGGACTCTAAATTTTTAGCAGAGTTCCTGTCAGGAACTTTTTGAGACTTTTATGTTTTTAAACCAGCTAACCGGACTGCTTTCCTACCGGATGTGTTCGGAGCTCTTTTGAAAATGCTTTCTATTTATGGGCTTTAGAAACATCATGTGGACCATTCCTTCTTCCTGAACCAGGTTTTCTATTAAGGGACAAGTTCTCCCGGTACTGTTGAATAACATTGGAAACAGTTTGACGGCAGACTTTGATTGCTTGGCCAACTTTTTGTAGGACTAAGTTGGATTTTGTTGAAAATATTTAATAATTTTAGTATGAATTTTTTTCTGGTCACTCATTTTAATCAGATTAAGAACAAATGAACATAATTGACATTAAACATAACAACTGACATGCTTTACAAAGGTAACTTGGTAAAAAAAAATAATACTTGGGTTAAAAGTTTTAATGAAAAGCGTGTGTTCGATCTCAGTCCTTATTATTGTGGGTCTACGACTGACATAATACAAACGGTATAAGAAATTAAAATACCTTCATCTTTTTGGTAGAATAAAATCAATAGTATTGGAAAACTATTGATATTACAGTATGGTAATATTTTTACACTATTGACAATGTGATAAATTTTTGTTGCTGACATTCGATAAAATTTAGAAGGAATTCAAGAGGTTGGACTACATTTATGGAAAGTGTCAGTTTTAGGAAATACAGTGATTGACAATACAATGGAAACTTTTCAAAATGTTCAATTATTAGGTCAAAATAAAACAAAATCTTTATATTGCAAAGTAATGAGTTAAAATGCTAATATATTTACTCTCACTACTTTTACATTGTCATTTTAACTCATTACTTTAACACGGTGATGTCATTGGAGGCAAGTATTTATAACGTTCGCTAACAAATAGGGACTTAAAAAGTATTTTGTAAGACATTTTTTTTTTAAATATTTTAAATCAATTTGAATGAACAAAGATGTAATCATTCAAAGATTGAAAGTACTATATATCCCTTTATATGTCAGCCATTACCAAACTACTTCTAAAAAGTGCATCGGTATGAAGTAGTCATTGAGAAGTAAGTTGTTCAGTAATACCATGTTTTTACTGGGATGTATATTTACTTATATATAAAAAAACAATCTTAAAAACAATTAATCTTAATCTTAGAAACAATTAAAAGCTATTTTTGTTGAAAACTATTCATTGGTGAAATATTTTTTTTTCTATTGCTGAAAAATTTTTTTGGTGGAAAAGAATTTTTTGGCGAAAACGAAAAAATTTAAAAAAAATATTTGCAACAAAAAAAAAAAAAAAATTGGGTGAAATTATACTTTAAAAGAAAATTTAAAAAAAATTTTTTTTTTTTCAAAATTGTTTTTAAAAGTTTTTTCCAAATTTTTTTTAAAATTTATTAGTGAAAAAATTTATGACAAAAAAATGTTTTTTGTGAAAAACTTCGGTTTAAAAAATATATTTCCAGATTTTGACCTATTGTAGGCCCAACATACTATAGCCGTATATACATCATTGCAATGGACTTTGAAATATCTATCATTAGATATCCATATTGATTCATTAATCGAGATATAGATCAAAAATAGTCCAAAAATAGAGGTTGTCTCGGATTTTTGCTCATATCTCCATTATTTATGGATGGATTTTGCTGATTTGAAATTGGAAACTTCTCGTAAGCATGTCTGACAGAATTATTGAAGATTTGGATCCCTAAGATATCTGGGGTCTTCAGAAAGTTGATTTCAACAGACAGACAGACGGACATGGCTTAATCGACTCCGCTTTCTATAAGGATCCAGAATATATATACTTTATAGGGTCGGAAAATTATATTGTGGAAATTACAAACGGAATGACAAACTTATATATGCCCTTCTCACGATGGTGAAGGGTATAAAAATTAAGCTTTTTCTTACTTATTATTTATGAGTTTCCATTGTTTTGCCGATGCTAATAATGTATGCCATTCTATAAATGTATTTTTGTTAAAATTTAATGCTTAAAAACAATCACATTTATTATATTTTAATAGAAAACCTAATAAATTTGAATTTATCTTAGAAATATGAATTTGTATTTAGTAATGGGTCATTGATTTGAAAACTGAAAGTAGGGAATATATGTAAATAGTTTTTAAAAAAAAAATTCCAGTGAATTGTTACTCACAGTGGGTCTACGACCATAATTTAGAAACATTATTCTACGTATTCGTTATTTATATCCAAGCAGTAGAAAGTTTAATTAAATTTCTGTGTTTTTTTCTTGTTCTTAAATTCTAGCTCTACTGCTAGTTTCTTAATATCGGTCTAGCAGTTTAAAAGTTCTAAACAACATTTTGGCAAATTGAAAGAGAATAAAGCAACTTCGATGATATTTTTTATATCTCTAATATATATTGTTTTTGAAAGACTTTTGAATTTGAAATACATATTGAAGCCTTAATATAAGAAGGCCCTAACTAGTGTTTTTTTGTAAGTCCAGATTTTCGTCTATTTCGATAAATTGTACGATCATATATCATAATAAACCAAAAAAATCTCGACTTAAAAAAACACGAGATATGGCCTTTTTATATTAAGGCATTGATATATTCAAGCCTAACAATTGATTTGACAGCTGTTAGTATTAACATATTTCTTCACATTTACTTCCTTAATAAAAAGTCATTTGGAAAAAGAAAATTTTTTTGCAAATCTTTGTCTTCACCTAATACTTTAACAATCAAATTTACAATAAATGTTATGGTTTCACTTATGCTTATTTAAATTTTCTCAATTATGAATTAATTAACACGATAATAAATTATTAATTAAAATAAATAAAAAAATTTCTCAAACAATAGATATTTAAAATAGTTGAAATAACAAAGAAACAGACGACAAGCTGCTTTTAAATGTCAGCTCCACCAATTTGACCCAAATTGGCGTATTAATCCATTGGTAAACATAAAACTAAATAGTAACACTATAATGTAAATGCCAATAAAATATTAAAGAAATAGAAGCCATCTTCATTTAATATAATTAATAAGTATTATTTATACACGCTTACGCTTTATTAAAACAATTTACAAAAATGTTTTTATAACTAATATATGTAGAATAGTCATACTCGTTATACCCTACACCATTATAAGGTGTTATGAGTTGATCCATATGTTTGTAAAGCTCTTAAATAAAGAAATATACTTATCTTAAACATGCCAAGTCCTGGATCTATTTCCGGAATAGTGCAATATAATAATATTTTGATTTAAGGCAGTGATCGGCACTCATTGCTACCAGGGGCAGAACATTATAATTTTACAGGTAAACAATTCGAAGTTAAACGAAGTTAGTAAAAGTTATGTATTAATTAACAAAAATCACAATTAATAGCTGTTAATATTACAACAGAGAAAGAAAGTGCCAAACAGATTATTATAATCCATATTCCAACTTCTCTTTATGCCGACCACTGATTTAAAGTTTTACTTTAATATTTAGGTTATCTTGTTGTTGCAACAATTCCATTGTTCCCTACACCCAGCTCATATGCACAACGTGCGAGCTTTTACAAAAGAGCTTTAGTGCTTTCACAGCGACAAGAGTATGCTGTTTATTTTGCAAACAAACAACGATCAGTATTAGAGCTTTCTAAGCTTCTTAACACAAACTCAAATATAGAGGTATGCGAGCTAGGACGTAACTGTTCAAGAGATATCTTTTCTAGATAAATTCAGCAGATATCACTGTCGCTGAGTTGACAATATCTGGCCGATTGAAACTCATGTAGTTCCATAGCTTATTTCCAATTGTCGGGGGGAAATGTGTAGGTTATCATATGGCCGTCTACGACCTACCGTACATTCTTATTTGTTTTTATTTGTTTATTTATTTCTATTGATGTTTAATGAAATCATGCATAATTCCATGACATGATTTATTGTAAAATTTGTTAAAATTATGTATAAGTATTAATAATGACTGACTGACTGTTTTGTGTTCCTCTATTGTTGTGTTAACAAACAAGTTGTAGGAACAAGTTTCCGGATTTGAAAAGATCTTAAGAACAATAATGATTGTTTTTAAAGAACCATTAGAATATAAATAATGGCTTAAGATAATTGTGTGTATAATTTGTTTCTATAAGCTATTTTTAAAGAACTTTAGGCAAACTGTTGTGGAAAATTAAAATACTATATAATTGCTAAATGAATTAGTGAAGTTTATAGGCCTAATGTAATATTCTACAAATACGGACAAAATCAGGAGGGAGTACCAAACATTTCAAATTCTCTACTCTACCCTATAGGTCCTATAGCTATGGATTTTCCCATTTTTTTAGGCAACATATGGATTTCGAGCCAAAAGAACTGCTCTCTATTCCAAAGTACAGAGTATCCCATAGAGAGCGCTGTGCTTCAATCAAAACAAATAGTAGTCGGACGGGGCACGGTCTGGGCTATAAAGCGGGTGAGGCAAAACTTCACAACCACTTCATTCTAAATCAGGGAAAGGCAACCTATACAATTACATTTTACTACTGTATTAGTTATACTCTCTATCCGCTCTCACCACTAATCGGTGTTGCCAGTAACATTCGTCTCTTTTCCCTAAATAATAATGTAAAATCTCATATTGTTCATCATACATCTTTAGCAGTTGGGAAAATTTTTTTTTCTCTGGCGTGTTTGAATGCTCCAGCTAGACTGATTAAAGTTGTTTATTTCTCTGCAATGCGTGTACACACGTACGTAAGAGAAGAGTAAATGAAAAACGCGGCGCCCATCATTTGCCTTTCCCTGTTCTAAATACTTTTTAATTGCAACATGTGGCCGATTGTTGTCATGATGAAATATTACGGTTTCATGTCTGGTATACCAGACCTAATGGATAGGACCCTTTTAGTTCCACCAAATGCAGAGAATTACCTTTGGGCCATGGATATTTGGCTTAGGTGTCGATTAGGCAGGTTGGCCGGGCTTCACGTATGATCTCTTACGCTTCGGGTTATCTCAAGTTATGATTCGGTACAAAAATGATTTTCTTTTATAGCGGTTAAACATCATTTCGGATATGCAACATCGTCATTCCGAGTCTCTCGTCTTCAATTCGTATGGTACCCAATTTCCCTGCTCCCAATATTTTTGCAAACTCTTGCTATGTTTGACAACAATCTGCTTCCAATTATTGGTCTTCAAACTTGTTTGGCTGGCCTGGGCTATCTTTTTCTTCCGTGTCAAAATCACCACTTCTGAACCGAACAAACCATGTCTCGCATGTTGAAACCAATGGAACACATTCACCATAAGCTTTGGTGAGCAGATACAGTAAGAACTGAACATTTGGGAGGAAGTCCTCGTAAAACTACTCCAATGCAAGATAATTTTATAACAAGAGAGTTTGAGAATTTCCCAAAAAATCTCGAACTGTTAGCCTTAGGGCGAATGAGGTTGGTCTTGGTTGCTATCGGCACCCGAAAAACCCACTTATTTCAAAAACCGTACTGCTCGTATAAACATTTAAAATCGTTGAGACAGAAATAGAATACTGTTCACTTTTTGGATGAATCCAAATACTATTTAAGAGGCAGTGATCGGAGAACGTCTATAAGACGGTCTAAGGGAAATATACTCAACCCCAAGTACCGAAGTAAATATGATGGCGCTGTTTTTCCGAGCAAGGTATGGGTCCAATTCATATCACAAATGAACTCTTACTCGTTGTTGCTTTAGTCTTGTTTCTTGCTGAATTTTTAAAGTTTCCATTGTTTTACTAATGCTAAGAAGTCTAACAGCATTCTATAAATACAGTGTTGGAAAAAATAATAGAAACGATAGCATTTTTTTCCAATTTTGTAAGTATATTTGTCTAGTTTAGTTTTGTTAAAAAAAATTTATATGCAGTTTTGTTTATCAGACATACAACATAAGAAAAAACATAATCATTCCTCTTTTAATTAATATTTTAATACACTATATGACTAACAATGTAAAGAGTCAATATTTTTGCTGGAAAAAATAATAGAAACGCGTAAACGGATTCAATTTTTAGAGGCATATCTTTTAATTTTTTGTTAAAAAATTGTGTTATTTTAATATTTAGAGGCACTAGCTTTGTTTTTCACAACTTTATTGCATCTGCGACACATGGAATCAACAAATTTTTTGGAAAAATGTCTTGTCAATGGAAATCCACTCTTCCTGTTTTTTTTCCCACAATTCGTCCTTATTTTTCCGACTGATGCCCTCCAGCTTCCTCTGGAGCACTCCCCAAAGGTGTTCTATTGGTTTAAGGTCCGTTGACTGTGAAGGCCATTCCATAAGAAGTACTTTGTTGACAGCAAACCAATCCTTGGCCAATTTTGAAGAGTGGTTCGGATCACTGTCCAGCTGAAACTCCCATCTCAAGGACATCTCTTCCTCAGCAAATAGAAGGATTAAGCTTTGCAATATATTTACGTAGTCCGGGGCGCATATTTTGTTCTTTATCTAATATTGAACAGACACCAGAAGAAGAGAAACACCCCCATATCATGATGGATCCACCGCTGTGTTTGACGGTCTTCTTGAGCTGTGGTCAGACGAAACATAGATAAATTTGTTTGGATCCCATGGGAAACATTATGTTAGGCACCCACACAATAAGGCATATGATCCAAAATACACCAAGAAGACCGTAAAAGACGACGGTGGATCAATGATGATATGGGCGTGTTTCTCTTCTTCTGGTGTCTGTTCAATATTTTGGATAATGATCAAAATATGCGCCCCGGACTACGTAAATATATTGCAAAGCATAATCCTTCCATTTGCTGAGGAAGAAATGTCCTTGAGATGGGAGTTTCAGCAGGACAGTGATCCAAACCACTCTTCAAAATTGGCAAAGGATTTGTTTGCTGTCAACAAAGTACATCTTATATAATGGCCTTCCCAGCCATCGGACCTTAAACCAATAGAACACCTTTGGGGAGTGCTCAAGAGGAAGCTGGAGGGCATCAGTCGGAAAAATAAGGACGAATTGTGGAAAAAAAAACCAGGAAGAGTGGTTTTTCATTGACAAGTACTTTTTCAAAAAAAATTGGTTGATTCCATGATTCGCAGATGCAATGAAGTTA
Organism: Calliphora vomitoria; assembly: GCA_942486065.2. Classification (NCBI taxonomy): domain Eukaryota; kingdom Metazoa; phylum Arthropoda; class Insecta; order Diptera; family Calliphoridae; genus Calliphora; species Calliphora vomitoria. The sequence goes on from OW818032.2 coordinate 49,991,352, forward strand.
TGAAAAACAAAGCTAGAGCCTCTAAATATTAAAATAAAACAATTTTTTAACAAAAAATAAAAAGATGTGCCTCTAAAAATTGAATCCTTTTACGCGTTTCTATTATTTTTTCCAGCAAAAATATTGACTCTTTACATTGTTTGTCATATAGTGTATTAAAATGTTAATGAAAAGAGGACTGATTATGTTTTTTCTTATGCTGTATGTCTGATAAACAAAACTGCATATAATTTTTTTTTTAACAAAACTAAACTTGTCTAATATACTTACAAAATTGGAAAAAATGCTTTCGTTTCTATTATTTTTTCCAACACTGTATGTTTTTCAAGTTTATTTAGTACAGATCGGATCATTAGTTTACTCCTCATATTCTTCCTATGACATAGTTTTATTACAAAACCCCACTCGTGACTTGTAAATCAGTTTCAATAAATTCTTATTTATAAAATATTTTAAAAGATTAATGATTGCATAAATCAAATACTTTAGCAAATGTTTGTATAATACTTTAAAGGAATTTTTCATGTAGGTGTTGGTTTGTCTGTTTTTTGTTATTATTATTCTTAGTAGTAGTTTTTATTTCCAACAAATAAAACAAATTTGTCTCATTAGTTTCGTATAATGAGCGTTTAAAAAACAACATAAATTATAGCTTAATATTTTGCTATAAAATTAACATAAATTATTAACTATTTAAGAATTTCCCACAAAGATAAAAACTGCCACAAAATATCACCATACATGTGCATGTATAAACAACTACTTCAAAATACAACACTGTAGCTACTGCAAGGTTGCAAATTTTGTACAACAATTTGTCATTTGTAAGAAGAAGAAACACTATATAAATGACAATATTATTATGAGATTGTTGCTGCTCCCCTCCCTATAAATTATAAAGTCCTTCTTAAAATAATGTTCAAAATTCTAATTGCTATTGGTCATGTAAACATTTATTTATGTTTTATACATGTTTTTTTTTTTTAATTTTTTTATGACTTTTTCTTATAAATGTTGTTTGTTGTTGATATTGAAGGCAACATAAATTTTAGTTTATGACAAACAAAGAAAAGAAAAAAAAAATACTACAAATACACCTTTTTTATATAAATGAAAGATCGGCATATATAAAAACATAGTAATAACAAAAAAGCTTTAAGAAAATAAAAAGAAGACATAATAACATGTAAACATGAATTTATGGAACAGGTTTATTTGGCATCTTGAAAATTAAAGACACATTTTTAACAAAAAACTGCTGATGTTTTATTGTCGTTGTCGTTGTTGTTGTTGTTGTTGTTATTCTTGTTATTATTTTTATATATTGTACAACAATTCAGACTTATCGTAAACACGTCCTTCTTAAGTGTCGTTTAAAAACAACAACCACAACATCAACAACAACATCGAATCAAATTTAAACTTTAAAGGTTGGCCGTATTTCAAATTCATCGCTAACTACTAATACACCCAGAAAAATAAATCTGTATGGAATAAGGTTTGCCAGAACTTTAAAAGAATGAAGTCTTGGATATGTTATTTAAAAATCTAACATGTAAGAGTATTCGGAAGTGCCGAATCTCAAATACCCATCACTAATATAATACTCTCATCGATTTTTGTACATTTTGCATAAAACCATTTATATGCTTCACCCTATTTTGTTAAATATCAGTAGTAAATCTATCTATCCTTCCTATGAGTCATGTATTTAAATATTATCGGAAACAAAATATATAGTGGTAAGTCTGAACAAAGTTGTTAATACATATTGTTACGTTTTTACCTTTTAAAAACGGGGGTTTATTTCCTTTAAACAAACCGGATACTTTTGATTGCAAATAAAAACAGTTTTAGTAGTTTAAAATTATAGCAACTCTTTATTTATTTAAAATGTACAACAACAATAGTCTTAATAGTCACTCACTCAGAAACATTTTATAATGTACAAACTCAAATGTACACGACAGTTGATGTTAACTCTAACAGCGCCAATGATCAACTCAACTCACGGCTGCAACTTCTGCCACTATTTATACACGCGCCAGCTATCGTGAATCTTCTAAAATGATATTAACGGACAACTAGAACATTCGAATTCTAGAGCTTTCGATGTTAATGTTAGCAGCTTAAACATTTAGTGTTGCCACACTTATAAACAATGCTAGTAACCGCATGCTATCAACATTGATGATGAGTAGAAGCTTCTACTAATGTACGTGTTTATAAACATGATGAATGTTGGAGGCAGTCGTTACAGACCGTTAAACTCAAATCGCTATTGCACATTCGTAACAATATATTATAATCCAAAACATTTTAACGATTTAAAATATTTTGTTCATTTTCATTTGCTTGTATAAAGTTAAATAAAACTTAAATAAAGTTAAATAAAGCCGTTTATTATAAAATTTCTCAATAATACGTTTATTTTCAAATATTGTACAAATTCATTAAACATTAAAATATTGGTATATTACTCGGTATTTATAAATTCTCCCATTAAAGATTTTATAGTTGCATCCGTTAATTTTTTGGACGAGGTGGTCCAACTTTCGTGTGTTCTTTAATTATTTTTCTACAAGAGCCCAATACCTTTCCACAGGCCTAAGTTTTGACAGTTGGGTTAATTTGCCTGCTACAAAATTTAATTTATTGTTTGAATAACACTCAAGGGCCTTTTTTCCATAGTGGCATGATGCCAAATCAGGTGTTTTTAGAAAGGTAAAAGCCGTTTTTGTAGACACTCCGTAATATAAGTATATACTTATGTCACAAATGATTGGCTTCTTTTGCCACAACTGCAAATGGCTTATTACATAAGAACCTTCTTGGGAAATTTTGTTTGTTTTTTTGTTTGTCCGGTATTTTTCTTCATTCATCAGCCACATACAAATCTTGACCCGGAAGTTATGAAACTTCTGCCAGTACATAAGTTTCATCATACATCCCACAACAAGTGTATTTTTATACCCTTCACCTTCGTGAAGAGGCTATATATAAGATTGTTATTCCGTTTGTAATTTCCACAATATAATTTTTCGACCCTATAAAGTATATATATTCTGGATCCTTATAGATAGCGGAGTCGATTAAGCCATGTCCGTCTGTCTGTCTGTTGAAATCAATTTTCTGAAGACCCCAGATATCTTAGGGATCCAAATCTTCAATAATTCTGTCAGACATGCTTTCGAAAAGTTTCCTATTTAAAATCAGTCCATAAATAACGGAGATATGAGCAAAAATCCAAGACAACCTCTATTTTTGGCCTATTTTTGAAATATATATCGATTACTAAGTCATTAATATAGACAACATGGATATCTAATTATAGATATTTCAAAGTCTATTGCAATGATGTATATAAGGCTATAGTAAGTTGGACCTACAATGGGTCAAAATCGGGAAAAATATTTTGTAACCCGAATTTAACAAAAAAACATTTTTTTGTTATAAATTAAAAAAAAATTTTAATTAAAAAAATTTTTTAAAAATATTGGAAAAAAATTTTAAAAAATAAATTTCGAAAAAAAAAATTAAAACAAATTTTTTTTTTTTAATTTTATTTTAAAGTATAATTTGGTGAAGGCCGAATATAGATCTCTTACTTGTTTTTTATAAAATTTGATCTCAATTTTTTCGCGCATTCTTTTGCTTTTAAGTTCTTTAACGCATTGCGATCTGGCACTTTCTGAACTTTATACGACTTGAACCCATCATTAGCTTTGGCTCTGCGCACAAAAGAATCAGAACAACTATACGAGCTGCTTTTCTAATATAAATGTTCGGTGCTCTTCGAAAGAGTTGTTCGACTTCTTTTGCCTAATCAATATCTGTTCGGCCTTTTTTCTTCCGGATCCAGGTTTTCTTTCAATGTTCAAGACTTCCTAATACTGTTTAATGGCTTTTGAAACAGTGTAACGATGAACCTTCAATTCTTGTGCAATTTTTTTGAAAGACCATGCACGTTCTTTTTTTCAGTGACCATTTGGACAGAAATACCAGTTGTAAATGAATGATTTAGAAAAGATGATATCTGACATATTTTTAAAAGCTAACGTGATTAAAAAAATAATATTTGTTGGACCAAGGATAAGTTTTGGTTGCAATAGTGTGTAAAAGTTTTTTTTTTGACTCACTCTTTATTATTAGCAAAAACTATTTTTACCAAATTTCTAGGTCTACTCATTTTAGTCCTATCGTGTCTTCAGTGTTTTTGATTTGGTTGGATAGATTTTGGTTATTTTCTATACCAAACATTTCTGGTCAACAAAAATATCCCCCTATGTCAGACGGACATAGCTAGATCGTCCAAGAATTTTAGAATTCATGTGAAATATTTTGCCATTCATAAAGCTTCTTTCGTGTAATAATTTTAAGGAAACCTAGTAAATTTGAATTTATTTTAGAAATATAAATTTATATTTGGTAAAAAGTCCTGTTTTTGAAAACGGAAATTATGGAATATTGATTTCAACTTAATCAGCTACACAACTAATTATTTAAACATGTACGACCTCAAATAGTCAGCTAAAAAGACATATCATAGGCAGTACAATAAACGATAGCTTGTAAACAAACCTTTCTACGACAACTCTCCAATGGATTGCTTCTGGTGGGTAAAATAACTACTTTCTAAATTGCAGTACAAAATAAACTTTTAAAGTTACTTCATTATAGGTTACTAAGAGACACTAAGGTGCACATTGACTTCATGCTATGTTACATGGGATATCAGTATACTTAAGCAAAAATAAAAATAAACTGTATGAGAATTATATCAACACAATATGTATAAAACCAGTTTGTACGAAATATCACACAATATTTTTAAAATGACTACATTCCAGATTACTTAGAGACACTTAAGTGATAATTGTCTTCTCGCTAGATTACCTGGAATGTATAAAGTAACCAATTGTCTTCACTTTGCACTAAAAAGAGCACATACGTGTCAAATGACCAAAATATATAAATTGGAGTCAGCCAAGTGATAAGACATTTATGATTACTGTCTATAAGGGATACATTGACTACTTGCTTAACTGCTGGGGAATGTTTGAAATTGTGCTAGTTTCCAGACATCACTCCTTTCCAACTCTGTTCTCTTGTATGTTAATCAAATGTTAATAAAGTTTTTTTCTCTCTATTTTTATTATATAAAATAAAAATCCCCAACAAAATTCAAATCAATAACGAGTTTTAAGCGATTCATTAAAGAAAATATAAAAAAAACAATAATACAAATGAAGAACCATCATATCAAGGAGGCAGGAGAACTGACAGAAGAACTTGTGCCAATTCTTAACAAGACAACAAACAAATAAAAATGTTGTTTGTAACACGTTTATTCTTTATTTTTTTTTTTTCTTTCTTAAATTGTTGTTTTCACTCCCCGCTAACAATTATTTTGCACATCAACAATTTTGTGTAGATTTTATCTTGTTTTTTGGTTGGTTTCTGGAACAAAACCGTGCTAAAAGTATAAAATGAGAGACACAAATTTAATTGAATATTTGTGTTATTGGACAAAAAAAAGAAAAAAAAAAAAGAGAAAAAGAATTTAATTAAATAAAAAATTTCGAATTTTTAGAATGAAATTTTTACAATATTTTTGAAATATTAAAAGTGGCAAAAGTCACCATATTAATAAAAAAATCTTTGATATGTTTAAAAATTCTTTAGAAATATGGGCGAAGAACTTTTTGTTTATGAAATATATTCAAAGTTTTATTTATTTTGTGACTCCTGGTCCAACATATAGTAATATCGCTTAATATTGTTACATTTCCAAAAATGTATTTAATTTGGTGCCAAATTTGTCTGAAAACTTATTAAAACCGGACAGTGGACAGTGGTAAGCACTCGTCGGGACCAGAGGCCAATCGTTATTAAGATGTACACAACATGAATGTGAGCGAAACTCGTTGAAAATACCCATCAGTTAAGCAAGTAGTCAATGTATCAATTATATACAGTAATTGTCACTAATATGTGCTCTTTGTAGAGCAGACAAAAGTCAATTGGTTACTTTATACATCCTATGTAATCTAGGATGAAGACAATTGTCACTTAAGTGTCTCTAAGTAATCTAGAGTGCAGTCACTTTAAATGTTTATTGTGTACTGGTCTTTTTTGTGAGTAATTTGAATTACAAACTGGTTTTATACAAATTGTGTTGATATAATTCTCATAAAGTTTATATTATTTTTGCTTAAGTATACAGACATCCCATGTAACCTAGCGTGAAGTCAATTGTCACTTTTGTGTCTCTAAGTAAGAAAAAGTGTATTCAGTTTAAATGATTATTTTGTACTGCACTTTAGAGACTAGTTATTTTATAAACCAGAAGTAATCTATTTTAGAGTTTGGAAGAAAGTAATGTTTGTTTACAAGCAATCTGTTATTGCACTAAAGACTACGTCATATACTAAAGACTACGTCTTAAACTAAAGACTACGTCGTATTCTAAAGACTACGTCTTATAATAAAGACTACGTCTTATACTAAACACTATGTCTTATGCTAAATACTACTTCTTATACTAAAGACTACGTCTTATACTAAAGACTACTTCTTATACTAAAGACTACGTATTATAGTAAACACTACGTCTTATACTAAAGACTACGTCTTATACTAAAGACTACGTCTTATACTAAAGACTAATTCTTATACTAAAGACTACGTCTTATACTAAAGACTACGTCTTATACTAAACACTACGTCTTATGCTAAATACTGCTTCTTATACTAAAGACTACGTCTTATACTAAAGACTACGTATTATAGTAAACACTACGTCTTATACTAAAGACTACGTCTTATACTAAAGACTACTTCTTATACTAAAGACTACGTCTTATACTAAAGACTACGTCTTATACTAAATACTACTTCTTATACTAAAGACTACGTCTTATACTAAATACTACTTCTTATACTAAAGACTACGTCTTATACTAAAGACTTTAGTCTTATAAGAAAGACTACGTCTTATACTAAAGACTACCTCTTCTACTAAAGATTACGTCTTATACTGAAGACTACCTCTTATACTAATGATTACGTCTTATACAAAACACTATGTCTTATGCTAAGTACTACTTCTTATACTAAAGACTACGTCTTATACTAAAGACTACGTCTTATACTAAAGACTACTTCTTATACTAAAGACTACGTCTTATACTAAACACTACGTCTTATGCTAAATACTACGTCTTATACTAAAGACTACGTCTTATACTAAAGACTACGTATTATAGTAAACACTACGTCTTATACTAAAGACTACGTCTTATACTAAAGACTACTTCTTATACTAAAGACTACGTCTTATACTAAAGACTACGTCTTATACTAAATACTACTTCTTATACTAAAGACTACGTCTTATACTAAATACTACTTCTTATACTAAAGACTACGTCTTATACTAAAGACTACGTCTTATACTAAAGACTACATCTTATACTAAAGACTACGTCTTATACTAAAGACTAATACTTATACTAAAGACTACTACTTATACTAAAGACTACGTCTTATACTAAAGACTACGTCTTATACTAAAGACTACGTCTTATACTAAATACTACTTCTTATACTAAATACTAAATCTCATACTAAATACTATGAGATGTATTTTCAAGTGACTATTGAGGTCAATTAGACTCTGTACATGTTTGGAAACTAATAATTTAACTGACTCTATGTAATCGGTATGTGAATCCAATGCGCTGACTACTTTGGACCAGCTATCAGACAGTCTCATTGCCATCAAAAAGGGTCAATTAACCCCCTGCTTAGAACAAACTCAATAAATAGTCACGTAACTACTTATGTAACTAGTTGTCACCCTAAGTGATAGAAAAAAATCACTATTTCGGATCAATCAATGGGATATTGTGCATCATAAAAATCATTACAATACATTTACTAATGTGGCATGTTCTGATTGAGCCGACCACTGGTCTAATGTAAAACATATTTAATACAATTTATGTACAACATATTAGCAAACCGTACCACCATGCTTTCCCATTAATAAATGTATGTTTTGTTTTAAATCAAATAGAATTTCCATAAAACCAAAAAAAAATAAAAATATAAAATGAAAAGAAAACTTGTATGGAAATTGAAACCAAATTTGAAAACAAAAAAATTTCTAAACAATCAATCATGTCCGTTAAATTGAACGTGAAGAAAGTCATAACAAAAAAAAAAAAAAAACATAAAAAATATTATAAATTATGAATAAATTTCACAGAACACGTACGTACTACAGTAAGATTAGAAACAAAAATATTAATTAATAATAAAACAAAACTAATAATTTGTTTCTAACAAGATTTTAACAGAAAATAAAATAAAAACTAATAATAATAATAAACAACAACTTAAAAAACAATAATTGCAGCAAGGCACGTAATAATTTACAAGATGAAAACTGAGATGGTCACAAAGACCGACAGACAAACAGCCAGACAGACAGTGCAAGAAACATGTGTAAAACTGACGTCAATATTACAAACCATCTTAGTGAGTTAGACAGTCGGGCAAATAGACGAAACCAACATACAGACCAATTAAACCATTAACTAAACCAAAGTTAAATGGTAATTTAAAACCATTTTTGAGGAATATAACTACTCACTCACACAGTCTTATTAAATTTACACTAGCAAATAAATAAATAATAAATAAAACACCAAGAAGAAAATAGAAAAAAAGTAATATTTATAAAGAAGAAATAAAAAAAAAAAAATTATAAGTATTTATATAAAATAAACGTGTTAAAATAACATTAAATCAAGAAACCAAAAGAAAATAAATACGAAGAAACTATAAAACTTCCGCCTTGGCTTAAATTACAGCAAAAAACCCATTTGTTTTGGTTTTGAATGGTTTGGTACTTTGAAAAAGGCATTGAAAACGGTTTAAGGTAGTCAAAGAAATAGACATTAGCATTTTAATTAAAGAAACTTTATACAAAATTATAGAAAATTGTACATAAAAAACCTATTTACATAAATTACAGTAAGTTTGAAAGAAAAGATATACAAATATTTGTTAAATTTAAAAATTTATCCGCTATTGAACCCCCCAGTCAGTACTAAGTAGAAATAAATTTAGAAAAATTCTTTAAAATGTATTGTTTGTCCGATTCTTTAATATCACACATACATTTCCTGGGATGCCATTGAAGATCTGAAGTAATTTTGATTATACTCGTTTTTTTTTAAAGGGGGAGAACTTTAAATTGGCAATACTGTCTTCTGTAACAGTTGATTTCATAGTTCTCGGTTGTTTTAAGGTCAGTTTGGTTTGGCAATTTATCATGAATAGACTCATGGCAGAGCAACGTTTGCAAATTGTTCAAATTTATTTTGAAAATCATGGCTCAATTCGACAAACTCACCCGGCATTACAAGCATTTTATGGTGCATCAGAGCGATTAAAACAAGAAACTATAGATACGTTTACTCCTTACGATAATACGCATCCCAAAAGAAGCCGTACAGTGTACAGAGAACAAGCGATTGCTGGTGTGCAGCGTAGTATTGATAATCATCCAAATCTGTCATGGTGCTCAGCATATAAACTTGTGTCCATCAACTTTATTGAAAATTTTGCGTAAGGATACAAAACAGTGTTAATGCAATTGGCTAAATGAATCCAGAATACTGCTTTTAAATATACCAAGATCAATTGAAAGGTCTTATACTAAAGACTACGTCTTATACTAAAGACTACGTCTTATACTAAAGACTACGTCTTATACTAAAGACTACGTCTTATACTAAAGACTACGTCTTATACTAAAGACTACGTCTTATACTAAAGACTACGTCTTATACTAAAGACTACTTCTTATACTAAAGACTACGTCTTATACCAAAGACTACGTCTTATACTAAATACTAAAAGACTACGTCTTATACTAAAGACTACGTATTATACTAAAGACTACGTCTTATACTAAAGACTACATCTTAAACTAAAGACTACTTCTTATACTAAAGACTACGTCTTATACTAAAGACTACATCTTAAACTAAAGACTACTTCTTATACTAAAGACTACGTCTTATACTAAAGACTACGTCTTATACTAAAGACTACTTCTTATACTAAAGACTACGTCTTATACTAAAGAATACGTTTTATACTAAAGACTACGTCTTATACTAAAGACTACGTCTTATACTAAAGACTACGTCTTATACTAAAGACTACGTCTTATACTAAAGACTACGTCTTATACTAAAGACTACGTCTTATACTAAAGACTACGTCTTATACTAAAGACTACGTCTTATACTAAAGCCGACGTCTTATACTAAAGCCGACGTCTTATACTAAAGCCGACGTATTATACTAATGACGACGTCTTATACTAAAGACTACGTCTTATACTAATGACGACGTCTTATACTAAAGACTACGTCTTATACTAAAGACTACGTCTTATACTAAAGACTACGTATTATACTAAAGACTACGTCTTATACTAAAGACTACGTCTTATACTAAAGACTACGTCTTATACTAAAGACTACATCTTAAACTAAAGACTACTTCTTATACTAAAGACCACGTCTTATACTAAAGACTACGTCTTATACTAAAGACTACATTTTAAACTAAAGACTACTTCTTATACTAAAGACTACGTCTTATACTAAAGACTACTTCTTATACTAAAGACTACGTCTTATACTAAAGACTACGTATAATACTATAGACTACGTATTTTACTAAAGACTACGTCTTATACTAAAGACTACGTCTTATACTAAAGACTACGTCTTATACTAAAGACTACGTCTTATACTAAAGACTACGACTTATACTAAAGACTACGTCTTATACTAAATACTCCGTTTTATACTAAATACTACGTTTTATACTAAAGACTACGTCTTATACTAAAGACTATGTCTTATACTAAAGACTACGTCTTATACTAAATACTACGTATTATACTAAAGACTACGTCTTATACTAAAGACTACGTATAATACTATAGACTACGTATTTTACTAAAGACTACGTCTTATACTAAAGACTACGTCTTATACTAAAGACTACGTCTTATACTAAAGACTACGTCTTATACTAAAGACTACGACTTATACTAAAGACTACGTCTTATACTAAATACTCCGTTTTATACTAAATACTACGTTTTATACTAAAGACTACGTCTTATACTAAAGACTATGTCTTATACTAAAGACTACGTCTTATACTAAATACTACGTATTATACTAAAGACTACGTCTTATACTAAAGACTATGCCTTATAGTAAAGACTACGTCTTATACTAAAGACTACGTCTTATACTAAAGATTACGTATTATACTAAAGACATTGTTCTTGGACGGATTCAATATTCTTTATATGGATTTCGTACTGTGGATCCCAGATAACAGAAGCATATTCTAAAATTGGTTTCACAAGTGACGTGAACAATTGCTTTGTGACATAATGATCATAAAATTTCTTACCCCAGCGTTTGCGAAATGTGAGAATCAAAACTTAATTTATTATCAAGTAATACACCAAGATCTACAGAGTACTGGACTTCGTTTCTAGAATGTCATATGTTTAAATTTTGTTTTAGATTTAGATCCATTAAATTCATATTAAACCATTGACTAAAATTATTCAGAACTGCTTGAAGTAGAGAACATTGTTTGAGGTGATTTGAGCTAAGGAATAGCTTTACATCATGGGCATACATTCATATTTTGGAATTCTTAATGCAAGAAGGTAGATCATACTTAAATGAATATTAGAAATAATTTTACTTGTTTATAGTTCTGAGAAAAAGGTGACAATTTATCAATAAATTTTAAACAAATCTTGTATAAAAAATTATAAGCAATAAAGTGAAATCAATTTCGAAAACCACTATAGTAATATCCAAAACAGAACAAATGGTTTTGGGTTAGATTCCTGACATGTCACAAACTATATCAATTTACTCTAAAAGGTAGAAATTTATCTTCTAGACATCTCCATGTTAAAGTGGCAGGTCCTCTTCATATAAATTAGAACTTGAACCGGTTCCTATGACTTTGATACTAGCCATGTGGTAAGTTTTGTGTAAGAAGTATATTTAAATGGTACATAATTGGTCCATTATTTCTTCCAGCTAAACTAGTTCAGAGTATTATTTATCAATATATAGGAAGTATATACTGAAGTTGGCATAAAAGAATAAGTAAAATAATTCAAAACAATTTTAGTTAGTGGTTCCGTCTTTTTCCTCAAATATTTGGCATGTGTGACGCTATCTTTATAATGTTAATTATAGTGTTTCTTCTTTATGTCTTCTCCTATAATACTAAGTTCATTAAAACCATTTTAATTTTAGAATTTCTTGTTATTCTTTTTAATTTCAGTGACTTTGCTATTTCATCAAAACTACAGAAGTCGTCAAATCAAATGTTTAACATATTAAAACCAAATATTTAAATAAATTTAAATTAAGACCAAAGAATCAATTAAACAAAAAAAAAAAAAAAAAAAACATTAAAGTCATCAAATACAACAATAGAAAAAAAATATGCTTGAAATTTACAAACTAGTATAACAACCACAGTCCTCATAAACAAATATTCAAATTTCGAAAGAAAAAAAAAAAAAACAAATCTAATTATAGACCTCAACAATAGATATAAAGAACAAAATGGCCACCAAAACTGTAATAAATTGCATGGAACATTCTATAACACAACCCAATCAAGGAATCTCAATAATAATTGACCAACATACGGATGATCAACAACAAGTTTACAATGCATCCTCAAATTCTAATATTATAAAAATACAACATTCTAATGAACAAAGTTTGCAACAGCAACCACAGCAACCACACCAACAATATTTCACATTGAATAATAGGAATAATAAAAATAACAAAACGTTAATTGATATTAACCGTAACGATGATGATCTTCATTATGATCCTCATAGAGTAGTTGCAGCTAAAAATGAGCATGTTTTACAAATAAATTGTTCATCTACTTCCAATGATATTTCCAGGGAAATAAAAGAAATGTTAGAAAATACACAAACACAAGCGATACAACTGGAATATAACGGCGTTTTAACAGAGAGGGGAAATGATCGTAATGACGATCATCATAATGAAGTTCAGTGTAATGGAGAGAAGAAATTCAATTTAGCAAACAACGAAGACGGCCACAACAAAGACAAAAACTATCATGAAGAAGCAGACGAATTTTTAACCAAATACTCTACTCAACAGAGAGTAGAGGAAGATGAAGAAGAAAGTGGCCAAACAGCTAGTCAGCAACAAAAAGCACAACAACAGGTTCAACACAATGGTAATGGAAATGGTAACAGTAAACATAGAGAAAATGGTCAAAACTCTACAACAAACCAACTAAAACTTCAACTCACTACTTCTACTACAGCTGATCGTAATAATGATGAAGAGCACAAAGATGATAATGAAAAACAACCAAATAACGATGATTATGATGTTGATGATGATGATGATCATACTAAAACTCAAGATCATTATGAAGTGACTAATAGAGAAGATGATAATGATGATGATAGTAGCAGTAGTAGCAGTGGTATTGGTAGTGGTTGTGCTATTAGTAGTGGTGCTGTTGGTCTGGTTCAGAGAGAAGTTGTAGATTTTAGTCATGGTAAACGATCATTGAATGAAGAAAACTCTAACAGTCTTTTAACGAAAGCGGATGCATCAACTTGTACTAAGTCAACAACTCTGCTGACCATAAACGCTAACACAAACACAAACGCTCACACAGTGGCAACACAAAACGATTTGAATAATTTTGAAAATTTGACAAAAGATAAAAAAATCAATCACGTGGTCAAAATACAAATCAAACCAAATAATAATAGTAATAATAGTAATAATAATAGTGATTGTAACACATTGACGGAAAAACAAATAACGGTAGTGAAAATAGAAAATTTACAAGAATTTGAAAACGAAACAACAAAAACAACCAAACTAAACAACAACAACCACAAAGAAAACTTAACAAGTGAAAATATTGAAAACAAAGAAAATCAAAAAGAAAACACACTTCACTCGCAGTCACAATTGAACGACGCAACAACAATGGTGCAAAAACCGTCGAATAATAGTGCCGCCACGGTAACGGTGGTTTCGACTAATAGTAACGCTAACGGTAATTTAAATACGGTCTCTCACACTTCCGGTACGGTAACGGCGGCCACGGGCACCACGGTCACAGAATTAAATGTCTCAAATCCCAACAATTATTTGTACTACATGATGTCCAGCGGCCAATTTTCACCCTGCGATACCTTGGATAGTGGTACCGGCAGTGATTTGGAAAGCAACGGCCAACAACAGCAGTCTTTACCCAATCTACAAGTAAAGAAATCATCCAACTCTTCTTCCTCATCAACCTCCTCAAGCGCTTCCAACAACTCCTTAGCCCCCTTGGAACTGCATTTGAAAACGACCAAAATACGCGTAAACAACTCCTCCAGCAACTCTTTGGAAATGCAACAACGTCAGTGCTCTTTCACCGACAGCGAAGAAAGTGAGGCCTCCTCTTTAAGTTGTGACTCTTTGCACTCTAATGAGTTTCTGCGACAATCTTCCACTTCACCCATACAATTGCAAAAGACCACCACTGCGAATGGCCAGTCCAAAAAAATACAATCCTTCTTACCCGATTCCCTGCTGAGGGAAATTAAAAATCTTAAATTCTCTAGCAATGACTATGAGGCTGAGAATGAAGAGGAGGATGATATTTTACCCACTCTCAAGTCGGAAATTAAATCGGATGTTTATGAACCCTTAAGCAATAAAGACTATATTAAGTCCCATGAATTCATACAGTCACGCAAAAATCTCAATAATCTACCCACTACCATGTCGTCCTCATTGAAGCGGGCCTCTTTACCCTCCAAAACATTCGTTTTGAATACAGAGGATGGCACTTTCATTGATACCAAAATGAATTCGATGCCACGCACTTATGAGGCCGACAAATACTATAATTTCCATGTCAATGAACATGATAATTTCCGGAGTTTTGGCAATAATGGTTCCATGACGGCGGGATCGGCCACGAATGGGGAAAATGGAGTTGGTGACTCTTTGAGTATTGCGGATTATGAGACAAAGAGTTTGCATGATGATGTATTTGCTGGCTATAGAGATCTGCGCTGTGTTTCGAATACATCGACCATACGCTCGTCCAAGGGCACGGTACGTGGTGTCAAGAATCGTGTGCGCAATGGAATAGCCACATTCTTGCAATTGCAGCAACCAAATATTAAGGTAAGTGAGTGGTGATTTATGTGAAATTTAATGGAAACTAAAAATGTTTAAGAATAAATTTTTTTTTTTTTTTAAATTTAAAAAACTTTTTTTTTTTTAAGTTTTCATTAAAAAACAGTTTAAAATATTTTTTTATTAAAATTTTTTTCAAAAAACTATATATTCGAAAGTAGTAATTTAAAATTAAATTTTCAAAATTAAATAAAATATATTTTCTTAACCATTCCATTAAAACATTCCTCACGAATTAATTAATGGGCTTAATTCCTAAGTACTTCAAACGTATTGAATTCGTTCCTTGGACAATTCATTCATTATAGAATTAATTCCTTATTTAATCACTCAAGCTTTCTGTAATTCAAATCTATTTCAAAATATCTTACTAAAATATATTGAATGATTAAATTATTCTTCAATTAAAATCTATTAAAAATAGTAAGAAAATGATTAAAAACAAAACAAAAACATACTGAATTAAGAAAAAGTATTTCAATTCAATTTGGATTAGATTTTAATTAACAAAAAGTTAATTCCATGTCCTATTTATATGCCAAGCGATTACTTTAAGAGAAAATGTTACGTGTATTTTTTTTGTTACAATAATAAAACATACATATGTTAAACTTACAATCAAAGTACTCGCTTGGGATATAGAAACCGGTACTTAAGCATTCAAAGGTTGAATGAATTCTGTTATCAATTAATTCGATTATTATTATGATTCAACAATGAATGAATTCTATTCAAGTAAAAGCCTTTGAATAAAGCAAACAAATTTGTTTTTGGGAATATGTTTATGGAATGAAGTGTAGACAATTTATAATTCTAAATTAAGATTTTAGAGAATTAAGCTCAAATTGAAATAATAAATTCGATTCGTTCAATAATAAAAAACAATTACAAATTATTATAAATTGATAAAATTTTGTAAAGTTTTGTAAAGTTTTCATAATAGTTACTGAACAGAACTATTTTCTTACTGAATTATTTTTTAATTATGAAATTACAAGACTTTGGACCCTTGCAATACTCAGTAGTATTCATTTGAAAATAAGACCAATAATCTGAGAGTCTGATTCAGAAACATGACTAGCAAATAATTTTCCAATGTTTGTATGAAAATCACTCAGTTTTCAAATAATTTTGGAGTTTTTTTCATAAAAAAATTTGAAAATTGTTTTCAAGTTATGTTTCAGAATCAGGCTCTGAATCATGTTGAAACCATAGAGAAACATAGAAAAAAACTCAAACAAAAAAATTACTTAAAATAATCACACTTACAAGTGTTGTTTTTGTTTTCACAAGGTTTTTTTCTACTAACTTAGGTTTTTGCCAACTGAGTTAGGTCTTTGACAGGAGAGTTACCGCTCTATGTCTATTCTCTATGGTTGAAACCCAACCGATAAACTGTGAAATAATGTAAAGGGTTTTTTTTTCATAAAAGCGGAGAACTTTAAATTGAAATAAAACAGAAAAAAATCGTTTAAATATTCATCTTATTGGCTTTATTATACCCTTTACCTTCGTGAGAAGGGTATATATATGTTTGTCATTCCGTTTGTAATTTCCACAATATAATTTTCCGACCCTATAAAGTATATATATTCTGAATCCTTATAGATAGCGGAGTCGATTTAGCTATGTCCGTATGTCTGCCTGTGTGTCTGTCTGTCTGTTGAAATCAATTTTCTGAAGACCCCAGATATCTTCGGGATCCAAATCCTCAATAATTTTGTCAGACATGCTTTCGAAAAGATTCCTATTTAAAATCAGCAAAATCCGTCCATAAATAACGGAGATATTAGTAAAAATCCGAGACAACCTCTATTTTTGGCCTATTTTTTTATCTATATCTCGATTACTAAGTCATAAATATAGACAATATGATAGATATTTCAAAGTCCATTGCAACGATGTATATAAGGCTATACAAAGTTGGACCTACAATGGGTCAAAATCGGGAAAAATATTTTTTAACCCGAATTTTTTTTCACAAAAAACTTTCTTTTTTTATACATTTTTTTCACTATTAAATTAAAAAAATTTTTTTTTAAAAAATTGAAAAAACTTTTAAAAAAATATTTTGAAAAAAAAATGAAAAAAAATTTTTAAATTTTATTTTAAGGTATAATTTGGTGAAGGGTATATAAGATTCGGCACAGCCGAATATAGCTCTCTTACTTGTTATTTAGATAATTTTATGGCATTAATGTTTAAATATGATTTCGTAGACATGGCGTAACTTGAAGGTAAAATTTTCAAACGTCCTTAGCAGTAAATCAGGCTTTATTTTGGCAATAAAGCGTCGAATATTCGCTTCCAAGTGCTCTATCATTTCCGGTTTAGCTGCATAGACCTGGGACTTTACATAGCCCCAGAGAAAATAATCTAAGGTTTTCAAATCACATGAACGAGGGGCTTCCAAACAAGTCCATTTCTTGAAATAATTCGTTCGACAAATGTTTCTCTCTGTAAATTGATTATATCGCGCGGTGTGACATGTGGCACCTTCCTGCTGAAACCACATGTCTGCAATACTAATGCCTACCAATTGAGGCACTAACAAGTTATTAAGCATGTCTCTATACCGCTCATTGTATGACTGTAACGTTCTGATCATCGTTATTTGTGAAGACATATGGACCAATGATTCCATCGGCCCATAAAACACACCAAACAGTGAGTTTTTCTGTATGGTGTAGCGACAATGACTTGAGGATTATAATCGCTCCAAATGCGGTAATTCTGTTTATTGACACTTATCCAAAAGTGTTGTTCATCACTGAACAAAATTTTCAAATGAAGGTTGTCATATTTTAATACTAATGAAATGAAATTATCTAATTACATATTTAAGGCATTTAGATAGATGTTTAAATTATCTTTATTAAAAATCAGCCAAAACAGTTTATAAATTAATGAGCTATGTGCAAATTACATACATATAACCATATTAGCCTCGGAAAAACTTTTCATTTCATTTGATTTTTATTAATGTTTTCCTTCAACACAAGGAAGGTAAAACATTAATGCAGTTAAACACTTTTTATTGTAACCATTATAAAGAGTGCATAACTTGTTTTGAAAGTCCCATTAAATATGACCCTGTCTCATAAGGAACTTTTTTAATAAACAGAATTTGATCACTTTACTTAAACCATTTTTTTTTGGTGTTTTGCTAAATGTCAAATTTACTTAAAAAATCTATATTGACATGTTGTCAACAATCATTACATAGATTTTATGACAAATAATAAAACTGTGTCAAAATGATTAATAACAAATATGTGGTGAGAAAGACAGACAGACAGACTGACAGTTTAGCAGTTTAGCATAACAATGGCAAAAATTTACGAACAAAAATAAAATTGCTGTAAATTGTTTTAACCTCGAAATAAATAAAAACACACACTCATAAACAAAATAAAATAAAAACAAATGTTTCAATTCATTAAAAGTGTATGAAAAATATGTAGAGTTTTAAATATATGAGTAGCGAAATATTGAAAACCATAAAGTAAACAAAGTATTTTTTGGTTTCTTGCTGTTTTATATTTTTCGAAAACAAACAATTCTCATACTCTCTTCATTCAGTTTCTCCACAATGTGTTATCAAATTGTGGAACATAATAAGGAACAATTTTGATATTTATGGTTCTAAATTGTAGGTTACTCGATAAGTCCTTCCCACTAGGCTCTAACGTGCATTCAACATACACATGGTCGGACATAGCTGGATTGTCTTAGAATTTTATTAGGACTCAGAATTTATATACTTTTCTAGGTCTACGACCAATATTTCCAAATTATATAAACGGAATGATAAAATCAAAAAGAAATATTTGAAATTTGGAAAAAGGAAGTCTACGAGGGTGGGTCAATAAGTCCGCGGCTCTTACCTGAAAGGGCAACACAGATACTGTTTGGAGAAATTGGAAAAAAGTGAATTTCGTGTGCCCATTAAGTATTATTTTTTTCTGAAAAAAAACATCACTCCTTAAATATCAATGGTAACAAGTAAGAGAGCAATATTCGGCTGTGCCGAATCTTATATACCTTTCACCAAATTATACTTAAAAATAAAAATTTTCAATATTTTTAGGTAAACAAAATTATATTTTTTCAAAATTTAAAAAGTAATATTTTTTTTCAAAATTTTTTTCGAATTTTTTTAAAAATTTTTTTAAAATTTTAAATTTTTATTTTTAAATTTACTAATGAAAACAAATTTATGACAAATATAGCTTTATATAAATCGTTGCAAAGGACTTTGAAATATCTATCTAGATATCCATATTGTCTATATTAATGACTTAGTAATCCAGATATAGATCAGAAATAGGCCAAAAATCGAGATTGGCCTGGTTTTTTCCTTATAACGCAGCCATTTGTGGGCCGATTTTCTCGATTTTTTTAAATAGCAACCGAGCCGGAAGAATTCCCGATATATTGGTGTATTAATTACGTTTGTAAGTTATTTAGGGTCTTCAGAAAATTGATTTCAACAGACAGACAGACGGTATATATAAACCCTTCTCACGAAGGCGAAGGGTATAAAAAAGTGGTTTACTGAATTTCATTGTAGTCATACAAGCACGGAAGATGCCGAACGTTCTGGACAGTTGAGGTCTCTACACCAGAAACAATTAAAAAAAATCTTGATATGGCGTTCGCCGATCGGAGATTGAAAGTGAGAGAGATTGTAGAAGCCATGGCTGTCTCATATGGTTCAGTGGTTATAATTTTGAATGATCACTTGGGTATGATAAAGCTTTTCGCAAGATGGATGCCGCATTTGCTCACAATCAGGTGGACAAAAGAATACACACATGTTCAGTTTCCATGGCAAA
The DNA here is from genome assembly GCA_942486065.2 of Calliphora vomitoria. Classification (NCBI taxonomy): domain Eukaryota; kingdom Metazoa; phylum Arthropoda; class Insecta; order Diptera; family Calliphoridae; genus Calliphora; species Calliphora vomitoria. The sequence goes on from OW818032.2 coordinate 50,011,537, forward strand.
AATCCATGATTTAGCCTCCGGATTTAGCCCCGAGTAACTATTTCTTGTTTGCACAACCTAAAGAAATGTCTCGAGGGAAAGAGATTTGACTATACCCAGCAGTTAAGCAAGTAGTACTTATATGTATCCATTATAGACAGTAATCGTCACAAATGTCTTATCACTTGGCTGACTCCAATTTATATATTTTGGTCATTTGACACGTATGTGCTCTTTGTAGTGCAGAGAGAAGACAATTGGTTATTTTATACATCCCAGGTAATCTAGCGTGAAGACAATTGTCACTCAAGTGTCTCTAAGTAATCTGGAGTGTAGTTAATTTAAACGTGTGGTGATATAATTCTTATACAGTTAATTTTTATTTTTGCTTAAGTATACTGATATCCCATGTAACATAGCATGAAGTCAATAGTCTCTTTAGTGTCTCTTAGTAACCTATTGTGAAGTCACTTTAAACGTTTATTTTGTACTGCACTTTAGAAAGCAGAAGCAATCCATTGGAGAGTTGTCGAAGAAAGGTTTGTTTACAAGCTATCGTTTATTGGACTGCCTATGATATGTCTTTTTAACTGACTATTTGAGTTCAACATGTTAAAATAACTATTTATGTAGCTGATCTAGTTACCACTTAGGTAGCTAGTAAGGTAACTAATCACTTTAGTGTCCCTTAGTAAACTATAGTGAAGTCACTTTAAACGTTTATTTTGTACTGCACTTTAGAAATTAGTTATTTTACAGACTATTTGATGACAATTGTACATGTTAAAATAACTAGTTATGTAGCTGATAAAGTTACCACTTAGGTAGCTAGTAAGGTAACTGACTCTATGTAATCAGTATGTGAATCCAATGCGTTGACTACTTTGGACTAGCTATTATATAGTCTCATTGTAGTCATGCTTGAAGTAACTAGTTCCCACCCTAAATGATGGATAAAATCACTAGTTCGGGAATGTCTCCTAGAACTGCTGGGAAATAACCCAGTGGTGAGAATGTATTAGAAAAGAAAACAAAAAAAAGACACTCGTATGTGTAATTTTTTTTTCATTTAAACAGTTACGTGTACTTTCTTCTCCGGCCACATTTTAAACAAATTTAGGGACTATCAAGTTAGAGAACTATACGAGTATGTATATCGTTCTATATTATACCCTATATCACCATATGTAGGAAAGCTATTATGCGTTTGTGCTGATGTTTGTAACGCCTAAAAATAATGGACAAACATTAGTATTCTAATAAAACTCAATTAAATATTGTGACTATGGTTCATAATTAAAAGCGATTAAAGATTTAATTTTTTTTAGTAATGGCGCGCTATTTTTGTTAAAAGATAAGTTTAATGGTTTGCTGCTTATTCGCATAGACCGGCGACTTAAGAAAACCCCACCAGAAAAAGTCATAAAAGTATTTCTGAATTTAATCGATCATAACTATGGTTTGGGGTTTCCCGGATAATGGAATATGTGGATAATGGCTAGAAACTTTGCCACTAAAATAAGAAATCGGAGATCAGATAATTCCCGGTGGGGAATTCCTGTACCCCAAACCCTAACATAACTAATGGACCGATTTTGCTGATTTTTTTCTATAGAATTCTCAAAAATGTCGACTTTTGAAAGATTTTTCGACTGGTGTACTGATTTTTGGGGGTTTCGGAAAGTTGATTTCAACAGACAGGTTGACATCGTTTATTCGAATAGTCGATTAAACCTTAAGAGATACAGATATTGTTATATGAGTTATAAGCGAACAAAATTCTAGAGAATTTTCGATTAATCGTTTTCCGTCCATTTATGTGAAAATTTATTCGAATAAATTTCGTTTAAAGGAATTTTACTACTTTAATAATTTCCACATTTAACTGATAGAAATGTATATAAAGATTTTCTGAAATAGTAAATTACTCATCTATCCCAAGTTACTTATTTATGTAAATTAATACAGCCCTGCTTTATGATTGATGGCTGTAAAGATCGAATTCAAACAAATAAAATTATATTGTAATTTATGCTAAATTGATAATAAAACATTTTATTACCACACAATTCACTGCAACGAAACACTAACTAATAAGAAATTCCAAAAATGTTTACAAGAAATGCCACTTTTAAGCAGCAGCAGCTGCAGCCTGGTTTAAAATTTTTAAATGAAAGTGAAATTTCTTTTCAAAAATACACAGACCTTTCCAAAATAAACTAACACAACGGCAAAGATGAGGAAAAAAAATAAATTTAAAGAAAAACAGTCAGGCAGACAAAGAAATATGAAGCAAACGAAATAAAATTTAAAATTTTAAACTTAATTAAATGCCAATCACATACGAACCAGAAACCCAGCACGAATTAACAAACCACTTGTAAACTGTAAAGTGTTCATAATTTTAGTGGCTTCTTTCTCGAATTTATTTATGTATGTATTTATCTTTAACAAAACACACCCAAAAGCATTCATTATAACATTTTGTTCATTAGGGAAAAGAGTCTCATCTTTAGTTTAATTATTTATTTATTTATTTATTATTTGCTGTAAAACACAATATTAAGTGGTTTTTTTTTCGTAATTTTTCTTTTGCACTTTAAATAAATATTTATTATAGTTTAGGCGGTAGTACGTCGTAGTACGTGTTTGAATTTAGTTTCTGGTGCTTTTTTTTTCTTTATTGTAGAAAATGAAAGTACTTGTTATTTGTTTTATTTTCTGAATGGAATTTTGATTTCCGATGTTCCCAAACATTACTTCATTTTTATTTCATATAATTTTTAGTTCATTTTTATTTCATATCATTTTTAGTTTATGCGTAATTTTTAAAATTTATGACTCGTCATTATATTTTTTTTACATTGTGGGCTTTAGCAGAGATATTTCATGCAATTTTCATTGAAATTTAAATTTGATGTATTGTTTTATTCAATACTTATTGTTTGGATTTTAAAACACCTTATTAATTTCCTTATGTGTTGAATTAATTTCTTTTCAAATGCGAAACTTTTATTATGATTTATTTTAAATTTAATATTATTCGTTAATACAATCAGGTGTCTGCATAATGAAGAATGGTTTTGAAAATAAATTGATGTTAAATGTTTTTTTTGTATATTTTTTTAAAACCAGGAAATATTTAGTTTTAAATAAACTTTATGTTTTGTTTTTTAATGTTATTTTTAGCTAAATTTAACTAAATTCTTGTTTTACCTTCTAAAAAGTATTGAAAAAAATTTTAAAATTAATTCAAAGTCATTTTTAAACAAAACCTTGTTTCATAAACATTATTTTTATGCAAAATATGTAAATAAAGTGTTGAAAATCCTGCTTGGAATGTTTGAAATTAGTATGTGGAATTAATATGTCAAATAATGAAATTTCAAGTATCGAGCTGTCTTCTTTGACATTTATTTAGTACAAACTTGGCAAATTTTAACCATGGAACGCTTCACTTGTGAACAATGAATTTTAATTGTGAAAATTTATAATCAAAATAGTTAAAATTTAACTATATCACTCCGAAAAATTCTCCAGAAGCCATGATACTGATTGTTGGCAAATTGCGATATCAGGGATCTTTGCTTTCAGCAAGATGTTATTTACCGCGAATATTTGTGTTTTGATATACCTTTCCGACAATAATTATAATTAAAAGTATAAATATTACTGTTAAATTACAAAACATTGCAGCATCATGCTCTGGAAGTAGTTAGGTTGGTCCGAAAGCTTAGCCTACAATGAGGATTTTGAGTGAACTTTAAATACGTATTGTTTATAAACATGTCCATCAGTAGAAGCTTGTACTTATGAACAATGTTGATAGCATGCGTTTACTAGCATTCTTTATAAGTATGGCAACACTAAATGTTTAAGTTGCTAACATTGACATCTAGAATTCGGACATACTAGTTTGTCCGTTAAGAGCATTGTAGAAGATTCCTGAAAGATGGCGTGTGTATATATAGTGACAGAGGTTGCAGCCGTGATAGAGTTGGTCATAGGGGCTGTTAGAGTTAACATCAACTGCCATGTACATTTAAGTTTGTATATTATAAAGTGTGTGTGCATTTCTGCGAATTGATAAACGTGCATAAAGACACTGAACGGTCGTTGTTGTACATTTTAAATAAATAAAGAGTAAAACTGCTTTTATTTGCAATCAAAAGTATCCGGTTTATTTATAGGAAATAACCAACGTTTTAAAATGGTTATTTAAAAATTAAAAAAAAATTTTTTTTCAAAATTGTTTTTCAAAATTTAAAAAAAAAATAATATTTTTTTCAAAATTGTTTTCAATTTTTTTTTTTAATTTTTTTCAAATTTTTTTTTTTAAATTTACTAGTTAAAAAATATTTATGACAAAAATTTTTTTGGTAAAAAAAAAAAATTCGGGTTAAAATTTGTCTTCCTGATTTTGACCCATTGTAGGTCCAAATTACTATAGCCTTATATAGATCGTTGCAATAGACTTTGAAATATCTATCATTAGATATCCATATTGTTTATATTAATGACTTATTAATCCAGATATAGATCAATAATAGGCCAAAAATCGAGGTTGGCCCGGCCATTATATCTCAGCAATTTGTGGGCCAATTTTCTCAATTTTAAATAGGAAGAATTCCCGATATATTGATTATATGAATCAAGTTTGTAAGACAGACGGACAGACAGACAGGCGGACATAGCATAGTCGACTCCGCTATCTATAAGGATCCAGAATATATATACTTTATAGGGTCGGAAAGTTATATTGTGGAAATTACAAACGGAATGACAAACTTATATATACACTTCTCACGAAGATGAAAGGTATAAAATTAATAAAATTCAACATTTTCTCAATTTTCAAATTTAAAATCGTTTATTTTAGGATTCGTCAAAAATATTGTTTTGTATGTTTTATCATATGCTTTTTCGATTTATTGTTTAAATAAAATAAAATTTTAGAAAATCGGTCATAAATTGTGTCCGATATTATGCAAAATCTGCCTAAAACTCAATAAATATACGAGATATATATTTTTTTAAGGCTTAATCAAGGGCTTTAATAATACATATATTAAAATAACAAAAAAATTTCAATCGTAAATTTTGCATGTCTGAGGGTTATGTGAAATTTAATGTCAATCAGATCAGCTAGTCAGAAATGGCAGATTTAATTCCAAAATATTTGGATTCTGCCCAATATAAATGGTTATTAATAAAACTGAATTCATCAAAAAAAGTGTTTTTTTAAGCCAATGTTCTTCATAATCTCAAATTTACCCACCCTGCACCTTAAATTTTCGCTTCAAAAAGTTTTGAATACAATTGAAGTAAAAATTTTACAAATAATCTGCTCTATTCAAGAAACCCAAGTTTGCATTTTCAAGACAATAAAACACAATAAATTTAAATGTATAATTAAGGACTCTAAATTACACAATAAAATATATTTGATCAGAACTAAAAAAATGCGTAATGAGAATATGCTCAAACGGATTAATTCTGAATACAGTATTATATCAAAATTTTAAAACTCAAAACTCTTTTGAGATTTTTTTAACCCAAAAAAACTCTCCTGTCAAAGACCTAACTAAGTTGTAAAAACCAAAGTGGTGAGAATGTATTATTAACAAATAAAAACTATGTGATAACAAAAACAATACTCGTACGTGTGTGATTTTCTTGAGTAATTTTTTTGTTTGAGTTTTTTTTTCTAGCTTCAGTTCTATGTGTATTTTTCTATTCCAAAAAATTTATTTTTTTTTAAATTTTATTTCAAACAAATATTTCACAAATATTTCCTTCACTTAAAACTGAACGACATTTTTCAACTTCATTACAAATCTTTCTAAATAACTTCAATTGTATGTCACTCAACATTCCCATGCTTGTTTAAGCGCAAAATTTGCCACATAATATTAGTTTTTTACAAAACAAAAAGTTATTTTTTTTTTTTTGTTTTTTTATAAAAGAAAAATTTCGCAAAAGAAAAACAAATTAAATTGTTGACAATTTAATGATTTTGTTTTGTTTGTTGTTAGCTTTTTCTCTATTTTTTTTACTGCTGGCTTTTCAGTTATTTTAACAAAATCACCACAACAGACACTTTTGCAATTTAATCATTATAATTTTTTTGAATTTTTTTTGTTGATTTTATGGCCAGACTTGTCAACAAACTACATAAAAATACTACTTGTAAAAATGAACACTCACCATAAATGTGCAATTATTGATTGTATTGTGGTCATACAGAGAGACAAACATACATTACATACAAAACATATGCACATACATACTATGTTTGTTTGTAGCTTTGCAGTCATTGATTCCGTTAGTTATTTGTTATCCCTCCTCCCTCTCTCTCTGCTCTCAAATAACTGCAAGTGAAATAAAATGGTGTAAAAAAAACAGTTAATTTGTTTGGATTTTGCATAAAATTAAATGAAAATTAAGTTTTTAATTAAATTAAATGTTTAAAAACAGTTGCAGTCAAAGTGTATGTGTATCATAAGCTTAGTGTGCAAATGAACCAAGTCCAATTTTTATAAAAACTGAGATTATGATTCATAACAATAAAAAAGGAAATAGAAAACAGGTTTTTGTCAAAAAATAGTGGACTAAATTGTACAGTTCCTTATAATATCGTTTTTCCAGGAAATTATGAAATCGTTTTCGCTATCATAGTTTCAAGGGACTAGGGTGGTGCTGGATGCTTTCCAAATGTACAATTAATAGGTCACACACAATCCAAAAAAATGCTTAAGAAATTTGTATTTTTTAATGTTTCTTTTATTTACTTATCATAATTAAATTCTGAATATGATAAATAAACGAAAAAGTAAAGGGTTTTCCAACAAGAGGTGTTATCACCCGGTATTTCGGTAGCTGTCACTTTTGAAGCTTTTATTCTTTGACATTTGACAAGTAGTAACTACGCTATTACTAAAAATGGAACAATACACGCTTCAACAACGTATTAAAATTATTAAAATTCACTACAAAAATGGTGAAAACCTTGCAGTCACAGTTCGCAAAACTAAAGCATTTTTGGGTAGTCGTGAAGCACCTTGTCGAACCGCAATACAGAAATTGGTGGACAAATTCGAGTTGTTGGGACAAGTTAGTGATGTGAAGAATAAAACCCGTGCACGTCGCTCAAGAACAACTGAGAATATTGCTGCTGTAGCCCAACGTGTTAAGGAAAACCCAGGTTTAACCATTCCTCGTCGTTCTTTGGAATTAGGAATTCTTATGGTCGGAGTTGGATGATATTGATTTGGACAACGTTTACTTTCAACAAGGCGGCGCTACGCTACATACAAGCAACGAAACCATTGCTCTTTAATGGGAAAAGTTTCCAGACCGTGTTTTCTTTCGAAGAGCGGATCACAATTGGCCACCGTGATCTTATGATTTAACACCTTGGGGCCACGTATACGCCAACAGCCCAGCTTCGATTCAAGACCTCAAAGATAGAATTTGTGAGGCTATCGAGGACATAGGGCAGCCACTTTGCGAGTTGGTTATGGAAAATTTCATGAAAAGGATATGTTCCCGTAAGCGTGTTCGAGGTGGCAATTTGGCTGATGTTGTTTTTCATTATAACGGCATACCTTCCTCTTTATTTATCTCAAAAAATTCAATTTTTCTTTGGATACCAAAATAATACCTTTTGTTTGAAAACCATTTAATTAGTACTATGTCATTGACAAAACAATGAAAACCAATTAAAGAATCAATTGTCTCCTTTGAAATATGTTGACATATCCTAACAACCGCATTTGATAAAGCTCTCTTCGTGGTATAATTTTGAGTCTATATTTTGCGATCTAAAATTTTACATACGTTTTCTATAAGATTGAGATCTGTTGTTTGGACAGGACACTTAAAAACTTGTAGCTCATTGGATTATAACCACTCGGTTGCGACCCTAGAGGTGTGTTTGGGTTAATTTTCGTTCTGGAATATTAAAATTATGAACATTTTTTCCTCAGTATCTTTTATGTTATAAATTGGACCCTTAACTTGTTCTGTAGAACAGCACCATACCATAATATTACCACAGCTAATCTTCATTGACTTATTTGTGTACTTAGGGTCCAGTTTCTTTCAATTTGTCGTCTTGCTAAAGTTCTCCTAGCACTGCCCCAAATTGTATAGGATTCATCCGAAAAGAGAACATTTCTGTCGCAATTAGTTTAAATGTTCGAGGGCCTTTAGCAACAAAGATCAATCTCATTTGCCCTGCGGTTAATTTCAAATTTTAGATTAGTGATAACCTCTCGGGGAATCATTTTTATGTATTTCTTAAACTCTCTTGCTATTAAATTATCTTGCCTTGGTGTAATTTACGAGATCTTCCTCCCAAATGTTGAGTTCATACTGTATCTGTTAATTTAATTATTATCACAAATAGTTTATTTGTTCTAGCCTAAAATCGTTTAATATTTTGGTTTTTAAATTTTTTTTAAATCTTGACTTTAGCCATTTTTACTGATTTTAAAAATTTACATACTATGGAATATAATTAATAAAATTAAAACATCATGCTTATACATCGTTTTCTTAGATATTTGGTCAATTCACAAGGTCTCTTATCAGTCATATTGTCATAATATCCTAATATATCATGACTCGGCGGCTCGGCTTAGGAATTCGGCACTGGTCTCTGCTGGTTCGTTACGATAACACAATAAACATAGCATAGAAAGTAGTATTCTTTTAGGACATTTTTTGCTTGAAAAGCAATAAAAAAAAACTATTCTGAAATATTACACAATAGTTTTTATTGCATTTTATATACATTATGACAATATGACATGATAAGAGACCTTGTGAATTGACCAATTATTTAGTTTTGATCGCGTTTCTTGCTGATGTTTAACAGTTTTTTTTAAGAAGTATAACCACATTCTACAAATGTATTTCTATTAAACTTGAATACTTAAATTTATCTTAAAAATATACATATGGGCAATTCCATATCATTGTACGTGATATTTGTGCACCTATAGAGTGGAATAGATTTTTCAAAAATAAGAGTATCTGAAAACTAATTTGGTCTGTATGTTTCATTCAGAGGGTGCTATATTTTTAAAAAAAATAATAAGTTCTTTCGAAACATTGTTATCCAAAATATTGAGCGAAATAAGGGTATATCGTACGTGACATAAAACGGAAGTAATTTTGAGGTACATGTAGAAATATGCGAAAATTTGCGAATCGTGAGAGGCGTTATGTTTTCTTTTAATTTCTTACACTAAATGAAATATTTTTCCTTTACAATCCGTCATATTTATCATTGGATGATTTTATAATAAATAAAATTTAATATCGTACGTGACATACCGTACGTGACAGATTTTTCTCTTATAATAAAACAATATATATTCTGTAAAAATATGTATACAAAAACTAAAAAAATTAATAGAAAATATACATTCAGTTTCAATAAACAATTTTATAATAGCAAATAAACAATCAGAGTCAAATTCATTTCACACTATATGCTAATTGGGAGCATAGTTTTAACCGCAATTTTAGCCTAAAACACGCCAATTAAATTACAAAATTAAATATAGTCGGTTTAAACTATTATTTTTGCCAATAAAATGTTATAATAAGCTTTAAATACTGACACATAGTAATATTTTAGTGTTTTCTCCTATTCAAATCATCTTGAAAAAAAGTTTCAAAGGTTTTTGGGTTTTCAGTCGTGGTAGTCATTCTCGTGGAATTGCCCATATATGTTTATTCATTTTTTTGAAAACAGAAATGATGAAATATACCTATAGTTTTCAAAAAAAGTTTCGATTGTATTGTCACTCACTGTACATAGATACATTTTTAATTTTAAATATTATTTACTTATGAACACATATGTAAGTATTTTCAATAATTTCTCATAGTTATTGTTAATACTAATACGATTTAATTTTTCTCAAATACCCTCATAAACCTAAAGCCTACACTTGTAATGACAATTAATGTCTAAAGACAATTAGCAAATACATGATACTCCTCCATTTATCAGGCTTAAACATGTTAAAACATAACATAACCAATTCAATTATGAAAAAAAATCAGAAATAAACATTAAACCATAACTTGAAAAAGTAAGAAAAAAGGTGTTTCATAAATTACACACTTTTGCTAGCCCACACAAATTTCTCACAAAAAAAAAAAAAAAAAAAAGAAACATTTAAAAATATTTTTATTATAAATGAATCTAGTTCAAATGAGATATTAACGCTCACTACAAACTGTCTGTTCAAAAAATTTGATGTTGGTATGATTTAAAACAAAGGGGGTTTTTTTTTTTAAAGAAACTTAAAAGAAAAGATTGTTTATAAATTTTGGTTCACCTGTTGTTTTTTTTTTTGCTAATTTATACCATTTAAAGCTGTCAAGTTATATGTTATATTTGTTATATATTTATTAATAAATAAATATTTTTGCCAATTGGTGTTGTTTGTGCTGGTGGCTTGCTAATTTGTCTGTCACTCAATTGTTTGTCATTTTATAAAATATTTGTGTTTTTGACATAAATGCGTGGTAATCTTTGAAAATCAATGTTCAAAAGCATTTTTAAATTTTTATTGTTTTGACTTAAAAAACACACATTTTTCAAATAATTTTACCACAAGGAAATAATGGTGCTTCATTTCTCATATTGTATGATTTTCAGGTCCTAAGCCGTATAAAAATATTTAAGAACATCTGATTTATTGTGACATAATTTATTAATATAAATACTTTTCTAATTTCTAATTAATTTTCTTTCATTTTTATTACTTTCCAAAAAATATGAAACTTTTTTTCACACAAGCCTTATTAAATAATTTGGGTTACTTCCTACTCCATAACAGTCGATAAAGAAAAGTGTTAAACATAAAAAAATAAATTATTAATAAATATTTTCAAGTAATTAACACATTTTTCCTTACTGGAATTTCTATTATTACCAAAAATTTAACTTTATAAGGAAAACAAAGAAAAAAAACTTTCATTTTATTGTTAAAAATCGTGCTGAATTAAAACGTAAACGTCATTTCAATACAAACCAATATGGTGAATTAAATAAATTGTAACTGTTCTTTAAATGAAACTTGTACAAATATGACAACAACAACAATACAAAACACCAAGAAAAAGTAAAATATACAACAAATAAAAGAGAGCAAAAGATAAAAACGGTGTTAATTGTTTTTACTAATTTTTAAATACTTTATAGGCGATTGAACTGTTTTTTTTTATTATTAAGTATTAATATCTTTCATTTTATTTATATAAAATCAAATTAGTATTAAAAAACCTATAAAAGATTTACAGCATGCTTAAATTTCTGTATAACAAAAAGAGTGCTAAACTTAGAGTAAACGAGAGAGAGAGAGTATTGCTAGAAAATAAAGAAGATGGAAACTAAGAAAAACCATAACACAACTGTTTAAAAAACAAAATAAATAAATATACATACATATATACAAACAAATCGTGTTGGACGAATAATACCGATGAAGAAAAAAAATACATTGTTGCATTTAAACAAAAACAATAGTAACAACTAAAATCTCCATTTTAAATAGACTTTCACTTGAAACACAGAATAATCGCCTCACAATAATAGAAAATTAAATGATTTTAATCATTTTATATTAAATTAAATAAATTAATATTAAAATTAAATGACTTAAATATTTATAGCTTGAATTAATAGTTAATAACAGTGTGTCTAAAGAATTTGGCTTACAAATCTTATGGAAAAGTGTTTCCAGGAAAATGTTGCTGTTAAAATGGAAATACATAATTGAAAATTAATTATAATTTAATAGCGTTACAAAACTGTTAAATTTATAATTATTTAAATTAATAATTTAAACAAATGCGATAGGTGTTTATGATTTTACATACAGTGATCGACAATTTAATGGTAACTTTTTCAAATATTAAATTAATGGATTTCAAACCAAACAAATTCCATAATCACACATTTACTAATACATTCTCAACACTTAGGTTTTTGACAACTGAGTTAGGTCTTCGACAGGAGAGATTTGTCTATGTTTTAGACTTCTATTTTAATTACTCAAGTTGTTTACTCAACGAATTTAATTCATTTTAAAAATTTATAATATTTTACCATTTTCTCAGACAATTTATACAAATTACAAACATATTTGTGTCTTAGCTTATCAATATTATGACATGTTTGATCGAAAATAAATCAACAATTTAAACAATTATAATTTTATTTAAGAATTACATGTATTTTCTGTTAAACCAAACAAAAATCACTATTAAATTGTATAATTATGTAATATATAATTTGTTGTTGTTTAAATTTTAATTGACGTTGGCCTAACACAACAATTTTGTTGTTGAAAATACACTATTAGTAAAAAAAATGCTATAAAAAACACTTAAAAATTAAAGAAAACAAAAATCAAAGCTAGTTGCATAGTGTTGCAGAAGAAATAATGGAAACAACAACAAAAAATTATTAAGCAACAGTCTACAAACAACATGAACTGCATACAACAACAGCTATTAGCCAGCAATCAAGTCAGTGGCAGTAAGTATGTATGTAGTACATAGTAACAATAATTTTCATTCAGAAACCAACCAACACCTGTCAAATTTGTAAATCTCCATCATCAGATTTAGTATTTTCTACGAAGGAAAACATATTACATACTTAAGATTACATACATGTAAATATACATTTAATACTATTTTGACAACCATGTTTGTGTGGCTGTTTGTATTGATAGGCCTTCTCTTATCGTAATTATTGCATAGTTGTTATTGTTTTTGTACTCGAAGTCTCAACAAAATAATAAACATCAACACACACACATTAACAAGTATGCATGTTTATTATTTGTTATTGTTGCTAGTACGAATCAGGGATGGCAATTAACATTTTAAAATTATACCAATCAGCCTTTTTTACCATAATTTTATCAAAATACATTTTATATTTTTGATAGGACAAGATTATTTTCACATTTCATCTTACAATGTTTCAAAATTCTATTGAAAATGTGACTAATTTTTAATTTTAAAATCTTTGTTCCAAAAATTTACTTACACTTTAATTTTTATAGTAATTACCATAGAAATTTAAACATAGAGATCAGACACTCCGATTTGTCAAACAAAACTACAACAAATCATATGTCTGATACAACAACAAAATACATTGACTAGCATGTATTTTGTTGTTGCATGAGTTAGGTTTTTGACAACAGACTTTCGATTTTGACAATTACGTCTCGTCTCTATGTTAATTACCATATATACAATTACCCTCAACTTTTAAAATCACGAAAACCACAGTAAAATTGATAGTCATTTTGACCCCAAGTGCTTTTAAGGGTTAATTTCCATTTTTGCACTGTTATTGTATATTCTAGACCTTAAGGTATATTTTTGGCAAGTTGCATTAAAACTGGTCCAAAACTATATAATATTTCGGTCTCTTTCATTTAGAAATTCCAAATATTGCTAAATTTTACATTTGACCTTCACCATTTAAGGGTTAAAGTTGTCCGATTTTAGTAAAACTTTCAGAGTATATTTAAAATGATCTGAACTATAAGATTCTGTATAGGTTTTACTTAAAATTCGTAACAGTAAGGAAATTGCTTTCATTCGCCAAAATATGGCCAAAAAATATTTTTTCCCGAAAATCACAAAATTTAAATCGTAGGTACGGAAAAACTTAAGAGGTATTGCCACAATTTCTTCATATTTTTATTCTCTATTATAATCTCAATAAATCCCAATGTGATGATCAAAAAATTCTGAAATTTTATTAACAAAATTTTTAAAAATTTTAAAATGGAGATTCGAAACTGCTGTGAAAAGACAAAAACTCATAACTCATAGGTTTTTTTTAATATTTCTTAAAATATGTTAATTTTGTTCCTACATTTCTAATTCAAGTGGCCTGAGACACGTTAATGGTCTGGGGAATTTTTAATAACTTTAAAATTTTTTAACCAATTTTTATCTTTTATATCTCATTAGAACGAACATTACGTACACATTTCGATTCTTATGCATTCGATTGCAAAAATAATTATTTAGTAGCAAAATTTTTACAAAAACTGAAAAATTTGCATTTTTTCCGAATTTTAACGATAATACAGTTTGTGGGTCAATTTGACCCAAAGGAGTTATTGGTTTAATCTGAAAAATATTTTTTTGACTGTAATTTTCATTAAATAAATAAATCTACATATTTATGTAACATAATGTAGAAAGTTAAGGAGTTTTACAAATTAATTTTATATAAATATTAAAATTTTGCATATATCTGATCTTTGACCTCGATGCGCGTCCCGAAATAGTTGTCCGATTTGGCTCAAATTTTCAGCACTTATCTTTTAGACCTAATGTCACAATATTCCACCTGACACTCTTTGAAATCTAAAAAAATCGGCTGTCACGCTAATATACATACAGTGGTGGCCATGAGGTTAGCACACTAGCTACTTGCTATTTTTAAACGCAAATATTTCCTATATTTCTTAATTTTTTTATGATATCTTTTGCATGCGTGTTACTTGTCCTTCTAAGATCACGTCCCATCATGTCCAGCATTATTCCTTTAAATATATTTTGCGTTTTTCTATCCAGAATAGAATAACCTCAAAAAAACACTGGACAGTATTTTAGCACAAAATAAAAAAGTTTATTCATATTAAAAAAGTAACAAAACAAAAAAAACTTATTTCACTAAAAACTTAGTACTTAGTTGGATACCCTTTATTTTTGATCACAGCTGCTAGTCTCCTTGGCATACTTTCTACAAGGGCCATACAGCGATCCACTGAAATATCATTCCAAGCTTTTTCTACTTCTTTCCATAAATCGGCCAAATTTTTAGGCTTTTCTCTTATTACATGCTGCTCCACATCATTCCAAAGGTTCTCAATAGGATTGAGATCCGGAGATTGGGCTGGCCATTTTAACACGTCGATATTGTTCGATTCCAAGCAACACCTCACTAAACGTGAGGTGTGTTTTGGATCATTATCTTGCATAAATCGCCACCTAAGTGGCATGTTGTCCTCTGCATAAGGTATCATTGTATTTAGAAGTATATTCTGGTATACATACTGGTCCATACGAGTATCAATCTTTTTTATAGGACCAACACCATACCCAGAAAATGCTGCCCACATCATCACATTACCCCCTCCGTGTTTTATTGTTTTACTGGTGTACTTTGGATTATGTTGCATGTTCGGAGGACGCCATACATACCTCTTACCATCCGATCCGAATCTACAAAATTTAGATTCATCACTCCAAAGGACATTTTTCCAAAAAATTAACGGCTTTTCCAAATGCTCACGAGCAAAGGACAACCGAGCTTGTATGTTCTTTTTTGAAACATGTGGCTTATGCTGAGAAATGCATCCACGTAAATTTTTTTCATTAAGTCTTCTTCTTATCGTTCTGCTGGACACGTTGATACCATATTTTCCTGAAATTTCTCTCTGGATTACGGTGGAGCTCTTAAAAGGATCTTCGACAGAGGCTCTGTATATTAAAGAGTCCTCTTTACGTGAAGTTTTTCTGGGCCGAGGAGCCTGTGTAACATTTTTAGATGTTTTATATTTCTGAATATGTCTTAATGCATTATAAACCATCTTCCTGGAGCATTCCAAAGTATAAGCAATCTCACTTATACTTGTTCCTCTCGAGTTCATTTGTTGAATAATCTTTCGTTGTTCCTCTGTACACCACTTTTTTTTAGCCATATCTAAATAATGTTTATTAAGTCAGTTTGTCTTCCTCATTGATTAAATAATACCTAAACTTACCAATTAATATTTATACCCTCAAAAAACTTTTAAAAAATTTAATTATACTTATATGTGCTAAAATTGTGTCCAGCTTATTTTACATATTACTGCACTAAAATGCAAATTTGAAAGAGAATAGCGATAGAATGCAAAAAAAAAGTAACGGGACTTATTGATCACACCATAAACAACACTAATTACCAAAAACTTTAGTTTATAATTGCAATGAAATGAAATAATTTGCTTTAGAAAACAGCAAGTATGAAGTGTGCTAACCTCATGGCCACCACTGTATGTGCTCCTTCGTCTGTCAACATCTTCTAATGGAAGATGATTTTCTATTAAATGTTAGTCTAATTAAGTTAAATTTTATTTTTATGTACACTTTTTTTAATTATAATTGAGTTGCCATTTAAAATCAATACTTTTTCTTTTTATTCATTAATTAAATGATTTTACGAAAACCTTCATGTAAACATAAACTTTTATTAAAATCTTTGCCATTTTACAATGAAAAATCGCCAAAATACCGCTAAGAGTTCGAGAACTAATTTCCCATTTTAAATGATTGATAACCTTCCGTTTTGACAGTATTTGTTTCACGAAATTTGTTTATAATTTTTGAAAATACTGATTTATTTATTGAATATTTGTCGTTATTTGACACGCCATTTTTACTAAAAATTTAATTAAAAAACTTATTGTGGGAAAAAATTAAAAAAAAAAAAAATTATTAAAATGAAATAAATATTGAATTAATAATGCTTTTTATATCGTTTTCTTATATATTATTTTTGTTTAAGTCTGCTTTCTTGCCGAAGTTTTAAAGTTTCCATTGTTTTGCTAATGCTAAGAAGTACGTATAACCCTATTCTATAAATGCATGGTTTTTAAACTTGAGTGCTGATATTGACTATGTCTAGTAAATTTGAATTTATCTTAGAAATATACATAGGTAAATAAAGGTCAAGTTTTTTAAAACAGAAATTAAGGAATATATGTATTAAAAAAAAACATACATATATACAGACGTTCTAGATTTTTTATCAAAATTGTCAGCTAAATAGTAGATTTTTTATAAAAAGTTCATCACAGATAGATGTGTATTTTAGATACAACGAAAATCCTTTTTATATAATGATTTAATATATTTATTTCTAATATGTATGTACCTATACAAAAATCACTTGTTTAAAAATTTACAAAAATCTTGAGAAAATCAATTCAGTAAATAATTAATGCAAAAAAATTATTGTTTTTAAATAATACACTCACCTGAAATATAATTTACATTTCTTTACATATGGATTTATTACATTATTATGTTACAATTAATTAGCCGAACCGATTTCCGTTTTATTTGCACTAGCTCGAAAATTGGCAACTCTAGTATGCTTTCTTACTTTTTGCTTTCGTTCTTATATTCTCATTAATGCTTTTTCTATATTCAAAAACAATAACTAACAACAACAACAACACAATTGAATGCACAGCATCACGCGACTTACACACACTCAATCATGTTTAAAGGGCTTTAGTTAACAAAAACAACTGTTAAACACAACAAAAACAAAATTATTGCAAATACATCTTATTGATGATTTTGCATATTTTTACTGATTTATTTTAATGAAAACTATATTTTAACTTAAACACTAAATAATGTTCAATAGCTATTTTGTTTAATTACTTTAAACGTTTAATATTTTATTTAACACTTCCACAATATGAATTTAATTTTCTATTAATCACGGACAACACAAATTATAACCACGAATTTAAAACGTACGATTTTAGAGGAGACCGTTTAAGAACTAAAATGTTTGGCAAACCGAGTAGAGTTGCCAGTTCAAATGGAATTCTATTTGATAGGAGGATATTCATTTAACGGTAGAAAACTATAAAAAGAGGGGAACTATAAAAATGAAAGCTATAAAAAGAGGGGATATATATTAGATTTCAATTCCAATTCTTAACATGAGGTAGGTAATCATGAAATGATAAAGTTTATCGTCCATACTTTTATTCAAATTTACATTTATAAAACAAAATTTGTTTACATTTTTGCGCATTTTGTTTTAAGTATCGAGTATTTGAGTAGACGTATCAATTTTGTCTACCTGTGTTCGTTCCTCTATCAACATATTCTAATGGAAGATGATTTTCGATACAAGTTAAGTACAAATAAGATGAATTATATTTTTTAATGTACATTTTTATACCCTTCACCATGAGTGGCAAGGGTATATATAAGTTTGTCATTTCGTTTGTAATTTCTACATTTTTCATTTGCGACCCCACAAAGTATATATATTCTGGATCGTTATATAAGCGAAGTCCATATAGCCATGTCCGTCTGAGCGTCTGTATGTTGAAATCAACTTTCCGTAGCCCCTAAATAACTTACAAACATAATTGATACATCAATATACCTCTATTTTTGGCGTATTTTTGATCTATATCTGGATTATTAAGTCATTAATAAGCAATATGGATATCTAATGATAGATATTTCAAAGTCCATTGCAACGATTTATATAGGCTATAGTAATTTGGACCTATAATGGGTCAAAATCGGGAAAATTATTTTTTTACAACAAATTTTTTTTTTCACTAATAAATTTAAAAAACAATTTTTTAAAAATTTGGAAAAAAGTAAAGAAAAAGTAGGAAAAAAATGTAAAAAAACAATTTCGAAAAAAAAAAATTGAAAACAATTTTGAAATTTTTTTTTTTTAAAATTTTAAAAAACTATTTGAAAACATTTTTTTTTAAATTTTGAAAAACAATTTTGAAAAAGAATTTTTTTTTATTTTTATTTTAAAGTATAATTTGGTGAAGGGTATATAAGATTCGGCACAGCTGAAAATAGCTCTCTTACTTGTTTTTTTCAAAATTGTACCGAATAAGTAATTGGTGAACTATTGCACTTATCGAGTTCGAATTGTACCCAAAAAGTATACATTTTCCAACATTACCATCCCTGGTACGAATAGAGTGTTGACAATGTTTAGATTGTTTTGTTTATATTGTCAAATTGTTGCTCTCAGGCAAATGGGAGGGAGTGGGTTTGTTTACATTTTTACACAAACACACTTAACAGTACATATGGCATGTGTAAAAATATTTGCATGTTTGCTGCAGTGTTGTCATATAGGCATTTAAAGTGCAAAACTTGCAATGAAATTAACTTTTTTCAATCGACTGCTCCACTTTTTTTTTAAAAAGAAAAAATGCAAAAATTTTAAAAAATTTCTATACAAACTCTAAATTTTAGTATTTTTTCTTAAAGAAGTTATGGTAACACTGGTTTACTGCAAATAAGTAATAATTGTAATTCAAAGTGTACCTAAGATGTTAATCTACTGCAAAGTTTCATTTGATTTTAATATTAGTTTAATATGAATATTTTTCTTTAGTTTTTGTTGTAGTTACTACAGCCATTGTTTTATGTTTTTGTGAATTATGACAACATAAAAATTTAATGCCCTTCATTAATGCAACCAGATTTCTATGAAGCAATAAGTATTGTATGTATTATATGCAGTACGGACGTATGAGTAATATAATCATAAATGGTTTAAAAAATTATTACAAATTTCACAAAATATATAAAAATTGTATGGTTATCAGCTAATAATTAGAGTTTTTAAATACAAAGTAAGTAATTTAAATTTCAAGTTGACGTAAGACCTATTTTCATGATTAGTAAAATGTTTTGTAGCAACGCTTTAATACACTAAAATTTTTTTTTAATATTATTAATATAAATTAGTATTTCTTTTAAATATTAAATGTTTTATATAGTTTTTATTTAAATTTTAATACAACTTTGTAATTTCTTAATAAAGTTTTTAATTAAAAAGTTAATTTAGTTTAAAATTTAAATATTATATAGTTTGTTTTAATATTTATTTTTTGTTAAACAGGTGCTAGATTACTTACCCTCTTTTTTTTATTAATTTTTTCCAAACCATAACTTCAGCTTAAAACAATATAATTGCTTAAATTCAAGTTGAATATTGCTGCCAATAAATTTGTTAAATTATTAACCTTCAAAGACTTCAAAAAAATTAGTGATTTTTTTTTAATAAATATAAATATATATTTATATAAAAAAACCACCCATAAATTTGCATACTAGTCATACGATTTATGCAAAATTATGGTTTTACAACTACAATGATAATAGAAACTAGTTTCAAAAATAAAGTTTATTAAAACGACGACATTTTAAGAATCAAAAAAATTTTAACAAATTAATACTGGTATTAATTTAAAAAGCCAGATTTATGTGTTTTAAATTTAACACTAGACATTAAGGTTTTTTGACTTGGAGATTAAATTGACTTTATTCTACGAACGTTGTTTTTATTTGCTAGTTTAAGCTGCAAATATTGGCGGGTTAATTTTTGCAAAAAATTACATAGTACAAACAGCTGATAAGAAAAATAGATTATTCCTTTTCCTAAGACAGATTTAAATGCCTTGAAATTCTATTGTTTGAATAAATTTTTAGTTTTAATTTGATTTTTTTTGAAATTTTTTCAATTTATTTTCTCAACACACACAAACAGATACAATTTTCTTCATCTTATTCATAAATTACTCACTGTTTTGATAACAAAATCTGAAATTTTCTGACAATAGAGTAAGGCAATACTACGAAGTTTAAACTAGAACCTAAAATAATCAAGGTGGATTAAAGTTAGATTAAAAAAAAAAAACCCGCCCTAATAGCAATTTGAGAAATATTTTTTAGTTTAAGAATAATTTTTCGACCGTACCAAAGGTCGTTCACATAGTGGGGCTAACACCTACCTTAAAGTATACCGATCGACTCAGAGTCGATTCTGAGTCGATTCTGAGTCGATTAAACGATGTCCGTCCGTCTGACTGGCTGTCCATGTAAACCTTGTGCGCAAAGTATAGGTCGCAATTTGGAAGATATTTCGATAAAATTGAGTACATATAATTTGTTCTGCCCAAGGACCAAGCCTATTGAAACTGGCTGAAATCGGTCCATTTCAAATCTCCTCCCGAAATTGAACTTTATCGGTCATAAATGTTTAATTTATATAGGTATCTACACAAATTTTTCTCTAAATAAATTTTATATATACGGAATTCATGTCACCAAATTTTATTATGATCAGTACATAATTAGTCATAGCTCCCATATAAGACCCGCTTCCGAAAATCACTATAACGTGCATAAATCTCCTAAAAATGTCGGTATACACATAAAATGCAACATAAATAACTTTCATATAGACATAAATCACTCACGAATATAAATTATTGAAATTTTAAAAGAAAAATATTTTTGCTCATTTACTTAGTGTGGGGTACTTGACCGACCATACTTTCTTACTTGTTTTAGCATAAATTTGTTTACTCTTACAAGTATTACAGCATAAAATAAAATACAGTAAAATAAAACTAAAGAACTGCTGTTATTTGTCTGAAGTAAAAGAAGTTGGTCACATAAATAAATGAAATAAAATATTTTGTATTTAGTGGTTATGTCCTTTGCATAAGATATTGTACAAGGAGGAATTCCGTAGCAGGTCGAAAAATTCATTGCAGTCTGCCATGTGTCTAAATGACTCTCTCAACTCATTGAATTATAACAAATACATTTACTTTCAACCAGTATAAATAAAATGTATAAGTTGGATAGTTGAAATTTTAAACGTTTATATTCCACATGCCTATTTTGCAATATACATTTGAAATATATTTAAGAAACACTTATCCCTATAGATTAAATTATGTATAATACTTTTGCCCATAGAAAAATTTATGTATAACAGTTTTTTCTATAAAAAATTAAGTTTATAACAGTTTTTTTCTATAGCAAAATTGTGTATAACAGCTTTTCAACAGACTAATTTGTGTATAATAGTATTTTACATAGAAAATCTTGTGTATAACAGTTTTTTTTGTAGAAAAATTTGTGTATACCAGTTTTGTCTATAGACAAATTTGCGTATAACAGCTTTTCTATAGAAAAATTTGTGTATAACAGCATTTGCTATAGAAAATCTTGTGTATATCAGCATTTTCTATAAAAAATCTTGTGTATAACAGTTTTTTCTATAGAAAAATTTGTGTATAACAGTTTTTTCTATAGAAAAATTTGCGTATAACAGTTTTTGGTATAAAAGATTATGTATAATAGTTTTTTTCTATTGAAAGATTTGTGTATAACATCTTTTCTACAGACAAGTTTGTGTATAACAGTTTGTTTTATAGAAAATTTTGTGTATAACAGTATTTGCTACAGATAACAGTATTTTATATGGAAAATCAAGTGTATAACAGTATTATCTATAATCTTGGGTATAACAGTAGAAAATCTTGTGCATAACAGTTTTTTTCTATAGAAAAGCTTGTGTATAACAGTATATTATATAGAAAATCTTGTGTATATCAGTATTTTCTATAGAATATCTTATGTTTTACTGTATTTTCTGTAGAATAGCAATATTTTCTATAAAATACTTGAAACTTTATGTCATCGTGTCTAAATTTAAAGTACATTTGAGAATGAAGTTGAGAATAGTTTGAAAAAATGGTGTTGTCTTTCTCTCTTCTTTTTTAGATAGCTTTGGATTTTCAAATTTTTTTAATATCAAACCTGAATATTTGCTGTTTTAATTTGAAAGCCATATTTGGAATTTAAGTTAGAGAACAATTGAAAAATTAAGATTTCACTCAGATTGACTCTAAACTCCTCTTTTCTTTTGTGAAAGTTATTTTTCTCAAATCTTTATCAAATGATACGCAAACGTTTGAGGAACGATCTGATTTCAAATTATTCTCAATCCAGAATTTTTGTTGGGTACATATTTATTTGCCATTCGCATTTGATAATTGAGCAGGCTATCTTTTCTTAGATGTTTATAAAACCATTAACAAATGTTCGAGAAATTATTGGATTGCAAATGATTCTCAATATGATATCAAACCAGAATGTTTGCTGGGTACTGGCCATTCGAATTTGAGAATAAGGTTTTATAATTGAAATCAACTCTCCGTCTTACAGAGAAAATAATTTTTCTCAAATATTTAACAAATTGAAATAAACTCCCTTTTTTTATAGAGAATTTTATTTTTCTCAAATATTTAACAAACCATTCTCAAAAGTTTGAAAAACGATTTGATTTCAAATCAATACCAATTTGATAAAAAACATAATATTTAATGGCTACATACTTGACATACGCATTTGAAATAAATTTGAGATAAAGATTTGAGAAAGATTTGAAAATTGAAAATAAACAATCATTTTTTTGGAAAGGCTATATATTGTGATTTGTTTATCAAATCTTTCTCAAACTATTATCTTTTGAGAATGTGACATTAAAAGTGTTGTACCTACTGAATTAATATATGGAATATTGTTTGGCAGAGACCTGTTACTTTTTTTAAATTATATCTTAAGCATTTTAACCATATCTAATTTATTTTATTTTAATGGGTATAACTAGTGTTAAAACAATAAATTTAAGATACAAACTCTTCAATTTTAAAACAATATTCATATATAAAATGTATATTTATTAATAAATGTTTATATAAATTTTATCATGATGATTTAATCACAATAATGATGACCTTGAATTGATTTTAAATTAATAATGCATTTCCTTTCTCCTAAAATCTTAAAAAAATTTTGAAACAAATCAGTTTTAAAGTTTTAATTTAAATCAGACATGTTCCCAATTTTGTTAAGGAGATTTTTAAAAAATCAATAATAAAATTATGAAAATTTTTTTAAAAAGTTATTAAAAAGTCATTAAATCTTAAACTTATTTAAGTAGTTTTAGTAAAGGAGAAACATTTAAAACAAATGTGTGAACAAAAAGTTAAATTTAGTTTGTTTAAATTATAGCAGTTTTGTTTTTTGTATTTAAAATTTAAAATATTTAGCTTTTAAATGATTTTTGTTGGTCAGTGGGTTTTTTTTAATAGTATTTTAAAAAATAATTATAACAACGTAATTAGATATTTAGGTAATTATTTTAACATTGCTTCCATTTAAATTGAGTTAATTAGAAAATTCAATGAATTACTTTTTAATTAAGATTAATTGTGATATTACTCACTCTTTAAATCAGAGTTCGGTACTAAGAGAACATGCCACACTAGTAAGTGATTGTGTTTTTGACGAACAATCTATACACTAATACCCCGGTTTGCGTCGCTAATTTGGACCGGAGAAATGCGACGCAAACCGAAGCTCAATTTTCTATACATGTATATTGATTTTCATTTAATTGGTTCCGAGATTAATAATTTTAGCTGAAAATATTGATTTTTCAATTAAAAAAATACCATATTAACGACGGAAATCGAAGCACTAACGACGCAACTTCGAAGCCATGCGACACAAACTGAAAGAAAATCGACTTAACTCGATGCACTAGCGACGCAACTTCGAAGCTATGCGACGCAAACTGAAACAAAAACGACGCAACTTCGAAACTACAGAAATTTTAAAAAATACGCATCCCAGCAGTTCTAGGAGACATTCCCGAACTAGTGATTTTACCCATCATTTAGGGTCGGAACTATTTACTTAATCAGCTACATAACTAGTTATTTTAACATGTACTAGCGCTAATTGATCTCAAATAGTCAACTAAATGACATATCATTGGCAGTCCAATAAACGATAGCTTGTAAACAAACCTTTCTTCGACAACTCTCCAATGGATTGCTAATGGTGGGTTAAATAACTAATTTCTAAAGTGCAGTACAAAATTAACGTTTACAGTGACTTCACTATTGGTTACTAAGAGACACTAAAGTGACTATTAACTTCATACTTTGTTACATGGGATATCAGTACACTTATGTATGAGAATTATATCAACAGAATTTATATAGAACCAGTTTAAAGTAACTACACTCCAGATTACTTAGAGACACTTAAGTGACAATTGTCTTCACGCTAGATTACCTGGGATGTATAAAGTAACCAATTGTCTTATCTCTGCACTACTAAGAGGACATACGTATCCAAATATTTTCAAATATATAAATTGGAGTCAGCCAAGTGATAAGACATTTGTGACGATTACTGTCTATAAGGGATACATGCTTAACTGCTGGGATACTTCAAAACGACGCAAACCGTGGTATTGGTGTATAATGTTTCTAAATTGATCATTCTAACCTGCTGTGTACATTTGCCACTGCTTTAAGTGAATATTTTGTAAGACTAAACGTAAAATAAATGATAATGTTTATATGGAACTACTAATCTAATGATGAGATCTGTTCGAAAATTTCGTAACATTTGTAGAGAAGGAATAAAATCAGAAACCAATAGAAAGGGACTGAAAAACACAAATAAATGGATCTATTTATTCTATTATATTTTCGAAAAAATCATTCGCAAATTTTGCCAAGTTTCTATTGAAATATGAGGAATTATATTGGGCAAAAATATTGAAGGAATTAAGATTAATAGTTTCTAAAATTTCAGTTTAAAAACTCTTCAATTGCCATAAAAAAATTTCTCTATCAGCTTGATAGATTAACATCCATCACATTGAATATGCTAAATTTATAAGTAAAATATCATTAAATTTATAATTTTATGGACAAATTGCAAAGTTTAGCATTTAAAATTTATTATAAATTGGGTTAAATGTTAAAATCTGCTAACAAATCATTAAAATGGAAATTTCATTCAATTTAAAAAAAATAAAAGAGTTTAAAGAACTTTTGCAGACTCCAACAATTTATTTTAAATAATGCTGATTTCTTTTTTATTAAGTATTATTATTTTGCTTAAAGAGTGTATAATTAATTAAATGGAATATTTAAAAAAAACTGATTAAAAAGAAACGCACCATCACTATTTAATGTGAACTGGACAATTTATAGCCTCAGGCTGGATTTAGCTGTTTAAGCAAACAAATAAATTAAATAAATAAAACAAAAAACTGGGTAGGGTTTCAAATTAGTTTTGCACGCATAATAATTTTCAACAAGAGTGATAAATAAATGATAATTAATTATGGCTAATAATAAATTGATTATGGACAACCAACCTTAAGAACTTGTTGGTTTTGCTTAAAATTTTAGGTTTTGCATAAACTTATTGTGTGAGAGTTTCTCATTAAGAAGTTTTAGGTACTATGGTTAAGCTACGTACACACGGTTGTCAGATTGTACAATATTGTCAGAAAAATGTTTAGAAAATGTCTAACAACCGTGTGAACTTACAATTTTTGTCTTACAACGTTGTCAGAAAAAGTATTTGTCAGTACATTTTAAGACAATACTATTGCCAGATCATTGTAAGATCATTGTCAGAAACTTTTTATTTTAGTTTATGCATCTGACAATGACATCATTGTCAGATAAATAATTTCTGTTGGCAACACTGTGCATATGTATTTAAAATAAACAAAAGTGAAGCAACCGTGTGAACTGACAATTTTTGTTGGCAGATAAATTTATTGTTTGACAATTGTCTGACAATGAAATTGTAAGTTTTTCTTACAATCGTCTAAACTGACAATTTACCTTTTGCTAATAATATTTCATTGGCAGTACATTGCGAGCACATTGCCAGAACTGACAACATTGTAAAATCTGACAACCGTGTCCTCTAAAAGTGTCCTCTCCACCTTCATAGAATACTACTTATGACCACATTGTACATCTATAAAAGAGTTGATTACAAAACAATGCAATTTCATGCTTGAAAATAATTTGGTTGGTCCGAAAAGTTAGCATAAAATGAAGGTTGTGGAGAAACTTTAAATATGTAAAAAAATGGAAAAAAAATAAAAAAAAAAATTCGAAAAAAAAATTGAAAACAATTTTGAAAAAAAAAAAAAAAATTTAAATTTTGAAAAAAATTTTTTTTTTAAATTTTGAAAAATAATAAAATTTTTACTTTAAAGTATAATTTGGTGAAGGGTATATAAGATTCGGCACAGCTGAATATAGCTCTCTTACTTGTTTTTTTTTTTTTTTTTCAAAATTGTATTAAATAAGTAATTGGTGTACTAGTGTACTTATCAACTTTGCCATCCCTGGTACGAATAAAGTGTTGACAATGTTTAGATTGTTTGTTTATATTGTCAAATTATTGCTTTCAGGCAAATGGGAGGGAGTGGGTTTCTTTACATTTTTACACAAACACACTTAAATGTACATCTGGCATGTGTAAAAATATTTGCATGTTTGCTGCAATGTTGTCATATAGACAGTTAAAGTGTAAAAATTGCATAGAAATTAACTTTTTTTATTGACTGCTCCACTTTTTTTTAAAAGAAAAAATGCTAAAATTTTATAAATGTTGTGAGAATTTCTATACAATCTTCCAAATTTAGCATTTTTTTTAAATAAGTTATGGTAACACTGGTTTGCTGCAAATAATAATTGTAATTCAAAGTGTACCCAAGATGTTAATCTACTGCAAAGTTTCATTTGGTTTTAATATTAGTTTAATATGAATATTTTTCTCTAAATATGTATTATATATAATACAATAGTACGTTTGTTATTTAACATATCGCAAAGAAAATTTCTACTTAGATAGACTACGTAATTCTAATTAGATAATAAAATTCCCAAAAAATATTTAAAAAAAATCCCAAAAATTTGAATTATTGGATATTTGACCAGTGCACTCAGAGAAAAGATATAGTTGTACATGTTTACCATAACCATTTCAAAATGTTTACAAGTTCTTTTTAACAATATTATGGCCACTATGGCAAAACCGAACTGGTTCTTTTCACCAGGAGATATAAAATCCCAAAATACAGATCTCCACGACTGGATGGTACTTTTCTAAAGATTCCAAGCGAAGCCAAATATCTTGGCGTAATTTTGGACTCTAAGCTATCGTGGAAACGTAATCCTGAGAGTCGAATGAAGAAAGCACTATGTGCCTTCTATATATGTAAAAAAAACTTTTGGGAAGAGTTGGGGTCTTAAACCATATATTGTACACTGGATGTACAACGCGGTCGTAATACCTATTTTGCCCTATGGGGCTCTTGTTTGGTGGAGAGCGGTGGACACCAAGACTCACCTTTCTACTCTAAAGAAGGTACAATGACTTGCAACTACTGGCTCTATGAATTCCACTCCTCAAGCCAGTCTGGAGACGATACTAAATATAACTCCCCTTGATATATATATCAAATGCATTTCTGCTAAGTCTGCTGTACGACTCAAACAGTCGAGCGGACTGAAGCATGATCGTATTGGTCACGGTACCATCCTACAAAAGATAGGCAGGCCATTCATGGGGCAAGAAACGGATTCCTTAGTACCTACACCGAATTTTGATAGGACGTTTAGGATCAAGATACCGACAAGGGATGACTGGGCTGCGAACACTGTCCTAAGGGACGACGTGATCTCAGTCTACACTGATGCTGGTTCAAAGAGAGAAAGAGGCATGGGCTCGGTAATTTTCTCCGATGAACTGGACCTTTTGCTGTCTCTTCGATTACCGGATACCTGCACGGTTTTCCAGGCTGAGATATATGCCATCGATACAGCCGCGAGAAGAATCCGGGAACTGAATCTCGAAAATTCGACTATACATATTTACTTGGACAGCCTTGCATCAATCAAGGCTCTTAACTCCAACTTTATTAAGTCGAAATGTCTTCTCAACTGCATCCAATCACTGGCACAACTGACACAACATCACGTCGTGATGATATGGGTCCCAGGACATGAGGGCATCCGGGGAAATGAAGTATCCGACGAATGCGCAACGAACGGGTCGTCCCTAGACGTATCTCTTGCGCAAGGGGATATTCACACTCCCTTGGTGAACGTAACGAAATTGATGAATGAATGGGCTTTGAGTGAGACGTAACTCAGGTGGTCAAATATCATCACTTGTAGAATATCCAGATTGCTCTGGCCCACTCTGACAGAGATAAGGACTAAGACTCTTTTGTCTCTTAATAGGAATTCGATCAGGGTTCTAACGGGTATAATCACTGGGCACTGTATGATTGGACGCGTGTCGGAACGTATGGGCTACCCACGTTATAGCTATTGTAGAAGTTGTTTGAATGAGGAGGAGGAAGAATCGGTACAACACCTTCTATGTGACTGCCCAGCCTTACAAGAGCATAGACTACTACATTTTCGGTAGAGCTCTTTTCCATGATCTGGACTGTCTCAGAGATGTGCCACTAGTAAATATGATCAGATTTATTAGAAGTACCGGCTGGTTATCACGGGGATCACAAGACGTACATAGTCAACGAAATTAGGGTGGGCACACAATCTCCCTTTATGTATGTATTATGAAATTTCAAAATAAGGGAATGCTAATTCTAAGGGTATCACAATGGGCCACAAGGCCACCGAGTGAACTCGCTAACTTGATCCGTTGGCCTATTTTTTTATCTATATCTCGATTATTAAGTCATAAATATAGACAATATGGATATCAAACGATAGATATTTCAAAGTCCATTGCAACGATGTATATAAGGCTATACAAAGTTGGACCCACAATGGGTCAAAATCGGGAAAAATATTTTTTAACCCGAATTTTTTTTTACAGAAAACATTCTTTTGTCATAAATTTTTTTCACTAATAAATTAAAAAAAATTTTGTTGAAAAAATTGGAAAAAACTTTTGAAAAAAAATATTTAAAAAAATTTTTTTTTTAAATTTTATTTTAAAGTATAATTTGGTGAAGGGTATATAAGATTCGGCACAGCAGAATATAGGTCTCTTACTTGTTTAAACTATTTTTTATTTGAGTTCTAATTTTAAAGGACTAAAATAGGGTAATGCTGAGGACTAATAAAGTAAAATATAGATTTAATAAAAGCAAATTTCAATGTCTTCATAATATTTGAAGTTTGTTTATGTCTGAGGTGTCCTATTTCGAGATTCCAGAGCATCTTTCCTGAGGAGATGCTGGAATACTCCTCTGCTACGTCTGTGTAAAATATGAAGTCAATTCGATCTGCGAGGTAAAAATGTCCAGCAGAACAACAAGAAAAGTGGTATAATTTTATTTCTAGCTTAGTTATGAATTAAAATCTCAATTTTCGTAAAAACGAAACTTAACACGTTTTTGTATTAAGCTGACTTTTTTGCAAAAAACCAATTAACATCAAATTGATAACATAATTGGGACAAGTGAATTTTCCCACTTGCTTTTGGCGACACACTAAAATTCTAAAAATAATTTAAACTACAAGAACTTGTATAATAAAAATTGTAAACACCGAAAATAGTGTCACAAATCTTAAATCAAGTACGATCTTCTTTAGAAACCAATGATCATTTGGCCAGAACTTTAAAGTTAATTAGAACACTTAAAGAAAAAACTCTGGTAAATAAATTCGACTAGAAAACTACAAATGAACCGTAACGGTTACTTGGATGGCATCATCATTTTAAGTAATTTGAGGCCTTAGCAGTTTCTTAAAATAATAATAATAATAAGTATAAATGCATTCAAGCCGAACTATTTGTCCATAACAATATTTGTTTTTGTTTTCTATCAGTTTTCAGTTTAGAAAAAAAGATATTTCGTTAGATGAATTGAAAAATAAACAAGATTGGAAAGATCTATATAGAGACATACAGACACACAACCAGCCACCTTAAGCAATAGAATAATAAAATCTGTGTAAACAACTAGAGTAGTTGCAAGTTGCAACTACCAACCAAATAAAAGTAAGTTGCTTTATGTAGACGTGTAAATACAGCCGGCAGATCTAGTTAAAAAAAAAAATGATTGCTGGTAATAAGATCTGATCATAGATCGCCAATTTGTTACCACTTGCTGCACCACTACGGCTACTTACCTCATCCACTCTCATTGATAACAGCTGAATGGAAGAAGCAGTCAAAGAAACAGAGTAGAGTTGAAACTGGAGAAATAACAACAACAAAAACAAAAACAGTTCGATTGTTGGTGATTTGCTAGTGGTACGAGTATTAACAGTTAAACGTAAAAAAAACACACTCACAATCACACAGTATTAGCCAACAACAGCAGAAAAATACAATCTTTTTTTTTTTCTGAAAAACTACGTTGAAATGTTGGATACAACATAAAAGAGAAAGCAGGTCACTTGTATGACAACTTTAGGCCACTTTAACAACACAACACACCACTGCAAAATACTTACAACACACAGCCAACTATTTGAGTAACTGACTCTCTGCCCCAGCAGTTGAGCAAGTAGCCAATGTATCCCTTAACAGACAGTAATTGTCAGTAATGACTGACCACTCCAATTTATATATTTGGAAACATTTGTATACGTATGTGTTCTTTGTAGTGCAGATAGAAGTCAATTGGTTACTTTATACATCCCAGGTAATCTAGCGTGGAGACAATTGTCTCTAAGTAATATAGTGTGTAGTCACTTTAAACGTGTATTTTGTACTTCTATTTTTTGTGAGCAATTCGTACAAACCGGTTTTATATAGATTGTGTTATTTTCATTTTGCTTAAGTATACTGACATTCCATTTAACCTGGCGTGGAGTCAATTGTCACTTTAGTGTCTCTAAGTAACCTAGTGACTGCACACTTTAAACGTTTACTTTGTACTGTAATTTGGAAACTAGTTATTTTACCCACCAGAAGCAATATATTGCAGAGTTTGGAAGGAAGGAAGGAAGGTTTGTTTACAAGCCATCTGACTATTTGAGATCAATTAGAACCCGTGCATGTTAAAATAACTAGTTATGTAGCTAATCAAGTAACTAGTTATGTAGCTAGTAAGGTAACTGACTCTGACCTGATATCAGAAAGTCTACTTTTAATCCTAAAGGGTCAATTGGGACATGCATGTGTTAAAATAACTAGTTATGTAACTAGTTGTCACTCTAAATGATAGCTAAAATCACTAGTTGGGGACAGTCTCCTAAAACTGCTGGGTGGTGTAGATTGATTCTTCAATGGCTGAAGTTTTTTTTTAATTGTGGTAGTTGTGGTGCTTAATGTTCACTGGAATTGTATTGAATTGCTATGGTTTTTTGTTTGTTCGATCAACCTGTATAGGCTATTGGTTTTATAAAGATTATTGATGATTGGTGGTGAAAAGTTCCAATTTCAAAATTTGTATTTATGATAGTATTTGAAGGTTAATGTCATTAGATTTGTAACATTGGGTAAATAATGAAGAACTTTGTTACAGCCAATAGAAAGAGTCAGTTCCTGTAACTGTAGTCTTTATTTGTTTTAGTCATACATATTTCGATTTCGTGAATTGAATTTCTTTTGCTAAGAAGTAGAACGAAGTGATAAAGCAATAAAGTTCTTAATTTTAATTAATGTTAAATGCTATATTGCATCGTATAAGTTCAATAAAGTTTTAGCGAAAAGTTTATGGGTATTTAATTCATGTTAAAAGTAATCCTGCATCATGTTTGGAAGAATTTTATAATACTGATGCACTTGGATTGGGACTAAAATTCTTAAAAAGTTCCTACCAGATAATTTATATATAATATTGTAGATAAATAATGCACTTGTCCCACAGTTGACTTCTACAGCAAACTCGTGAGCTTGTCTAGCAAAATATATTATTTAATTTGTTTCCAATTGCATCATGAGCAGTTGCTTTTTCATCTCTATTGATGATGAACAAGCAAAAACTTTCATTACCAAATAATGGGTACAAATCGGGAAAACTTTCCCTGGAATTCCCGGGAAAATTTTTTAGAAATTTCTTGCAAAATTATATAGGGAAAGTGCGGGATGTTTGTGTATTATTTCCGCTTAGATAAAACAGAATCGAATGATTCGATTATATCTCAAGATGTATAAACCAGGTGGCAGCGTAACTACAACAATTACAACAATACAAGAACAACAGTGTGTAAAACCTTCTGAACTGCCAAAAAATAAATTCACAAAAACGCTCATTTTAAAATGAAATAGTTTCTTTTAGCACTTTCAAATATTTTACGCACATAAAGCGGTAACTAAAACTCACTCTTATAAATATGTATACAATAATCTTTTTACTCTTATAATAAATTTAAAAATTTTTGTAATCACGTTTTTGACATTTCAAAAGGTACAACATGAGTAGAGCAATAAATAGTCAGCTGTCGTTACGCTGCCATCTGGTTAAATATGCCTTGTTATATCCATAGATTTTAGCGATACTAGCAACAGAAAGTCAGACAAATAACCAAATTTATGTCACACCAACTAAAATTGTTCAGCCATCACAGAAAAAATCAACCATTTTAAACTGAATTATTTGATTAGCAATAAATTCAGTTATCACAACTGAAAATATTTGGTCTGTGTGACAAAAGGCAGAAAAATTATTATTTTAAACCGGAAAATTAAAAATGTCTAGTAAGACGACTTAACACAAAAAATTATTGAGATGTTTAACATTAAAACTTCTAAGGATATTCATTATTAGAGGAAAAAAATTACAATAATAATGTTTTAAATTTGCTTATATAAATAGATTCGGAATTAAAAAGATTTTCTTTCATAATGAATTACCCAACTTAGTAGGACTTATTAAATCGTATTCTTAATTTTGTATTAAACAAGTAAGAGTTATATTCGGCTGTGCTGAATCTTATATACTTTTCACCAAATTATGCTTTTAGGTAAATATTTCCAAAATTTAAAAAAAAATTTTTTTCAAAATTATTTGAAATTTTTTTTTAGAAATTTTTTTTTTTTAAATTTTTTTTAAAAATTGTTTTTAATTTTAAATTTTTTTTATCAGTGAAAAATAGTAGTAGCACGCACTCTAAATAGTAAACAAAATGCACCTTTTGCCCCTCGGGCAAATTGCTTATATGAAAATGTATGAAGATTGAATGGCAAGAAATATGTGGGATAAAAGTAAATTTATTTGTTTTTTTTATTCATTTCTGTTAGAATCGAAAGAAATATATAGTTTACTTAAGCAGTACTTAAACATTTGTTTAAATGTTTATTGAATATTAGTTTAAACAGTAGTTGAAAATTTAAAAATAAAAGAACTTTTAAGAGATAATTGTTTTGTAGCCTAAAAGTAGACTTTTTATATTTGTTTCATATACATTTATATCTCAATATTTCAGTATGGATCCATTTAGAATTGATTCAATTTAAATTTACATCCATATTTATAATCAAAATTTAAATTAAATCAATTCCAACTAGATCCAAATTGAAATATTAAAATAATTGTGTAAAATATAAATGTTTGAATTTTACAAAAATAGTAAAAGACAAGTAAGATAGCTTTATTCGGCTGTGCCGAATCATTTATACCCTTCACCAAATTATACTTTAAATATTTTAGGTAAACAAAATTATTTTTTTTTTTCAAAACTTTTTCAAAATATAATTTTTTTTTTCAAAATTTTTTTCAAAATTTTTTCGAAATAGATTTTTTTAATTTTTTTTAAATTTAATAGTAAAAAAAAATTTATGACAAAATAATTTTTTTGTTAAAAAAAAAATCAGGTTAAAAAATATTTTTCTCGATTTTGACCCATTGTAGGTCCAAATTACTATAGCCAGTGGACTTTGAAATATCTATCATTAGATATCCATATTGTCTATATTAATGACCTAGTAATTTAGATATAGATCAAAAATAGGCCAAAAATCGAGGTTGTTCAAGTTTTTTCCTTATATCTCAGCCATTTGTCGCTCGATTTTCTCGATTTTAAATAGCAACCGAGCCGGAGGAATTTCCGATATATTGATGTATGAATCAAGTTTGTAAG
Source organism: Calliphora vomitoria (assembly GCA_942486065.2). Classification (NCBI taxonomy): domain Eukaryota; kingdom Metazoa; phylum Arthropoda; class Insecta; order Diptera; family Calliphoridae; genus Calliphora; species Calliphora vomitoria. The sequence goes on from OW818032.2 coordinate 50,046,063, forward strand.
TTATTTAGGGTCTTCAGAAAATTGATTTCAACAGACATACAAACGGACATGACTTAATTGACTCCGCTATCTATAAGGATCCAGAATATATGTATATACTTTATAGGGTCGGAAAATTATATTGTGGAAATTACAAACGGAATGACAAACTTATATATAGCCTTCTCACGAAGGTGAAGGGTATAAAAATTCCTTGGAATTTCCGGGATTGAACAGATTTTTTTAAATATTTTCCGAGAATGGAAAAAGTCCATGCCAATATTCTGACACATCGCTATTTACACAATTAGTGTATTCACAAGGTATCCTATCATGTCATATTGGACTGTTGTTATTGACTTTCAAGCTAAATATATCCATAAACAATACAACTATGTTTATTGTGCAGTCGTAACCATCCACCAGAGACCTGCGCCAATGCCTAAGAGCCGATTAAGCCGAGCCGCAGAGTCGTGAAATATTAAAACATTATGACGATATGACATGATAGTATATCTTAAGAACCCACTTAATATAATTTTAACTCGGTGATGACATTGCAGAAAAGAATTTAGCAGATTCTTTTAAAATCTTGTTCTACACCTTAAAAACATACCAATTAAATATTTCCAAAAAAAAACATTATTTTTACAAATTGTATGAATGTGCTAATAATTGTTTATTTGTTTATTACTTGTTCTTTTGTTAAAAATACCACAATTACTGGCTTATTGTTCTTTTAAAAACAAATTGTTATTTGTTTCTTTTTTTTCTGAAAATAAAATATTGAAAGAACAATTTTTTACTTATTGTTATTCTTTACAGACTTTTTGACCTTTATTGCTTTGTTAAACAAAAATTTGTGTTAATGTTAAATAAATAAATCACAGAACTTTTTGAGGTTTTGTTTAAAGTTCGAATAAAAGGAGTTTGTTTAAGTCATTTACAGAAACATGTGTTTTTTTGAAAAAATTGTAAAAGGAAAAAATCGATTTACCTAAAGGGAAAGAGAATAATATAGAAGAGATTCAGAATTAACTTATGGGCAAAAAAAAATATGAATGCGGTATTAAAATAAAAACTATGTTAATTACTAAATTTGTTTAGAAAATATAACGTTACTATGTGGTTGTTTATTAAAAAATTATTACACGTTCCTCATTAGATCAATGTAAACTGATTTGTAAATTTTGTAAAGAAAATATATCGAAGACAAAGTATGAGACTAAGGACTGAGATCGTAAAATTCTTAACACACGTTTTTCATTAAAACCTTTAACTCAAGCATTATTTGATTTTTCTTCTGATCAAGTTACCTTTGTAAAGCATGTCAGTTATTATGTTTAATGTCAATTATATTCATTTGTTGTTAATCTGATTAAAATGAGTGACCAGAAAAAAGTGCGTACTAAAATTAATAAATATTTTCAACAAAACCCAACTTGGTCCTACAAAAAGTTGGCCAAACAATCAAAGGTCTGCTATAAAACTTTTTCCAATGTAATTAAACAGTATAGGGAGAACTTGTCCGTTGATAGAAATCCTGGTTCAGGTAGAAGAAATGGTCCACATGATGTTTCTAAAGCTCCCAACACATCCGGTAGGAAGGCAGCTCGGTTAGGTCAGTACTCGGACTATTTGGTACGAAAAGTTAAAGCTAATGACGGTTTAAAAGCATACAAAGCTCAAAAAGTTTCTGACAGGAACTCTGCTAAAAATTTAGAGGCCAAAGACAGAACAAGGAAATGGATGACGATATGTACGTATGGAAACTTTTCACAGCTTCTGGGTCAATTTTTTTATGTTGCAGATGCTCGAGAGAATGTTGAAGAATAGTTTAGGACCCAAAAGAAGACAAAATTTTCCAAAAAGTTCTTGGTATGGCAAGTAATATGCAGTTGCGGCAAAAAAGCCAAACATTTGTTACAAAGGGCTCTATAAATATCGAAATTTACATCAAGGAATGTTTACAAAAAATGATGTTTCCACTCATAAGACTTCTTAATGTGTCCACTTATTTTTGGCCTGATTTGGCATCTGTCACGAGTGGTACAAGAACAATAATGTTGTATTTGTACCAAGAGAGGCAATTCATCCAAACTGCCTGGAGCTGAGTCCAGTGGAGAGATATTGAGCTCTTGTTAAAAGAGAATTGAAGAGCAAAAAAAAGGTGTCCAAAAGTGTAGTAGATTTTAAACGGAGATGGACTACCTGTTCGAGCAAAGTTACAGAAAGCACTATAAAATCGTTAATGGAAGGGTTTCCGAAAAAGGTTCTAAATTTCATCATTAGTATTTTTTTTTTGCAAATTTTAATAATAATTTCAATCAAATAAAAAAAGATTCAAAATTATAAGTTTAGTGGTTTAATTTTCATTAACATATATGTACGTTAAACATTTTTCGATCTCAGTCTTTAGATAATGAGTTTAATTTTATAGCAAAAGTTAATTAATGGATGGAAAGTTAATACCTCGGGTCTTCTAAATGTGAAACACCCAACACATCCAAGAATATAAGTAAAACCTAACACCCACCTTAAAGTATACCGATCGACTCAGAATCTCAGAGTCGCTTAAACGATGTCCGTCCGTCTGGATGGTTGTCCATGTAAACTTTGTGCAAGTTGGCAGTGATTTTTCACATAGACCTGCAACTTAAGAAAACATCACAATAAAAAGTCTAACGGGGACAAATTGCATGATCTCGGTGGCCAGATCACATCACCTCCACGTGAGATGATCATGCCCTCAAATCGCTTGTACAGAATGTCTAATGTGGTATTAGCTGTGTGGCGCGTAGAAACCACATGCCGTTGGTGTCTATATCATATAATTCAGGCCAAATTAAGCTGGTAATCATCGACCTATAGCGCTCACCGTTAACAGTGATAGCCTGGTCAACGTCCTTTAAAAAAAATATGAATCAACGTCGCACATTGGTTGAGGTTCATAGAACGAGCGGCTAAAAATAGAATAAGTTGTCGAAGGACAATGAAACTAGGCACATAAGCATTTTTTTATTTGAATTAAAAAAAAAAATGGAAAAATCAAAATGATCCGCCCACTTTTACGGCCACCGGCATGGTTTTTTGGCACATAGCTTTTTTAAACACTCAGAACCATTTGTGTGAAATTTGAAAAATATCCGCCCACTTCCCATACAACTTGTATTGAAAAAGTAGCATAACTCCCTTGATTTTTAATGCATCAACTCAATTTTCACAAGAATAAATATTATAATTGTAGAATGGGCTCCTGAAAATATATACCTGATCCGCCCACTTTTACGTCCATCTCCCATAGAAAAAACATGAATAAGTAATTTAAGCATAGTCTTTTAATAATTTTTTAACATCATTATCGTACTCCAATTTTTTTGATTTCCAGCTTTGAGCGAAATCTATTTATAAATGGGTCTGAAGTCAATAAAAGATTATGCATTATGTCTTCATTAGTGGTTACACGTCCAATTCTTCGCGAATGATGTAATCTATAGGCTCTATAGTCGTTATTCCTCGCTTCCTGAGCTTTCTCGGACAGCACTTGATACAAATAATCAATTAAAATGTAAAAAATAAAAATTAAATCATTGAATAAGGGACTTTAAATACTTTATCACTTTATATATATTTTTTTTTTTTGGAAAGGAGCAGGTAGGAGCATCTGATTTTTTTTCAACTTTTAGACTTCAAGCTGTAAATTGACATCTTTCCTTAAACAGCGCTCCACAGGGCTAAAAAGATGCAGTCCACTAAAGTTGATGAACATTGAAATTTTGATGTTGTTTATATTTTGATCTACGAAATTTTTTTATATGACACTTTTTCCAATTTTTTTTAATGCAAATCTCATCTATGACAATTGTCATTTACGAAAATATACAACAAAGTCAAATGATAAGTTCACTTTGATTGTACCAAAAGATTGAATTTACAATAAGTTTGCATGCCATTTAAAAACGAGCGAACATATATGAACTTCGAGCGTATCTGCCCAAACAAATAATAAATATATCAGCCCAATATTACGGAATCATAATATTCAGATATCTGACAACAAAAAACCAAAAAATTATCCAAATCGGCGAACATGAAAAAAATGAATTTCGGCCACTCTTCAACCAATGTGAGTCGCCCCCAGCCCAAAATCCATACCAAACAAGGACTTTCGGAATGCATTGGACACTCTTGGATTTCATGTTGATTGGTATCGTGCCAAATTCAACAATGGGTCTCACCACCGTAAAATGGCCGAAGCGCGCGAACGTTGCCCGAACAGAACACCAAGTTGATAAAACGATTTTATCATTTGCGCTAGCCATGGTGATTTGGCAAAATGAACTGAATAAATTACAGCCAATTTGACAGATAGCATTAACAATTTGGCCACTGTCAACTGTCAAAGTTCGTAGGTCGCTATTGGATAGAATTTCCCCCCCCCAAAACCGATAAGTTTTAATATGAAAAAAGAAAAATGTAAAATAAATTTTACTTTATTTTCCCCCCACAAATTGTTGACCTGGATCCGTGCCTGCTATTGGAAGACCCTTTATTAAGCAAAATAGTTGTTTTTAATTTGTTAATAATAAACCATCTATTTAACTTATATACTCTTAGCACAGTTGAGAAAATAACTGTTATAATTTTAAAATACTTGCCACAAAACCTTCTATACAATATTATCTGTCTAACAGCTATATTTTAGAGCAGTTTTTAGTTATACTGTAAACTTTGTGCAACTTGGCAGTGATTTTTCACATAGACCTGCAACTTAAGAAAACATCACAATAAAAAGTCTAACGGGGACAAATTGCATGATCTCGGTCTCCACATGAGATGATCATGCCCTCAAATCGCTTGTACAGAATGTCTAATGTGGTATGAGCTGTGTGGCACTTAGGGCCGTCCTATTGAAACCACATGACGTTGATGAAGTTTTTTAACAATATTATAGTCACAGTAACTAATTACATGATTGTGGTAACCATAATAGTCACAGTAACTCGAACGTTGCTCGAACAGAACACCAATTTGATAAAACGATTTTATCATTTGCGCTATATCTGGCCATGGTGATTTGGCAAAACGAACTGAATAGATTACAGCCAATTTGACAGATAGCGTCAACAACATGGCCGCTATCAACTGTCAAAGTTCGGTGGTCGCTATTGAACAGACGCAGATCCAAGGGGGTGAAACTAGAAAATCTCCTCCCAAAAACCGATAAGATTTAATATAAGAAAAGAAAAATGTAAAAAAAAATTTTACCACAAATGGTTGACCTGGATCCATGTCTGCTATTGGAAGACCCTTTATTCTGCAAAATAGTTGCTTTTAATTTGTTAACAATATACCAGCTATTTAACTTTTATACTCTTAGCACAGTTGGGGAAATAACTGTTATAATTTTAAAATACTTGCCACAAAACCTTCTATACAATATAATCTGTCTAACAGCTATATTTTAGTGCAGTTTTTAGTTATACTGTTACAGAAAATATTATTTAATAGCTCCCTAACAAATATATTAATTATTTGTAGTACACTTTGGAAATTAACAGTTATAATTTTACAATACTTTCAATAAGAACTGTTATACTGTTGGAAAAAGTTATATTTTATTTATTGTATACAGTTATTTTTTTTATCATAATATCAGTAAATTAACTGTTAAGTTTAGAATAAATATCCACAAAATAGATAAATAAATTTAAAGCCGCGGGCTCTACTTTAAAATTAGAAAACTATTCAAATTCACAAAATAAAACTTTTGTTATTAACACAAATTACAAGAAGTTGAGCTTCACCTTTTTTTTTTGGAAATAAATTACTGATGCTGTGCCTATTTAAAATTATTCGCAAAGTAATAAAGAAATCTTTATTATCAAACATCTTTAAATTGTTTAAACTTTTTTTGTTTGGTTTTATAATGACTTGTTTTATTTAAACAAACATTTTTTGGGGGAATTTTATTGTTGTTATTTGAATGTTTTTTTTTTTTTTAATTTTGTAAAGTGCGTAGTTAATTTTTGTTAAGTTAAAAAGACAAAAGTTTAAAAAGCGCCTACTCACGATTTATAGAAATCAGTGAAATAATGGCTACGAAACGTGCAACTAATTATGGATTTAGGTGGAACTTGTGATTGAGTTTTAAGTTATAAAGTGATTATAAGTTGGTTTATGTTCTCTGCTAGAGTGATGGTTTTTGAATACGAAAACAAAAAGTAATTATAAGTGAACTCATATTCATTTGCAAATAAGATTTATTTCAATTGTTTGTTAAAAAAAAACTATATTGGAATCTAAAGATAATAAAAATTAAGCAGCTTTTAAGAACAACATATACTTTTTTATTACATTAATTAATTGACTTTTTTTTTATAAAAATCTGAAAATGTTCCTTTAAAACTTTGTATTTCTAATTAAGTTGATAAATAAAATTACTTTTGTTTTAATTGCTTAAATTCATCATATGAGTCATACCCTTGAATGTGCAGAATATTAAATACTGTTCCTTCCTTTTACCACCGTCCATGTTGTTGGTTTTGCAATTCCGCTTAATATTCTTGGTCATTAAATACAAAACCAAACAAAAGTTTTAAGTAACAAACTTGTTTCTTTTTTTTCTGTATTGATTCATTCATTCATTGCCAACCAGCCATTTGGTCAGTCACTTACTCAGTCTCTACACACACACATCAAACACTTATGTTTTAATTATTTCCTGTCATCGGGCGGGCCACCTGTAGCCACTAAAAAAAAAACTAATTGCCTGATCCAAGCAAAAAGACATTTACAAAATACACGTAATTTTCCCTTGTTTCAAATGTGTTTTATTAAAATCTTTGACTTACATTTTTTTGGTTGCAATTAAAATAACACAAGTGAAATCAATCACCAGCAAATCAATTGCAGTAAAACCAAAAATATGCATACGTTCATTTGTACATTTATTTCATTTTAATGGTTTTCTTTCAGTTAATTAAATAATTTTTAAAATTTAAATTAATGTTTAAAGTTTTGTTTAAATTTAGCTAAGCAAACGGCCAACAAAGACCAAAATACTAAACTATAATCATCATGACAACTGTTCCAAGCATGTTGTCCGCCTCTATATAAAGCAAATTTAAAAGTTGTCACCTTTCCGACAACTACTTTTGTAAAAAAAATGCTTTAAACAAAATGTGGAAAATGCTGGGATAAAGTGTCAACGAAATGGGGGGAATTGTTAACATTATAAATCGATTGACAAAGAAAGGAATGAAGACATAAACGGTATTTAAGTATAGAGTTACAGTGGGAGACAAAATAAAATTAACAAAGTTATTAATATAGACAATATGGATACCTAATGATAGATATTTCAAAGTCCATTGCAACGATGTATATAACGCTATAGTAATTTGGACCTACAATGGGTCAAAATCAGGAAAGATATTTTTTAACCCGATTTTTTTTTACCAAAACAATTTTTTTCTTACATTTTTTTTAACTAATAAATTTCAAAACAAAAAAAAAAAAAAAAAATTTAAAAAATTAAATTTTAAAAAAATTAAAAAATACAATTTCGAAAAAAAAAAATTTTTAAAATTTTGAAAAAAAAAAAAATTAAATTTGTTTACCAAGAAATATTTAAAATTTTTATTTTAAAGTATAATTTGGTGAATTGTATATAAGATTCGGCACAGCCGAATATAGTTCTCTTACTTGTTCAATTACAATTTTGGAATAATGCAAAAGACAAAAAGTCAGGTCAAGGCACTGATGAACAATTTTAAATGATTTGCCAGATCTGACAATGTCTAACAACGGATCTGACAATTTCTGCCTTACAACAGTCTGACAACGGTGTGAACTGACAAATTTTGTGGGCAGATAAAATTAACAATTTTCTGTAAATGAAATTGAATTGATAACTTACATTTTGCTATCAATTTTTCATTGCCAGTACATTGCCAGATCTGACAACATTGTAAGATCAGAAAACCATCTACACATAGCTTAAGTTTGCTGTCAAAATTGTCATGTATTTTTTTCTCCTTCCCTTCTATGTATTTATTCTATACATTTGATGTTCAAAATTAGAACAAAATAGAAAACATAAAAAATATGGGAAAACCAAAATCTTTCAGTTTCATAATAAACTGTGATAATTGTAGAATATTTTTTTATTTTTTACAGTTTGAAAATTAACTGTTATAATTTTAGAACACTTTTAACAAAAACTGTTATACTTTTACATAAAGTTGTCCCCATATATATTTAAAAGTAATATTTTAAATAGTTTTGAACTGCTGCAATTAATTTTCATTAATGATTTGTTAGTTGCAAATAGTAACTTGCTATCATAACAGTATTCAATTTGATTAATATTAATATATAGGAAGTGCAATTATACACAAGATTTTCTGTAGGAAACACTATTATACAGAAGATTTTCTATATAATATACTGTTATACACAATATTTTCCATAGGAAATACAGTTTTACGCAAGATTTTCTATAGAAAATACTGTTATATACAAGATTTTTCATGGAAAATATAGTTATACACACGATTTTCTATAGAAAAACATTTACATAAATGATTTTCAATAGAAAATACTGTTAAACACAAGGTTTTCTATATACAAGCTTATCTGTATATATCATGTGTTGTACACAAGATATTCTATAGAAAATATGTTGTATAACAGTTTTTACAGAAACAGTTACTATAGCAAAAAAGTTTTACTTTATTTTTTAGTATAAAAACCCAGTATTTTTCGTACAGATTGGAAATAAATTCTTTAAATTTTAATATGAAATTTTTACTTTTAATAAAAAAGGTTTTGAAATAAACACTTTTCAAATATAACAGTTTTCATAAAAACTACAAACAGTTTTGTTTATTTAAGTATTTTTGTTACAGTTTCAAAGTTAACTGTTATATTTTTTAACAAATTCTAAAAAAAAAAACTGTTATACTTGTATGACATTTGTTGGTTTAAATTTTGCTAAAAAAAAACTGTTAATGAATTTTATTTTGTGTTACAGTTTGGAAATAAACTGTTATAATTTTATAACAGTTTTTATAAAAACTGTTATGTAACAAATTTTAAAAAAAGAAACTGTGCAGTTATGGATACTTTTTGCTTAAATTTTCTGATAAATATCAATTTTAGTGCAGTTTTGTATTAAACTGTTATAATTTTCTAAACGTTTTTTTCAAATACAAGTCTACAAAATAATTATATTTTTAGCACAGTTTCGAAATAAACCGTTGTAACTGTAGAATTATTTTCACAAAAATGTTTATACTGTTGCAAAAGATTTTCAGTAAAAGATCCAATAAATGTGTTGTGTTTTAGTAGAGCTTAGAATAGTTTGAGAATAACTTGCACATGAACTGTTATACTGTTGCAAAAGGATCGGAAATAACACAACAGAATTTTTGGTATTAAAAATCAACAAAATCGGTTTATAAATCGCAGAGCCAGGAATAGTCTAAGTTCTGTACATAGACAACTACATATATCAAATGAAAGGTATTTCAATGGACTTTCCAACATGAATTTGCACAGCTGTACCTTGTTTATATATTTTATGTGTGAAATTTTTCATTCGAAATATTTTCTATATATATCGCACTGGTTCCTCTAAAGAGAGTCAACTCAAAATTTTTAAATTTTCACTTTTCGATTTACATTATATGACCACTGTAAAAATTTTACATAATTTTCCGTACTCTTTTGCCAAACAATACAGTTGAGTATACATCTTCAACTTTCGTTGTGAAAATTTCATACTGAAAATTTTTAAATTTTGAGTTGACTCTCTTCTGAGGAACCAGTGCGATATGACCATAAGAGAAAATCGTTTACTGTGTCTGTACTATCAATGTATTCAATTTGAATATTATTGTATTTAAATCAAATTAAATGGAAAACTTCTCACAATTTGTAGAATGTTGGAAATATTCTTACATATATATTGGATACTAGAGCTGCGAATAAATTAATTAATTCAGTTATATCTTAATTCACTAAAATCTTAATTCAGAATTGTAAATGTCAGGAATCCATGCCCAAAAACTAATTCTTAGTTTTATGCAAAAACTTTTATTTGAGAAGAGTTCATTCGATGTTAATTCATAATTGACTTCATTCCCCCTTTTAATGATTCAAATGATTCAATCTATTCCTTTAAATCATTTGTAATATATTTGAATTAAAGAAAATTTTAATCATTCAATACATTTTATGAAGTTATTTTGTAAATAAAGAATTAATTTTATAAATAATGAATTATCAAAGATATGAATTAACTATGATAGAAATACTAAGGTATTAAGTCTATGAATTAATTCATAATGAATTCTTTAATATTATTATTAAGAGATACAATTTTATTGGATTTTGGAAATAGAATTAAGAAATAATTCTTTCGAACCATTGCTGGATACTAAGTTCTGTACATAGGCAACTATACATATAAAATGAAAGGTATTTCAAAGGCTTCTCCAACAGCGATTATACAGGTTATAGGGCTTTTACTTGTTTTAAATAAAGAGTGATAAATATGATGAAATTTAGAAAATAACTACTTTAATGGACTGGAAACATAAATTTTTTTAAAAAAGAGAGTTTTCGCGAGATCAATCATATGTAGCAGCACAGTTAGTTTAGAAATTCTTAATTTTATGCAATGAACTTTACTTCAAGTAATAATTTGAATGAAGAACATAATCTTATTTCATTCCCTTTTATGTGAGCTTTTTTCCTTAGTCTCAAAACGTTAGCAAATCTTCCAAAGTTCACCAACATGATTTCAATTTAACTTTCCTGCCCACAAAACGACAAATAAATCAAATCAACTTTTCTTTAACACATTCAACAAGCTGTCACAAAGTTCAAAATCACTTTAAAATTTAATAAATAATGAGCGGTGAATGCCTACAAAAACTAAAACAGATAAAGAAAAACCAGTTAAGAGCATTTTAATAAATTTGGTAGCATGTTTTAGCAGCTTTTTTCTTTTACTGTACAAACTAAAATTTCCATCCAAGATGACTCGACAAGCAATGGGAATTGCAACAATTTGGCCATGATTAATAAGCAGATGCCAGCAAATGTGGCAGCACACAAAATGGCCAACAATAATTCAGATAAAGCTGTTTAAATAAGTAGTTAAAATAATTAAAATAGTAGTTGGTTTTTGGTAATATACTCTGTGCAACAAAAAAAAAAAAGAATCTATAAACAATATTAGGATATTTGAAACAGAGAAGAAAAAAAAAACAACTTGCAAACAAAATAATTTATTTAATAAGTAACGGTTCCATTTTGTATGCAACACCACAGAGCGCTTTATTTGAAACTGGTTTATTACCAATGAGTGGTAAGTTTGAATGTTTTGTTGTTGTTAACTCGAATTGTTGCATGTATGTACATTAAGCGCTGGTAATTAAATAAAATGTTATTATGACATTTTGCTCATTTTGGGTTCCCCCTGTTTTTCTTTACCATTTACAGCATTTTTAATGACATTTTGCATGAATACTAACAGCTAAATAAAAAAAAGACAAATTAAATAATTGTATCATCTTTTGAAGTTGATTAACCTTTAAGGTGGTTACTTACTTTAGGTGTTTCAAATAGTATTATAGAGTGTCTTTTTAAAACCGACCACTTAATTAGTGAATTGAACTAAACAGAGTTTTATTGACAGAGTCTTGCTTGTTTAATGAACTTTTGAAAATTTATTGCAATTTTCAAAAAAACTGAACTGTTTAATGCTTTTCTTAACAACAGTTATTTAGTTTCTTATTTATGCATAAATTTTCATTGTTATTTGCAACATTGTTGCATTTTCATGCATGATCATCATATTACACGGCTGTAATGCAGCAAGTGTTAAAAGCTGCAGTAATGCAGTCGTAACAACTCATATTTAAATTTATTTATGCGTTATATAAGTAAAAATAAGTATAAGTAAAACTTTATTAAAAAGTTCAAAAAAATACACGCATTTTACTTCTACCTGGGAGGTATTAAATTAAATAAAATAAAATACTTCCTTGTACATGTAACCACTGTAAACTTAACAGTGCCTGTGTAAAGTGATGACATCTGCAACCTTTTGCTTTATTGAGTTATAATGATGACTTGAAAACGTTATATAATTTACAGTACATGTAGGGTCAGCTTGAAAAATGAATGGTGATAAATATAGAACCTCAGAAATGTAAAATTTAAATTAGCTTTTAAATGTAGCGGATTTTTGCAAAAAAAAAAAAAAAATACTAAAAGAATAATTTTTTATAAATAGTCATATTAAAATTGTAATTAAAATGATATAATCGTTCACTTGTTTAGATAATTAGATACCTATTTAATGCTTTTGTCTTTAGTTTAACTAAGAACCTTTGTTTAATTAACAATCGCTACATTACAGAAACTGTAGTTTATCTAAAAGTTCTTACTTTAGATAATCTTAAGTCCTGCAACAAATTGTTGTTTAAAACAATCGTGGCTTAAGACAACCTTTAGTTTAATTATAAATCATGGTTTAAGACAACCTTTAGTTTAACTACCAATCGTGGTTTAAGAAAACCTTTAGTTTAACTACCAATCGTGGTTTAAGACAACCTTTAGTTTAAGTACCAATCATGGTTTAAGTCAACCTTTTGTTTAACTACCAATCATGGTTTAAGACAACCTTTAGTTTAACTGCCAATAGTGGTTTAAGACAACCTTTTGTTTAACTACCAATCGTGGTTTAAGACAACCGTTCGTTTACCTGCCAATCGTGGTTTAAGACAACCTTTAGTTTAACTACCAATCGTTATTTAAGACAACCTTTAGTTTAACTACCAATCGTGGCTTAAGACAACCTTTAGTTTGACTTCCAATCGTGCTTTAAGACAACCTTTAGTTTAACTACCAATCGTGGTTTAAGACAACCTTTAGTTTAACTACCAATCGTGGTTTAAGACAACCTTTAGTTTGACTTCCAATCGTGCTTTAAGACAACCTTTAGTTTAACTACCAATCGTGGCTTAAGACAACCTTTAGTTTGACTTCCAATCGTGCTTTAAGACAACCTTTAGTTTAACTACCAATCGTGGTTTAAGACAACCTTTAGTTTAACTACCTATCGTGGTTTAAGACAACCTTTAGTTTAACTACCAATCGTGGTTTAAGACAACCTTTTGTTTAACTACCAATCATGGCATAAGACAACTTTTAGTTTTACCACCAGTCGTGGTTTAAGACAAGCTTTAGTTTAACTACCAATCGTGGTTTAAGACAACCCTTAGTTTAACTAGCAATCGTGGTTTAAGACAACCTTTAGTTTAACTACAAATCGTGGTTTAAGACAATCTATAGTTTAACTACCAATCGTGGTTTAAGACAACCTTTAGTTTAGCTACCAATCGTGGTTAAGACAACCTTTAGTTTAACTATCAATCGTGGTTTAAGACAACCTTTAGTTTAACTATTAATCGTGGTTTAAGACAATCTTTAGTTTAACTACCAATCGTTTCTTAAGACAACCTTTAGTTTAACTACCAATCGCGGTTTAAGAAAACCTGTAGTTTAACTACCAATCGTTCTTAAGACAACCTTTAGTTTAACTACCAATCGTGGTTTAATAAAACCTTTAATTTAACTACCAATCGTGGTTAAAGACAACCTTTAATTTAACTACCAACATTTTCAAACCATTGTGAAATATTAGAACATTATGACAATATGACATGCTAGGATAACTTGTGAATCGACCAATACTGTTTGTTTTTAGATAATCTCAGTTTTTTAATCTACAACCCAGACTAATTAGACATTTTGCCATTTCTACAAACAGAAAGGAAGCACAAATTGACAAACCTGAAGAACAGGGTGAATGAATCACAAATTCATATTTGTCCATTCTTTGTCTCTTTGTCAATACATACAACATTCTACCTATATTTATTAAATATAAATAAATAATTTTACAAAACAGGCCCACATTCAAACCATATCGAGCCCTAACCGCAAAAATAACGTAAGCGACATTTTTCCGAAATTGACTTTTTAATGAAAATCGATAGAAAAGTGTCGTGCGCATCAACACCCGAAATAATGAAAATAAAGTGTTCATATATACAGAGATAACGCAAATTCAATTATATCGTAAGCGACACTGACCTTTTTGCTTTACCGCAAAAATAACGTAAGCGACATAAAAGCCAAAAGGGGCAATAAATTAAAGTAAGAGTAGCCGAAGTACTAGAGAGAAAATCAAAAGAAATTAAAATACAATTAACGGGAAAATATATAAATTTAAGTCCCATTTATTGGAAAAATATCAAATCAAGCATTTTTTTCTAATCTATTCAAATTTGCTTACTACCTGGTCATACAATGATGCCTGTTGATTCTGATGCTCCTAGTGAGTGGCCTACAGTTATTCGAAGTGCAAGAAAAACCCCTTACGGTTATGAATTTATATCATTAAAGCACTCTAAGGGTACTCATTTAAACGCTTAAGTTCCCATTTGAGCAAATGCGCAAATTTGCGCAACGTATTTCATGAACCCACCTTTTAAATTTTGTACAATTTGATAAAAATATGAAACAAAAATAAATTCAAAAAATTCTTAGAAAAAAAGGTTTTAAAAATTGTATAAATTTAAATTCTAAAAACTTCTAATGAAAGTGAAATCTTTGGAACAAACAATGGTAAACATAGTTTGGAAGATTTTGCTTATATTCTAGCTGTTGGTTAATATTTCCATTCACAATGCCATTCAATCCAATCATTCGGTTCCAAAGTCACACAATTTTCACGTGTACAAAAAATTTGTATTTTATTTAATTTTTATTTATTATAAAGTAAACAAAAGCAGCTGATTTATCAAATGCACAATATATTTAAGTTTGCGAGCCTAAATTGTCGCGCAAACTTATCTGAGTTGTGGAAACGAATTTACATACAATTTTTTACAGTTCATTAGAGAGAGTTTGCACAGTTTACGAGGCACTTAAGCGTTTACATGAGGACTCTTTCTGATTTTCAAACTGGAAAATGTTTTCTGATTAGCTTGTTCCAAAGAAAATAAAATTAAGCACGATGCAGTCTTCAACTTTCTATACAACTATGATTACAATTAAATACGGCTATTGTGATAAGGAGTGAGATCTAAAAATTCTTACTTCAATTTCCATACTCTATTTTTGGCCTCTAAATTTTTTGCAGCGTTCCTGTCAGGAACTTTTTGAGCCTTGTATGTTTTTAAACCTGCATTAGCTTTTAATTTTCGTACCAAATAGTCCGAGCACTGAGCTAACCGGGCTGCTTTCCTACCGGATGTGTTGGGAGCTCTTTTGAAAATGCTTTCTATATTTATAGCTTAATAAATATCATGTGAACCATTCGTTCTACCTGAACCAGGTTTTTAATCAGATTAACAACAAATGAATATAATTGAAATCAAATAATACTTGGGTAAAAAGTTTTAATGAAAAACGTGTGTTAAGAATTTTACGATCTCACTCCTTAATAGCGACGACAAGATATTGATTTAAATACTTCTACGGTTCGTGGACCTCCTCCGCTATACAACACAGAATTAAAAATTTCCTCATATAAATTCAATGATTTAAAATGACCTTGCAATAAAAATAGTATTCCTCAAAGTTTTCATAACGAATATATTGGCCTAAAACATTCCCAAAATATTATAGACGCCTTAAACGAAACAGATGAAGAAGATATGCCTTAATTTCCTAAGCACCTACTATATTAGTTTAAAACTTTTCTCTGATTTTTAAAAAAATAAATTTTTTCGAAACTTAAAATAATATTTTTTCTTTATAAAGCATTTATCGTATGCGCCATATTTTAGTCTCAGCTGATTGTAATAGTGGCGGTAAAAATAACGTAAGCGCCAAAACAAATTTGTTGCTCACAAAATTAACTTAAAAATGCATTTATCTCATATATGACACCAGTAATAGACTACATTTTAATTTTCAAAAAAATCCTTCGCACAACTTAAAAAAAAAACGAAAAAAACTCTCTCCTTTAAAATTCGATTTTTGGCGCTTACGTTATTTCCGCGGTTAGGGCTCGATATAATTGCTTAAATGAGGTAATAAATTTTATTTTTTCTTGTATAATTAATTTGCCATTGATTGATTGATTTTCCTCGTTTATATTTTTTTTACAAACAACAACTTCCGTTTAATGGCCACAATAAACCAACAAAATACGAAATCAATCAAACTTTTGGTAGTTGTTTAAATACGTTGTTAACGCAAGAGTCAAGTATATTTTCAAGCAACTACTTAGAAGAACATGTTTCTTTTGTAAAATTCAAATAAATAAATAGCTAAAAATAAAACCATGATAGTTTTCTTTTAGTTTTGCTTATAAATATTGTGTAGTATCATGGTAGTAATAAAGTTAAATGAAAACATTATATTTCTTTCTTTTTATTATTACTGACATTATGCGTTGGTTGGTGACATACCGTGTATTTGAGGAATAGAAGATGAAGTAGAAAATAAATGCTATAATTTAATGAAATAAAAAGAGAATGTCTTCCGTTACTTTTAATTGCTATTTTTTTAAAAGATATTTTATTCTAATTGTGAGTTAAAGTAGTGGTTTTAGGATGGAAGTTAAGAAAATGTTAAATAAATACATTTTTGAATTTCAAGTGATTTTTAGGGGAAATGATTAAACAAAAGACTTTAGAGGCGAACTTGTTGATGTTGTTGTTGCATTTGATCTAAATAAAGTTTGCTATTGAACTCTTTTGTTTTATGCAAGTTGTTTTTTATAAAGATTATAACAAAATGTTAAAATGGTTATAAACTAGAACAACTAGATTTTTATACCCTACACCACCATAGTGGGAGGGTATTGTGCGTTTGTGCTGATGTTTGTAACGCGCAAAACTTAAAGTATTCCGATCGAGTTAGAATCACTTTCATAGTCGTCCGTCTGGCTGGCTGTCCATGTAAACATGCGCAATGTTCAGGTCGCAATTTTCAAGCTATATCGATCAAATTTGGTACATGTATTATTTTATTATATGAAACTAGTAAAAATTGGTCCATTATTTCACCTATATTTCACAAATATCCTCCCGAAATGGACTCTATCGGTCATATTGGGTATCCTTTAAATGCTGTTTTTGATAACTTGTATGTCATTTTGATGGAAACATATTTGTAATTTATTTCCACTTACTTATATAACATTATAGTGTAAACAACAAAGTGTTGTCGTGGTTTAAGACAACTTTTAGTTTAACTTCCAATCGTGGTTTAAGATAACCTTTAGTTTAACCACCAATCGTAGTTTAAGACAAACTTTGGTTTAACTACCAATCGTGGTTTAAGACAACCTTTAGTTTAACTACCAATCGTGGTTTAAGACAACATTTAGTTTAACCACCAATCGTGGTTTAAGACAACCTTTAGTTTAACTACCAATCATGGAATAAAACAAACTTTAGTTTAATAACCGATCGTGGTTTAAGACAACCTTTAGTTTAACTACCAATCGTTTCTTAAGACAACCTTTAGTTTAACTACCAATCGTGGTTTAAGAGAACCTTTAGTTTAACCACCAATCGTGGTTTAAGACAACCTTTAGTTTAACTCCCAATCATGGTTTAAGACAACCTTTAGTTTAACTACCAATCGTGGTTTAAGACAACCTTTAGTTTATCTACCAATCATGGCATAAGACAACCTTTAGTTTAACTACCAATCGTGGTTTAAGACAACCTTAAGTTTAACTACCAATCGTGGTTTAAGACAACCTCTAGTCTAACTATCTATCGTGGTTTAATAAAACCTTTAGTTTATCTACCAATCATGGCATAAGACAACCTTTAGTTTAACTACCAATCGTGGTTTAAGACAACCTTGAGTTTAACTACCAATCGTGGTTTAAGACAACTTTTAGTTTAACTACCAATCATGGTTTAATAAAACCTTTAATTTAACTACCAATCGTGGTTTAAGACAACCTTTAGTTTTACTACGAATCATGGTTTAAGACATCCTGTAGTTTAACTATCAATCGTGGTTTAAGACAACCTTTAGTTTAACTACCAATCATGGTTTAAGGCAGCCTTTAGTTTAACTACCAATCGTGGTTTAGTTTAATTACAAATCTATCGGTCATATTGGGTATCTTTAAAACGCGGTTTTTGTTTATGATAACTTCTATGTCTTTTTGAAGGGCACATATCTTTCATTTATTCTCTCTTACTTATTTAACATTATAGTGTAAACAACAAAGTGTTTTTTGTTTAGAAAATGTAGAATTTTTTACCACCAAAGTGTCATATGAGGGCAGTTTTGCTTTACTTCTTTAATTTGAAAAAAGTGCCGCTGAAGCACATCGATTGCTCACCAAATCTTATGGTTAATGCGTTTCATCGGTTTCAACATGCAAAAGTTTGAAAACCAAGAATTGAAAGCATTACTTCCATGAATATTGTTGTGAAATTCAACAAAAGCTAGCAAGATCATTGGAAGATACTCAAGCAGCAATTCTAAAACCTTTTCGGGCAGTAGATTTCATCCAAAAGCAGGGAAATTGAGAACTATACGAATTGAAGCCAATAGACCTTGAAACACGATTTTGCATGCCCAAAATTATGCTTAACGCTATAAAAAAAAATAATTTTTGTACCGAATCATTACTTGCGATGAAAATTGGATCCATTACGATAACCCGAAGAAAAAGATACGTATGTGTAGAGAGGCCAACCATCTGAATCAACATCAAAGCCAAATATCCTAGGACCATGCAGACCATCACAGGGAACCTGTACCGAATGCAACTGATTCACTTGAAGCGAGCTTGGCCGAAAAACGTACATAGTATGCGGTCATACATGAAACCGTAATATTCCATCATGAAAACGCTCGGCCACATATTGCAATACATGTTAAATAGTATTTAGATTGAAGTGGTTGGGAAGTTTTGCCTCAACCAGACGGTGGCCCGTCCGACTACGATTTGTTTCGATCGAACGCTAACTCTGGAATACACTTCACTTTGGAACAGTGTATCTGATATTTGCTTGATTCCTTTTTGGCCTCAAAAGGTGAGCAGTTCTTTTGGCTCGGAATCCAGAAAGATGGGAAAAGGTCATAGCTAACAATGGCTAATACTTTGAATAAATTTATATTGACAAATGTTTCAAAATAAAAGCTAAAAATCCCGCATTTTGGCTTGATTTTATTAAGTGCTTGATTTATACAGATATCCACACACATTTTTACACAAATTTTTACCTAAACACTTTAAGCGTATCGATTCATAATTTACCATAACTCCCATATATGGCCCATTCCCGACAATTATTTCAACGGGCATAAAACTCAATAATGTTGGTATCCAGGAAAATTCAACAAAAATAAGGTTTATATTGAAGAAAAATGTAATTGTTCATAGCTCCCATATAAGGCCCACTTTCGAAAATCATTCACGAAAATAAATTATTAAAATGTTAAAAGAAATATACATTTTGCTTCTTTACTCAATGTAGGCTATACTTTCTTACTTGTTATACCTAAGTCAATTACTTTTGTATATATAAAACAAATTTACTCTTAAAACTAAAACAAACATTTATTGAACTTGAACCTCCGAACAGATTGATCTTAATTGGTGTGGATACTAGATACTTGGTGTTGAAGATAGATTTATTTCTAGCTCAGTAATCAATCTAGACTTCCACAAAATTTATATCACTTTCCTAAAAAAACATTTTCTTTGAATTTCTACGAATCGCCTAGAACGCAATTAACTCATTGTTTGATATCAGCTTTTTCTAGTTTGTGAGTTTTTTTTTTGGCTTTTGATGACCTCTTTTTTAAAGTTTTGTTCAATCAAACTTCAACTGAAACTAAAATACATGAAATTTTATTTGTTAAACATTCGAATATGGAGTTTTACACAACAAAGAATTGTAGAATGAAAAAAATACATAAAATAACAAAAATAGCAAGAAATTTTCAAACCATAAATTTACAAAAAAAAAAAAAAAGAAACATAATTAGATTAAAACAAATGTAAGCATAAACGAAAAAAAAGAAAAAGAAATTTTCACGCTAGCTTAGTAAAATGAAAATGAAAGAATTTCCTGAGTTCAAATAAGGCAAATTGGAAAATATATTTAAAAAAAAAACAGGTATTTTTCTTATATAAAACTAACTGCTAAAGATTTATTATTATTTTATAAATAGAAATTGAAATTAAATCTATTAAAACCGTTATAGATCTAAAGGAAAAGAAATAAGAAAACACTTTCTTATATGTAGACATGATAATACATGTCCGTCATCATAGCGAAAAGAGAGAGAGATAGAGAGAAAAAAAAACCACAAAACGAAAAACATTCATTCAAAACTTTGACTTCAAGTCAACTGCAGACTGTGAATTTCTATACACACCATAATAATTGTCCATCACCATAACCGAGGCAACTGACACACACATTCACTTACTCAGCCACAGAAAAAATCAGTAAAACATCTTTTATTTTTCTTTTGGTTTCGTATTATTTTTCACTATTTATCAAACCAAACATTTAAATTAAAAAAATTAAATTAAATAAAACGTTAAAACGGAGTTTTTTTTTTTCTAAAAAAACGCTTTTTTATTGTTTCCGTTTATTTTCTTTGACTTGGCGGTCTTTTTTTTTTTGTTGTTTATACATCCAGAGTGTGAATGTAACAGTTTTTTTTTTTGTTTGTTAACATTATTAACCTAATAAATTTGCTACTAATTGCAAAAAAAGAAAACAAAAAAACAAGAATGTTTTTTTAATTAAATAATTTATAAAAATAAAAAAAAGTGTAATTTGTCACAGTCACTACAACTGGCCTATAGTATTAAGTTATAAAATAAATATTCTGAAACTTAAATTTGAAAATTAGGAACAGATATTCTAAACCTGCAAGACAATGCTCCGAGAATTACAATATATGGCGTTTTAGTAACTTATAAGTAGTGAGATCGTAAAATTCTTAATACACGTTTTCCATTAAAACCTTTTGATTTTGTTGTTGATCCAGTTACCTTTGTAAAGCATGTCAGTTATTATGTTTAATGTCAATTATACTCATTTGTTGTTAATCTGATTAAAATGAGTGACCAGATAAAAGTGCCTACTAAAATTATTAAAAATTTTCAACAAAACCCAACTTGGTCCTACAAAAAGTTGGCCAAACAATCAAAGGTCTGCCGTCAAACTGTTTCCAATGTTATTCAACAGTACCGGGAGAACTAGTCCGTTGATAGAAAATCTGGTTCAGGTAGAAGAAATGGTCCACATGATGTTTCTAAAGCCAAAAAATATAAAGCATTTTAAAAAGAGCTCCCAACACATCCGGTAGAAAAGCAGTCCAGTTAGCTCAATACTCGGACTATTTGGTACGAAAAGTTAAAGCTACTGGTTTAAAAACAAACAAGGTTTAAAAATAAGAGGCCAAAAACAGAGCACAGAAATAGAAGTTAAGAATTTTTCGATCTCACTCCTTATGTCATTTTGAAGGGTACATATCTGTCATTTATTCTCACTTAGCTATTGAACATTATTATGGAATTGGTACCAACAAAGCGTCATATGTGGGAAGTTTTGCTTTACTTCTTTAATTTGCCGCTGAAGCACACCGATTGCTCATTAAAGCGAATGCGTTCCAACGTGCGAGAGCTGGTTTGTTCGGTTAAGGAGTGGTGCTTGTGACACGGAAGACAAAGATCGCCAGTCAAGAATTGGAGGCATAGCTCCATGAAGATATTTGTCAAACTCAACAAAAGCTTGCAAAATCATTGGTACCTACTCAAGCCACAATTTAAAGACGTTTGTAAGCAACAGGATTCATACATAAGCTGGGAAATTGAGTACCATACGAATTAAAGCTGAGAGACCATGAAATACGATTTTGTATTTCTGACATGCTGCTTGAACGCATTTTCAAGCAGCATGTCATTTCACTTTTTGCACCAAATCATTAATTGCGATGAAAAATGGATCTATTACGATACGCGTAAGAGATCATTTGGGGAGCCCAGCTAAACAATCGAATCGACACCAAAGCTAATATGCATGGCGCTAAGTAGTGCTCTGTGTTTGGTGGGACAAAAAGGGTCCTACCTAATATGAGCTGCTGAAATCTGGCCAGACCATCACAGGGAACCTGTACCGAACGCAAGATATTCGTTTGAAGCGATAATTGGCCGAAAAACACCCAGAAGATGCTGCTAGACATGAATCGGTAATATTCCATCATGACAACGCTCGGCTACATGCTGCAATAACTGTTAAAAAGTATTTAGAATGAAGTGGTTGGGAAGTTTTGCCTCACCCGTTTTATTGTCCAGACCTTACCCGGTCCGACTCCTATTTTCTTTGAACGATGCGGAACGGTTTCTCTGGGATTCGTATTACTTTAGAACAGAGTATTCGATATTGGCTTGATTCGTTCTTGTAATCAAAATATGACCAGTTCTTTTGGCTCGGAATCCATATGTTGCACAGTGGTTTAGAAATGTTTATTTTTGGAAATAGTTTAAAATCTATTTTGTGAAAGAAATTTTATAACAAACAATTTGTTTGTGAAAAAAAAAATTCGGGTTAAAAAATATTTTTCCCAATTGTTGGTCCGACTTACTTTAGCTTATATACGCCGTTGCAAAGATCTTTGAAATATTTATTATTGGATATCTATATTGTCTATATTAATGACTTTGTATCCAAATATACATCAAAAATAGGTAAAAATCGTGGTTGTCCTGTTTTTACTCAGCCATTTGTGGGCCAATTGTGTTCATTTTAAATAGCAACCGGAAGAATTCCCGATATACTGATGTATAAATCATGTATTTAAGTTATTTTGGGGGCTACGGAAATCAACATATTGTTACGAATGTGCAATAGCGATTTGAATTTAACGGTCTGTAACGACTTCCTGCAGCATTCATCATGTTTATAAACACGTCCATCAGTAGAACCTTCTACTTATCAACAATGTTGATAGCATGCGGTTATTAGCATTGTTTATAAGTATGGCAACACTCAATGTTTAAGCTGCTAACATTGACATCGAAAGCTCTAGAATTCGAACATACTAGTTTGTCCGTTAAGAGCATTGTAGAAGATTCACTAAAGATGGCGCGTGTATAAATAGTGGCAAAGGTTGCAGTCGTAAGTGAGTTTATCATAGGCGCTGTTAGAGTTAACATCAACTGCGTTGTACATTTGAGTTTGTACATTATAAAGTGTGTGTGCATTTCTGAGAATTGATAAACGTGTATTAAGATACTGAGTGGCTATTTGAACTGTTGTTGTACATTTTAAATAAATAAAGAGCTGTTACAATTTTGAATTACTAATTTGCAATCAAATGTATCCGATTTATTTAAGGGAAATAAACCCCCGTTTTTTGGGCATGGCTACATCGACTTCGCTATCTATAACGATCCAGAATATATATACTTTGTGGGGTCGCAAATGAAAAATGTAGAAACTACAAACGGAATGACAAACTTATATATACCCTTGCCACTCATGGCGAGGGGTATAAAAATTAGGTTTGAGTAAAAAAACGCAAAGCACCGATCCTCGAAAAAGCTCCATATTTGTATAACTCTATATTTATATTTAAAATTTCAGCTCAAAGGGTATTTTAGAAATAATGGTAGCTTAGCGATAACGACTTTAAAAATTCTATTTGTTTCTTAAATATTTAATTTACTTTTTCAACAAATACAGCCCCACTGTTCAATACATTTTGATGAAATGTTTGCAGCACACCGATTGCTCATTAAAGCGAATGCGTTCCAACGTGCGAGAGCTGGTTTGTTCGGTTAAGGAGTGGTGCTTGTGACACGGAAGACAAAGATCGCCAGTCAAGAATTGGAGGCATAGCTCCATGAAGATATTTGTCAAACTCAACAAAAGCTTGCAAAAACATTGGGACCTACTCAAGCCACAATTTAAAGACGTTTGTAAGCAACAGGATTCATACATAAGCTGGGAAATTGAGTACCATACGAATTAAAGCTGAGAGACCATGAAATACGATTTTGTATTTCTGACATGCTGCTTGAACGCATTTTCAAGCAGCATGTCATTTCATTTTTGCACCTAATCATTAATTGCGATGAAAAATGGATCTATTACGATACGCGTAAGAGATCATTTGTGAAGCTCAGCTAACCAGCCGAATCGACACCAAAGCTAAATATGCATGGCTCTAAGTAGTGCTCTGTATTTGGTGGGACGAAAAGGATCCTACCTAATATGAGCTGCAGAAATCTGGCCAGACCATCACAGGGAACCTGTACCGAACGCAAGATATTTGTTTGAAGCGATCATTGGCCGAAAAACGACCAGAATATGCTGACAGACATGAATCGGTAATATTCCATCATGACAACGCTCGGCTACATGCTGCAATACCTGTTAAAAACTATTTAGAATGAAATGGTTGGGAAGTTTTGCCTCACCCGTTTTATAGTCCAGACCTTGCCCGGTCCGACTACTATTTTCTTTGAACGATGCGGAACGGTTTCTCTGGGATTCGTATTACTTTAGAACAGAGTATTCGATATTGGCTTGATTCGTTCTCGTAATCAAAAGATGACCAGTTCTTTTGGCTCGGAATCCATATGTTGCACAGTGGTTTAGAATGTTTTTTTTTTTTGGAAATAATTTAAAATTTATTTTGTAAAATACATTTTTTAACAAAAAATTTTTTATGGTGAAAAAAAATTCGGGGTAAAAAATATTTTTGCCAATTGTAGGTCCAACTTACTTTAGCTTATACTCGTCTTTGCAAAGATCTTTGAAATATTCATTATTGGATATCCATATTGTCTATATTAATGACTTAGTAATCCAGATATAGATCAAAAATAGGTAAAAAATCGTGGTTGTTCTGTTTTTTCTCAGCCATTTGTGGGCCGATTGTGTCGATTTTAAATAGCAACCGGAAGGAATCCCGATATACTGATGTATAAATCATGTATGTAAGTTAGTTTGGGGCTACGGAAATCAACATATTGTTATGAATTTGCAATAGCGTTTTGAATTTAACGGTCTGTAACGACTGCCTGCAACATTAATCATTTTTATAAACACGTCCATCATTAGAAGCTTTTACTTATCAACGATGTTGATAGCATGGGGTTATTAGCATTGTTTGTAAGTATGGCAACACTAAATGTTTAAGCTGCTAACATTAACATCGAAAGCTCTAGAATTCGAACATACTAGTTTGTCCGTTAAGATCATTGTAGAAGATTCACTAAAGATGGCGCGTGTATAAATAGTGGCAAAGGTTGCAGTCGTTAGTGAGTTTATCATTGGCGCTGTTAGAGTTAACATCAACTGTCGTGTACATTTGAGTTTGTACATTATAAAGTGTGTGTGCATTTCTGCGAATTGATAAACGTGTATTAAGATACTGAGTGGCTATTTGAACTGTTGTTGTACATTTTAAATAAATAAAGAGCTGTTACAATTTTAAACTACTAAACTGCTTTTATTTGCAATCAAAAGTATCCGATTTATTTAAGGGAAATAAACCCCCGTTTTTAAAAGGTAAAAACGTAACAATATAGAGGGTAAGATAAGCATGGCTATATCGACTTCGCTATCTACAACGATCCAGAATATATATACTTTGTGGAGTCGCAAATGAAAAATGTAGAAATTACAAACGGAATGACAAACTTATATACATATGCTGTTGCTACTCATGATGAAGGGTATAAAAATTAGGTTTAAGTAAAAAAATTCTTAAAACGCAAAGCACCGATCCTCGAAAAAGCTCCATATTTGTATAACCCTATATTTATAATTTAAATTTCAGCTCATAGGGTATGTTAGGGATAATGGTGGCTTAGTGATAACGGCTTTTAAAATTCTATTTTTTTTGTTTAAATATCTAATTTACTTTTTTAACAAATACAGCCCCACTGTTCAATACATTTTGATGAAATGTTTGCATATAAATATTTCTTTGTTAATTTAACCCAAATTTGAAATATTTTTTTTTATTAATCATCTGTTTATTTTACCTTTTAAAATGATTAAGCAAAAAAAAAAATGTTCACACAAATTGTGTTGTTTTTAACAAAAATATCTTCAAGTTGCTTCTGTTTTCTACACAAAATGTTTCATTTAAATAAACAAAAACTTTGTTTAGTTTATGACAAACAAAATTATTATGATTTATTATACACTCTACTGTTTTTTTATTTTGTTTTATTAGTGGGTTTGTAAGTTAATTTAAATCAAGGTCATAATTATTGTTTTTAAGATAATTAAGATTTTTTTTAATTTTTTTTTTTTTTTTGTTCGAAATTGGTAGAACGAAATCATATGATCTGTATAATTGTCATGGTTGTTAAAGAAACAAAAAAATACTATGTAGCAAATCTAAATAGATCAGTTACACTCATCTTATAATTTACTTAAATTAAGGTCAATTTACACTTTAAACTAATTATGAATTGTTTGGTTTTTTTTGTTCTCTTTTTAGGTAAGGAAATAAATACATGGTTCAAGATGTAATAACCTAAAGAAGCAAATGTCAGTATTTTTTCAAATATGTGTCTGGGTAAACAAGTAAGAATCTGAACAACTTAAATGTATTAAAGTATTTGTGAGGTTTCGTGTTACATAAATAGGGGTTATTAAAATATGGCTGGTAACAAAAGTGTACTCAAAAAAAAAAAAAAAAATACATATTTACGAAATTTGACTTTGAATCTTTATAGAATTGCTCTTTTACTGTAAATAAATAAACTTTTGTAGAAAATTTGAACATGTGATAATAATCCTAAAGCTCTTTTTATTATAGTGATGTTGTTTGTCTTATGGTGTTTTCTTTTTGAACACAAAATGTTGCCAACAGATTTTGTACCATTTATTAAATGTTTGACTTCAATTTCATAATCTGTTACATTTTTAGCGATCATTGTAATTAATTCAATTTTCTTTTATGTAGCTTTTGAATATTCTAAACAATACTTTTTGTTTAAATTTCAACACTTTTAATAAAAAAATACAAAAACTATTTTATTAATTAATAAACGAACTTCAAAAACAATAAAAAGAGAAGCTGTATAAAAATTGCTGCCTTTCTAATGGCCTTTTCTTTTCTGGCATAACTGATACCTTTATTCTGCCTTTACCCATCTTTGTGTCCTTTTCTGAACAAATTTTAGGGTATAACGTGTTCTTTTCGAATAATGTTGCCCTAAAACCCCGAAGATATGCTACATGTTTCACCCTCAATTTTATTAAACGTGTTATACGCTTGCTAAACTACATTTTTTTTTTTCAGTAAAGAACACAAAGTAATGTAAAAGTCAGGATAAAGGCATTATTTATGCCAGAAAACGCCAATAATATTGTCATAATTGTCTGTTACAAATATTGTTACCTAAGTAACGCAAAAAAGTTTTCAAGCTTTTTTCTTAAAAAAAAAGTTTTTTGGAAATTTATACAATTTTTCCAAGTTTTTTAACATTTGTATAACATAATTTTAATTTTAGTTTGTTATACATAGTAAATATATTAAATAATTTCAGATTTAAAGTGAAGAAATTGTTTTCTTTTTTACAAGCTTTGTATTTAAATTGCAATGTTTGTTTGCTTATTTGTACGTTTTTAGGTCAACATTTGTAACTGCATTTTGAACTAGTTCCTGTATCCCAAATAGGCAATAGATGTTCGAAAAATTTTAAAGCTGTTAAGGACTGAGATCGAAACACTTTTAACTAAACTTACAGCTTTGAATCTTTTCTTATTTGATTGAAATTATTGTTCTAATCACTACTGATGAAATTTTGAATCTTTTTCGAAAACCCTTCCATTATGGTTTTTATAGTGCTTTATGTCACTTTGTTCGAACATCCATCTCCGTTTAAAATCTACCACACTTTTGGACACATTTGTTGTGCTCTTCAATTCTCTTTTAACAAGAGTCCAATATCTCTCCACTGGCCTTAAATCCAGGCAGTTTGGAGGAAGTGCCCCTCTTGGTACAAATTCCACATTATTGTTCTTGTACCACTTAAGACCTTTCTTACCATAGTGACAGATGCCAAATCAGGCCAAAAATAAGTGGACACATTAAGAAGAAGTCTTATGAATGGAAACATCCTTTTTTGTAAACATTCCTTGATGTAAATTTCGGTATTTATAGAGCCCTTTGTAACAAATGTTTGGCTTCTTTTGCGGCAACTGCATATTGCTTGCCATACCAAGAACTTTTTTGGGAAATTTTGTCTGCTTTTGGGTCCTAAACTTTTCTTCAACATTCCCTCGAGCATCTGCAATATAAAAAAATTGACCCAGAAGCTGCAAAAAATTATCCATACATACATTTCGTCATCCATTATGAAGCAGGTATATTTTTTGTATAAAATTTCCTAGCTCTGTCTTTGGCCTCTAAATTTTTAGCAGAGTTCCTGTTAGGAACTTTTTGAGCCTTGTATGCTTTTAAATCAGCATTGGCTTTAACTTTTCGTACCAAATAGTACGAGTACTGACCTGCTTTCCTACCGGATGTGTTGGGAACTCTTTTGAAAATGCTTTCTATTCTTTTGGCTTTAGAAACATCATGTGGACAATTCCTTCTACCTGAACCAGGTTTTATATCAACGAACAAGTTCTCCCGGTACTGTTGAATAACATTGGAAACAGTTTGATAGCAGACCTTTGATTGTTTGGCCAACTTTTTGTAGGACCAAGTTGGGTTTTGTTGAAAATATTTAATCATTTAATTCTGGTCACACATTTTAACACTAAATGAACATAATTGACATTAAACATAATAACTGACATGCTTTACAAAGGTAAATTGATAAAAAAAAAAATCAATTAATAATTGGGTTAAAAGTTTTAATGAAAATCGTGTGTTTTACGAGACCTTAATATAATCTCTAAATCATGAAGATTCTTCAACAAATAATTTTAGTTTTATTTGATAGCAATTTCTTACATTTTCCCATTTGGAACTTAAACATTTATTAAATAAAAATTCGAGCTGAAATCCTCTTACTCATCAACTCCGTAGACTGTACGAGCATACTCTATTGCAAAAGACTAAGCTACAAACATCGCTTAATGATCCAAAAAACAGCAAGAGTTTCTGGTCCTTTGTCAAGAGGATTCCGAACAACACTGGTGCTTCAATTCTTCCTCTTGTTACGGGTGATTGTATTATCAACGATGCTAAGGAAAAAGCAAACCTTCAAATTCCTCTCTTCCCGACAGCAATCAATCGGTGCCGGTGATATCTAATGTCTCTTGTACTATGCCTAAAATATTGTTCAGAACTTGAGCAGACAAGAATGTTCTATCCGGAATTAATGTGAACAAATCCTCTGGTTCGGATTATATTCAAGCACTTGTTCTTGAGTTATCGAATAATTATCGCCTAATCGCAATTTGTTCTGTACTCTCGAATATTATTTGGAGAGCATGTTAAACTATCACCTTGTCAATTATTTAGAATCAAATAGACTTCTGAATAACAGACAATATGGCTTTTGCAGTAGTTGTTCAACTGGAGACCTAATGGCTTTTCTTTTAGATAAATACACCGCATGAGAGAATGAATAAGGAAGTCGCACTCGACATTTCGAAAGCATTTGACCGGCTGTGGCATAATGGACAAGTTTCGAAATTGATCTCGTTCGGTGTAGGGTTAGAATTTTCTTGTTTTATTTCAAGTTTTCTTCGTGGACGTACTATAAGGGAACTTTATATTGAACTCTGGAGTCCACTAGAGCTCTGTTCTTTCTCTTTACCTTATTTAAATTTTCAAGAATGATTTACTTAAACTCACTTCAAATCCAATTTATTCTTTTGCGGATGCCAGTAATATTTGTCACTCATATTCATTTGAGCATATACCAACTTTATCTGAGATTAAGCTCTCAAGAATGAATACGGATGACTCGATAAATTGTGACCTTACAACAATCACCAGATGGGATGAATTGGACCAAGTTAATTTCAATGCGCTCAAAACTCAGTGTTGCCTATTGACACACAAACGTCTTGAGATTTCACCAGAATCAATTCTTCGCATGGTTACCGAAACTGTTGGAGTTTCAGATAACCTTTTCATTAAAGGTACGAGAGTACAGTGTGACGCCCGTTGGAATCGTCATATATATGATGTTGCGAAGGAAAATTTAAGGTGCCTGGGTTTCTTGAGACGTTGTCGGACATATTTCTCTGCTTCCGATCTACGTCGTATATACACTACTTTCATTCATCAAAAAATGGAATATAATTCGCAACATATGGGACGGAGCTGCAAGGTCTAGTCTAGAGCTACTGAACCGGATTCAAAGAAGGGCGCCGTATCTTATAGGTAATGAAACTGTTAGCCGGTTTATTGTTACTTTAGAAAATCGTCAAAATGTGAGCTGCTTATGCTTATTTTTGTTCGGTAAACATAAGTAGTCTTATACCTATTACAAGCCATTACATTCGGAACACACGACTACTACAAATTTAAGTATCGACCACACGCTTTTCTAAAAACTCCCAAATAAATGGTTTAAAGCTATTCAAACTCTATCCCTATTTATAAACAATTTTTAAATTTATAAACAAATTTTGTTTTATTGAATAATTTAAAAATTGTTTATAAATCCAAACAATTTAATTTTAAATATTAAGTTCAAAAAACTGTTATACATTTCCAAAACTATTAAGTTTTTTTTTTTTTTTCTTTATACAAATAACCCATTTACTTTTTAGCATGACCCCACATAATTCGACACGAGTCGCTCATAAAACACAATGATACAGTAACAGACAGACACAGTGACTGCGCGTACATACAAAACCTTAACTTCCTACAACAATCAAAAATAAATAAATCGAGTCAAAAATAGCAATTGTTTTGCTACGAGAGTTTAGCTTGTTTAGTGTTCAACATAAACTTCGGTTTGAATTGAAATAAATTTTTATAAAATAGAGTTATTTCTTTTGCATGTTGTTGCTGTTGTTGCATAAAAGTAACGCCTGTGTTGTGTTGTACTAACAAATTACTACAATTTTAATTTAATTTCAGTTTTATTTTTTTTTTTTAAATTTATTTTGTTTTGCGGCTAAGTGTGGACCAAATGTATTTTATAGTGAAGTTGGCCAAAGTGTTATTAATTTTTTTTCTATGTTTTTTTTTTATTTTGTGTGTTTTAAACCAAGTCATAGTAATAATTTTTAATGTTGACCATGGCTTAAATGCACTTTTATTTAAAATATATGAGCACGTTGGCTGTGTACCAGTATTTATAGTTACCATGAGTTGTTCAAACGATTTTCTGTAGACCATTTGCTTATTTTTGATGCTGTTTTCGCAGGGGTTTTTCTTTTATAACAACAACAAAAATTTACATTCGTCTGTCTCTATAATTTCAATTGTGGGTTTGTGGGTCGTGTACCATTTTTATAGAGTCGTTATATTTTTTTTTATGTTGGAATTTTATAGAACTTGTTTCTTTGCCATTTGGTTTTTAAGAAGGTTTGTTTGCCTGCGTGTGAGTGTGATTTTTTGTTTCTTAACAAGTGTCAACATTTGCTTTACAATATTTTTGTTTTTGCTGGAATTTGTAAAGAATTGTTGTAAACATAAGTGGACAAGGTTAGAACCAGTATTTGTAAATATTTTATTTTCTATCAAGATTCTTATGTTCTGCCACCAGAGCAATCATATGTATTTGAATATTTATGTATGTTAGTCCACAGTGGGTAGTTGGTAATATTAATTTGCAAGTAATTACTTAAACTAGTTGCTATGACACTAAATTTTATAAAATCTTTGATTTAATAATATATTTAAATAAACATAGCTGAGTAATTTTAGAGTATTTTAAAATTGTGTGTAAAAAAACTTCATGCTATTGAAAATTTCTCCTCTTAGAATGGTTTATTTTATTGTAAAAACTGGTTCCACAAAAAATTAGGTTGAGTAGTTACTTGGCCAAATACCTACGCATGCGCTGCATATACCTCTATGTACATCTGTTGACGGTAGATTATGACAAGGGATTCGGCAATCTCACTGTTATGTTGTTAAATTAATTGTAAACTCTATTTTTCATTGGAAAATTCTAAATGTAAATTCAATTTATTGTTAAAATGTAGACAAGACTTCCTCTATTTTAATCCACGGATCTCTATCTCTCAACGAGATGTCCTCAGGCTACAGAATGTTAGGGCGGATCATTGTTGTAGAATACGGTCAACTATGGCGACGACTTGATAACATGCATATTTATGTTATACGACATCACAATGATAAGTGTGTCGAAGTTCTAACCTAATCAAAACGCACAAAAGAACTTTAAGTATATCACCAGTTCTAGAAAGACATACATTTTGTATAACATCCATTTAACTATTGATATCGCATCTACGTAGTTAATTACTCAAATTTTAATCAATTTTAATATCGTTACCTAAAACGCAAAATGCCACAAACTAAGAAAAAATTAAAAACCTACTTGTTTTACAAATTCCGATGTACTTTGATAAGATACATCGGATTTTGTAAAAAAATTGGTTTTGAAATTTTTGTTAGTTATGGCGCTTTGTGTTTCAGGCACGATATATATGTATATATCTTCAGAATCGTTATAGATAGCGGAGTCGATATAGCTATGTCCATATATCCATCTGTATGTTGAAATCAACTTTCCGAAGCCACCAATAAACTTAAATACATGATTCATACATCAGTACATCCTCTATTGTCCCGGTTCGGTTGTTACTTAAATTCGGGTAAATCGGGCCACAAAAGGCTGAGCTATAAACAAAAAAATACGACTACCTCTATTTTTTACCTTTTTTGA
Source organism: Calliphora vomitoria (assembly GCA_942486065.2). Lineage (NCBI taxonomy): Eukaryota > Metazoa > Arthropoda > Insecta > Diptera > Calliphoridae > Calliphora > Calliphora vomitoria. Next base: position 50,078,935 of record OW818032.2, read on the forward strand.
TCTATATTTGGGTTACTTAGTCATTAATATAGACAATAAATAATAGAGAGGCGTTTTCAACAACGAGTTTTTTTTTACCATACAAAATTTTTTAGCAAAAAATTTAAAAAAAAAAAAAATATTTTTCAAACAAAATTTGTTAAAAAAAAAAATACAAAAAAAAAAAATTTATTTAATCAAAAAATATTTTCAATTTTTTTTAAAGGAAACTTTGGTGATGGGTATATAACATTTTGCATAGACGAAATTTTCTTGCAATTTTTTTTAAAATACACAAATTCTATTCGAGACGTTGCACAGTGGCGCCCGTAGAACAAGTTAGGTTGCAAAAATCAAAAATTTAATGTGCCCCTAACAAATATTAAATAAATCTATTTTACAGGAAATTGTCTAACGATTTCAAATATGCTACTCTTATTACAATCGGAGTTTTAGTTCAGAAAATATAGCCCTTCAAAGTTGACTGATTTTCAGTTATCAAAAAAACAGACTATTTTTATGTAATTTGGTCCATTTTCAGATACAATTTCTTGAAAACTAGAGGTATCGGATCATCATTATTTTTGATTCTATTGATAGATCTATTTATTAATCAAAATAAGTTCTTTGATTATTCCTTTACCTAATGCAAATATATCCAGCTGCCCGTCTTTGCCCCATTTTTTTCTACAGGTAAAATTTTGAAAAAATACATGGTTCCAAAAATGTGTTGCATGCATTTTTGGACAATTTATGACATATTTACGGATTGTGCGCAATATTTTACAAAAAAATTAAAAAAAAAAAAAATAAAAAATTAATTTTTTTTTAAATCTTTAATCGATTAACCGCCAATCGGTTAACCGATTAATTTTGGTCGGTTAACTGTTCGAATAATTTAAAATTGGCGATTTTCAAATAACAAATAAACCGATTAATTTGTGTCGATTAACCGAAATTTCTTTTTTTTTGCACTCTATATAGAAATATAGTTTTAAGCACACTAATTTTATGTATTAACTCATGAACATTAACTTATTGCAATAGTTTTTTAGAAGTATAGCATAAAAATTGAAACTAAGGAATTTGGAAATTAACTTTTTTCTAGAATGTACTATGATTATCTTTGTCCTAATGAGTCGGAGGACGACTGGATAATAGAGAGTCTAAAGACATAACTGAAACAAGTCTTTTATCAGAAACTATTAAAAGTATTCATAATTTAAAAAAATACAAAAAGGTCTCTAAATCTAAATATGAGGATTTTATATGAGAAATTGGATATTCTTTAACATGCCTTACTTTTGATTTCTCCAACATCTAATCAGTGAGAGAGTTCTTTCCAAGTCAAGTTTTATTAAAACTAATGAACAAAAATCGTTTAGAAGGAAAACATTTCAATTATATTCTTTTTTAAAAAGATTATTTCAGAAGATCTCCCTAAAATTCAAAAAAAAAACTCACATGTGCATAAAAAGGGTCTCAGATACCATATTTTTGTTTTGCTATTACTTATTTGGTTTTGTTGAATTGTTATGTTTTATTTGTTTTTTATGTTTTTGTTCTTTTTATTAAAAAAATTCTTAAAAAGGTACACAAAATTCGTTGTTTTATTCTCAATTTAAAATTAATATAGAAATTACTCGGTTAATCGAATAATTTAAAATTAACCGATTAATAACCGATTAAATCTAAACCCCGATTAATTATTTGCTCGATTAACCGATTAAATCAGAAACCCGATTAATTAAATACCCTAGTATGCACCTAAAAGGCGTAGAACCCTTTTCAAACACTAATTTCAAAGGTTGATCAATTATCTATCATATGCTTTTTAAATTTTCTGATTATCTTATTTGGTTCAAAAGTGCAACGAAAAAACTCAAATGGCACCACTGTGCGTTAATTCAAATTTATTCAAATTGTATTTAAATCTTGGTTCTTAATATACTAATGTGCAGTTTTTGTAATACAAACGAATACTTTGAGTAGAAATTTTACTTGTGTTTTGTTATTGTAACAACAAAAAAATACATGTGAAATTTCCACTCAAAGTACTCGCTTGTATTACAAAAACAGCATATACAATTTAACTAAAATTTTCGGACTCTACCCAAAATTTACTCAAAACATTTTAGTAAAATTTCGGAGGTTTAAATTTACACAAATTTTTACTTTATTGTGGATTTTCATTTACACAAACTTAACAAGATTTACTCATATCGTGGGTATTTATTTAAACAAATATTGCTTAAATCGTTGGTGTCTAAAACAAACATTTTACTCAAATCGTGGGCCTTAATTTTCTCAAACCGTAGGTTTTGATTTACACAAAGTTTAATCAAATTGTTAGTTCTAATATACTAAAATTTTAATTAAATTCCTATTTACTCAAAATTTTAATAAAATTTTCTGTCTTTAGTTACTCAAATTTTAGTCTAACAGTCTGACCTTATTTACTAAAATTTTACTGATGTCGTGGTTCATAATTTACTCAATTCATTATTTATATTAAGAAATGGTGGATCTTTATTTACTTTATTTACATGAGACCTTATTTACTGAAATTTTTATGAAATGGTGAGACCATTTAGAAATATACATAGAGCGGAAACTCTTCTGTCAAAGACCTAACTCAGTTGTCAAAAACCTAAGTGGTAAGAATGTATGAGTAAAAAAACTATGTGAAAACAAAAACAACACTCGTATGTGGGATTATTTTGAGTAATTTTTTAGTTTGAGTTATTTTCAATGGGTGAGACTTTATTTACTAAAATTTAAATAAAATCATTGGATATTATTAACTTAAATTTTAATCAAATCGGCCTTAACTTATAAAAACATAGTTCTTTTTCATTAAAATTTTAATAATGTGGTGAGTATGAATTGAGTAAATAAACTCGTGGGTCAAAATTTACTAAAATTATAATTCTTTATTTACTCAAATCGCGGTTCTTTATTTGCAATTAATTTACACAAATTTTACTCAAATCTTGTGGATTAATTAATAAAAAAAATTTACTCAAATCGTGAGTTTTTTTTAAATCATCAAATCATGAACAAATGCATATCGATTCAAGGTTGGCAACTTTTGTTACCTCTAAAATACCGTGGCCTTTATTCTATAAATTAATAAATATGGTTTGATTCCTATAATTGAGCTCACTGAAATCTGCAATATTTAAATTGCAATACAAAACCAGAGAGAGCGGAGACTAGAAAAATACTCTAACAAAAAAATTACTCAAAATAGTCACAAATACGAGTGTTGTTTTTATCACACATAGTTTTTTTTACTAACACATTCTTACCACTTACGTTTATGACAACTGAGTTAGGTCATTGATGGGAGAGTTTCCGATCTATGTGTATTTATATACATATGTACAAAATCTCCTTTGTTAAATTTTTTTAGTTTTTTGTAAATATGTTTTTAATCATTTAAATTATTAAAATACCGTAACTGAAATATTCATAACCTCTAATGCCACTATCGAAATAAGCCAAATTATCACTGACGTTTAAATATTGATTCATTTAACCGTTTTGAATTGAATTTTATGGTATAAGTATATATTAAAAGCGAGTGTAACAAATGCTACATAAATTTAAGAATTAATAAGCGATAATTTTTTAATAGATATGAAAATTCTTATCAAATAACATTGGTGGAAGAATTACTTCTTGAACCGTTCTAACGAAGCAATAAAACTAGTGACAGTTTTAAGCAAAAGCCATAGATTAGGGAACTGTATTTCTCAATTATATTACAATTCTACCTAAATAAAGTATTAATTTAATTTCCTAATTATTATCATAGGTATAATTATTTCACTGATTAAAATCCACCAAACAAACCACAGTACTTTATAAGTACATGTGAATAAATGAATGAATGTAACAAGGAGCCTTTTTTATACAACAAATTAGCTTGTTTAACTATTTAATAAATAAATACTATATTTATTAGTTATGTTTGCCAAAGTAACCATGATCTTGATTCGTGACTTAAAAGGCCGGTTCAATGTGCCTGCCTGGCAGCTAGCCTGAATGACTGACTGCCTAACAATCACCACCACCACCACCAGCCAGCCAGCCAAGTTGCAAACAAATACTCGTAATAGATATATGAATAGTAAAAAATGTTTAAGATAAAACCAAAAACTTATAAGCAAAAAAATACCAATATTAAAACACCTCCAAGGCAAACTAATAGTTAGACACACAAATAAACAATAAGGACAGACGGATGGACGGACAGACATACTAACAAAAAAATAAACATATTTAAACATACTACATACATCTCTATATATCTATACAACAGACAATCAGGCATATTGTTCAAAGCATATCTGCTATTGGAAACTTGTTGGATGTTGGCTGCTAATGCATGTGTGGTATGAGTTTTGCTAATCAGCTGCAGCAATAGCTTTAACTGCTGCTGCAATAACTATAAATAAAATTAATAATAATAATAATTACTATTAATATTAAACAACCAATATTTAGATACCATATTTAAAATAAAGAAAAAAAGCTTTTATATTCAGTTTCTAACTATGGAAAATGTATTTTTAATTGGTAATTAAGCATCAAACAATAAAAGAGATACATTGGTCAGCTTCATTCAAAAAGCACTCTATACCATAGTTATTCAACTTTTACAATAGCCGAGTTTTTGTTGAACATTTTTTTTGGTTTAATTTTTAAAATTTTTTTTTCGAAATTGTTTTTTTAGTTTTTTCCAATTTAAAAAAAAAGAAAATTTTAATTTAAATTTTTTGTTTTTATTAGTGAAAAAAATTAATGACAAAAAAATGTTTTTTTGTGAAAAAAATTCGGGTTAAAAAATATTTTTCCCGATTTTGACCCATTGTAGGTCCAACTTACTATAGCCTTATATACATCGTTGCAATGGACTTTGAAATATCTATAATTACGTATCAATATTGTCTATATTTATGACTTAGTAATCGAGGTATAGATAAAAAATAGGCAAAAAATAGAGGTTGTCTCGGATTTTTGCTCATATCTCCGTTATTCATGGACGGATTTTCACGAACTCTTGTTTTAATGTTTCTTTAAGAATTCTTTGGCTTGCGATTTCCAAAGTTCTGGAATGGCCTATAATACTGCAAATCACTAAAATGAGATAGGAAATGGATCATTTAAAATTTTCATCCTGTTCAAAACACGATTTCTCCAGTACTAATTTATCAAGTTGAGGCAATAAAAACTCGTTGCACAAAATTGGTTTGTTTATGTAACCGTTCAAATAAAAAAGTCCCTCGAACATTATTTCATAATTGGGGACTTCAAAACTGACAGTTACTTCCATTTGCAGAAAAAGAACACCTTACAATTAGGGCCTGATTCAGAAACACGAAAGGAAAACTATTTTAAAACGTTTGTATGAAAATCACTAAAATTTTAGATAATTTTTAAGAGTTTTTCATACAAAAATTGGGAAATTGATTTCCTTTCATGTTTCTGAATCAAGCTATTATTCAATTCACACGAGACTTCAATAGTATAAATAAGGATTGTATAAATAAAAACCCAGTCTTTCAACAAAATTTTACAAAAAAAAATTTTTTTCCACTTTCAAATTTGAGTAAATAAACAAATTTGAGTAAGTAAACGATTTGAGTAAATGTACAATGATGATTACAATAAAAAATTAACTAAATAAAGACTTGTGGATAATTTAATGAATGAAGTATTTCAATTCAAGCCAATTGACTAAATAAAGATTCACCACTTGAGTAATAAAAAACTATAAGTTGAGTAAACGATTTGAGTCAAAAAGATGCCATAAAGTAAATAAAGACACACAATTTGAGTCAATAAACTCCCACCATTTGAGTGAAAATTTAGATCCAAAATTTGCGAAAAATTGTACTATAAGCTTGAGACATAGAGAATAGACATAGAGCGGAAACTCTCCTGTCAAAGACCTAACTCAGTTGTCAGAAACCTAAGTGATGAGAATGTTATAGTCAAAAAAACTATGTGAAAACAAAAACAACACTCGTATGAGTAATTTTTTTGTTTGAGTTTTTTTTATAGCTATGGCCTGAGTGTTTTTCACACAAAATTTTAAAATGAAAACGATTTGAGTAAATAAAGATTCACAATTTAATGTGCTGTTTTTATAATGGAAGCGAGTTCTTTGAGTAGAAATACATGTAAAATTTCCATTCAAAGTACTGCTTGTATTATAAAAGCAGCACTTAAGTATATAAAGAAAATTTGATAAATAAAGACACTCAATTTGAATAAAATTTCTGTAAATAAAAACCCACGGTTTGACTAAATAAATCAATAAAATTTCTATAAATAAAGACCCATGATTTGAGTAAAATTTCAGTAAATAAAAACACACGGTTTGTCTAACTTAATAATACCCACGATTTAAGTGAAATTCCGGCGAATAAATTGAGTAAAATTTTAATAAATAAAAGACATACGATTTAATTATAAGTAGAGTAAATAAAACGAATACCCAGGTTTTCAGTAAATAAAGCCACAAGATTTAAGTTAAAATTACAAATATTTTGAGTAAAATTTTAGTAAATAAAAACAAATAATTTGAACAAAATTTGAGTAACTAAAAACCCAGGGTTGAAACAAAATTTTAGTAATTAAATACTTATGATTTGAGTAAATGTAATAGCACTCTGTTAGTTAATTTTTGCATGAATCCAGGAACCAATGTTAAAAAAATTATCAAAATTGGCTTAAAATGTTAAATAAAATGTATTTTTCCGTTTTTACCACCTTTTTGGTACCTTTTTTATCCCCATTGCGGTGGTAAAATTTTATTTAAATAAATTTCTGTATCGTGGTGGAAGATTAAAATAAAATTTTCTATAGTCTATATCAATTTGTAGATAAACAAATTTTGCGGTGGTAAAATTTTATTTAAATAAATTTCTGTATCGTGGTGGAAGATTAAAATAAAATTTTCTATAGTCTATATCAATTTGTAGATAAACATAGTTTATGAAAAAAGTACCAAAAATAAACACAATTTTTATACCTTAAGGGTTCGTATCTCCAAAAAGTACCAAACTTATATTTGTTACCTTTTTTATAAGTAAAGAATACGATTTAAAATTTGTTTCTATGTTTATTGGTTTGAAAGATACATAGGGTTCCAAAAAAAGTACAAAAATACAGTTTTTACCCGTTTTGTCCCCTAAAGGGTTATTTTTTAAATGGAGTAACATGCTATTGTATGTTTTTTTATATCTTTATAAGTTCTTATATCTTCAAAGGTTACCAAATTTTCCCGTTCGAATTTCCAAAAATCTCATTTTAGTGGATCGTTTTGGGAAGAGAGGCACCCAGAGTTAAAATTTCATGATTATAGCTTCAGTCGTATGGGCTGTGCGATGATGAATCAGTCAGTTACGTTACTCTTTTATATATATAGATTGAGTAAAGGTAAAGCCTACACGATTTTTGCTAAATTTGAGTTGAGAAAGACGCACGATTTCTACTCCAAATTTGTCTAAATAAATTTAAATAAAATTTTACAACTTAACAAATGTTTTGGTAAGATTTAGTTTTTTGGAAAAGGTTTCCTGATGATCTGGCTTAAGCAACTAGTGAAATGCGCATAGGAGCAAGCTTATAACAAGCTTTATCAATAATTGGGAATTCAGCACATCAAAACTAAATCTTACCAAAATATTAACTTTGTATTCCCGTTATAACTTTTTAATGATTTGAGCAAAATTTAAGTAAATAAAGTTCCTTGATTTGTGTAAATAAAACCCTTCCATTTGAGTAATACTTGTCTTAAAAGGACGCAAATACATTTTACTAAATATGGGCCCACAATTTGAATACATTTTTCGAAATAAAAACTAACAGAATTTAAGAGAATTTCACTAAATAATAATTAGTGAATCCTCCTAATCAATAATCAAATTAAAACTAATTTGAGCAGATTTTGCTTTAGTAAATTTTGTACAATAAAAATGTACTTAAATAAGAATACAACTAAATAAAGACCGAACAGTCGATTCTAACTCAAATATTGAATAAATAAACTCCCACTATTCCAGAATAAGGATCAACGATGCGAGCTACAACTTTACTAAACAAATACCCACGATTCTAGCTTATATTTAGGTAAATTAAAATAAAATATTTTAGAAAACAAGGACCCAAGGTATCAGTAAAATGTGAGTAAAAATCGTTTCCAAAAAAACTTTTATTAAATGAAGACTTAGAAAAATTAATTGAATTACAACAAGTAAGAGAGCTGTGCCGAATCTTATATACCCTTCACCAAATTATACTTTAAAATAAAAATGTTAAATATTTTTAGGTAAACAAAATTAATTTTTTTTTTCCAAATTTAAAAAAAAAAAAAAAATTATTTTTCAAAATTAAATTTTTTTTTTTCGAAATTGTTTTTTAAAATTTTTTTCAAATTTTTTTTCCATTTTTTTTTTTAATTTTTTTCAATTTTTTTGGTAAAAAAAATTCGGGTTAAAAAATATTTTTCCTGACTTTGACCCATTGGAGGTCCAAATTACTGTAGCCTTATATACATCGTTGCAATGGAATTTGAAATATCTATCATTACCCAGCAAAATTTTAACATACCTGGTAAGCCAGCAGGTAATATTGGAAACAAGTAGAAACTACTTACTATTGGGGGGAATAGCTACTTATTTTTGTTTGACGTTTTCCCAAAAATAAGTAGTTACCTAAAACAACTAAATATGTGGTTACCAATTGACGAACAAAAGCTCTGCGAATAATGGGTTATTTAGTTTGTTACAAATTGTAATAGAATAACTATTTATAATCCAACATACTAAAAACGAAGAAATAAGTAGCTACTCGTATTCTGATCGTAATTACAAAAATAAGTGGTTACTTACATATGTGTATATAACTAATTTAATTTAATTTTGAAATTATTTTGAGTTTGTTATTGGCAAAAATGTTTATATCAACCCAATTCATAGACAGTCACAAGCCTATTGCTCTGGAGGGAGAATTTGTGAATATGTGGTTATTAAACATATTATATACAAGTACTTATTTCACTCTTTTAGGTAACAATATATGCAACTACTTATTCAGATCATTACCAGCAACTAGTTATTATTGTATTTGAAATAATGAGATTTGTAAGTACAACTCATTACTTTGTAACCTAGGAAATAACTACTACCCATTACCGAAATTCAAGAATATTTTGCTGGGTAGATATCCATATTGTCAATATTAATGACTTAGTAATCCTAATATAGATAAAAAATAGGCCAAAAATCGAGGTTGTCCTGGGTTTTTCCTTATATCTCAGCCATTTGTGGACCGATTTTCTCGATTTTAAATAGCGACCGAGCCGGAAGAATTCCCGATATATTGATGTATCAATAATGTTTGTAAGTTATTTGGGGGCTACGAAAAGTTGATTTCAACATACAGACGGACAGATGGACATATATACCATTGCCACTCATGGTGAAGGGTATAAAAACACACGATTTCAGATACAGTGTTATTAAACGCAAATCTAGAATTTTAGTCACTAAATAATTACAAAACAAGTAAAACTTTAATAAAAAAAGACCCACGATTCTAACTAAAAAAAGAGTTAAATTATGCAAACATGGAAAAACTACTCGTAAATAAACTACAAGTTTTTCATTTTTAACCACCGGTGGGTGGTATAGTAGTAACAACATATAGTAGAGTACAAACAAAACCCCTTATATATTAAACAAATACTTGAGTTAAAAATTTATTCACCACATAAATGCATTATGGCAAAAAACATAAATATTTAATACAAGTTCATTAAATTCTTACACGCAATGTGTGTGTTTGTTTGGTTTTCTTGGTTTTTCAAATGAAAATTTAAAATTTTCTTTCTTTATGTTATGTAAACTTCAAAAACACACATGTGGTTGATTTTCAGATATATTACAAATTTAATAAGTTTTCAGTGTTTTTTGAAACCAGCTACAGCAAAATCGTGCTGCTACAAGTACAAATATAAAAAAGAAAAAATGATTAGCTTGGTTTTCAAAAAATTTTTTTTTTGTTTGGTTTGGTTTGGGGAAAGTCACAGATGTTTAGCTTTATTTAAAGGTTCAATGAAATTGCAACATACGTACGTATTTTTTTTTACTGCCTGCAATGGGGAATTGTTCATTTGTGTGTAAAGAAAAGTGTCATTTATTTAAATATTGTAGTTTTTGTTTTTTTTAATAGAGAGGGGGATAAAGTAAAAGTGGAAATGAAAAATGAATAATTAACTTGCGTAAAAAGAAACGTGTACACGCATTTGTAGATGTTTTTATATGATTTAAAATATTTATGGCTCTAATTAATGGTTTCGTTTCGCATATAAATTAGTGTTTGATACATTGTAAAGCAAATGGGCGTATGGCTTAAAAATGCGGGATTTTTTCAAATTTGTAGCGGCACGGTCTGGACTACAAAGTGGATGAGGCAAAACTTCCCAACCACTTCATTCTAAATACTTTATAACAGGTATTGCAACATATGGCCGAGCATTGTCATCATGGAATATTACGGTTTCATGTATGGCCGCATATTCTGGGCTTTTTTTCGCCCAATGCTCGCTTCAAACGAATCAGTTGCATTCGGAACAGATTCGCTGTGATAGTCTGGTCAGATGTCAGCAGCACATAATAGATAGGATCCTTTTTTGTAGCCACAACTGTAAAATTCGGTTACTAAGGTAGAATCATTCACGAATCTGTTTTCTCTGTGTGCTTGAGTAGCTCCCAATGATTTTGCAAGCTCTTGTTGAGTTTGACAACTATCTGTATGGAGTAATGCCTCCAATTCTTGATCTTCAAACTTTTTAAACTAGCCTTGGCGATATTTGTCTTCCGTGTCATTATCACCACTTCTGAACCGCACAAGCCATCTCTCGCACATTGAGAGCGATAAAACTCATTCAACATAGCATCGGTGTGCTTCAGCGGCACTTTTTATTTCAAATTAAACAAGTAAAGCAAAATTTTCCGCATACGACACTTTGTTGAGAAAAAATGTTCGAAGCAAAAAAAACTTTGTTGTTTCAACTATAATATTCAATAACTAAGTGAGAATAAATGTCAGATATGTATCCGCCATCTATTGTAAATCCCGCATTTTTAAGTCATACACCCAATAGTTAAACAAGTAAGAGAGCTATATTCGGCTCTGTCGGATCTTATATATCTTCACCAAATTATACTTTAAAATAAAATTTAAAAATTTTTTTTTTTAAGTTTTTTAAAATTTTTTATTTCGAAATTGTTTTGAAAAATTTTTTCCAATTTTTTGAAAAAAAATTTTTAATTTTAATATTTTCTTTCAATTTATTAGTGAAAACAATTTATGATAAAAAAAATATTTTTGTAAAAAAAATTCGGGTTAAAAAATATTCCCGATTTTTACCCATTGTAGGTCCAACTTACTATATCATTGCAATGGACTTTGAAATATCTATCATTAGATATCCATATTGTCTATATTTATGACTTAGTAATCAAGATATAGATCAAAAATAGGGCAAAAATAGAGGTTGTCACGGATTTTTGCTGATATCTCCGTTATTTATGGACGGATTTTCTGATTTTAATTAGGAAACTTCTCGAAAGCATGTCTGACAGAATTATTGAAGATTTGGATCCCGAAGATATCTGGGGTCTTCAGAAAGTTGATTTCAACAGACAGACGGACATGGCTTAATCGACTACGCTATTTATAAGGATCCAGAATATATATACTTTATAGGGTCGGAAAATTATATTGTGGAAATCACAAACGGAATGACAAACTTACAATATATACCATTCTCACGAAGGTGAAGGGTATAAAAACAAGGTTGTCTACCGATTCGAAACGGTTAAAAGTCAACGGTAACGTTAATGTGGCCAATTTTGGTAACGGTAGCTTAGGGGTAACGGTATTTGGGGTCATTTCGATAACGGCATTTTAATGATAGCGGTAATTAGATCCTGAATTTAATTATTAATGAAATGTAGTATTAAATTATATTTAAAATTGTGTACATTTCATAATACTCATTATTGAAAATAAAAATTTGCAAAGGTATTTTAACGATAACGGTAATTGCAGTTATTTCGGTAACGGTAGCATAGCGCTAACGATAGTTGAGCAAAATGGGTATTTTAGGGGTAGCAATAGCCAACCTTGTTAAAAAACAATCTATATATGAATTTTCTTATTGCACTAAGTCAACATTTGATGAAATTTGAGATTTTTATACAAAACTTAATATGTAATTCGAAAATTCTAACATCTCGTAATTGTGCCAAAAACTGAATTAATTTTTTTTATAGAAATTGTAACACTAAAATATGAATTAAAATCAAAAACATTTTATACAATCAAATAGTAGTTAGTAATTTACTACTCACACCAATAATTTAAGACTTGTAGCTAATTTTTTTGTTTCTCGTTTCTCGTTCTCATTTTGCAGAATTACAAAGAAAAAGACTCAGGCAAAGTTGTGTTGTATACAACAAGTATGGGAATCATACGTGATACTTATGCAAAATGTTCAAATGTTAAGCAAATCTTAAGAACGCTGCTGGTGAAATTCGAAGAACGTGATGTCTTTATGAGCGTGGAATATCAACAAGAAATCAAAGAACGCATGCATTCGGATATAATAAAAGTACCTCAATTATATGTAGAAGGCCAGCATATTGGTGTAAGTACAATTTTTCAATATTTCAAAAAAATAAAATACAAATTTATAATTCCTAAAAATTATATGTAAATAAACACATAAATATTTATACCTCATAATAATTAAGGAAAGAAACTAGACAAAAAAAAAAAAAAAAAACACATTAACTATGAGACAAATATGACATTTTGTTAGTTTTTTTTAGTGTTTTATAGCTGTTGCTTGGATTTAAGACACTTGAGTTTAAGTCAAAAATACCATTAAAGATTAATGTAAGTTTTGTTGAATGGTTGATTAAAATTACAAACAAAAAAAACATACTATACTATAACTATATAAAGAAACATGTTACCAGAAGCTTCCACCATTTGTTGTTATTATTTACTAAAACTACAACACCAACTTACTAAACTTTGTAAACATGCTGCTGCCATGCAACAAACTTGCCTCCCATAACTGTTAATTTTTGTTGAAAAACAAGAAGTATGAGTTACAGTCTCTTTTTTTTCTTGTACATTTTTAATCTATGGAAGATGCTACTGCAAGTTTATTTATAGGTTTTATGTTTTGTATATAGAAATTGAGTGCAAAGCACCCTACTTTATGAAAAAAAAACTTTTAGAAATGCTTTAGTTTTGTAATTTTCAAATTACAGGCAAAGAGAAAAAACATGGTTGTGAGGACCATAATCGAACAGCGTCATATTATACCGGACTTAATTATACTTAACTATATGCGCGAAACTAGAGATCGCATATAGAAAAACTGTGTACTCAATTTTCCATTTTCTGAACTTTTCTTCTTTTTAAAGGACTTTTTAAGGATATAAATATGCATGTATAAATTTCTAAATATTTATTTAAATATTTCTACCCATTAGTTATTGTCAATAGGACTATCACATGAAAAAGGACAACCTCTAGGAATGGAAACAATGATTTGTTTTTATTTTTCGGGACGAACAATTGTAGATAATATCCTTTGAAAATTTGATTCTTTCATTTCCCGGAGAATTTTCAATATATTTTTCATATATTCGGTGTATGACTTAAAAATTCGAGATTTACAATAGAGGGCGTATCTTTTGAACGTGGTTTTTGTTTTTAAAAAGGGTACATATCTGTCTTTCATTCTCACTTAGTGATTGAACATTATAGTGTAAACAACAAGGATATTTTTGCATCGAAAATGTCGAATTTTGTGCCAACTAAGCTTTATATGCGGGAAGTTTTGCTTTGCTTCTTTAATTTGAAAACAAGTAAGAAAGCTATATTCGGCTTTGTCGAATCTTATAAACCCTTCACCAAATTATACATTAAAATAAAAATTAAAATTTTTTTTTAAATTTTTTTTTTTTCGAAATTTTTCAATTTTTTTAAAAAAAAATTTTGATTTAAAATTTTATTTTTTTTAATTTATTAGTAAAAAAATTTATGACAAAAAAAGTTTTTTGTAAAAAAAATTCGAGTTAAAAAATATTTTTCCCGATTTTGACCCATTGTAGGTCCAACTTACTATAGCCTTATATCCATCGTTGCAATGAACTTTGAAATAGCTATCATTAAATATCCATATTGCCTATATTTATGACTTAGTAATCGAGATATTGATAAAAAATAGGCCAAAAATTTAGGTTGTCTCGGATTTTTGCTCATATCTCCGTTATTTATGGACGGATTTTGCTGATTTTAAATAGGAAACTTCTCGAAAGCATGACTGACAGAATTATTGAAGATTTGGATCCCGAAGATATCTGGGGTCTTCAGAAAATTGATTTCAATAGACAGAGCGACATGGCTAAATCGACTCCGCTATCTATAAGGATCCAGAATATATATACTTTATAGGGTCGGAAAATTATATTGTGGAAATTACAAATGGAATGACAAACTTATATATACCCTTCTAACTAAGGTGAAGGGTATAAAAAGTGTCTCTGAAGCACACCGAAGCTAATGGTGAATGAGTTCCATCGGTTTCAATGTGCGAGGTGATTTTGATACGGAAGACAAAGATCGCCCAGACCCGCAAAAAAATGTTGAAGACCAAGAATTGGAGGCATTACTCTATGAAGATTATTGTCAAACTCAACAATAGCATGCAAAATCATTAGGAGATACGCAAGCATCAGGATTCATTCAAAAGCAGGGAAATTGGGTACCATACGAATTGAAGCTGGGAGACCTTGAAAGACGATTTTGTATGTCTGAAATGCTGACTCAGTGGTATAAAAGAAAATCATTTTTGCAACGCATCAGTACATGCGATGCAAAAATTATGATAACCCGAAGCATAAGAGATCATATGTGAAACCCGGCCAACCAGCCGAATCGACACCAAAGCCATGGCGCTAAGGTAATGATCTGGCCAGACCATCACAGAGAACCTTTTTGAAGTGAACATTGGTCGTAAAACGCCCAGAATATGTGGCCAGGCATGAAACCGTAATATTCCATCATGACAACTCTAGGCCACATGTTGTAATACCTGTTAAAAACTATTGAGAAAGAAGTGATTGGAAAGTTTTGTCTCACCCGCCTTATAGTCCAGACTTTGCCCCGTCCGACTACTTTTAGTTTGGATCGATGTAGAACGCTGGGATACGCTACACTTCAGACCAGAGTATCCGAAATTGGCTTGATTCGTTTTTGGACTCTAAACATGAGCAGTTCTTTTGGCTCCGAATTCATATGTTAATACTTTGCAATGGCTAATTCTTTGAATATATATATATTGTACAAATGATTCAAATTAAAAGCTACACAGAGAAAACAGATTTTTGGTTTTATCAACAGAAAATCAGTTGATAAAGAAGAATTTCGGTTGAAGCACAGCAAACTATTGTTATCACTTCTAAAATTTTGTAGCCACAAATGTAAAATTCGGTTACTATGATACAATCATTCGATTGGCAACAAATTCGGTTGTTATCACAAATCTGTTTTCTCTGTGTAAATTTGAAAAAATACAGAATTTTTAAGTCATATACCCAATATTTTTCTCGGTATTCGTGCTACTTTTGCCAGACTCAGCCGAATACCATAAGGCTGAAGAATTAAGATAGAAAACAAATCCCCTGCGCTACCTAAATGCTCCATCAGAGGCCCACACAATTCCATGTAATTTTGATGTGGAATCGCTGAGTATCGACAGTCAAATAATATTATGGTTGATATGTGATCATAATATTACTAATGAGTAGCATTAATCCTAATTGAATCTCTTGTTAATCATATTATGGTAAAACTATCATATTATAATAGTAGCATAACCATAATATGATTATGTCCAACCATATTATAATTCCAACTCTATTATATAACATGTAAAAAGGTGATAGCTGATATGATCATATTAAGTTTGTGATTTCAGAATATGATAGTTTTTAAAACTACTACATGACATGATATTTTTATGGAGTATTTATGATCATGTCATGATTATATGATTGAGGCCATATGATCCTTATATACATAAATTAAAGGAATCCATATATATTATCATAAATATAACAATATTTTTTCATAGATATCATAATTTAGAATTTTCACAAACATTTCCTGTTCATATTGGCATAATTTCATCAAATTTTAAAGAATGAACATAAAAACTTGAAGCATGTATATCATATATTTAATAATTTAAATATGAACCAACTGCCAAGTTAGTACTTGTGCAAAATGTAGCAACATGGACGCACAAAACTTTAGTTTTGTATGTTACAAAAATGGATTGTAACAACTTTCAAACATATGTTAAACTCACCATTTATTTAGAATTAGGTCAAATTAATAAATTATTGCTGCTTAAATAGAAATCATGATAAACTTTCCTTTGCAAATAGTCTTTTTATGAAAGCATTTTATTTGGGAAATACATGTCTACTATTTATTTCTGCATTACACTTCTTCTTTGTAAGACTTTAGCAGCTGTTATAATTAATAATGATTTACAACTTTAGTCAATTAATCATCATTATATTTTGGCCAACATTTGTATACACGGAATCCATATTATGGATTAACAGCAAATTTAAATTTGTAAATAGATCAGGAAGACTAAATAATTTATAGCTATTTGCTTTGTTCCGACATTTTGTCAATAGATCAGCAATATTGTTTTGATGATCATCTACAAATTGTAACCTCCTCGTTATTGTAGTTATTTTTTGAAGATTAATGATAATATTGTGAACTTTAGTTGTCCAATGTCACAAACTTGCTGCATGTTGTATTTAGTATTTGTTTACGATAATATCTTATATTGATTATGATCATGCATCACTTTGGTTTACACTGAGGCTTATAGTAATGGGTGCACTTTAAAATTTTTGTTGAAAGTAAAAAAAAATTTGTATCAAGTTTTCTTGGAGAATTAACCAGGACCAATACCAGACAAGATCGTTATGAATTAGATCTGAAAATTCTTAAGAAGTGCACTTTATAAAAGCTTTATGTGTGGAGGGTCCTTTTCCTATAACTTTGACAGTTGATAGCGGTCATAGTGTTGTAGCTACATCTGTCGAATTGACCATCATTTATTCAGTTTGTTCCGTCAAAGCACCATGGATGGATATAGCGTTCAACAGCACGTGCAAATGATAAAATTATTTTATCAAAATATCTCTTCAGTTCGGGCAAAGTTCCATGCGCTTCCCCATTGTACCTTGGGTCCGTCAACAATTAAAATTGTAAAATTTTGGATGATACCAATCCACATTAGATCCAATATTGTCCAATGCATTGCGAAAAAGTCACTGTTTAGTGAGGATTTTGGGTGGCGGCGTTATTGATCCATATTTCTTTGAGAATGACATTGGCCAGGACATCACCGTCAACAGCGAGCGCTATAGGTCAATGATTATCAATTGATTTTGGCCTGAATTGGATGATATGGACACCAAAGACATGTGGTTTCAACAGGGTGGCGATACGTGTCACACAGCTCATGCCACATTGGATATTCTGCGCGAGCGATTTGAGCGCATGGTCATATCGTTGGCTTTGAAGCGGCCTTCAAAGACAACATAACCCATGCTATCGATCAAATTCACCCTGATTTATACATCACCCAGCGAAGCTGCGGAACATAATGGCATCGTTGGGCCTTTCAGACGAATAAAAAGTTTCAATGATATCTCAAACATATGAAGCGCTTAATGAAATACCTTTTAAAGCCGATGCATATCAATTAGGAACCAGTCAAATTACTAGTTTTGTGGCAGTTACTTTCGCTTTCTTCTAGGGATTAACAAGCCGAGGACATAGAAATACTTGGTCAATTCACAAGGTCTCTTATCATGTCATATTGTCATAATGTCCTAATATTTCACAATGGTTTTTATTGATTTTCAAGCAAAAAATGTTCTAAAATAATACTACTTTCTATGCTATAATTATTGTGTTATCCTAGCGAACCAGCAGAGACCAACGCCGAATGCCTAATGGTTAAGCCGAGCCGCCGAGTCGTGATATATTAGGACATTATGACAATATGACTGATAAGAGACCTTGTGAATATATGATCAGTTGTAATGTTGTCACCTGATTTTTCTTTAAATCTTTCCTAAGATTTTAAATTTGTTTTAATTTTTATTAAGTTTCATTGTAACTAATACTATAATCCTGAGTGTTGCCACGGCTAAATGGAGCATTCACCACTTTCTTTTAAATTTCAATCAATAATTCACACCTTCCTTATTTGCAATTACTATTGGTTTTACAATATTAATCGTCTATTTAGTTAAGTATCATTAATTTACAAATCGCTTTGATTTTCAGGTTATAAAATGTATAATTTTGTTGTTAGATGATCTTTTTTTTTTTCTCAACAACTCCACTTTCAACAATTTAGTCAGGTTTTTTTTTGTAAATTTTTTTTTCTGAAATTTTATACGGGACGCAATGAAATATTACTTGCTACTGCAGCTTAAATAAATTTTTCTCAAGCTAACTATTGTTGCAGCAACGTGTTGAATACATATGTTAGTTAGTCAGTATGTTTGAGTAGCTGTATTTTATTTTGTTTTACTTTTTTTGTTGTTTTTAACAAATTTTCACATCATTATTGATGGTGTGGTGAATAATTTGCAATCTATGTTTTTTTTCTTCTATTGTAACGCGAAAAAAGCATTAAGAAATTGCCTGTATAATGGAGATATTTAGAGAAAAAAAAAATACAGGTGTTTTAACGAAATTAAGTTTTCTTATTTTGTGTATCCGATTTCAAATAACAGAATTTAATATTGCTGTCATAAATGGTTTGTTATAAGTAATATCGAATTTTTAATCGTAACATTTATGCCATGAATAATCACCACAATATTGAACTTTGGTATTCAGATTTCAAATCCTTCAAATGTTGCTATTTAGCATTCAATGTATAGTAGGTTACAAAATTATAATACTTAGGGAGTTTTTGCAATTGGAGATTATAGTTCTGAAACTTTACTTTATATAAAAGAAATATGAAGTCTGATTTTTAAAATACGATCAAAAATATGTAAAAGAGAGCAATTCCGTCCAATTAGAGATAAAGGCAAATATGGAAAACTAAATTATGAATTATAAAATAAAATACTCCTGTCAACATTTTCTATCGTAGAAGTTTCTGCCTCGTAACGTCATAATGTTTAAATTCGTATCGGATGAAATCCTCTTCTGATCGCTGTAGTAACATCTAGGGGATACTTTTTAGTGACTGCTAGAAGTAACGAATACGACACTTCTGGATGTGTAAAAAAATTGTCTGGAAGAGTCGAAGAATTGGCTTCTAAAAGTAACACATATGTTACTTCTGGAAGTTAGGAAAAAGTATTAAAAATTATTCCGACGAATAGAATTTCCTCTCAAATTATAGTTTTTATAAATTTCCTATAATTAGTACTACTATAACTTAACGAATAAATGAAAATTCCATAACAAACACATAAACAAACACTAAATTAAGTAAAAATGTTTTCTGTTACACATAACAAATATCTCTATTTCTAACTTCTAAAAAACTGTATCACAATTACCCCCTTATTCATAATCAATTTTTAATTTAAAAAGTAATTATGAATAATGTCTTTAAACTACACAAATATTTAATAACCTGTACAAATTATGAAATTTAATAAACTACACATAGACTTTGAGAAAGTCACCTTTAGAAGAAAAATATTCTGCATTAGTGTTTTTTGCTTTCGTATAACTGATTCTCTTATTCAATGGGTGTAGGACTAAAAGTGAGGGATTTACAATAGATGGCGTATCTTATGAACGCTGTTTTGGTTTTCAAAAACTTTTATGTCATCTTGAAGGATACATATCAGTCATTCATACTCACTTAGTTATTGAACATTATAGTATAAACAACAAAGTTTTTTTTCTTCGAAAATGTCGAATTTTGTTCAACGAATCATCATATGCAGGAAGTTTTCTTTTACTTCTTTTATTTGAAAAAAAGTGCCGTTGAAGCACATTGTATTTCATCGTTTTCAACGTTCGAGAGATGACTTGTGCAGTTCAGAAGTGGTGATTATAACACGGAAGACAAAGATCGCCCAGGTCAGTCAAAAAAGTTTGAAGATCAATAATTGGAGGCATTACTCCATGAAGATTGTTATCAAACTCAACAAGAGCTTGCAAAATCATTGGGAGCTACTCAAGCAGCTGGGAGCTGCGAGCAGCCGTATTCAACAGGGAATTTGGGTACCATACGAATTGAAGCCGCTAGAACAAGACGATTTTGCATGTCCGAAATGCTGATTGATCGCTATAGAAGAAAATTATTTTTGCACCAAATCATTACGAAGCGTCATATGTGAAGCCCGGCCAACCAGCCGAATAGACACCAAAGCCAAATATCCATGGCGTCCATGGGTCCTATCTATTATGAGCTGCTGAAATCTTACCATATCATCACAAGGAACCTGAACCGAACGCAACTGATTCGGCTGAAAAATGCCCAGAATATGAGGTATTGCAAACATGTGTCATGATGTGACAATACCTTTTAAAAACTATTTAGAAAGAAGTGATTGGGAAGTTTTGTCTCAGCCGTCTTATAGTCCATACCTTGCCCCGTTCTAAAGGTTCAATTAGTCGTGACTTACCATATCGCCATAGCCGTAACCATAGCCATATCACAAGCATTTTACTGTTATCAAATACATTGTTACACAGAGAAAGTAGATTCGTGATGGCAACCGAATTTGTTCCCAATCGAATCATTCTATCTTAGTAACCGAATTTTACAGTTGTGGCTATCATATTTTAGAAGGGGTAACAAAAGTTTAGTTGCTTCAACCGACATTCTTCTTTAACAACTGTTTTTCTGTTGATATAACCGAAAAATTCTATGTGTGCAACCTAATCATTCGATTGGCAACAAATTCGGTTGCTATCACGAATTTGTTTTCTCTGTGTACCCATAAGCTTGGTTCGAACAGCTGTTTTACAAGGTTACGGTTATAGCACGTATAATTAAACCTTAATACTATTGCATCGATCGATGCAAAACGCTCTCTCTGGGATAAGCTTCACTTTGGAACAGAGTGTTCGAAATTGGCTTGATTCGTTCTTGTCCTCAAAAGATGAGCAGTTCTTTTGGCACGGAATCTATATGTTGCCAGAAAGATGGGAAAAGGTCATAGCTAACAATGGCCAATACTTTGAATAAATTTCTATTGTACAAATGTTTCAAAATAAAAGCTAAAAATCCCGCATTTTTAAGTCATACACCCAATATATAATTAATAAATTCAGTATTGAATTTTATTGATTTTGTTCAAACAAGTATTTTATATATATAATTTGAAAATACCTACATTCATATGGGCAATACCATGTCATCGTACGTGACATCTGTACGCCTATAGAGTGGAATAGATTTTGCAAAAATAAGAGTATCTGAAAAATAATTTGTGCTTTATGTTCCATTCAGAGGGTACTATATTTTAAAAAAATAATAAGTTCTTTCGAAACATAGTTGTCCAAAATATCGAGCGAAATAAGGGTATATCGTACGTGACATAAAACGGAAGTCATTTTGAGGTACATGTAGAAATATGAGAAAATTTGCGAATCGTGAGAGGCGTTAGGATTTCTTTTAATTTGTTACACTAAACCAAATATTTTTCCTTTACAATCCGTCATATTTAAATAAAAATAATCTTTGGATGATTTTATAATAAATACAGTTTAATATCGTACGTGACATACCGTACGTGACAGATTTTTCTCTTATAGTAAAACAATATATTCGGTTCTAATAAACAATTTCATAATAGCAAAAAAACAATCAGAGTCAAATTCATTTCACACTATAGATATAGTAAATCTTGTAATTTGAACGCTTTTTATTTTGATTTATTCAAATCAGTTGACCCCTTAACGGAGTTTAACATTAATTAATCATAAATTACAATCAGAGTTCAGTTCATTCAAAACACACCAAAAATAAAAACCTACTCTCAAATAAACACACAGATGTAAACATCTTTAAATTAACATAGACATAATCAAATTATACACAGTAGTATTACATGTATCTACGTAATTAACTGGTTTATTTGGCACATTGTTACAAACAGACAGACTGGCTCGACTCGACTTGAAGTTCACATCATTAAATTGGTAACGTTTTCATTGTGCGATGACTACTTACGAAGCGATGTGTATTACCTTTTGTTTTTGTTTATTTTGCGCAAACAACAAAAAAACAATGACCCCTTAAAACTTAAGTACATATTAGTTAATAGTTGTAAGAGCGGGGAATACGCTCAGAGAAAGAATGTTCGTAAAATAGTCATAGGGGAAAGGAAACTGAAACAGAACTAGTTATGCGACTGGTTCTTGGAGTTAAAGTAATTTATATGAAATTTAAATTTAATTTTAACAATAGTTTAGTTACTGTAAACATTTTTCATGTTCATGGCAATTATAAATTAATGTATGATTCACTGAAGCATAATTATTTATCAAACAACTAAACAATGATACATTTAAACTTACAAATAATCATTAAATGTTAAGTTTATATATTTTATACCCTTCACATTCGTGAGAAGGGTATATATAAGTTTGTCATTCCGTTTGTAATTTCCACAATATAATTTTCCGACCCTATAAAGTATATATATTCTGGATCCTTATAGATAGCTGAGTCGATTAACCCATGTCCGTCTGTCTGTCTGTTGAAATCAATTTTCTGAAGACCCCAGATATCTTCGGTATCCAAATCTTCAGTAATTCTGTCAGACATGCTTTCGAGAAGTTTTCTATTTAAAATCAGCAAAATTGGTCCACAAATAGCTGAGATATAAGCAAAAAACCTGGACAACCTCGATTTTTGACCTATTTTGGATTTACTAAGTCATTAATATAGACAATATGGATATCTAATGATTGATATTTCAAAGACCTTTACAATGACGTATATAAAACCATAGTAAGTTGGAGTAAAGTTTTTTTAAAAAAAAAAATAGAAAAAACTAAAAAAAAAAATTTTAAATTTTAAAAAAAAAATTATTTAAAGAATTTAAAAAAAAACAATTCGAAAAAAATTTTTTTCCAAAAAATTAAAAAACAACTGGAAAAAAAATTAATTTTGTTTTCCTGAAAATATTTGAAATTTTTTTTTGAAGTATGATTTTGTGAAGGCTATATAAGATTCGGCACAGCCGAATATAGCTCTCTTACTTGTTTTACGATAACATTTTTTCATCCATATTTTTGTCACTAATAATTTTTTTTTTCAGCAAAATTAAAATTTTGTTCACCAACAATTTTCTTCAATTTGGTAAAGGGTGTTAAGATTCGGCACAGCTGAATATAGCTCTCTTACTTGGTTTTAGTTTATCTGTTCCATTATTACTTCCTAAAAGTATGCAAGTGTTTTTTTTTTAAATGCTATTAAATATCAAGTACTAAAACATTTTTTCGAGTGTAAAATCTATTCACATTCTTTATTCATTTTTACACACATGTGTGAACAAAATTTTCGCACGAAAGAGAATTGAACTGATGTGTAAAAATAAAATAAAAACAATGTAATATAAATCAAACAACAGTGCGTATTTAACTACATATTTATACAATTTCAAAACACTTAATAATAACTTTAAAGAAAATACCCGTCAATCACTTTACTCTATTGGAAATACTTTAAATACGAGCAATACGTACACGAGCAATACAACTGCTCAAAAACAAAAAAAGACAATAGGCAATTAAAATTACAAATAATGTAGATTTTGATGCGTTTTAAACGAGACTCGATTTATATAGATGAATTCAAAAATATTGTTGTAAAACATTTCGTTTTATCCGTTAAACAATTGGCGGTGAACGAAACAACAATTACAAATAACATTAAACAGCGACTTTAAGTGAAGGTTAGTTACTTCAGTTATAAGTTGTGTGTTATTTCATATGTTGTAAGTGATTTTGAGCAGCAAGTAAACATAAAGGTGCTGCATCTTGTTTAATGAAAAGTAGGGTACAAGTCTTTAGTTTTTTTATAAATTTTGTCATTGATGAATTTTTTAACTTTTCACGTTTTTGTATGTTAGTTTTCTCGTTCGAATGAAAGCAAATTTATACTGTTTGTTTACACATGAATTTTGTTGATTAAACACTTTTTTTTTTGCAAGTTTCACTTTCAAAATCTGTAATGAAAAACACTCTAATGCAGCATGGATAAATGAATAATGACGATCATGATGATGATGATGATGGCACTTACTACTGTTTTCATTTACATGTTTGATGGCTTTTTTAAGTTTTAATTTTTATTTTTGTTGTCGTTGTCGTTGTTATTGTTATTGTAATAAGTTCAGCAACATTTAATGCCAACAGAGTTAAGTTCGTTCGTTCGTGCAACATTGATCTATGTACGTCTGTCTGTCCGTCTGTCGCTTGGTCTGTTTTGTTTTGTTATATTGCAGCTGTTCACAGTGAGATCACAGTGTTTGATACTGTTCAACTTGTCGCGGTGGTTTTTCTTAACATTTTTTGGGAAATGTTTCATTGGCTTCATTATAAAATCAAGACAAACTAAAAACACATTGTTTGTTTTTCTTCTTCATTTTAAGTAATATCATGTATTTCCACTTTACATTAGTTTAACATAACGTTGGTAACATGTTTTCAAAAGACTTGCATAAATAAACACATAAATCAAAATATGTTCCAACGGATGTTGATCAAGATGTTGATTCAAACAAAAAAAAAGTAAAACTAGAGAGATGTCTCCATAACTATTTGCTAATCAATTAATAAAGAAGTCAACAATGACTAAGGCAATTCCCAGAATTGTTAATTTTGCCTTCTGAAGAAATTTAGAATCATTGGATATTTTAAAGAATTCCCTATCAGTTTTTGGAACAAATCACATAGATAAAACATCTTTATGGTTTTTTTTATAACGGAAAATAAGTGGTAATTTCTAACACTTAGTGTTACCGATACCAGAAGAAATCTTATTAGAAAATACTTATAAGAAACTATTATTCAATATTAGAAAATATCTCTGTGATTTATTCCAAAAACTGATAGCTAATAACCTTCTATTAATAAGTGGATCAATGTTTTCGGTTTGTGATTATAACTCAATCGTTAGACTACGATCGGTAGAAGATACGAGGATGGGTCTATAAGTATGTGACTTTTTGAATGAATCGCTTGTTTTTGGATAAACAATTATTTTATTTGTTTATTCCTTCCAAACAAAAAAAGATTTGTCGAGGTCATCAAAATAGGTATTTGTTTTTGAGATGATTTCATCGAATCTCTTTCCGCCGAGCAGTTTCTTCAGGTTCGGAAACAAGAAATAGTCACTCAATGCTAAATCCGGAGAAAAGGGCGGATGAGGAAGCAATTCGTAGTCAAATTCATAGATTTTTTCCATAGAAAATGTACATGTGTGAACCCTTGCATTGTCCTGGTGAAAAATACGTTATTTTTGGCCAAATCCGGTCATTTTTTTCTTCAAATCCTCATTGGCATAATAATCGCAAGTTGGATTAATCATCGCCATTGAATGTTTTTTTTTTTTTTTCTTCTTGGACCAGCACTCAGGGGAGGATGACCCCTATTCATGAAAAGCATTGTGTTGGAACTAGGAAAATAGGTTATGGGAGGAAGGAAAGAGGGAGTAGTGTTTGTGGACATTCGATTTGAACTTTCCCACATTGGAAATGGCAGGAAACACTTCGGCGGGAAGTTTGTTCCACATACGTACAGTACGTCTGAAGAACGAATTTTCCCTGTAATGTGCTGTGCGGTCCACTGGCCAATCGACCACAAAGGGATGTGTTCTTTAGGAAAAACGTGTATTACGTAAAATCCTGCGGGTATCAGGAACAAGTTCCCTAATTTCATCAGAACACATTCCACTGTAGTACCGATAGAACAGTGAAACGCAGCCCACATTGCGATGGTGCTCCAGCGAATCAATAGAGTTGGATACCCTACTGTCACCAATAATCACCTTCGCCCTCTCTTGTACGCGGTCGAGCAGCTCCAAACTAGACTTTGAAGCACCGGCCCATACATGGAAGTTGTATTCCATTTTCGGTCGGATATATGTGGTGTAAATAGTGAGGAGATCAGATGGAGTGAAGTAATTCCTACACCGTTTCAAAAAACCGAGATACTTGAATGCTTCTTTAGACACTTGAAAAATGTGTTTAGACCAGCGGACATCACATTGTATTTTCCACAATATTTACATCATCCATAAATACAGATGAAGCAACATTGTTTGTCGTTGTTTTTTGTGTCAACATGCAACAACGGGCGTTGAAAGCGACTCTATTCACACGACCCCATTCAGAGATTGTCACAAGGTCCCGATTAAGGGAATCATTCATGTTTTGCCTCACTGCCCCAATCTCCGACAGGCTTGGTCTATAACTGAATGAATATGAATGGCAAATGTTGCTGTCATCTGCAAAAGAATAGATAGGGTTGGAAGTTTGACGTAGAAGGTCATTTAGAAAAATAAGGAATAGAGTAGAAGAAAGAACGGAGCCTTGCGGTACCCCTGAATTCAACTTGAACTCGTTTAATGAGATCCCATCTATAAAAACTCGTATAGTGCGATTTCTGAGAAAGCTCGACATAAATCGAGAGAAGTTATTACCGACACCAAAAGCACGGTGTAAAATACCCAGCAGATAAAGTTGTCTAAAAGGTAACTTGACATTAATTTCAAATCAATATCTACTGGTAAAAATAACCAAATATTTTTACTCCATAAGTAACAAAGCACTGATAGATATCTATTCGTTGAAATTACAGGCATTACTATTGCAATTATCGGCATTTTTCGTGCTTGTGCGGCCACAACGTAATTCACTAAACCACTTTTTTACCCTTGAAATTGATGGTGGAGAGTTCCTTCCTATAGTTTTATCAAGCTAAGCCTTTATTTGAGTGATGGTTTTTTCCTCAAAAAAGACTGTTTAATGAGCAGACGAAATTCAATTTTTTCAAATTTCTCCTTAAGTCACGACGTAGTCTGCTGTCAATGGTTGTTAAACACAAACTAAATGCAGCTTGTTCAAATTTTGACAGGAATCAATTGACAGATGCCTGTTGGCAGGAGCAGTGTTGTCCTTTCAGTTAAGAGCCGGGAAATTTAAATCGTTTGGCCATGTCCGCCCGTCTGTCTTTTAAAGACACGATAGGGCCTAGAGGTCAGAAATTAGTGGGATGAAATTGTTCCCTTCATTTTATTTGATTAGATAAATTTTGACAAAATCAATATACCTCCGATTTGTTTGTGTGGTGGGTATAAAAAAATCCAAATTGTGTAAAAAAGTGACCTATAACCTCTTTAGAAAATGTGGCCCAATTTTGATAAAATTTTCAGCGTATACATATGTTTTAAAACCTGAGTCATTTCTGAAATATTCTTTAATTGTTTTATTCAAGTACTCGTTCTTATCTGTAGGGTACTTAAACATTCTATTCAGCCTCAGATATAACAGTTTGTTTTTAAAATCTTTGTTTAAATTTGACAATCGTATTTATTCTGTGTTGTTCTCTGTTATCTCGATTATCTTTACCGAAATAATGAAATGTCAAGGTTAATGAATATGTAATATTTATTATTTTGGCTGTGGTTGGGCAATTGTTAGCCAAATTTTGAGAACTTCTTAGGTGGGTTTTAACAAACAATACAATACATCACGTTAATGAGAGTTTTTTTTTGTTAAAAACAATACTTATACAAAATACAATAACTAATGAAACAAAATTTTGTGTAAACAAATCATATCAAGATTATAGTTAACAAAACTTCTTTATTTTTTTGTGTTTAATTTACAGGATGCCGATACAGTAGAACGTCTTAATGAATCTGGAGAACTGAGACAGTTATTAAAACCCTACAAGGTACGCTTTATTTTTGTTTCTATTAAAGAAAATTAAACTGAAAAGAAATTTCATAATAACTAATTAAAATTCTTGGTTATTTCTATTCACAGTCAATATCAACAACCTACACCTGTCAAACATGCGGTGGCTATCGTTTGTTACCATGTCCCTCATGTAATGGCTCCAAGAAATCCGTACATCGAAACCATTTCACAGCCGAATTTGTGGCACTCAAGTGCATGAATTGTGATGAGGTGGGCTTGGTAAAATGTCACAACTGTTAGAAGACCATCTGTCTGTCTGTCTGTCCAGCTGTCTGGTCTTGCTGGTGAGATGGATGGAGTGTTTTGGCAACCGTGACCAACTAAACTGCCACAAAACAATAAAAGCATTGTTTACATTACTGCGACAATGACAATGAACAAACTATAAAATTGACAGTGTTTAAAAGTGGGTGACATACAAAATCCGCGTAAAATTTTAAATAACTACCCGTAATGTGAAAGAAGGTGTGCGTGTGTTGCAACAGACAACGACTTTAGACTAGTGATTAAATTCTTTAGAATTTTTTTTTTATAAAATTAAAAGAAAAAAAATATATTATATTTTATTTAAGCATGAATTAAACACAAAAAAAAAAACTTTTATATATTTTTTTTTATATGTATTGTATGAGCGTATGTTTAAGTGAGTGTAATTAGCAATAATTTTATTTTATTATTTTTTATTTTTTTTATTATTTCTTTTTATAGTCTTTATTATTACATTTAATTAATCGATATAATCTTTAAGCTTCTTAATTGTTGCAAAAAACTGAAATTAATGAAAGAAAAATGTGCAATTTTTATATAAGAAAAGAAAAAAAATTGTTTCTTTAACTTTTTTTAAAAAAAAATGTAATTAATATAATTTTATTTCTTATTTCTTAACAAATAAACAATCACAACGAAACAACTATTAACAAACAGCAAACAGTGTAACTATTGTTAATTTACCTAATTATTCTAGTTAATAACATTATTTTTATTATTATGATTTTAATTTTTAAACCATTTTCTTTATCTTTTTTTTGTATTTGCAAATAAAATCCCAGCAAAATTTTTGTGTGCCAACCAATTTACTTGAATGAGTCATTTTATTAATTTAATTTTAAACAGATCTACACAGATTATTACAGATATGAAACAAATGACAGTTCTCCAAATAATAATACCGAACCGTATGATTATTTTCACGTTCTACAACCACTTTTCAATGGTTGTGCTTTGCAGATCCTGAGAAAGAATACAATTTTGTCCCATTTTCCAAACCGCAACCATTTTGTTTATTATCAATTGCCATATTACTGGAACCAGCTGACTCATATCTGTGTAATCTGTTATTACAGATATGAAACAAATGACTGTTCTCCAAATAATAATACCGAACCGTATGATTATTTTCACGTTCTACAACCACTTTTCAATGGTTGTGCTTTGCAGATCCTGAGAAAGAATACAATTTTGTCCCATTTTCCAAACCGCAACCATTTTGTTTATTATCAATTGCCATATTACTGGAACCAGTTGACTCATATCTGTGTAATCTGTGCAGATCTAGTTCGGGCAAACACATAGAAGATCAAATTGTAATTTTAATTTTTTGCTCAGGGCATGATCCCTACTTATGCAATGAATTGTGTTAGAAGTACGAAAATAGGTTATGGGAAGGAGGATAGAGGGAGTAATTTTTGTGGACATTTGATTGGAATTTTCCTATATTGAAAGTGACAGCAAAGACTTTAGGTGGAAGTTTATTCCACATACATACAGTACGGCTAAATAACGAATTTTCCCTGTAATGTGTTGTGCGATCCACTGACCAGTTGATGACAAATTGATGAGCCCGTTGCCGAAGAACGTGTATTGTGTAAAAAACTACGCGTTTCGGGAACAAGTTCTCTAATTTAAGCAGAGCACATACCATTGTAAGGACTGAGATCGAAAAATTTTTAACATACATATATGTTAATAAAAATTAGACCACTAAACCTTAGTTTTGAATCTTTTTTTATTTGCTTGGAATTATTGTTACAATTTAACCAAAAAATATTTTTATAGTTCTAATCACTAATGATGAAATTTTGAACCTTTTTCGAAAACCCTTCCCTTAGGGTTTTTATAGTGCTTTATGTCACTTTGTTCGAACACGTTGTCCATTTCCGTTTAAAATCTACCATACTTTTGGGCACCTTTTTTGTGCTCTTCAATTCTCTTTTAACAAGAGCCCAACATCTCTCTACTGGACTCAGCTCCAGGCAGTTTGGAGGAATTACTTCTCATGGTACAAATACCATATTATTGTTCTTGTACCACTCAAGACCTTTCTTACCATAGTGACAGGATGCCAAATCAGGCCACAAATAAATGGACACATTAGGAAGTCTTATGAATGGAAACATCCTTTTTAGTAAACATTCATTGATGTAAATTTCGGTATTTATAGAGCTCTTTGTAACAAATGTTTGACTTTTTTGTCGCAACTGTATATTGCTTGCCATACCAAGAATTTTTTGGCAAATTTTGTCTGGTTTTTGGTCCAAAACTTTTCTTCAACATTCCCTCGAGCATCTGCAACATAAAAAAATTGACCCAGAAGCTGCGAAAAATCTGCCAGAACATACGTTTTGTCATCCATTATGCAGCAGGTATATTTTTTGTTTAAAATTTGACTTCAATTTTCGTGGCCCCTAAATTTTTAGCAGAGTTCCTGTCAGGAACTTTTTGAGCCTTGTATGCTTTAAAATCTTCATTGGCCTTAACTTTTCGTACAAAATAGTCCGAGCACTGAGCTAACCGGGCTGCTTTCCTGCCGGATGTGTTGGGAGCTCTTTTGAAAATGCTTTTTATTTTTTTTGGCTTTAGAAACATCATGTGGACCATTCCTTCTACCTGAACCAGGTTTTCTATCAACGGACAAGTTCTCCCGGTACTGTTGAATAACATTGGAAAAAGTTTCATAGCAGACCTTTGATTATTTGGCCAACCAAGGACCAAGTTGGGTTTTGTTGAAAATATTTAATAATTATAGTACGCACTTTTTTCTGGTCACTCATTTTAATCAGATTAACAACAAATGAATATAATTGACATTAAACATAATAACTGACATGCTTTTCAAAGGTAACTTGATCAACAAAAAATCAAATAATACTTGGGTTAAAAGTTTTAATGAAAAACGTGTGTTAAGAATTTTACGATCTCAGTCCTTAGTAACGATAGAACAGTGAAACACAACCCACGTTGTGACGATGTTCCAGTGAGTCAATACCCTGGATACCCTACTGTCACCGATAAGCTCCATCGCCATCACAGATTAGAGTTGTATTCAATTTTGGGTCGGATATAAGTAGTGTAAATAGTAAGAAGATCAGATGGAGCGAATTATTTCCTACACTGTTTTAAAATGCTTTCTTCGACACTTGAAAAATGTGTTTTGTCCAGCGGACATCGCAATGAATACGCATGCCTAGAACATCAAGAGCTTCTGATTCTTTAATATTTATACCAGCCATAAAAACAGATGAACCAACCTCATCTGTCGTACGTTTGTGTGTTAACATACAGCATTGAGTCTTGAGTGCATTAATATCTACTCAATTTGCACAACCCCATTCAGAGATTGTCACAAGATCTTGGTTTAGCGTAACATTTATGTTTTGCCTCATTGCCTCAATCTCCGACAGGCTTGGTCTATAATTGAATGAATATGAATGGCAAATGTTGAATGTTTGACGTATAAGGTTATTTAGAAAGAAAAGAAATAGAGTAGGAGATAGAACGGAGCCTTGCGGTACCTCTGTATTTATCATGAACTCGCTCGATATAAATCGAGAGAAATTATTACCGACACCAAAAGCAATAAGCTTTGATAAAAGCACACCATGCCACACCCTATCGATTGCCTAAGAAATATCTAGAGCCACCACTTTACTTTCGCCAAAACGGTAAATGGAACGACAACATTTTTTCGATAGAAAAGCTAGCAAGTCTCCCACAGAGCGTCCTCTATGGAAGTCATACTTATTGAGTAAATTGTTGGACTCCAATATTTACCAAATGTTATTTAACCATACTCTCCATAACTTTGGAAAGTGCTGAAGAAATTGCTATTGGCCGATAGTTTCAAGGTTGCTGGACTCACCCGTTTTAGGAATTGACGTTACATTAGCAACCTTCCTACATATAGGAAACAAAAAATTTATCACTATTTTAATCAAATTTGTATTCTATCTTAGATAAATTTTATAAGAGCCAACGACGTCAAAAAGTATTATGATCTTCTATTGTGACATTTTCTAAACTAAAGCTTGTTTATTTAAATAAATATTTGTCCAAAGAACAGAGAAAAATCGATTATTTATTGGTCGAACTATTATCTTCAAATTTTTCAAAAATGGGAAAATACCTTTATATTTTTCTTGAAACATTTCTCTCAGTGCATTAGCCCACAACGATCGACTACAAGACTGTCGTATGAGTGCTCAAGTGAAACTGAATCAAGAATGAAAAAGTTGATACGATCAATATTTTTATTTTATTTTAGATTTATAAGTACCGGAGTACTCCCGAGATTTTTATTTAAAAACACTAGTTTAAACATTTCTATGATTCATGTCTTTCATGTTGTGTTAATTTTCTTTTCATTTGTTTAATTTGAAAAATTTTCTATGAAAAATTGCCTGTATAACATTATTGTCTATAGAAAATTCTCTGTATAACAGTTTCTTCTATAGACAAATTAGTTTATAACAGTTATTTCATAGAAAATTGTGTGTATAACAGTATTTTCTGCAGGCAATTTTTTGTATAACAGATTCTTATATATATTTATAATGAGAGTGAATATTATTTTCATTTTCTATTTAGAGAAAATTTTGTGTATAACAGTATTTTCTATAGACAATTTTGTATAAACTGTATTTTCGCTTTACACCACATAATTTGAAAGTAGTTCTCTGAGGGTGTAAAAAGTATTATTTAAATATTTTGAATTTCTATTGAAAATGTAGTGTATAACAGTTTCTTCTATAGAAAATTTGCTGTTTAATAATATCTTTAATCGAGAATTTTGTTTGTTTTATATTTTCTATAGACAATTTTGTTTATAACAGTTTATTTAATAGAATCATTTATAAAAGTGTTTTCACTGTGCACCACCCATTTTAAATGTAGTTCTCTGAGGGCGACAAAGGTATTATTTTAATATTACTTTGATTCTCTATTGAAAATTCTGTGTATAACAGTTTCTTTTTTAGAAAATGTTCTGTATAGCAGTATTTTCAATAGAAAGTGTATGGTATAACAGTTTTTTCTATAGAGAATTTGCTGTATAATAGTTTCTTCAATAAAGAATTTTGTGTATAGCTGTATTATATCTATAGGCAATTTTGTGTATAACAGTTTATACTATAAAAAAACTTGTATATAACAGTATTTTCGCTTTGCACCACATATTTAAAATGTAGTTCTCTGAGGATGATAAAAGTATTATTTGACTAGCGAACACAGTTCGGTATCGTAGGTGTGAAAATAAGATAAACAAAAAGGCCCTTGTTTTGCTTAGCTCTGACCTAGTTCTTCCCTGTGTTTTAACCTAACGAAAGAAACCTACAAACAAATATTTTTTTTTTTTATCAACCAAAATAATTAAAATTGATTTAAATTGATTACGCTTTTGATATTATATTCAATGTTTTTGATCATAAATCTTTAAAAAAATAAACAATAAACACACAAGCTGCAATAATAAAATAATTAAATTATTCGTTTATTTCTAGACAAATAGAATTTTATAACAACCCCCATAATAAAAATATTATTTAATTTTAATGCAGAGATTTTATCTTTATTATTTGAACTATTTTTTCTTACGTGAGTAATTTTAGTAATTCACAAATTTTAAGAACAAAATATCGCATGATTAATTTCTTAGTAATATTTAAAAAGAGTACTAAAATGGAAAGCAATGCGGGGATGAAATTTTTATACAGTATCAGTATCTACGGAAGACTTGCTAGCCTTCCTATCGTAAAACTGGTGTGTTCCATTCACCGTTTTGGTGAAAATAAAGTGGTGGCTCTAGATATTTCCAAGGCGTTCGATAGAGTGTGACTTCTCTAGATTTATATCGAGCTTTCTCATCAAACGAGTTCAAGATAAATTCTGGTTTACCGCAAGGCTCCGTTCTTTCTCCTACTCTATTCCTTATTTTTCTAAATGACCTTCTACGTCAAACTTCCAAACCTATCTACTCTTTTGCAGATGACAGCAACATTTGCCATTCATATACATTCAGTTATAGACCAAGCCTGACGAAGATTGTGGCAATGAGTCAAAACATGAATGATTCCCTTAATCGGGACCTTGTGACAATCTCTGAATAGGGTCGTGCGAATAGAGTCGCTTTCAACGCCCGCAAGACTCAGTGTTGCAGGTTGACACAAAAACGAACGTCAAACAATGTTGCTTCATCTGTATTTATGGATGATGTAAATATTGTGGAATCAGACACTCTACAATGTGATGTCCGCTGGTCTAAACACATTTTTCAAGTGTCTAAAGAAGCATTCAAGTATCTCGGTTTTTTGAAACGGTGTAGGAATTACTTCACTCCATCTGATCCCTCACTATTTACACCACCTATATCCGACCGAAAATGGAATACAACTCCCATGTATGGGCCGGTGCTTCAAAGTCTATTGGTGACAGTAGGGTGTCCAACTCTATTGATTCGCTGGAGCACCGTCACAATGTGGGCTGCGTTTCACTGTTCTACCGATATAACAATGGAATGTGTTCTGATGAAATTAGGGAACTTGTTCCTGATACCCGCAGGTTTTTACGTAATACACGTCCCTTTGTGGTCGATTGGCCAGTGGATCGCACAACACATTACAGGAAAAATTCGTTCTTTAGCCGTACTGTACGTGTGTTGAACAAACTTCCCGCCGAAGTGTTTTCTGCCATTTCCAATGTGGGAAAGTTCAAATCGAATGTCCACAAACACTACTCCCTCTTTCCTCCCTCCCATAACCTATTTTCCTAGTTCCAACACAATGCTTTGCATGACGATATGATAATTTGCTAGAGTATATTGATCATGTCAATGTCAAAAAGTGAGCGATGATAGTCCTTTTGATAATTAACCCTTTTGTAAGTTCTGTCGAGCTTACAAAAACAGTCTTTATTATAGCTGACATTTAATAAATTATTCCAAAAGCATGTCATCAAATGAGCTATGAATGAAATCATTATGGCTTTGCTTTGGGTAAAATATCACATGATTTTTTTGCAAATTGCTAACAAAACAAGTAAGAGAGCTATATTTGGCTGTGCCAAATTATGCTTCAAAATAATATTAAAAAAAAAAAAAATTATAATTTATAAAATTTGTTTTTTTTCGAAATTGTTTTCTAAAAGTTTTTGCCAATTTTTTTGAAAAATTTTTTTTAATTTAAAAATTAATTTTTTTTTAATTTACAAAAATTTTTTCAAAATTTTCAATTTTTTTTTAAAAATTTTTTTAATTTAAAAATTAATTTTTTTTTAATTTATTAGTGAAAAAAATTTATGACAAAAAAATGTTTTTTTTTTTTGAAAAAAATTCGGGTTAAAAAATATTTTTCCCGATTTTGACCCATTGTAGGTCCAACTTTGTATAGCCTTATATACATCGTTGCAATGGACTTTAAAATATCTATCATTAGATATCCATATTGTCTCTATTTATGACTAAGTAATCGAGATATAGATCAAAAATAGGCCAAAAATAGAGGTTGTCTCGGATTTTTGTTCATATCTCCGTTATTTATGAACGGATTTTGCTGATTTTAAATAGGAAACTTCTCGAAAGCATGTCTGACAGAATTATTGAAGATTTGTATCCCGACGATATCTGGGGTCTTCAGAAAATTGATTTCAACAGACAGACAGACGGACATGGCTAAATCGACTCCGCTATCTATAAGGATCCAGGATATATATTTACTTTATAGGGTCGGAAAACTGTATTGTGGAAATTACAAACGAAATGACAAACATACAATATATACCTTTATGACGAAGGTGAAGGGTATAAAAAAGAATGCACATATGAAAAATAAATAATGATTTTGAATTTATAATAAACATTTGTTAATATAATCTCACAAATATATGTATGTATATCTAATAGTTCTTACAAATTAGATAATTCTGTTGTTGTAACCTTCAAGCGATCCGAATGTATTTATTATTAAAATGCCCTATTATTATTATCATTTCACAATTTTTAAAGAATTTTAAATAGTTCAAAAAATTACTGGGTAAAGAATGATAGATATGTTTGTGAACACTTGTATTTCTCTTAAAATTGAATTTTTATTATGAAAACATTAGTAATTAAGCTTGATGGCCTTCAAATTTTCTTTATGATTTCATTGATTGTTAACTTAGTGTGCATATGTTCGTTCTCACAATATCTTCAAGTAAATTACATTTTAGTTTGTTTTGAAGTTTGAAAAACAATTCTTTATAATCGTGTTGACCAGGTTTATTTATTCATTGATTACATAAACTTAGGTGGTTGTATCTCTCTCTATCAGTATGAATCAATATTTATTGCCGGCAATAAACCAATAATTTGTTTAACCCATAGCGACCACATTACAACGGATGATTGACTCAGTATTTATTGTATTTACAACAATTACATGGATTAATTTATTAGTTTATTACACTTGAAGAGCAAACAAAATTGGTTTTGTTACTGAGCCAAATAGCATTTGATTTAATTCACGGAATTCTTTTGTAGTTCTTGTAATCATTTTATAATTTATAACAAATGTGTGGTTTTTTTATGCATTTATTAGTTGATTTTTGTACAAAGTATTGTTTTATTTTTTATTTTTCTATTGTAAAACCATGTAAATATAAACGTTTATAATAAATAATATTGTATTACTCTTTTTAAAATTGCATTTCTGATGAGAGGTTAAAGTCAAGGGTATAAAATAATCGATAGAGTTGAATAACAACAAAACTATCTCATTTATAGATATATTTGTGAGATTATATTAACAAATGTTTATTATAAATTAAAAATCATTATATATTTTTCATATAAAGAATCATAATGATTTCATTCATGAAATCAAAATCTATTACTCAATGAGGTGATTTTGGTCAATGTTTTACCCACTCTTTATAATAATTAATTAAATATCAGCAATAATATAAAATATTGAATAATTTCTCAATTAAATATTGACCTTTATACTTCCCTACAAGATAGAGAAGTGTGAAAGAATGACAAGTCCAAAAGTTTCAAACCTTAAACTTATATCTCTATGTTATGTATGTAGGTAGTATGACTAGTCCAAAAGTCCAACATTTTGAAGCGCTAAATCAATAGATCTCAGTTATGTCCACAATGACTGGTAAATCTGAAGCGTTGTAGTAATAAAGTGATAATTGTTAGTTATTAATTGATTTTTTTTAGCTGTACGTTTCCAAAAATATATGATTTATAATACTTTTAACGATAAGGTAACACATTCAACAACAAAAATTTAATTTATGATTTAATAACATCTCAAAAATAACAATCAAATGAACAAAAATATAAACATGTACAAAATATATGATCACCAGGGAAACCTGAAAATTCTAAGAAAAACATGTTTTTAGAATTTTAAAAAATAAGCTACAATTCTATATACTTTTTAAGTGAAAAAAATTTTTTTTTATATCAACATTGTATTCTTGGAAATTTTCGAAAGATTAGTTTTTATACCCTTCACCAAGAGTGGCAAAGGTATATAAAAGTTTAACATTCCGTTTGTAAGTTCTACATTTGCGATCCTACAAAGTGTATATATTCTGGATTGTTATAGATAGCGAAGTCGATATTGCCATGTCCGTTTGTATGTTGAAATCAATTCTCCGTAGCCCATAAATAAATTGCATACATCAATATATCGAGAATTCTTCCGGCTCGGTTGCTATATAAATTGAGATATAAGGAAAAACCCGGGACAACCTCGATTTTTGGGCTATTTCTGATCTATTTCTGGATTATTAAGTCATTCATATAGACAATATGGATTTTAATGAAAGATATTTCAAATTCCATTGCAATGATGTATATAGTAAGTTGGACCTGCAATGGGTCAAAATCGGAAAAAAAAATTTTTTGTCATAATTTTTTTTCACTAATAAACTTAAAAAAATGTCTTCAAAAATTTCCAAAAAACTTTTTAAAAAAAATTTAGAAAAAACTTTTTAAAAAAAAATTTGGAAAAAACTTTTAAAAAAAAAAATATTTTTTTTTTTTTACAAAATTTTACACTTCTGAGATCAAAAATTATGCTTTTAAAAACAAAAAACGAAGGGACGTAACTACAAGTGTGTTTATTTGAAAATATAAAGAAATGGTTTTCTTTGAAAAATGTTTGAAGAATTGCATGGAAGACTTATCAATTAATTTTTTTCTGATGTTGGTTAAAAGAATATCATGTCCATATCAAGAAAAGTTGCACAAAGGTTTCTATAACAAGTAAGAGAGCTATATTGGGCTCTGCCGAATCTTATATACCCTTCACCAAATTATACTTTAAAATAAAAATTTGAAATATTTTTAGGTAAACAAAATTAATTTTTTTTTTTTTTCAAAATTGTTTTGCAAAATTTAAAAATTTTTTTTCAAAATTAAAAAAAAAAAATTTTTTTCGAAATTGTTTTTTTTTTATTTTTTCAATATTTTTTTTTTTAAATTTTTTTCAAAATTTTTTTTTTTAAATTTTGTAAAAAAAAATGTTTAAATTTATTAGTGAAAAAAAAAAATTATAAAAAAGAATTGAATTTAAATATAACTGTTTTAACGGCTGGTTTAAAGTTGTATAATGCTTCTCAAGCTTTAACAAATCTGTGGGTATTATTAACATTGCTGTAGAACATACAACATTGAATAAAAGCATTGTTGAGCATTGTTTGTAAGTATGGCAACACTAAATGATTTATGACTAACATCGAATGCTCTAGAATTCAAATATTTTAGTTTAAAGATCATTGTAGAAATAGAGCTTTCTAGATGGTAATGCAGTGTATATAAATTGACCGTGAGAACACCACAAGAGTGAGTCTAATTTAAAGCATCGTTAAATAAAGACAAATTAACTGCCATAAAGTATGCTGTATTACCAGTGAATTCTTGTACATTACCAGTGTGTTTATAAAGTGTTATATAAACATTTAAACTTTTGTTGTTGTACATTTTAAATAAATTAAGAGTTGTTACAATTTTAAACTACTAAACGGCTTTTATTTGCAATCAAAAGTATCCGGATTATTTAAAGGAAATAAACCAACGTTTTAAAAAGGTGAAAACGTAACAGTATTAATTTCTCTTCTATCGATATTTGGTAGATTTTTACAAGTAATTTTGAAATATATTATTGTTCATACAGAAAATGAACACTCTGCGGACGTTTAATGAGTTCTACACCATTTCCAATTGTATTTCAGAATCTTCCTATTGTATTTTAGAAATTTCCATTTGTATTTGAGACTTATTAATTTATACTTAAAAGTTGCTAAATGTATTTCAGAATTTTCCATTTGCATTGCAATTATTGAAATTCAATTGGAAATGGTGTAGTTATATAATAAATAACATATAAATAAGAATTCTTCATTTTATACATATTTATTATTCTTAGGAAAACTATTTGCTTCAACTTTAATCAAATATTTGTATTTCAATAAATTCTTAGTTTTATTAATAACTATCTTGACCCGGTGCGCTTCGCTACCCCTGTCGATGTAAAAATCGGTTCAGCCGTTTAGTAATTATTGTTTAAAAACTAAAGGTACCAATTTTACCCGTTTTTCCCCCTTTTTATCCCTTTCTGGTCCAAGTATTGAAAAAATTTATAGCCAATTGACGCTCCCAAGTAAGGATCTATCTACCTTCCAAATTTCAATAAAATCGGTTCAGCCGTTTAGGCGTGATGCTCAAACAAACAAACAAACAAACAAACAAACAAACAAACAAACAAACAAACAAACAAACAAACAAACAAACAAACAAACAAACAAACAAACAAACAAACAAACAAACAAACAAACAAACAAACAAACAAACAAACAAACAAACAAACAAACAAACAAACAAACAAACAAACAAACAAACAAACAAACAAACAAACAAACAAACTTACAAAGACATTTATATATTTACTAGCTTGACCCGGTGCGCTTCGCTACCCCTGTCGATGTAAAAACCGGTTCAGCCGTTTAGTAATTATTGTTTAAAAACTAAAGGTACCAATTTTACCCGTTATTCCCCCTTTTTATCCCTTTCTGGTCCAAGTATTGAAAAAATGTATAGCCTATTGACGCTTCCAAGTAAGGATCTATCTACGTTCCAAATTTCAATAAAATCGGTTCAGCCGTTTAGGCGTGATGCTCAAACAAACAAACAAACAAATAAACAAACAAACTTACAAAGACATTTATATATTTATATAGATATAGATGACAAGTAAGTAAATACTTATTTGTATGTTTAGATGTTGTTTATTGGTTGGTTTTACAATTGTTGTTTAATGTAGAATATTTTTTTATGTTTTGTTCTGAACATAAGCATATATGTATATATCTTTATTAGTTGTATTTGACACCTGCTAACAATAATATGGTTAATTATGGGTAGTTACTTTTAACAATATGAGAATACTACAACGTAATATTTATTTAATCATATAATAAGTATTTTTGAATGTATGTTGGCAAAACAACTACAAAAAATATACAAAAAGAACATAAAACTAAATATATGTATTTAGTAATACTTATTATGTTTCTAGTATATTATAAAAATAATTATCGGCTATCGATTCTTTACATGCGAGTACAATAAAATCTACAAGAGCAACAACTACTTTATGCCAAAACAGCCAACAATTGATAGATAACACCGTGGGACAGTACTTATTGGACTTGAGCTAGATATAAACATGGAACTAGATATTGTATTTAGTAGAACTGTGTTCTCAGTTTGTAATTTTGTTTTAATGGGTGGTGTAAATATTAAGGAATCTGAAGCTCTTGATGTTCTAGGCATGAGTATTCAATGTGAAAGAATCATTCAAGTGCCTTGGTTTTCAAAAAAGGTGAAGGAAATACTTCACTCTATCTGATCTCCATACTTTTTATGCCACTTATATTCGACCCAAAACGGAATACAACTCTCATGTGTGGGACGGTGCTTTGAAGCCTATTTTGGAGTTACTCGTCCACGTACAGGAGAGGGCGAAGGTGGTTATCAGTGACATTTGGGTATCCTCCAATACTACAATGGTATGTGCTTTGCTGAAACTAGGGAACTTGTTCCCGAAACCCCTATCTTTTTACGCAACACACTAACCAATTCGTTGTCGACAGGACAGTGTATCACACAACACATTACAAGGAAAGTCGTTTTTTAGCCGTACTGTCCGTTTGAGGAATATGCTTCGTGCCACTTTCAATATAGGAAAATTCAAATCAAATGTCTACAAACATCCTAGTTTCATCCCCTGAGTGCTGGCCCGAGAAAAAAAATTAATAAATTATTACTTACATTGTTCAAGTCAAGTAAAAAAATTTGAAATTGTCTCATGGTGTAATTTGTATTGATGTCCCAGATTTTTGTTTATGTTTGAATTTACTCTACACTTTATTTTCTTATCATAAGTATTAACAAAAGATTACAACTAAAAAGTTTTCTCACACTTTTCCCATTCAGTTTGCTCTTCTAATCTCTAATTATTGATGATCGAAGAGATTTGTTTGGATTTCATAATTATTTCTTGAGATCATGAAAATCCAAAAAAGTTATGTCCACCACCAACAATGTATTTATTCAAGTTGTAGTTTATTATGCAGTCGGTCTTGACCTATAACACAGTTTGGATTTGTTGATTTTTTTTATTATTTATTATTGCTTTGTCAGTCGGTGAAGGTTATGTTATGGTAGATTAATTTGTTTTTATTATATAATATTTTTTATTATTATTTTAAACTGTAGTAAAGTAAATACATATTAAGAAAAGTTAAGTACATAAACATTACATGTATGCATCTTGTCGTTTTTAATAAAATGCTGTGGTTAT
Organism: Calliphora vomitoria; assembly: GCA_942486065.2. Taxonomy (NCBI): domain Eukaryota; kingdom Metazoa; phylum Arthropoda; class Insecta; order Diptera; family Calliphoridae; genus Calliphora; species Calliphora vomitoria. The sequence continues at coordinate 50,121,164 of OW818032.2, forward strand.
GAAAAATTAAAACCATTTTATACTTCATTAAGAGCTAATAACATGTAGTTTTTATGCCCTACACATGATATTAAATATAATGCCTACTTAGGGCCAGTTTTTAACTAGAAAATCAAATGGCATTTTAATTATCAGATTAGTTAATCTAAAAGGAATAATGAATCTAATCTAACGTTAACATATTGATGGTTAAGGTTTTTAGTTTAAACTTAGTTTAAAAAGAAATTAAATAAAAAAATGTATTTTTATTTAATAATTTTACCATGCTGAACACAAATATGGTAGACATTTTAAAATCCGCAGTTTTCCAATTTTAAGTTTATTAGTTAGGACAGGAGTGGATCCAGAGGGGTGAAAAAGGAATTTCTCCCCCCCAAACCGGAAAGTTTTCATATAAAAAAGAAGCAAAAAAGAAAAATGTAGAACAAATCTTGATTTTCCTCCCCCCAAATGGTTGATCCCCAATCCACAACAATGTTCCCCCCAAACCGGAAAGTTTTCATATAAAAAAGAAGCAAAAAAGAAAACTGTAGATCAAATTTTGATTTTCCTCCCCCCCAAATGGTTGATCCCCAATCCACAACAATGTCATCCTTTTAACCCCTAAACATTAGACGTGACTTAAACCTAGGTTAACCAATACAACAATCCTAGACCCAATTATGAAGTGGACTGTATGATGGTGGAATCGTTTGTCTTCATTATCTCATTTTGATAAACAATTTTACTCTCTAAGTAATGATGTTATATTTGAAAACGAATACAGCGAAGTTGTTTTGGTCGGTGATTTACAAAAATATGTTATCTGAAAATCGTATAAATAAATATTTCAGGAACAGTTTATCTTATCTAATCAGATAATTTTTGTAAAATATCGATAGAATATTTAGTGACGTGTTGCAATGTGAAGATGCTGCTACAGAAAAATATACAAAAAGAGGAAAATAATAGTTATTGCTAAACGGTACTCAATAGATTACTACTTATAAGGTAGTGCTTGCAGTTCGGAATTTCCTGAATGAGTTGTTGGTCTATTTTACTTCAAGGAGCTTGCTCAATGACTAACATGTTTACTTAAGAAATATATATTGTTAAACAAAGTCAATACATCATTTCACTAACCTACACTACTCTACTTACAAATTATATTGTTATATCCACCATCAAAAATATAGGGATTATATTGATTTTGTCATTCTGTTTTTAACATATCGAAATATTGGTCGTAGAACCAAAAAGTATATACATTCTGATTCCTTATAAAATTCTAAAACGATCTAGCTATATCCGTCAGTCTGTTGTTGACACGATATGGCTTCGAGGGAAGGATGTAGGGGATTGTTTTTTTGTTGATCAGAAATACTTGGCATTGAAAATAGGCAAGTAGAACCAGAGTTATGGACAAAGATGTGAGACAACTTCGAATCAAAATTTTGCACATAGTACTGGATCCAAAATCATAGTACTAGATTTTGTTGAGATCAGTCCATAATTGGTCATAGCTCCCACATAAAATCCACTTCCGAGAATAACTATAACAACCATAGAACTCTTGTAAATAACGTTATTGAAACGAAACATAAATAAAATAGGAATCAAATACATAGATATTAACCAACAATATTTTATGACGATCACCCCTTAGTGGGTCATAGCTCCCATTTAAGGCCCGCATATCAATATTGATAAGAAAATTTAAACATAAATCAAGTATGTATACATAAATCTACTGGATTTTGAGACTATCGATCCATAATTATACATAACTCCTCTATAGGGCCCACATCCGAAAAATGCATTCCTCTCCACCAAAAAAATATAATATTTTCATTACATTTGTAACACATCGACTACTGGTCTTAAACCGACAAAATATATTCTGGATCATTATAAAATTCTAAGACAATGTAGCTGTTACCGTCTGTCTGTTACAGTCACGATATGGCCTAAAGGGTCGGAGTTAGGGGTGAAATTTTCTAGCGAATATTCTTTGTTAATCAGAAATGTTTGGTGTTGAAAATGTGCAAAATCGGTCCAACCAAAAAAAAAGTTTGAACAAAATGTCCTTCCGACGTTTAAAAAATAATAAAATAATAAAGGAGTTTTAGAAAACAAAATTTGCCACAAATAGTTATTGCTAATAGTTAACTTATGTATCCAAAAATTGGTTGAATCGTTAAAAAGTTCTTAATCTTAATATGTATATGAAAAACTTCGCAGCAAGGTGAATTTTAACACTGATATTTTCTTGTAATAGAAAGTATAAATGTAACGAAATCGGGAGATCCAGATACATGGTATTATACAAATTTCACAACAATCGCTTCCCATATTATATTGGAGGTGTATGCATAAGATTAGGAACAGCCGAATATAACAGTCTAAAGGAGTGGGATCGTAAAATTCTTAACACACGTTTTTCATTAAAACTTTTAACCCAAGTATTATATGATTTTTTTTTTTTTTTTTTTTTGATCAAGTTGCCTTTGTAAAACATGTCAATTATTATGTTTAATATCAATTATATTAATTTGTTGTTAATCTGACTAAAATGAGTGACCAGAAAAAAGTACGTACTAAAATTATTAAATATTTTCAACAAAACCCAACTTGGTCCTACAAAAAGTTGGACAAGCATTCAGCGTCAAACTGTTTCCAATGTTATTAAACAGTACCGGGACAACTTTCAGGTAGAAGAAATGGTCCACATGATGTTTCTAAAGCCAAAAAAAATAGAAAGCATTTTCAAAAGAGCTCCCAAAACATCCGATAGGAAAGCAGCCCGGTTAGCTCAGTGCTCGGACTATTTAATACAAAAAGTTAAAACTAATGCAGGTTTACAAACATACAAGGCTCAAAAAGTTCCTGACAAAAATTTAGAGGCCAAAAACAGAGCACGGAAATTGAAGTCAAGTTTTATAAAAAAATATTTTTGCTGCATAATGGATGACGAAACGTATGTTCTGACAGATTTTTCGCAGCTTCCGGGTCAAAATTTTGATGTTGCTGATGCTCGAGGGAATGTTGAAGAAAAGTTTAGGACCCAAAAGTTCTTGGTATGGCAAGCAATATGCAGTTGCGACAAAAGAAGCCAAAAATTTGTTACAAAGGGCTCTATAAATTCCGAAATTTACATCAAGGAATGTTTACAAAAAAGGATGCTTCCTTCCATTCATAAGACTTCTTAGTGTGTCCACTTATTTGTGGCATGATTTGGCATCTGTCACTATGGTAAAAAATGTCTTGAGTGGTAAAAGAACAATAATGTGGTATTTGTACCAAGAGAGGCAAATTCTCCAAATTGCCTGGAGCTAAGGCTAGTGGAGAGATATTGGTCTCTTGTTAAAAGAGAATTGAAGAGCACAAAAAATGTGTCCAAAAGTGTGGTAGATTTTAAACGGTGATGGACTACCTGTTCGAGCAAAGTGACAGAAAACACTATAAAAACGTTAATGGAAGGGTTTCCGAAAACAATAAAAATATTTTTTTTTTTTGTAAATTGTAATAATAATTTCAATCAAATGAAAAAATATTAAAACTGTAAGTTTAGTGGTTTCGTTTTTATTAACATATGTATATGTATGTTAAGAATTTTTCGATCTCACTCCTTACTTGCAATATTTGAAAATGTAGAGAGTGTTGCATTCGTTTATGGCAAATTATTTTGTTTGTTCCCAAAAATATCTAAAATTAAGCATCTTTTGTTTTTAAATCAATATTAACTACCACACACATGTTACGTTAAATTGGCAATTAAGTTTATTGAGATCTTTATCAATTTAAACATATGTTGTAAGTTGAAACTTAAATGTGAAGATGAAACTGTGGCAAGCAAAATTAAAAAAAAAAAAAAATGTGTAAAAACAAAATACAATTTTCAAAACCAAAAAACATATACAACGAATTAAAACATTTTGAAAAAATAAATTTTAATATACAAATGCATATAAAACTTCTTCCAACTGAGATAATTGAACCAAATCATGTGTTAGTAGCCCCCTAATTTTCACTTTTCATATCAATTCTATTTACAGATTGAATGTAAAAAACAAACTCTTGAATTATTTTTAGCTCGTCTCAACAATGTAAAACTAATTTGATTAGAAACAACAACATTTCCAAGAAACTTCCCTGCAACTGTTAAAGTAGGAAGCTAATTGAGTGTAATCTGAAGTATCAAAGCAATTTATTTGGAATTGTTCTACTTAAGAGGCCTAATGACACAGTCCTAAAGTATTTATTTAATTAGGTAATTATTAAGAAAGAGAAAAACAAGTGCTTGAAATGTTCATTCGTTATTAATATTCAAGTAAGTATAAAACCACATAACAATTAAATAATTCAAATAGTTGTTTTTCTAAATTCGAAACGAAAACAAATTCCTTGCAATCAGTTCTAAAATGCAATTTCAACAACAGGTGATTCTGACGGTGGGCTTTGCCTGTGTTTTGGCTTTTGTCAATGCTTCCAATTTCATAGGCCATGAATCGGATGATGGTCTGCTAAGTTTTATGGCACGTTCCAATGATTTATTGCGACAGGATCCGACACGTTCTTTGGAATGCTTTAGCTACTATATACCATTGATAAATGAAATTGCCACAAGATATGAATCGAATTATCAGGCCTGCTTAAATGAATCGCTGGCCGCTCGTTCTAAAGCTGATAATGCTACTTGGGATCAACGTAATGATTTGGCATCTGCCGCCAAGAGTTCGTGTGAATTGTTGAGTCAGTGCGGTGAGGATGAGTCGGTGGAGGGCATATTTGAGTGTTACATTAATGGGGTAAGTACTCAAGGAGATATATTTTACAACCTGTGTTTTTATATATGAAAAACATGTCATAAGCAAAGGGCTAAATTGAAGACTCATAAAAATCGGATTTTATAAATATCCAGATCGAAAATAATGCTCATGAATAAATTTAATGCAGTTCTTTGGTATTTTAAAAGTGTAATGTTCATGCAGTTTCATAAGTAAAAAAGTAATTTTCCTAAAGTCTTGTTTTTAACAATATAAGTTGAAAGTTTATGGCATATTTTTTAATAATAATTAAAAAAATATACTTTCTACAATAGTACCAAAAATGGTACTTTTTTCTAAACCACATTTCATAAAAGTACCAAAAAACTATATTTTCTAAATGACTTTAATACGCAATGTTTAACATGTTCTCACCATTTAGATAAAAATTTAAGTAATTCGACAAATCTATCTCTAAAATTTTGAGTTTTTAAATTTTTTTAAATTACATTCTAAATGAACCACTGTTACAATCCATTCCTAAACTTTCATTCGATAATTTTTACATACAGGGTGCTGCCAATATTCAAACCATGTATTCCATTAATGCCAACGCTTCTCAAGAGTTGGCTGCCTTGCGTGAACAGTACTATTTAATCCAATCTGATGAGTACAGATGTACTAACGATACAAAACGGGCCTATGAAAAGGAATCGGCTGCAGCTTATGCTAATCTAAATAGTTGTATTTTAGGTAACTCTCCCATACCCACACAAGGACCTCCAACTACTACTATTGCCTCGACTGAATCACCAGCAGAACCAGAAACAAGCACATTAGAGCCATTAACTACCACAGAAGAACCAGAAACTACAACGGGAGAACCCGAAGAATTGAGTAGTTTGCCAGATGGTTTTGTAATTTTGTGAGAATATTTCATTTAAGAAAAAATGTATTATAATTATTTCAATAAATTCGCATTTAACAAAAATAATGTTGTTACTTTAAATATGATATGGCGACAAGTCTTAATTAGATATTATCGAATACATTACACGACTGGAGTTCCACATGCATGCAATAAAAACTTTACGATATCCTAAAGTGATGACTACTGAGGTCCTTATAAATCAAGTTATTATGGGGAAATGTTGTCAAAATTGAAAAACTATCGTTTGGGGACAAGACATTTCTTGGGGATGTTTTAAAATATTTTGGAGATTTTAGAGAAAATTTAATTTATTATCGATAATGACGCCTATTGTACAATAGGCACATTTCTGAAAATTACTTTAACGAGCATAAAACTCTTAAAACTGTTGGAATCCAGAAAAAAATTCAAAACAAATAAGTTTCATGGCAATCGGTCCATAATTGCTCATAGCTCCCATATAAGGTCCTCTTCCAAAAACCACTTTAAGGAGCATAAATCTCAAAAAAATTTGAGTATCGAAATAAAATTTAATATAAATTAGTTATGTTTATTAATAAATAACGTGACCCAATTTCACGGCGACAAGGATCACTTCCGAAAATAACTATAAGATCATAAAACTCTTAAAAATATTTGTATGTAAATAAAATTGAATACAAATAAATCACATGACCTAATTTGATACTCGTTACATAATTGGTCATAGCTTCCATAAAAGGCTGACTTCCGAAAATCACTCACGGAAGTAAATAATTAAAATGTTAAAAGAACAAGTAATCTTATATACCCTTTACCCAATTATACTTTCAAATAAAAATATTTTTAGGTAAAAAAAATTGTTAACATTTTTTTCCAATTTTTTTTTTTTATATTTAAAAAAAAAATTTTTTTTTTTAATTTATTTGTGAAAAAAAATGTATGACAAAAAAAATTGTTTTTGGGAAACAAAGGGTTAAAAAAATATTTTTCCAGATTTTAACCCATTGTAGGTCCGACCTTCTATATTGTTATGGACAGCTTTGAAATATCTATCATTAGCTATCCATATTGTCTATATTATTTACTTAGTATTCCACATATAGATCAAAAATTGTAAAAAATCGATTTTGTCGTGGTTATTTCCTTATATCTTTCACCCATACGTGGACCAATTTTCTCGATTTTAAATAGCAAACGAACCGGGTCCATATATGAATCATGTGTGTAAGTTATTTGAGGGAAACGGAAAAGTGATTTCAACATACAGACGGACATGGCTATATCGACTCTACTATCTACAATGATCCAAAATATATATATTTTGTGGGGTAGCAAATGAAAAATGTAGAAATTACAAACGGAATGACAAATTTATATATACCCTTGCCACTCATGGTGAAGAGATTCGTTTGTCCGTAATAACAGATAATTCGTTATAGTCGTATTTTACTGTAATATAATATTAATATGTTTATAATTGTATACATTTTGAAAAATTATACTAAAGTGATTTTATACAATATAAAAAAAATTCTCCACAAACCTAAAGTTCAAATCACAATCAAGATTCTGAACCACAATTTAAGCTATAAAATAATATGATTCTGTTTATTTCAAGAAAGATGACTTAGAACAAATTAAAAAGAAATATTTAATAATACACATTTAAATATCTAAACAAAGACAAAATATTATTAAAATATTATCATCACAAAAAATAAAATTTGCATTTGTTTAGTGGGTTATAATTAAATTAATTTAAAACAAATAAAAATTGAATTTTTTTAACAAAAAAGTTAAAATTTTTTATTTATTGAATTCATCACAAACGAAACTAGTTATACAGAAGTGTAAGAAAATAAACTTTCACTTTTTACAACTGTTCTCGGAACTTCGGAAAAATAAAAAATGTTTTTAAAAATGAAAAAAAAAACTTTTCTATTTTAGTAAGAATTGTGCTAAATTTCCCAATTAATTATTGATAAATTCACTGAAATTTATTGTTGGGGGATAAGATAGTTCCTATGCGCATTTCACTGGTTGCTTAGGCCAGATCATCAGGAAACCTTTTCCCAAAGGCTTTAGAAAAACTAAAGATTTTTCTTTTGAACAAATACAAAGTTAATAATATTTAAATCAAATGATTCTGCTCTAATCAATATCCTTCAAATAAATTTATAATTTTAAATACCTACAACTTAAACCATAGGGTAACATAGAGACGAGACATAATTGTCAAAAACCTAACTCTTGCAGCAACAAAATACATGTTAGTCAATGTATTTTGTTGTTGTATCAGACATATTATTTATTGTACTTATGTTTGACAAAACGGAGTGTATCGTCTCAATGTGTAATTCTCTATGACTTAAAAGATGAAAACAGAAAAAAGTTCATTCATTTAAATAAACTTGTATAAAATATCATTCATAAATATTAGCTTTGTTCGAATACATTTCTAGTAAAACTAGTGTAGTAAGAAGAACAATAAAAACTATTCTCAAAAATGTGAAAAGTGAACGAACAAAATCCAAGCAAATTTGTCAAAATTTTTATTTTTCCAAAAAAATTTAAACAGAAAATTTTTTATTTTAAAATTTCGGTATTTTTAGGATAACGATATTTTGTCTCGATCGATATCTAACAAACATTTTCTAAAACCTTGACCAAATTTAAAATGTTTTAGATTGCAATTAATTTTATTATTGAGAAAAATTAATGTTTATTTTTCTCAATAATTTAAAATGATTTGTAAAAAATATTTCTCAGTGTTGAAGTACAACCAACTCCCATAGTTTCAAAATAACTATGAATAATTTCTATTGTCAAACTGTATATGTATATGTATATGTATAGAAATAGAAAATATGTATAGAAAAATCAAATGAAAAAAAGCTTACCTTCATTTTCACCAACAAACATTGCAGAAATTGTCCTTTTTACTTCTCTTAAGATTTGTTTTCCTTGATTAAAAACTTTACTCTTTCAGTAGTAGATGCAATTGCAAAAGAAATAAAAAACAACAAAAATATTTTAATAAAAGAAAATCTTCCTTTGCTACTCATTGCACATCTTATTTTCTTTTTTTTTACTTCTACACAAACAACAAAACTATTTAAGAACTGTTGCAGCTCATTGCTTAATTTTGACTTTTTGCACATTTTCTATTTAATTTTTTATTTGATTATTTCATTTAAGGCACACGCGCTGCGACCGCCTTTTTATTAAAATTTATTTGATTTTCACTTGATTTTATTTTTCTAAAAGTTTAACCAAAAGCATAATTAATGTCAAAAATTGTATGTAGTAAATATGTCGTACAATAATTTGTAAGTCCCATTTACCCCTCTAGCAAGTAATAAATCAGCCATTTGATGATTTCCCATCATTTAAGCATAAATACATACACACAAAAAATTGTCTGCCTATTGGCATTACCAACAATAAAACCAACACAAAGTCTACAAATAGTCTACTTGTTTGTTATTCACCCCCTTCTTTTGATGATTCGCCATCATATGCATACACACGAAATTGTAACCCTATTGTATTTGCCAACAACAACAATAACCACATAGAGCATAAATATTTGTACGCATGAATGTTAGTATTAAAACACCTGCCACACAGTCATACTGACAGAAATCAAGACAAACAGACAGACCGACACATCTGCGTGGATGTTTTAACTATTGATGGCCGAAGCCTTCGCTAACACGAAAAAAATAACAACAACAGCAGATTAAAACAGACGAACAATTAGGACTCCATTAAAATTTGCACACAATTATTTGGCAGAATTTTTCAATTGGTATTTAAACTTTTAATTTCATTATTTCACTAAAGATTTTTGTTAAATTATAACACCAACACTTTCTTTTATGTATTTACACACTTTTTAATTCATATTTACACTTGCAATTTTTAATTTCAATAAATTTACGAAATTTGTACGGTTTTATAAAGCCTTTACTTTTAATGGTTACTGGCAACTAATTATGAGAATAGAAAGAGGAGAGGAAAGATGGATGACAACTAAATAGTGCTGCCAGATGATCGATTTCAGTATAAATAATAAATGTAACGGCCAGATTTGAATAAACTTAGCAAGGAGTTAAACCAGATTTAATAAATAGGTTTGGAGAAATAATAAAAAAATTTCAAACGAAGCAAATACATAGTAAGAAAATCAGATACATTTTTAGCGATTAAAAAAATGCCGACAAAGAATAATAATCAATTTGACATATTAAACATTTGTTAATTTTGTCCCTATTAATATAATTTTAAATATACTCTATTAATATAATTTTAAATATACTTATTATGAACATGAATTTTCATATTTCAATTTAATTAAAGAAATATACATTTTTAAATAATACATGTTTTTTGATAAAAAAAAATGAATTATTTCTAGTATTTATAGAATAAAACATGATAGTTATGATTTATTTTGTATACCAATTACGCGACTATCATTATTATTATTATGTAATGAGAAAACATTGAAATTTTTAAAGATTTTCGTCGATTTAAAGTAAGATTTTCGTTTTCTTTTAATTTCTCTAATTAAAAAAATCCTGGTTTTAAAACCGAAAGTATGTCTGACAGAATTATTGAAGATTTGGATCCCGAAGATATCTGGGGTCTTCAGAAAATTGATTTCAACTGACAGACAGACAGACAGACGGACGGACATGACTTAATCGACTCCGCTATCTATAAGGATCCAGAATATATATACTTTATAGGGTCGGAAACTTGTATTGTGGAAATTACAAACGGAATGACAAACTTATATATACCCTTCTCACGAAGGTGAAGGGTATAAAAATGTTTTTGTCATTTACTTAATAAAATTCTTAAAATAATGCGTTGTAAGTTTTCTACGCAATAAATAAAGAACAACACAAAACATAATAGTTCTTTTATCAAATAAAGAAACTAAAAACAAGTAGAAAACTATAGTCGGTCAAGACCGACCAAATAATACCCTACACTGAGTAAATGAGCAAAACCATTTTTCTATTAAAATTTAAGTAAATAATTAATTTTTGTGAGTGAGCGATCGTGGACCGATCGCCACAAGATTAGATCATGTGATTTATTTCTATATTAAACTTATCTTTGTTAAATTATATTTGGATTCCAATTTTTTTTAAGAAATGTATGCTTGTTAAAGTGATCTTAGGAAGTGGGCTTTGGAAGCTATGACCAATTATGGACCGATCGCCATGAAATTAGGTCGTGTGATTTATGTCTATATGCAATTTTTTTCCCATTGAATTCTAAGAGATTTGTGCTCGTTAAAGTGATTTTCGGAAGTGGTCCTAAGGTGGGATCTATGACTAATTATGAACTGATCATCATAAAATTAGGTAACATGACCGTTTATATACAACTTATTTGGAGCGAAATTTTTGTAGATACTTATATAAATTAAACATTTACCGATAAATTCCTATTTCGGTAGGACATTTGTATGGGGGCTAGATGAAATAATAGACCTTAGGCCAAAATAAATACATGTGCCAAATTTGATCGAAATATCTTATTAAGTGATTCAGAGTTGGTGTTAGCCGCACTATGTTCGTGTAGGGTATAAAAATAATTTCAACTACGTCATAATATTTGATAACTTGAGCAGTTGAAGGGCCCGACACAGACATCACTACGAAATAACTATTTTTATAACCATACTATTCGTGTATGTACGCAGTATTTTAAATAAACAAATACTAAACGGATTATCACACTTTAGCACTTAATTTGATATATCTAAATATTAAATTTTTAAGATTTCAAATCGGCACACGCAACAAGGAATTATTATCAAAAGTACACAACTGTTGAATTTTTCGGCATGAAAGCTGTTTAAATGTTGCTAAATTTATTTATGAGTTCTATTTATTGTTTACTTTTTAACTTTTATCAACAACATTTTCTCAATCTCGAGTTATTTTTTATTGTGACGATATACAGCAGAGATGCCCAAAGCTAAAAATGTTGGTGAGCGAAAGAGAGTTACAGTGAAAGAAAAGTTTAGTGAACTAAATAAAAGATGTCAATATTCTTAAGGCTTTATTTGTTAATAATATCTTAATCAAATTTTCGGCGACATATTATCATAGCGCATTAATTGAGAGATCCATATTAATAATTTTCGGCAAATTTTTAAATATTTAAAATATGTAAAATATTTTTTTTGCTTATTTTTTACATTGTTTCGTTTAAAATCATTTCAAATCTGAAAAAAATTGTTTACAGAACTAAATTGAGGGAAAAATCCAGACAACACTTCAATGATTTTTTAAAGTTCGAAATATATTAAACAATCCAAATATTTCTTTCAGTGATCATGAAAATAAAATTATAAAAATGAAAAAAATAGCAATACACCCGCTTAACATGTTCATTCGTCAGTGTCTCAATGACTAAACATAAGAGAATAATAATATGTGTGTGGTAGCTTGCACAATTGAGCTATGAAATGGGCACCAATGCTATACAGACAGTTTTAGTAATTGGTGATGGAAATAGCCTAATTTTCTCATTTAACATGTTTAGTTAAATTAAACGGTGAGAAAAAACCTAAGCATACAAAACAAAAGGTAAACTAATCTATATAAATATATAAATGTCTTTGTAAGTTTGTTTGTTTGTTTATTTGTTTGTTTGTTTGTTTGTTTGTTTGTTTGTTTGTTTGTTTGTTTGTTTGTTTGTTTGTTTGTTTGTTTGTTTGTTTGTTTGTTTGTTTGTTTGAGCATCACGCCTAAACGGCTGAACCGATTTTATTGAAATTTGGAACGTAGATAGATCCTTACTTGGAAGCGTCAATAGGCTATAAATTTTTTCAATACTTGGACCAGAAAGGGATAAAAAGGGGGAAAAACGGGTAAAATTGGTACCTTTAGTTTTTAAACAATAATTACTAAACGGCTGAACCGATTTTTACATCGACAGGGGTAGCGAAGCGCACCGGGTCAGTCTAGTAAGACCATATATTCAGTCATTCAAACCAGATGCAATTATATGGTAATGTAGTTTATGTAGTTAAATATATTTGCGTCAACAACTTTATAAAGCCTTACAATTATAATTATGAAAATATTATTAAATTATTTCATAATGTCACTTCACTTTAAATTAGGGTTTTTTTTAATTTCCCGTACTGTTCCCGTCAGATAAATAAAACAGAGTTCTTAACAACTTGAATCCGTTAAATTCTATTCTATGTTTTGGGTTACTGGACGGGCATATTCCTTATATAATTCCTCAATCTCATTGAGTTGTATGGTCCTGTCAAAACGGAATAAGTTATATCGATTCTACTTAATTGCATGCGTGGACCGAGGTACCAAGAGCATCGGAATATAAATCGTATATCATAGGACTACATCATTGCTCTTGATTTTGTCAAAATGCAGTACTGGATCCTGGATCCTTATAGATAGCGGAATCGATTGAGCCATGTCCGTCTGTCTGTTGAAAATATAAGATTCGGCAGAGCAGACATTTTTTATATTATTTTCTACAATTAAATTTTTTTTTTTTTTTTTTTTTTTAATTAATAAACCTCTAAACGAATCACTATATATTTCTGCCAAGTGTTTTTAAACGTCGGATTTATGGACATTTTGTTATAAATATTATGCTGTGTTGGACCGATTTTGCCCATTTTCAATACCAAACACTTCTGATCAATAAAGAATATTTGGAGAAAATGTCATCCCCCTAAATCCTTTCATCTTGCCTTCAAAAGATAGATGGAAGGATGGACATAACTAAATCATCTTAGAATTTAGATACGACACAGAATATTAATACTTTTATGGGTCTACAACAACCAATATATCGATGCGTTACAAACGGAATAAAAAGGGAGTAAAAGCAAAATAGTTTAATGTCCAAAATATTTGCATATTCCATTTAATAAATGACAAATAGGACTTCAAATAATAAGTACTTTTAAATTTAGAATCAAGAATATATTTATTAAAAATTTTACTTATTTATACACAAAATAAATCCAATTTGAGTGTATTAGATTTTGAAAACAAAAATAACTTAATTACATAATTACACTGATTTGGCACGTTACACATATGATTTACATACATATATATGTTCTATAATACTTGTTCAAAAAAAGATTACATTCTTTACACTTAATGTCTTGATTTATTAAGACGAGACTTGATTGTCTTGCGAAGTAAAGAAATATCTTCTTCTGGCAGTTTGTTTTCGGGTGATTCAGGGCTTTCGGGCGATTCAGGTGATTCGGGCGATTCGGGACTTTCAGGTGATTCAGGACTTTCAGGTGATTCAGGACTTTCAGGCGATTCTGGATTTTCGGGTGATTCAGGATTTTCGGGTGATTCGGGATTTTCGGGCGATTCAGGATTTTCGGGCGATTCAGGATTTTCGGGTGATTCAGGGTTTTCGGGTGATTCAGGATTTTCAGGTGATTCAGGCACCTCAGTAATACCCAAAATACAACTGTTTAACTCTTCATAGGCCTTAGAGGAATCTTTTTCATATGTACGTTTAGTTTCGTTAGTACATTTGTATTCTCTATTATTTATTAGACGGAATTCTTCTTGCAATTCCGATAAATGTTCAGAAGCATCAGCATTAATGCCATACATAGCCTTGGCATTTTCAGAGCCCTAGATGAAAACAAAATATTGGATTAAATACATAGTATTATTATTCAAAATTTAATACGTAAGTAATATCTTGAGTAGATTGATTAATTAACTTACCCCTTCAACAAAACATTCAAACACTTGTTCAGCCGACTCAATTTCACTACATTTGCTCAATAGATTACATGAGTTTTCGGCACGAGAAGCTAAATCATCACGTTTATCCGAAGTAGCGGCTTCGGCTGCATTACGTCCATCCAGGGAGGCCTGCACACATGCACCGTAATTGGCCTCATACTCTTTGGCAATCTTATCGATCAGTGGAATGTAGTAGTCGAAACATTCCAAAGAGCGTGAAGGATTGCGTTGCATTAAACTGCTGGAACGTGCCATAAAACTTAGTAAGCTTATGTTGGTATCTTGTTCAGGTAAAACATGGCCGCTGGCAATAATGGCCAAGCTGGCGATCACCATCAAAATTACACTTTGCTTGAAAATCATTTTTTCAATGATACTTTTTTATTTTTTTTTTAATTATTGTTCGTTTATTTGGTAAGAGAGTTTTTTTGTTTTTTTTTTTTAAATCAAATTCACTTGACGAATGTGTCTAAAGAACTATTTGATTTTCTCAAAACAATGGAAGTTTTTATACCTCTGCAATTGAAAAGTTGTTCATTCCCAAATGCTATAGAAAAAATCTTTATTAGGCCTCGTAAAAAGATAATGCCAATTTAGTGTTTTTAGATAGGAATACGTATAGTGGTAAATATTTATGTATATTGACTAAAGACTTTTTACTACTACTCAGAATTTATAGTAAATATTCTTGCATTTGTATACCCTACAGCTGACTGATAGTTATTCACAGTTGGAATTGTAGCCTCTTGCATTCTCTCATATATTGACTTAAATTTAAACTGGACAATATCACTGAAATGCTTGGAGATTTCTCAGGATTTATAACATTTTAGTACTATTAACACTAATCTGATTTTGTGTTGCTGACATTAAGGAAAACTTGTAACAAAGTTAAAGGTTATCACCAGATTTTGTGCCAGGCGGCTGGTGAAATGTCAGCAGTGAAATGAAATTTCAAAATCGATAGAATTTAATACAGAACTTGCTCATTTTAGCTATGTGAATTAAAATAATTTGGAATATATTCTCCCTCGAAGAGTTTAATTTAACAATAATTAATCTACTGAGAGTAAAAGCCAGTGGTTGTCACTCATACACAACGGAGCAGGAATACTAACGGCTATTTACAAGGACACTGCATGAATGTCAATGAAATTAATAACAATGATATGATGAGACAAATTTAAATTTGTAACTGTTTGCATGTTTTTGAAAAGTATATAGACTGAATAAATAGAAGACTGTATGTCAAAAACTGCAGAATTTGTTTTCAGTGTAAACTGTTCTCTTTGAGACGACCACTGATATAAACACTTTTATTATTTAACTATTTCATTCGTTGTATATTACTTTAAGTATATACAATTTTATGCTAGAATGTTATTCTCTCTATAATATCATTTAAATTATATATGTATTAAGTTTAAATTTTGATATTCCCAAATTCTTAATATGTAGCTCATTATTTTTGTCCCCCATTACCCACTGAGTATTCCCAATCTACACATCTTTGACTTATTTCATACCCATAATCGCAGTTATCGCTGACGAAAGACAATTATTTTTTTCTTTTTTTTTCTTTCATTCTATTTTTGCTATTTGACATTCAGACTAATAATTTTGGTATCATTATTGCTCTTATCACACTCATATTTGTCATGGTATTATCATATTTTGGTTTGATATCTCTCATGATGGTTACATGCTTCATACTCTTCACCTTTGGGCTATACACATTCAAACCAAAGTGGGCTATAGAAAAACGTATAGAATTGTTTATAAACTAAAAAAGAAAAAGACACTAAATCACGACATTAACTACATAGTTCCTATGAATCAGTTTTGACGTGCCAAATAATTTATGATTCTTGTTTATGACAAATGGGAAAAAGTTATTATTAATACTTAAAAACAATAAAAAATATATTTTTAAAAAATAAAAAACTTAAATGTTTTTAATTTCTTTATGCTTAAGTTATTAAAGCTATTAATTAATGGCCAAATAATGATGATGTTTAAGGAACAAACCGAAAAAAAAATAACAAATTATTAACCACATTTCAAAATCATGTCTTCAAATGTGGGCATATTTTAGCCAAAATCATTAAGAATTGATTTGTTTTTCTTAAGAAACTTATCTTTCTTTCTAACAACAATAATAACAATAATTATGTATGACAAGCTATTTCTGTATTTTCGTGAGAGATAAAGTTTTATAGTTAAAAATATCTTAATTTACCTGAAGATTTTTTAGCTGTAGCACAGATACTTAAACATCATTGAGATCTACTATTAATTATATATACAGAAAACAGATTCGTGATAGCAAGCGAATTTATTGCCAATCGAATGATTCTACTTTAGTGACCGAATTTTACAGTTGTGGCTATACAATTTTAATGGGTGTAACAAAAGTTTGGTTGCTTTAACCGAAATTCTTCTTTGTCAATTGACTTTTTGTTGATAGAACCGAAAATTTCTAGTTGTGCAACCGAATCATTCGTTTGGCAACAAATTTGGTTGCTATCACGAATCTGTTTTCTGTGTGTATTATTATTTTTTAGTTATATTGAATATCAGGGAATTGATCATGAAATATTATTGGGTGTATGACTTAAAAATGCGGGACTTACAATAGATGCTATTTCTTTTGAATGCGGTTTTTGTTTTTAACAATTTATATGTAAATTTTAAAGGTATATATCAGTCATTTATACTCACTTAGTTATTGAACATTATAATATAAACAACAAAGCTTTTTTTGCTTCGAAAATGTCCAATTTTGTGCCAACAAAGCGTCATATGCGGGAAGTTTCGCTTTACGCTTAAGCACACAGATTGCTCACCAAAGCTTATGGAGTACGTGTTCCATCGGTTTCAACGTTTGTTCGGTTTAGAAGTGGTGATTTTGACTTTGGAAGACAAAGATTGACCAGGCCAGCTAAAAACGTTTGAAGACCATGAATTGGAGACATTACTCCATGAAGATTGTTGTAAAACTCAACAGGAGCTTGCAAAATCATTGAGATCTACTTAAGCAGCAATTTCAAAACGTTTGCGAGCAGCAGGATTCATCCAATAGTAGGGAAATTGGGTAACGTGCGAATTGAAGCAGAGAGAGCTTGAAAGACGATTTTGCTCATCCGAAATGATGTTTGAACGATATAAGGACTGAGATCGACTTAGAGAGAACATACATATATGTTCATAGAAATTAAACCACTAAACTTACAGTTTTGAATCTTTTTTTATTTGATTGAAATTATTATTACGATTTACAAAAAAAAAAAAAAATACTTTTATAGTTCTAATCACTTATGATGAAATTTTTAACCTTTTTCGAAAACCCTTCCCTTATGGTTTGTATAGTGCTTTATGTCACTTTGTTCGAACAGGTTGTCAATCTCCGTTGAAAATCTACCACACTTTTGGACACCTTTTTTGTGCTCTTCAATTCTCTTTCAACAAGATCCCAATATCTCTCCACTGGATTCAGCTCCAGGCAGTTTGGAGTATTTGCCTCTCTTGGTACAAATATCATATTATTGTTCTTTTACCACTCAAGACCTTTCTTACCATAGTGGCAGGATGCCAAATCAGGCCAAAAATAAGTGGGCACATTAAGAAGTCTAATGGCAGCATCTTCTTTTGTAAACATTCCTTGATGTAAATTTCGGTATTTATAGAGCCATTTGTAACAAATGTTTGGCTTATTTTGCACTAACTGCATATTGCTTCCCATGCCAAGAACTTTTTGAGAAATTTTGTCTGCTTTTGGGTCCTAAACTTTACTTCAACATTCCCTCGAGCATCTGCAACATAAAAAAATTTACCCAGAAGCTGCGAAAAATGTTCCATACGTACATTTCGTCATCCATTATGCAGCAAAAATATTTTTTGTATAAAATTTTACTTCAATTTCCGTGCCCTGTCTTTGGCCTCTAAATTTTTAGCAGAGTTCCTGTCAGGAACTTTTTGAGCCTTGTATGCTTTTAAACCTTCATTGGCTTAAACTTTTCGTACCAAATAGTCCGAGTTCTGACCTAACCGGGCTGCTTTCCTACCGGAGGTGTTGGGAGCTCTTTTGAAAATGCTTTCTAGTTCTTTGGCTTTAGAAACATCATGTGGACCATTCCTTCTACCAGAACCAGGTTTTATATCAACGGACAAGTTCTCCCGGTACTGTTTAATAACATTGGAAAAAGTTTGATAGCAGACCTTTGATTGTTTGACCAACTTCTTGTAGGACCAAGTTGGATTTTGTTGAAAATATTTAATAATTTTAGTACGCACTTTTTCTGGTCACTCATTTTAATCAGATTAACAACAAATGAATATAATTGACATTAAACACAATAACTGACATGCTTTACAAACGTAACATGATAAAAAAAATCAAATAATACTTGAGTTAAAAGTTCTAATGAAAAACGTGTGTTAAGAATTTTACGATCTCAGTCCTTAAAAGAAAATTAATTTGGCAACTTATCATTACTTGCGATGATAAATTGATTCATTAATATAACCCGAAGCCCGACAAACTAGCCGAAAACACAAACATCCATGGCGCTAAGGTAATGTTCCGTATTTGGTGGGACCAAAAGGGTCCTATCTATTATGAGCTCCTGAAATTAAACCAGACCACCACAGGGATCCTGTACCGAACACAACCTAGAATTGGCTAAAAAAATGCCCAGAATATACGGACAGACATGAAACCGTAATATTCCATCGGCAACATGTTGCAATACCTGCTAAAAACTATTTAGAAAGAAGTGACTATTGCATGGATCGATGCAGAACGTTCTTTCTGTGATAAGCTTCACTTCAGGACAGAGTATCCGAAATTGGATTGATTCGTTCTTGGCCTCAAAAGAGTTCTTTTGGCGCAGAATCAATATGTTGCCAGACAGATTGGAAAAGGTCACAGACAACAATGGCCAATAATTTGAATAAATTTATATAGTACAAATGTTTCAAAATAAAAGCTACAAATTTTGAAAACTCCATCATTTTTTTAATGCAAATTTTGATTACACAGATTATTACAGATATGAAACAAATTAATATTCAACCGTATGGTTATTTTGATGTTCTACAACCACTTTTCAATAGTAGGCTACAAAGGCCACCATTAGATGACATTAGATGCATCCGTTATAAATCCACAGTACAAATTTTATAAGGTCTATGTGCAGTATTTCGTTATGTTACAAACCAAATCATAGGACTAATATAATATTAAACTAAAATTAAGCTGTAGAGCAATTAAAAACTATGCCCATTCATAAAAGTAAGGAATTTGATTTATTGATTAGTTATTTTTATATAAGTATGTACAAGAAAAAGCCTAATACTCTCAAAAGTTTCCAAAAAAGTGACCTAACATGTGTTATCAAATGAAATTTTTTAAAGATAAACTAAGTATTAAGCGATTATTAAATCGAATATTTTTGTACATTTACCGCTGAAAGTTCTATAAATAATTTTATTAAACTTTAATTACATTTTACATTCTAGCAGTATCACCAATCAGCCATGGGCTATAAATTTATAAATAAAAGAGGCTAACGAAAAATACAAAAAAGATAGTTTATCGTAAGTTAGTTGTTTATGGCTATGAATGTTTTAAAATCATAGTACACAGAAGAAAAAAAATTACGACAAATCAATTAACAAATTCGTCTATACAATTATTTGTTTTTATAACAAGGCACCAACAATAATTTTTGTAAATACAAAAAATATATCTGTTACTTAAAACACCCAAAATGTTCTTAACAATGAGTTCGTCATATTGAACAATTATATGGTTATCAGTTAATAATTTCTTCAGTTAAAAAAATAAACAAATTCTGCCTTTATATACGAGTTAATAATGCAATACAAATTTTGTTTAAATAGCTTTTACATAGAAATATACAACTCAATAAGGGTACTCATTTAAACGCTTAAGTTTCCCATTTGTGCAAGTGTGCAAATTTGCGCGACGTGTTTCATGAACCCACCCTTTAAATTTTGTGCATTTTTATACAGAAAACGTATATTTGATAAAAATTACAAACAAAAATAAATTCAACAAATTCTTATAAAAAAAGTTTCGAAAATTGTATAAATTTAAATTCTTAAAATTTCTAATGAAAGAGAAATCTTTGGAACAATCAATTGTAAACATAGTTTTGAAGATTCT
Source organism: Calliphora vomitoria (assembly GCA_942486065.2). Taxonomy (NCBI): domain Eukaryota; kingdom Metazoa; phylum Arthropoda; class Insecta; order Diptera; family Calliphoridae; genus Calliphora; species Calliphora vomitoria. Next base: position 50,141,801 of record OW818032.2, read on the forward strand.
GCTTATGTTCAAGCTGTTGGTTAATATTTCCATACACAATGCCATTCAATCCAATCATTCCGTTCCAAAGTCATACAATTTTCACATGTACAAAATATTTGTATTTTATTTGATTTTTATTTCCTATAAATAAAAGTAAACAAAAGCAGCAGATTCATCAAATGCACAATAAATTCAAGTTTGCGAGTCTAAATTGTCGCGCAAACTTATCGTAGTTGTGCAAACGAATTTCCATACAATTTTTGACAGTTCAATTGCGAGAGTGTAAAAATGGACAGTTTGCGAGGCATTTAAGCGATTACATGAGGACCCTTAATATTTATATAAAAGCTAGTAAAACATTTAATTATAGAACGATATGGACTAAATGCTTATAGAACGCCAGTTGAGCATTGTGGCCAAAGGTTTTTTTGGAATAGTTTCCTTCAGTTCTAGTTTTTGAGAATCGGGGCAGTAGCAATTAGACGCTTCGTTAATCGCAGTTATATTTTACTCATTGTTATTAAAAACAAGAAAGAGAGCCATATTCGGCTGTGCCGAATCTTATATACCCTTTACCAAATTATACATTATACAAAATTAAAAAAATTTTTATTTTTTAATTTTTTAAAAAATGTTTTTTTTTAAATTGTTTTTTTTAAGTTTTTTCCAATATTTAAAAAAAAAAAATTAATTTAAAAATTTATTTTTTTTAAAAAAAATGTATGACAAAAAAAAGTTTTTTGTGAAAAAAATTCGGGTTAAAAAATATTTTTCCCGATTTTGACCCAATATACTCTAGTCTTATATATATCGTTGCAATGGATTTTGAAATATCTATCATTAGATATCCATATTGTCTATATTTATGACTAAGTAATCGAGATATAGATAAAAATAGGCCAAAAATAGAGGTTGTCTCGGATTTTTGCTCATATCTCCGTTATTTATAGATGGATTTTGCTGATTTTAAATAGGAAACTTCTCGAAAGCATGTCTGACAGAATTATTGAAGATTTGGATCCCGAAGATATATGTGGTCTTCAGAAAATTCATTTCAACAGACAGACGGACATGGCTAAATCAATTCCACTATCTATAAGGATCCAGAATATATATACTTTATAGGGTCGGAAAACTGTATTGTGGAAATTACAAACGGAATGACAAACTTATATATACCCTTCTCACGAAGGTGAAGGGTATAAAAATAATTTATAGAAACAAAAATAATTTATTAATTGTTGAAATCTATTCAAAATTATACATTAATTAACAGTTTTCAGTAATATAACTTTAGAAAACTAAAACATTTAATGATTGAATACGTAAACGATGTTTTATTTTCGTGCAAATTTTGCTAGTTATTTAAATTCCCTCTCGTATTCTGAGGAATTCCAACATGTTTTGGCAACTAAGAGGAGCATAACTTCTTTTTTATGTACTTTTTATTTTCATTTAGTTCAAGACGTCTTACGGCCAAGACGGCCACTTATTCGAGCATTTCTGGCAGTATGTCACGTACAATACAAATAATATTGGCCTCCAAGTATTCAATTATTGCTGGTTTATCAGCATAAACCAGTGACTTTAAATGGCTGGTTGATGTCGCCGTATATAAGGTACTCCATCCTGTTGAAACCACATCTCGTCCCGTTCAATGTAATCCATATTTTCAAACAAAAACTCATTGATCATGATGCAGTAACGATCTTCATTGACCGTAATGCGAGCTCCGGCTTCATTTTTGAAGAAACAAGGTCCGATGTGTTGGAACTAGGAAAATAGGTTATGGGAAGGAGGATAGAGGGAGTAGTGTTTGTAGATATTTGATTTGAATTTTCCTACATTGAAAGGGACAGGAAATACTTCAACAGGAAGCTTATTCCACATACGGACGGTACGTGCGACCACGAATGGATGAGCCCCCGATGATGAACTACAATATAATGTGTTCTGATGTGTTCTGAGTATCGATAGAACAGTGAAGCACAACCCACATTGCGACGATGCTCCAGAGAATCAATAGCACTGGATACTGTCACCGATAAGCACCTTCGCCCTCTCCTGTACGCGGTCAAGTAACTCCAAAATAGACTTCGAAGCACCGCCCCATGCATGAGAGTTGTATTCCATTTTGGGTCGAATATAAGTGGCATAAAAAGTAAGGAGATCAGATGAAGTTAAGTATTTCTTACACCGTCTTAGAAATCCGAGGCACTTGAATGCTTCTTTCGACACTTGAAAAATGTGTTTAGTCCAGCGAACATCACACTGAATTCTCATGCCTAGAACATCGAGTGCTTCTGATTCCTTAATATTTACACCACGCATAGAAACAGATGAAGCAACATGATCTGTCATGCGTTTATGTGTTAACATATAACATTGAGTCTTACGTGGATTAAAATCGACTCTGTTCGCATAATCCCATTCATGTTTTGCTTCATTACCCCAATTTCCGAAAGGCTTGGCCTATAGTTGAATGAATATGAATGGCAAATGTTGCTGTCTGCAAAACAAAAGATAGGGTTTGACATTTAGGTCATTAAGAAAAATAAGGAATAGAGTAGGAGAAAGAACGGAGCCTTGCGGTACCCCTGAATTAATCTTGAACTCATTTGATGAGATCCCATCTACAACAACTCGTATAGTGCGATCTCTGAGAAAGCTCGATATAATTCGAGAGAAGTCATTACCAAAGCAAGGTGTGGCCCACCAAAAGCAAGGTGTGGCTCACCATGCCAGACCTTATCGAACACCTTAGAAATATCTAGAGCAACCACTTTACTTTCGCCAAAACGGTGAATGGAACGGTACCAGTTTTCCGATAGGAAGGCTTGCAAGTCCCCCGTAGAGCGTCCTCTACGAAAGCCTTACTGCCGGTCGCTAAGTAAATTGTTCGACTCTAGATATTTCACAAATGGTGGTTAACCATAATTTTGGAAAGTTCAAAACAAATTGCTATTGGGCGATAATTTTCAGGGTTGTTAGACTCTCCCTTTTTTAGAATTGGCCTCACATTAGCAACCTTCCAACATATAGAAAATTCTCCGGCACGGTATAATATGCTGAAAAGGTTTGCTAACGGACGGGCTAGCGTCGAAGAACACTGCATCAAGACCAGTGCTGGTATACTATCCGGACCAGGAGACTTATTTGTATTGACATCCGCTAAAACCTTTTTAACTGCGCGATCGCGAACAAATATATATTCAGAATAGTTACTGATACTCTTTTAAGCTCGGGTAGTGGTTGATTGTTTTTCTGTAAATTTGAAATAATTCAACCAAAAGGTTAGCTTTATCAACCGTTGCGCATAATGATAACTGATATTCAAAGTAAATTTGGACAATCAAGTGTCAATCTATTCATGATGATTTGCCAGAGTATACTGATCATGTATACTGATCAAATACTGCTATTATAAGCCCGATAGAACTTACGAAAGACTTAACTGTCAAATGAACTCATACTGAGCTCTCTTTTTGACATTTGATCAGTATACTCAGTATACATGATCAGTATACTCTGGCAAATCATCATGAATAGATTGACACTTGATTGTCCAAATTTACTTTAATAATGTCTACTGTTTAGGTCCGACAAAGTTGAATCTAGAAAAATGGCTTATTCATTTTGAAAGACAACATGTTCACTTGAGAATTTGTATAAACAAATGTAAACCAATATTACTGGCATTATTTTCTCTAGATATTAATATCCTTACAAATATCAATGTTAAGTAAAGGGTTTTCCAAGAGGAGGTGGTATTTTGAATCACCCGGTGTTTTGGTAGCTGTCACTTTTGAAGCTTTTATTCTTTGACATTTGACAAGTAGAAACTAAGCCATTACTAGAAATGGAACAATACACGCTTCAACAACGCATTGTAATTATTAAAATTCACTACAAAAATGGTGAAAATCTCGTCGTGAAGCATCTTGTCGAACCGCAATACAGAAATTGGTGGAAAAATTCGAGCTGTTGGGACAAGTTAGTGATGTGAAGAATAAAACCCGTGCACGTCGCTCAAGTACAACTGAGAATATTGCTGCTGTAGCCCAAAGTGTTGAAGAAAACCCAGGTTTGTCCATTCCTCGTTGTTATTTGATCTAGACAACGTTTACTTTCAACAAGAGGGCGCTACGTACCACACAAGCAACGAAACCATTGCTCTTTTACGGGAAATGTTTCCGGACCGTGTTATCTCTGGAAGAGGTGATCACAATTGGCCACCGAGATCTTTTGATTTAACACCTTGCGACTTCTTCCTTTGGGGCCACGTGAAGGATAAGGTCTATGCCAACAGCCCAGTGTCAATTCCAGATATCAAAGACAGAATTCGTGAGGCTATCGTTGAATGGATGAACAATTTTAGAATCGAACAAATCTATAAAAATAATCGAAGAATTTGGTTGTAAAATTGTATTCCTTAGGGAAGATTTTTTAACAAATTTATTTATCGTTGTATTGATTTAATTTTAGTTTATTCTGTGAGTTCTCTATCAAATTTGATACATATTAATTATATTTCGAGTCTCTTTCTGATTCGTTATAATATGTAACATCCATGACGGCAAAATTAATATCATGTACAAGGCATAATTGTATTTCTGTTGAAATTTCATTATCAAACTTTACGTTTATTGCGTTTGTGAAATTTAATACAAACATCTTCTATGTGAATCTGCGCATTTTAAATAAATCATAAAAACCTCTGATATGCACTAGCTTAAACAAGTAAGAAAGTATAGTCAGTCAAGCCCAACTATATGATACCCTACACCACATATGTATATCAGTATAAACAGGTTTCTTTCAAAATGAAATTTAGTTATACCGATTTTAGAAGTTCTTTATAATACTATTTTATAAATAACAAGGTCTCCTATCAGTCATATTGTCATAATGTCCTAATATATCACGAATCGGCGGCTCGGCTTAACCGACTCTTAGGCATTCGGTTTTGTTCTCTGCTGGTTCGTTACGATATCACAATAAACATAGCATAAAGCAATAAAAACGATTGTGAAATATTATGACATTATGACAATATGACTGATAAGAGACCTTGTGAATTGACCAATTATTTCTAAAATAGTATTATAAAGAGCTTCTCAAATCGGTATAACTAAATTTCATTTTGAAAGAAACCTGTTTATACTGATATACATATGTGGTGTAGGGTATCATATAGTCGGGCTTGACTGTCTATATCAGAGGTTTTTATGATTTATTTAAAATGAAAAAATGAAAAATTTAGTGCAAAATGAAAAATTTGTGCGATTATTTTGAGTAATTTGTTTGTTTAAGTTTTTTCTTGGTTCCGCTCCATGTGTACTTCTCTATGGTTAAAACCAACTAAATAAAATTGTAATTATAAAAATTAAAATTTTGATAAAAAATTTTATTTAATTACTTAAAACTGTTATATTTTGTTTATGTTATAATTTCAATGTGTTAAAATTCCTTAAGGTTTGTTAAAAGTTATCTTCATCTTCTGGTGTAGTGGTGATTTCTTCGCTTTTGGTGGTAGTTTCTATAGTAGTTGTTGTTGGTTCAGGACCTGGTGTAGGTTCTGGAGTTGGTTTTGGTGTAGGTCCTGGTGTAGGTTTAGGTGTTGGTGCTTCGTTACGACCCTTAAGACAATCGTCTAAATTTATATAAGCATCCCAGCATTCGTCTTCATACACATTTCTCGTTTCATTGGTGCATATATTTTCATTGTTTTCAATGATACGAATTTTTTCCAAAAATTTTGCAAATTCTGTAAAAGCCTCATTTGAGATGTCATGCAAAACTCTGGCATTATCGTTGCCCTGTTAAATTAAAGTGTAAATATTTTACTATAAAGGTTTTAATTGCCGCTACACATTTACTTAGCCTTGATTTCCAAAATATTCTTAAACTTACCTCATATATATAACATTGATATTCACCATCAACCGATGACTCCTCTTTGCACTGAGTAAGGGTATCACAGGATTTTTGTGTGCGATTTCCAAAACTTTCACGTGAATCCGCCGTATCCAATTCGACATTAAGGCGTTGATTTTTAGCTAAGTCACAGCAATTATTATAGTCTGTTTCATATTTCGTAGTAATTTCTCCCATTTCATTAACATAGTAATTGAAACAATTCGAAGATCCTCTAGGATCGAGCGACATTAAATCAGTGGAGCGAGCAATTAATTGCAACACATTTACATCGACATGAGGCCTTTGAGCTGCCACACACACAATTAACATAGATGCAGCCAGTAGGGTAAATAATACTTTTAGTTTGGAAAACATTTTTAAGATTTTTTTTCAGATATTTCTTTAACTTGTAACGGTTTGCTTATTACTCTAGAACTGTTAATGATGTTTTGCCAAATTGAGGTTTTTATAGACCCCCCAAATAAAAAGTGTGTAAATTTTGAAACAAAGGAAAATGATTTCTTTATTTTTTTCGAAGAAAAAGTTCAAAACTCCAAATTATTTCATTAAGTTATCAATGCAATTTTGTATGTAGATACTTATTGTATCTATGTAAGTAATTATTGTATTTTCGAAATTTTTAAAATTTTGTAATGTTATTTTTTTGGCAGTTATCTTACGATAACAGAGTTCAGATTTTATTATTGTTATTATTAAATTTGTGTACCCCATAATAAAAGTACTAGATAAATATTGTATATATACCTAATATTGCAATAAGTTTCAGTAGTTAAGGTTTTACAGATCACTTGCTGCGTTTACAAATAGATTGAGTAATTAACTCAACATCTTTATGGATCAAAAATTATGATTTGTATAATATAAAAACAAATTAATCTATATATGAATATGTACGAAAACTTTAGCCAAATAAAAAAACAAGTAAAAGAGCTATATTCGACTGTGCCGAATCCTATAAACAATTCACAAAAGTAAGGACTGAGATCGAAAAATATTTAACATACATTTATCTTAATAAAAATTAAACCACTAAACTTACAGTTTTGAATCTTTTTTTATTTGATTGAAATTATTGTTACAATTTACAAAAAAAAATTATTTTTATAGTTCTAATCACTAATGATAAAATGTTGAACCTTTTTCGAAAACCCTTCCATTATGGTTTTTATAGTGATTTCTGTCACTTTGTTCCAACAGGTTGTCCATCTCCGTTTAAAATCTACCACACTTTTGGACAACTTTTTTGTGCTCTTCAATTCTCTTTTAACAAGAGCCCAATATCTCTCCACTGGACTCAGCTCCAGGCAGTTTGGAGGAATTGCCTCACTTGGTACACATACCACATTATTGTTCTTGTACCACTCAAGACCTTTCTTACCATAGTGACAGGTGCCAAATCAGGCCAAAAATAAGTGGACACATTATGAAGTCTTATGAATGGAAACATCCTTTTTTGTAAACATTCCTTGATGTAAATTTCGGTATTTATAGAGCCCTTTGTAACAAATGTTTGGCTGCTTTTGCCGCGACTGCATATTGCTTGCCATACCAAGAACTTTTTGGGAAATTTTGTCTGCTTTTGGGTCCTAAACTTTTCTTCAACATTCCTTCGAGCATCTGCAACATAAAAAAATTTAGCCAGAAGCTGCGAAATTGACCCAGAGCATACGTACATTTCGTCATCCATTATGCAGCTTGTCTATTTTTTGTATAAAATTTGACTTCAATTTTCGTGTTCTGTCTTTGGCCTCTAAATTTTTAGCAGAGTTCCTGTTAGGAACTTTTTGAGCCTTGTATGCTTTTAAACCTTCATTGGCTTTAACTTTTCGTACCAAATAGTCCGAGTACTGACCTAAGCGGGCTGCTTTCCTACCGGAGGTGTTGGAAGCTCTTTTGGAAATGCTTTCTATTTTTTGTCTTTAAAAACATCATATGGACCATTCCTTCTACCTGAATCAGGTTTTCTATCAACGGACAATTTCTCCCGGTACTGTTTAATAACATTGGAAAAATTTTCATAGCAGACCTTTGATTGTTTGGCCAACTTTTTGTAGGACCAAGTTGGGTTTTGTTGAAAATATAATTTTAGTGTTTTTGTTACTAATACATTCTCTCAACTTAGGTTTTTGACAACTGAGTAAGGTCTTTGACAGGCGAGTTTCCGATATATGTGTATTTATCTATGTTTTGAGTATTGAATTTGGATAAACAACAATGATATTTTTGCTTCGAAATTGTCGAATTTTGTGCCAACTAAGCGTTATATGCTGGAAGTTTTGCTTTACTTCCTTAATTTGAAAACAAGTAAGAGAGCTATATTCGGATGTGCCGAGTCTTATATACCCTTCACCAAATTATACCTTAAAATAAAATTTAATTTTTTTTTTTTTTTTTCAAAATAGTTTTTTAAAAGTTTTTTCCAATTTTTTTAAAAAAAAATAAAAATTTCATTTATTAGTGAAAAAAGTTTATGACAAAAAAAAGTTTTTTGTGAAAAAAAATCGGGTTAAAAAATATACATCGTTGCAATGGACTTTGAAATATCTATCATTAGATATCCATATTGTCTATATTTACAACTTAGTAATCGAGATATAGATAAAAAATAGGCCAAAAATAGAGGTTGTCTCGGATTTTTGCTCATATCTCCGTTATTTATGGACGGATTTTGCTGATTTTAAATAGGAAACTTTTCGAAAGCATGTCTGACAGAATTATTGAGGATTTGGGTCCCGAAGATATCTGGGGTCTTCAGAAAATTGATTTCAACAGACAGACAGACGGACATGCTAAATCGACTCCGCTATCTATAAGGATTCAGAATATATATACTTTATAGGGTCGAAAAATTATATTGTGGAAATTACAAACGGAATGACAAATTTATATATACTCTTCTCACGAAGGTGAAGGGTATAAAAAAGTTATTCGGGGTTGTCATAGAATCCAATCGTTGTCGGAATCGGGTCTCTCGGTTATAGGATTTATATTCGATCTAGAATTGAATTATTTATTGATTAAACAAAATATAAAAAACATCAAAAAATTTTTGATTTTTTTGATGTTTTTAATTCTTTTCAATAACAAGTTCAACCAATAATGAAACCTGTTGTTGAATCAAATTATTAAATTTAATATGTACTCAAAATTATATTAAAAATATTTTGTTTTTAAGCACATGAATTTATTTAATGTACAATTATAAAATTATTAAAACAAATTGAATATTAAATTGGTCAATTCACAAGGTCTCCTATCATGTCATACTGTCCTAATATTTCACAATGGTGTGAAAATGTTGCTATTGCCTTTGAATCAAAAAATATCCTAAACTAATACTACTACTCTATGCTATGTTTATGGTGTTATCGTAACCAACCAGCAGAAACCTGCGCCGAATGGCTAAGAGTCGGTTAAGCCGAGCCGCCGAATCGTGAAATATTAGGACATTATGACAAGAGACCTTGTGAATTGAAATAAATATTTCAATTAAAATGTTTACAAAATAGTTTTTTCTGTATATAAATAAATTTATTTTGTTTATACTTATATTAAAGGCTATGAAATTGGGATTATCAAGATGCACATGTTTTAACTTTTTTGAGAAAATTAATTCACATATCCTCAATAAATAGACAATTCATTTGTAATTCTTACCTCTAAAAGAACTTTGTCAATTACACAATTTCCTGCTAAAATACATGCATGCAATAAATCAAATAAATTTATAATCAACATTATTAAGGTATTATTTTTATTTATGACTTCTTAAAGAGCTATAAACTGGGTAAATATTTTTCATTGTTTCCTGATATTATTTCTTTAATACAAATTATCTCATTTCCAATTAATTGTGTAATTCCTAGAAACGTCTTCAATATTGTTTTTAACCATTTACAAAATACTTTCAATATATTGGGTTCATTTGGGAATGCAAAAAGTACCATGATTCAACCTAGTTGATGTAATTAATTTTATCTTTTTAATATAGTATTTATTGATAACAGCAATATACCTTGAAATTGTCAATCATATTCTATCTTTAATAAATTTAATACAATTATCGTTTAACCAAATTATTACTACTCATATTTGTTTATGCCTTTTCATTATAAACAACAACATTTAAATTAAATAAATTTTAAATACAAAACCACTCGTAATCAAATCAAAGAGTAATTAATTTAAATTAGTTTGCATTGAATTGTTTATACGACGTCATATATTTATTTACTTATTTTTTTAACTGTAGACACTAACAAACAAATTGTTGATTAAGTTCCAGCAAATAATATAAATCATATAATTTATATTCTTTGCTTCCAGTCACAAGAATAAAATTAGGCAGTGACAATACTTATGTACATTAGACTGTCCACTATTTGTATGGGGGAAAAAAATGTCAGAATCTTGTTGGTCTTAACCCCACAAAACGATTCCCCTTTCCAGATATTGAGATAGCCGAAATTTGAGCTCGATTAAACGACGTTAACCCGTGCCGCTCGTCGCTCAAAGTTTGAAAAAATCAACATTTTTGGCCAAAAAGCTAACATAAGAAGCTATAACTCCAGAACGGTAAATAATAGAAACACGATTAGTATCTCAAAACAAAGCTAATATTGTTCTTCAAAATTTATTTTATATACATTATTCTTGTTACTTTAAGCCAAACAGAGTTACAACAGCTTTTGTCTCCAAAAACGTGACCTAGTCGCGGTAGGAGCATACTTCGTATATTTTGATATTATGTGAAAAATGTTGCTAGTAAGTACATATTTTTACATTTTATTGTTATTGAATCATAATGTACATAGATTTAGTATTTCAAAAAGATATAAAACACAAAAATTGGTTGAAAAATGTAAAAGTTATTAAAAATTCCCCAGGCCATTAACGTGTCTCGGAGCACTTGATTATGATATGTGGAAAAAAATTTAACTTATTTTGAAAACTATACGAATAAAACTATTTTATTACATAAAATATATCTATGTTTGCTCAAATATAAGTTTTTTTCCTTAAAATATAACGTGAATCTGTTCTCAGCTATGGTCAAAAAAAAAAATAGTAAATATGGTCGACAAATAAATAATTTTGCCATATGTTTCAATAAGAATATGACTAAAACTGAAATTTTAAATGATCCAAAGGGTTAATTATTATTTTTTTTTTTTCTGAATATAAATTATATTCATTTTTTTATTTTTAAATTTATTAAAATTGATTTTATTAACTTTGGGGTCATATTTGACCCAAATGCTTTAAAGGGTTAATTTGATTTTTTTTATGTTATTCTAAATATCGGACCATATACCATAAAATCCTGTAATTTTAGTAAATATGGTCGACAAATAAAGATTATTTCCATATGTTTCAATGTGAATTTCCAAATATTGCGAAATTTGACCTTTGACCTCCAAAGTTTACGCCTTAGGATTTCCCGATTTATATATAACTTCAGGGACATATTTTCTAATATCTGAGAAATAATATTCTGTAAATATTTTGGTTAAAATGTATAACAATAAAAAATTATGACATATTTTCTAAAATATTCCAAAAAAATGAGTTTTTCGCGAAATCCGCAGAATTCAAACCGCAGGTACACCTGAACTATAAGAGGTATTGACCTAATTTTTTCACTGTTTTGTTGCCTAATCTATTGACCATAAACCCCCCGGTGATATTTAAAAAATTTAAAAATTTGTTTAACAAAGTTTAAAAAAAACTGAAAATGGTGTTTTGAAACTGTCGTCTAAAAAAAAATTTTTTTTGACCATAGCTGAGAACAGATTCACGTTATATTTTAAGGAAAAAAACTTATATTTGAGCAAACATAGATATATTTTATGTAATAAAATAGTTTTATTCGTATAGTTTTCAAAATAAGTTAAATTTTTTTCCACATATCATAATCAAGTGCTCCGAGACACGTTAATGGCCTGGGGAATTTTTAATAACTTTTACATTTTTCAACCAATTTTTGTGTTTTATATCTTTTTGAAATACTAAATCTATGTACATTATGATTCAATAACAATAAAATGTAAAAATATGTACTTACTAGCAACATTTTTCACATAATATCAAAATATACGAAGTATGCTCCTACCGCGACTAGGTCACGTTTTTGGAGACAAAAGCTGTTGTAACTCTGTTTGGCTTAAAGTAACAAGAATAATGTATATAAAATGAATTTTGAAGAACAATATTAGCTTTGTTTTGAGATACTAATCGTGTTTCTATTATTTACCGTTCTGGAGTTATAGCTTCTTATGTTAGCTTTTTGGCCAAAAATGTTGATTTTTTCAAACTTTGAGCGACGAGCGGCACGGGTTAACGTCGTTTAATCGAGCTCAAATTTCGGCTATCTCAATATCTGGAAAGGGGAATCGTTTTGTGGGGTTAAGACCAACAAGATTCCAAAATCGATTTTTTGTGGACAGTCTAATGTACATACATATCTGCTTAAAATTATTTGTATTTATAGACATTTTTTTGTTACATATACCTATTATAATAATAATTGTCAATAAAAAAAACTTTTTTCTGCATTCTATATAGATAATCAGCAGCCCATAGATGAATTTATTTATTAAAATCAGTTGATATTCAACTTAGTTTCTGGTTTATAAGTGCATAAAGGTTTTTTACCGTAACTCAAGATTTTGGAGGTGTTTGCAAGGCTTGAGTTTATAAACAAGTAAGAGTGCTATGTTCGCCTATGCCGAATCTTATATACCCTTCACCTTTGTTGTGGATGCATTAATTTCCCACTTTCAGCTTATAGCATTCTAAATATATCAAGAAAACTTTTAACAATTTTACATTTAATTGCTGACGAACAGATTATATTGTTGTAGTTACACCTTCACGAAGGTGAAGGATATAAAAACAACAACGCCAAACGAAACGAAACACCAAAAAAACAAAATAAGCAAAGCAATGAAACCAATATGCAATAAATAAGCATGCAATAAATTGTTTTTTTTTATGAAATTTTCAGAGTTTGTCTCGGATTTTTGCTCATATCTCCGTTATTTATGGACGGATTTTGCCGATTTTAGACAGGAAACTTCTCGAAAGCATTTCTGACAGAATTATTGAAGATTTGGATCCCGAAGATATCTGGGGTCTTCAGAAAATTGATTTCAACAGACAGACGGACGTACATGGCTTAATCGACACCGTTATCTATAAGGATCAGGAATATGTATACTTTATAGAGTCGGAAAATTATATTGTGGAAATTACAAACGGAATGACAAACTTATATGTATCCTTCACACGAAGAGAGTAAGAAAAAGAAAACTTTACTTGAATCCTATTTAATCTCAAAATAAACTTTTTATAAATTCAAAACCCTCTATCTTTGATTTTCATGAAAATGACTTTTTCAGTGGTGTGAATTTCATAAAAAACTTTTTTTTTCTTTTTGCTGTTTTATTTGCATTTTTGTTATTTCTCTATCTTATACAATTAATTTTTTCCGAATGCAAAACCCCCTATTTTTTCAAATATTTTTATACCCTTCACCTTCGTGAGAAGGGTATATATAAATTTGTCATTCCGTTTGTAATTTCCACAATATAATTTTCCGACCCTATAAAGTATATATATTCTGAATCCTTATAGATAGCGGAGTCGATTTAGCAATGTCCGTTTGTCTGTCTGTCTGTTGAAATCAATTTTCTGAAGACCCCAGATATCTTTGGGATCCAAATCCTCAATAATTCTATCAGACATGCTTTCGAAAAGTTTCCTATTTAAAATTAGCAAAATCCGTCCATAAATAACGGAGATATGAGCAAAAATCCGAGACAACCTCTATTTTTGGCCTATTTTTTTATCTATATCTCGATTACTAAGTCATAAATATAGACAATATGGATATCTAATGATAGATATTTTAAAGTCCATTGCAACGATGTATATAAGGCTATACAAAGTTGGACCTACAATGGGTCAAAATCGGGAAAAATATTTTTTAGCCCGAATTTTTTTTTCACAGAAAACTTTCTTTTGTCATAAATTGTTTTCACTAATAAGTTAAAAATTTTTTTTTTTTTTAGTTGGAAAAAAATATTTTGAAAAAAAAAATTTTAAAAAAAATTTTATAAATTTTATTTTAAGGTATAATTTGGTGAAGGGTATAGAAGATTCGGCACAGCCGAATGTAGCTCTCTTACTTGTTTTGGAATAATTTCTTCTTGCAATTCATGTTTTCTTACTAATTTTTGCATGCTGAACATGAATTTTATATTTTTCAATCATTTATCAAAATAGCGAATGCTATTTTTTTTTTTTTTTTCAATTACCATGAAAATATTTTACCTTTTGGTTTTTGTAAAATATAATGTCCATGGCATAAAAATAAATGGTTAAAGTTGGAGTTTTCTTTTAAAAGCTTCTACTTTTAAAGTGTCATCTATTATTTTACGATAATTTATTTACACTTAAAAAAAGCAAAAAAAAATTTTTTTCTATAACTTTTTGTTTTATATTGTTTATTGTTAATTTTTTTATCTAATGTTGTATTATTAGCCCTTATCTTAAGTAAATCAAGTTAAAAACTGGCAGATGGCATAAATGAAATCAAAATAATTTAATTTTATTAAAATGCAAAATCCTCTATCTTATCATTTTCATACATACACATTGAATATTTAGAGAAGAAAGACCCTGTATCTTTCATAAAGTCCCCAATAATGCAACATTTTTAAAACCAATCATATGTGAGATTCAGCAGTTGCTTTATAAAAATATTGTAGAATACCGAATTTTAATAACTCAAGTAATTTGGGAAAAAACAGTTTTTTGGCTCTTCTGAAAAGTTGTGTTTTTTAAGATAGAGGGTTTTGAATATAGGCCCTCGAATATTCTTTTTAAAGTTCTGAGTCCAGAAACTGGATTCTAGAGTCTTAGATTTATTTTTTTAACAGATTTTCATTTAAATGGTTGTCACAAACATATACATGTTTACTGTAACCATATATATGGTTGATACAATCATGTGAATCGTAAAGTAACCATATTATAGTTACCACAATCGTATATATAGTTACTGTGACTATAATATTGTTAAAAATTTTGAAATTGTTACAGTAACCATGCACAAATGTTGAAATGGTTACAGTAACAATGTACAACTATATTTTTTTCTGCGTGTATGCATTCTTAGTAGGAGACGAGGTGGTAATTTCTATTAAGTCTTCCAGCGTTTTCCTGTCAACTAAGAATATTTGTTAGGAGAACTATATCTGTTTCTGCTTTGACTACTCTTATCGCAAGTAAGCGTCAGTTAGGGTACCTAAACTCCCGGACTTTTACCATTCCAGAGCAATAATAAAGAAATCTGTTAATTTGCTACAATATGTTAGTACTAAATTGACCCAATAATAGTAAAATTTGTGAAATAATCGGTCAAAATTCAATAATGTTTATTCATTTTCAAATTTACGAATTTATTATTAATCACATTAGTCAATCTAAATGACCGAATTTTTCTGTTGTGGCTGAACATTTTTAGTTGGTTTCACACAAATTATGTTATTTAAATCGTAATTCTTCTATATCAACTGATTTCTATTGGTAGTAACAAAAATTGAAATATTCGCAATGGAAACAAGGCGCAGAAATAATACTATAACTTTAAGATGAAATTTTATATAGAAATTCGCGAAATATTCCTAAGAATTTTCCGATTAGGAACCCTAGATGTAATACACTATGTATGTGTAAGAGTTTCTAATCTTATTCATTAATAAATTCATACAAATTTAATATTTAAAACATTTTATGATTATACAGTGGAGCTGCAGCGGATGGTGAGGGTACTGGATACGGTGATGTGCCTTTTAGACATTTACTCAGATCATCCATTGCCTCATCAGACTCTTCGTTGAATACTCTCTGAGCCTTAGAAATGCATGTCTGTTGTTGCCTATCGATTCTACGAAATTCGCTTTTCATGTCGGCCAAATGTATGGAAGCATCCGATGAAAGCTTATAAAATTCTTTGGCATTTGTAAAACCCTAATAAAATCAAAGAAAGCCATAACATAAGAATGATATATAAATGAAACTTTGAAATACCTCTTTAGCATAACAATCGAAAGCTGTACAACCTGATTCTTTACTTTCACACGTATCTAATGAGTTGCAGGAGTTTGATACTCTTTCCGCTAAATTCTGTCGTTGTTCTAAAGATTCTTTTTCCACTTGCTCATATCCACTTTTAGCGTTGTCCATGCAAACTTCACAGCTGTCTTCGAAGCGTTCCGAGATTTCCTTCATTGTCGTCATGTAGTAGTCGAAACAATTCATCGAACGTGTGGGGCTATCTTGAAAACTATTGGATACTTGAGTTTCAACATTTGTCAGACTAAAATTATTTTTATGTTGGCCCCCAACTCCGTAGCAGCTTAAGCATAGAGCGATTAAAAGAATCACATAACTTTTGTAATACATTTTGTTGGAGGTAGACAAAAACTTAACAACTTTTTATAAGACTTTAAGGTTTAAATACAATTTTTACACTGAAACTAACAATGGTAATTCAAAATTAATTGGTTAGTTCTTGCGATTAGTTGTCTAAAGTCTTACATCCGTTGCATTAAATAAATTTTGTGATAAAATAGAAGAATTACACTAGGCAACATTTAAAAAAAAAAATGTAGAGAAAAAATTGTCAGGATTCACTGGAGAAAAATAATTCTTTAAGAGGGACTTTTTTTTGATTTTTTTCCCCAATTCCTAATGTCTTGTATTATTTATAATGAAAATTACATTTAATATTTGTTAGAATGCCATAGAAATTTTATGTTACCTGGTGTATTTATAGACAAATCGTCTGTAAATATAATAAACTTTTAATACCAGTATATATGTATATGAAAATAAATTAATGTTTCTAAATTACTTTATGATCGCAATATACCCTATTTTCAGAGAGACACCTGTGTAGCAACCATTTACGTTTGCAGTAATATTAATAATATTAATATCTAATACACAAATGGAACTTAGTAACATTTACGAAATAATTGGTTTTATTGCTATTTATTTTTTTATATTTCCTTAATTCACAATCGTCGTTGTATAATTTTTTAATTGCTTACAAATGAAAGAAGATTGCACAAAATCCATAGGGCTTTTAAATAATATATAGATGGCTTATATTCAATAAGGGATATATATTAGAATATTTGCCTAAACTGGATTATTGACACCAAACTCTTCATATTTTAAACACCTCCTCAATCGAACCTCTTAACATTGGTATTGTATATACAGTGAGTGACAATACAATTTCAGTTTTCAACAAGTAAGAGTGTTATATTCGACTGTGCCGAATCTAATATACCCACCATCAATTTGTCGTTTTGATCTTCTATGGGGACTTGAATTAGTTATGGTGCGAATATTATAGAATTTGATAGAATGATTAATTTCTTAAAACCTTAAATGGCTTATATCGAAATTTATGTAATTATCATTATATATAAATTATTTATTGACAATACAATATTTTTCTGATATAGGATTAGGGTCAATTATGGATCGATCCTTATATAACTTGGTAGAAAAATTTAGGTTCATAAAAAAATTGAACATAAACAATTTCATCACGATATTAATTATTATAAGACAATTATGAGTGTTCAAGACATTTTCTGAGGGGATCCTTGTATTGGGACTAGGGACAAATGTTTCATATTACTTTGAACTAATTTATGCAACATTTTATCATCATTGCCATATAATCAATATATTTATGACTCAAATAGTATTCTGGGGCGACCTTAGTATTGGGGCTAGGTGAAATCATGTTTTCAACAGACAGACGGACGGAGCTAGATCGTCTTAGAATCTTATGAGGACCCAGAATTAAAAACAATGTGAAAACAAAAACAACACTCGTATGTATAACTTTTTTGAGTAATTTTTATACCCTTTACCTTCGCGAGAAGGGTATATATAAGTTTGTCATTCCGTTTGTAATTTCCACAATATAATTTTCCGCCCCTATAAAGTATATATATTCTGGATCCTTATAGATAGCGGAGTCGATTAAAGCATGTCTGTCTATTGCAATCAATTTTCTGAAGACCCAAAAAAACTTACAAACTTGATTCATACATCAATATATCGGGAATTCTTCCGGCTCGGTTGCTATTTAAAATCGAGAAAATCGGCTTACAAATGGCTGAGATATAAAAAAAACCGCGCCAACCTCAATTTTTGGCATGTTTTTGTTTTATAGCTGGATTACTAAGTTATTAATATACAAAAAATGTTTTTGTCATGAAATTTTTTCACTAGTAAATTTAAAAAAAAATGAAAACAATTTTGAAAAAAAGTTATTATTTTTAAAATTTTGAACAAAAATATTTAAAATTTTTATTTTAAAGTATAATTTGGTGAAGGGTATATAATATTCGGAACTGCCGAATATAGCTCTCTTACTTGTTTTAATATTAAATTATCTATCAAAATTAAATTTTTTGTTCAAAAATTTTTTTTTTTTTTCAAAATCGTTTTCCATTTTTTTATATAATTTATTAGTGAGAAAAATTTATGAAAAAAAAATTTATTGGTACAAAAAAAATCGGTTTAAAAAATATTTTACCCGATTTTGACCCATTGTAGGTCCAAATTACTATAGCCTTATGTACATCTTTGCAATTACTTTGAAATATCTATCATATAAATATGAAATATCTAGTTATTTCCGTCAGTTTATTTATGTTGATCAGAAATGTTTGGTATTAAAAATAGGCAAAACCGTTGAAACCATTTATTACCCTTTGCAGTAATAAAAAATAAGGTAAACCCAACAAAATACTGAGTCACTAAAACGGCTAGAAAATGTTTGTAAAAATTAAACCTCGCCTGTGCTATTAAGAGGATGATATGGCCTGCATTGGACTGTAGAAGCACGTCATATCTACTTCAACTACAACGAATACGACAGAGCAATATGGTGGCGATGATCACCGGACATTGCACTTTCGATACCCATGCTGCAAGACTTGGGTTACCTTATAACGACTTCTGCAGAAGTTGTCAGAATGAGGAAGAGGAAACTATACTACACTTCTTTTGTAATTGTCCGGAACTTGGCGATCTACGGCCAGACTTTTAGGTGAAAGATCCTTTGGTACCCTCTACGGGTTACCTGTGAAGGAACTGAGGTATATAGACGCCTTTATTAGGGAAAGCAGGTGGTTGATAAGACCGAACTTGCAAATTTCACCTCATGGTGACTCGGCAACTGTCCCATGATGGTCTGCGTTATCTGACTCTCAACATCTTCTCCTCTAACTCCTCCCATTTCTTTCAATTTTCTCCTCTTGCCTACTAAATCTATAGAATTCCATTCTTCTACTTCTATTTCTCACCTCTCTCTGTTTTCATTCACTTTTCAGGTACCACAAAGGGAACGATTATTGGACCCAAGTGAGCTGTACCAACGAAGATTTTGGACGGCTGCCTGATAACCTAACCTAAACCTCAATTTCCATTGGTTTTTCAATACCATAAAAATAAATACTTTTAAATTAGTTTTAAATCTTTTGAATTTTTTTATGCTCGTATTTTTGTTAATAACAATAAATAAAATTATATATTAATGAATTACTAAAGAAATATGAATAAATGTCTTAAAGGAGCCCATAGACACATACTGCTCATGCAATAAGCATGTGTTGGTAAATTTTAAATTTTTGCTTATGTATGCGACACACAGATATTGCAGTATAAAAAATCAAAATAGTTTTGATTTTGAAATGAACTCATACTGCTGATAGTTGTTCATATGAACAATAATATGATTTTTTTAATTTTTCTGAAATATTATTTTTAAATTTGACGTTTTAGTTACTGAAAAATAGAAAATAATATTTTTTTTCTTCTCAAACGGATGTTTATTTTAATTTTAATATTTTTTTTAAATGATGATGGATAAGTGTGTAGTAAAATATCAATCCCACACGTATACGAAGGGTTCATCGGCAGTATGTGTCTATGGGCCCCTTAAGAATTGTATTGTGACAATTAATTGAATATTTAGAAAAGTTTCCATTTCCACAGTTAATCATTAAAATAAGAATGAATACAGAATTATTGCACATTAATTTTGTTAAAAAAGGATCGTAAATGAAGTATCATAACAATTTAATAAACAAAACCATTGGCCAAATACATCTTCTAAGACCATTATTTTCCCTTCCTACCACGGGTTTCGGTGCAATTGGTCATTGTGATCACATACTTGTTCTATTTAATCCGTTATGAGTTTATGTTTCACCTTTTAAATTAACCATTCCTTTATAATACGTGCGACCCAGCGTAGAAAAATCGCTAAAACACGCAACGTTGTATTTTACCAAAATCAACCATACGGCAGCACATCTCAGCCAGCTGACTGCAAACGTCATCGTTAAAACGTCAAATTTTTTTTTGTGAAAAGAAAAATTATTTTGTTCTCGGTTTTTGTGCAAAATTTTAGTTTTTTAAAATATATTAGCTATAAAAACGGAAAAATAATGCCAACAACGTTAAGAAGAATAAACAAATAAATAATTCATCTATAAAAAGTTAAGAAATTTAACAAAAAACAACATCTGCTAACAGGCAACGAATTCAAGAAGGAACACTTCTTCAATCAGTTCATTGATTAAAGTACAACAAATATTTTATGTGTGAATTTTTTCTACATTTGCCAGCCAACCAACCAACAACATTTGTCACATTAAATTGAAGCAAAAAAAAAATAAAAAAATAGAAGGGGTGCGTGAGGGCGCAACAGAATTTTTTATTATTTTGCCGGAAACTAGAAATAATATTTAATAATTATCAAATTTGCCTTATCGGCCTGCTATTGAATTTAATTAAGAAAAAAGCTATTAGTAAAGAACACCTTCATTATGGATGAATTACACTCATGTAATATTCACGATGACATGAATTTGTAAGTTGTGGGGTAAAATAGAAATTGATTTCTAATAAAAAAAAACTGAAAATAAAAGAAAATTGCCATTGGTTTTGTGTTGTAAACAAAATCAAAGTGTGTGGTTTTGCAAACACTTGACCCACAATACAACCAATAACAATTTCCAATTGCCATTGACCGCTTTGGATTTTCAATGTATATTATATTTATGTTTTTTTCTATTGTTTTTTGTGTGTTGCTGTTGTTTAGGTACATTACACCAGACCGTATTATGGTGGAAGTCAATGCAATGGACAAAGTATTGATAATCGATCGTGTTTCAAGTATGATTAAAGTGCAATGTAAGTTTATCCTTTATTGTTTTGTTTGTTATTATTTGACTATAGGTTTTATATAAAACTGTAAGCCACATAGGTATTTCGGATATGAGGAGAAATTTTATTTATTTTCATTGCAATTATATAATATTACAGGCAGATATTAGCTTTACAGCCGTTATAGTTCACTGAGGATAATTTGTGACTAGTTTATGGGGGTATATTGAGTTTGTCATTTTCTTTGTAACATATCAAAATATTTATCATTGACCCACAAAAGTATACATATAGGTAGATATGTAATATAATGGGTCTTTATAAAATTCTAAGAAGAAATAGTTATGTCCGTTCTATCTATGTTGATAAGAAATATTTGGTATTAAAAATAGGCAAAGAGCATTAACATACTTTATTTACTCATCTTGTAGGGTATAAAAACAGGTTTATGGTTTATTATTTAATTAACAATATTACAATTTGTTTAAGTACAAAAGTAAGCTGCCTAAAGGGCCCCCACAAATTATCTTACATTGACAATGACATCTCACCAAACACTTAACTAATCTTTATAAACAAGACATTAAAAAATTTCACACATCTAACATATCATCACTCCTTGTAGTAAACAAAAAAGAATTGCAAAATCTATCACCCAATCGTCGTGTATGTGGCATCTTGGGCACCATACGTCTAGTGGCCGGAGATTATCTACTAGTGGCAACACATCGCATATACGTTGGTATAATTAATTTGGCTGTTATATGGCGTTTGGCTGGTTACGATATTATACCATACATTCCAACAACTACGCATTTGACACCGAAACAACGAGAACATAATGAAACCTATTTGCAAATGTTACGAAAAACCTTAGATACGAATTATTTTTATTTCTCGTACGACGAGCGTTACGATATTACCCATTCGGTGCAGCGTAAATGCAATATGACAACGGATCAGAATAGTTTAAGTATAATCGAACGGGCGGATAGTCGGTTTGTGTGGAATGGAGCATTGCTGAATAATTTTCAGTGCAAGGAAATGCAACAGTTTCAATTGCCTTTGATATTGGGATGTAAGTAGAAAGAATAAATAATTTTAAAAACTAATTAAAATGTATGTATTTTTGTTTATAGTTGTTTCCATTAATCAAGTGCAAATAAATGGCCTAACCTTTGCTTGGTCCATTGTTTCAAGACGTTCGATACACAAGGCTGGCACTCGTTTTTATAGTCGCGGCATTAATGTGGATGGCCAGGTGGCTAATTTTGTGGAAACCGAACAAATTGTGGAGTTTAATGGGGAGCGTATTTCGTTTGTACAGGTGTGTTGGGGAATTAAAGTGTTTGGTTATCTGTTTTATTAATTTTGTGTTTATTTTAGACCCGTGGTAGCATGCCTTTCTTTTGGCGTCAATTGCCCAATCTACGTTATAAACCCAGACCACACCTTATTCAAGGCCCCGATCATATGAATGCTTTTACTCGCCATTTCGAGGAACAAATTGCAAAATATGGCCGTCAAGTTTTAGTAAATTTGGTAAGTTTTATTTTTTTTTTTCGTGAAAAAGTAGTTTTTTGCAAAAAGTATAATTTCACAAAAATGGGCATTGGGACTGAATACCTTATTCCAAAAAATAAGATTTTAACAAAAAGTACTTTTTCAAAAAGTTTTTTATGTCTAAATAATCTAATATTTTGTCACAAAAACTACTTTTTATAGGAACTTTTTTAAAAAATCTCCTTTTTACATGAACTTGAGTTTTCAAAAATAGTCCTTTTAGAAGGGACGAACTTAAAAAGTTCTAAATAAGTTTAATTCCAAATGAAAACTAAAAAAATATTTTTTAACACAAAGTACTTTTTCAAAAAAGTACTTTCAGTTAATTCCAAAAAATCTTAGCAAAAAGTACCCTTTTTAACAAAAGTATATGTTTAACAAAAAAATTATACAAAAATTATCTTTGTAAAAAAAACAAAATTTTAAAAAAAGCTTTAGCTCTGTATGAAGAACATTAAACAAACCTTATACTTTCTTTATACCAACATCCAGGTCGATCAAAAGGGTGCCGAAGGAGCTCTCGAAAATTACTATCGCACCTTTGCCCAAAAACTCGACAACTCCAACATTCGCTAT
Organism: Calliphora vomitoria; assembly: GCA_942486065.2. Taxonomy (NCBI): domain Eukaryota; kingdom Metazoa; phylum Arthropoda; class Insecta; order Diptera; family Calliphoridae; genus Calliphora; species Calliphora vomitoria. Next base: position 50,165,132 of record OW818032.2, read on the forward strand.
GAAGCTTTCGATTTTCATGCTGAATGCAAAAAAATGCGCTGGGATCGCCTCAACATTCTCATCGATCGTTTGGCTCATGAACAAGAAGAATTCTCAGTTTTCCATATACGTGAGGATGGCCGCGTTGTTTCCACTCAACATGGTGTCTTTCGTACCAATTGCATTGATTGTTTAGATCGTACGAATGTGGTGCAAAGTATGTTGGCACGTCGTTCATTAAATAGTATTCTACAGAAATTGGGTATTTTGCATGTGGGCCAAAAAGTGGAGTCGGCATCGCCGAAATTCGATTTGATATTTAAGGGTGTTTGGGCCGATAATGCCGACATGATTTCGTTGCAATACTCGGGTACGGGAGCGCTGAAAACCGATTTTACTCGCTCGGGCAAACGTACGACGGCTGGTTTGGTACAGGATGGTGTGAATTCGATGACACGATATTATTTGAATAATTTTGCAGATGGTTTTAGACAGGTGAGAGGAAGATTTAGCTGTTCATTAAAAAATTGCTAATTTTACAAGAAATCACTATCTGGATTATTCAAACATTCTAGTTTAATTAACAAATTACTTTTTTGAATTTAATAAATTTTGTAAATTTTCAGGATGGTATTGATTTGTTTTTGGGTCGTTATACAGTTACTGCCTCCTTGCCTTCACCTTTGGAAGTCAAACATACCTGGCATTATAATGCGGTAAGTTTTAATCACTTTCTAACTAAATTATTTCAATTAAAAAAAAAAACTAAACACAATTATTTTCCTTCTCTTACAGTTCCCCTCGATATTAATCTTCTCCATAGCCATGCTTTTCCTGACCGCTCTGGTACCTTCCGAATTCAATACAGAAAATTTACTATTTATGCTGTTCTGGGGCGCCTTAATAGGCGTCAGCATCAGTGGTATCTTCCATTATGGCCTGGAGTTTGTGGATTGGCCTCGGCTTTTTCGGCCCATTACATTTCAAGTCTAACATTATTGGAAATACTGGTTTTCATGATATTTTTCGTGTATAGTTAAATGATAATGATGATTTCTTTGTCCCCTCCAAGAAAATTACAACAAGCCTAAAATATGTCCATGCTAAATATATTGTATCTGCGTTTATATAATTTTTTTTTTTTGCAAATTAGTTAAAATAAAAGTCTAAAACGCCCAAACAATTATGAAGCTGTTAAATAAATTAATTAAAACAAAAAGATAATTAAATGCAAACAAGCATCCTTAAAAAACAAGTATCTTCTACCACAAATACAACTTTCCACTTTATTTTACATTTAAAAGCAACTAATATTTTCTTTTATTGATATATTAGTTTAACTTTTTTTTTTTAGTATTAAATAAATTTCATTTATTTTATTCCCAGTTGGTTTTAAAGAATTTGTTTTCCTGTTTCTTTCTCATATTTACAAAATGTTAATTTCGTTGTACGTATTAATATTATTATATTTTTGTTGATTTAAGTTATAAATATTTTGTTAAAGTATCATTGGTTTAAATAAAATAGTAGAGTTAATTTCAGAGAAAAAAAAAGATTTATACCTGTTGTGTGTTTATTTATTTTTTTTAAATAAGATACAGCTGTGCCGAATCGTATATAATCTTCACCAAAGTATAATTTAAATCAATTTGATACATAAAATTTCATTAATTTTCATTAATTAATGATGAAATTCTAAAAGTACCCTAGAATAAAGAAAACGTACTATTGAATATACCCTTTGTGGATTCTCACTCATTTAGAACCATGTGTATTAGAAAATTTCAAAATTACCAATATAACGAAAATGAAGTATCATAAAGTACCGATTACCATTTCTACAGTTGGATAATCCAAATTCAAATAATATTCAAATAAATTTCGGTACCGTCAATGTTTTTTCTATACATACTTTTGTGAACAAATTAACAAAAATAGATAAAATCATAGATAAACACACATAGATCGGAAACTTTTATGACAAAGACTCAGTAGTCAAAATCCTAAGTGGTAGGAATGTAATTGTAAAAAAAAAAACATGTGAAAACAACAACACTCGTATGTGTGATTATTTTGAATATTTTTCTAGTTTCCGTTTTACGTGTATTTCTCTATGGATAAAATGTTTACCCCTTAAATGTTTGAATTTTGAGAAAGTACCAAACAAATAGTATTTTTATACCCTTCACGATGAGTGGAAAGTGTATATGTATATAAGTTTGTCATTTCGTTTGTAATTTCTACATTTTTCATTTGCGACCCCACAAAGAATATATATTCTGGATCGTTGTAGATAGCGGAGTCGATATAGCCATTGAAATCAACTTTCCGTAGCCCAAAATAAATTACAAACGTAATTGATACATCAATATATCGGGAATTCTTCCGGCTCGGTCGCTATTTAAAATCAAGAAAATCGGCCCCCAAATGGCTGAGATATAAGGAAAAAACCGTGACAACCTCGATTTTTGGCCTATTTTTTATCTATATCTCGCTTACTAAGTCATAAATATAGACAATATGGATATCTAATGATAGATATTTCAAAGTCCATTGCAACGATTTATATTAGGCTTAGTGAATGGTAAATCGATTACGATTATGGTCGAACATCGATTTTCAGGGTCTAAAATCGATTTTTTCGTGATCGATTATATACTTCGATTTTTATGCTGAAATCGATTTTTGATGACGATTAATCGAAATAGAAATTAAATTCAGGAATTTTTAGTATTGTCTACGTTTTTGCTTTCATTAAATTTTACAACATTTAATCTTCAGCTGACAGCGAAAAATATTAACGGAGGATCTCATATTTTAAAGTGAAACTGAAGAAATTTTTATAAAAAGTGCTACGAAATTTTTTTCATAAAATTGTTGTCAAATGTTTGCCGTTACGGTTTATAAAATGAGCACCTTAATATAAAGGAGTTATAAAACTCTTCCAAAATATGATTTTAATCCGTAATTATAGCTTATGTGGGTCATTTGCTATAGTTCCCAAAAATGCAGATCGATCATTAAAAAATCGATTATTGGGTTCGATTAATCGACTGTAAAAATCGAAATGAAAATGGTTGATCGAAAAGTCGAAAATCGATTATTAGCTTTTCATACCATTCACTAATTAGTCTATAGTAGTTTGGACCTACAATGTGTTAAAATCGGGAAAATTATTTTTTAACCCGAATATTTTTTTTACTACAAACAATTTTTTTTTTCACTAATAGATTGAAAACAAAAAAATTTTGAAAAAATTTAAAAAAACATTTTGAAAAAATTTAAAAAAAAATTTTGAAAAAAATTAAAAAAAAACAATTTCGCAAAAAAATTCAAAACAAATTTGAAAAAAAAAATATTTTTTTTAATTTTGAAAAAAAAAAAAATTAAAAAAAAAATTTCAAACAAATTTGAAAAAAAAAATATTTTTAAATTCTGAAAAAAAAAATTTTTTTTAAATTTTGAAAAAAAAAAGTATAATTTGGTGAAGGGAATATAAGATTCTGCACAGCCGAATATAGCTCTCTTACTTGTTTGATAATCAATTTTTATACCTTACGCCACCATTGTGGGAGGGTATATTGCGTTTGTGGTGATGTTTGTAACGCACAAAAATATTAGTTCAACCCCCACCTGGCTGGCACAGGTCGAAATTTTGATGATATATCGATAAAATTTTCGGCCCTAGGACAAAGCCTATTTAAATTGATTGAATTTGGTCCACTATTTCACTAACCTCCATACAAAAGTCCTTCCGAAATAGGTCTTTTAGTCATAAATGTCAAATTTCTCCACAAATAAGTTTTATATAAAAGGAAATCATATTTAATTTTTTTCGGTTCAATCCATAATGGACCATAGCTCCCATATAGGGTAAGTAATAACCCTATATGGGAGCTATGGACAAGTTACAAGTTAAACTAAAATCCAGTTTTAAAGAAACAATTTAATAGTATTCCATAAAAAACGTTAATAAATGTACAACTTGTTACCATGTTGCGAACTTGATATTTTGGTACACTTATGGAAGCCTTACGGAACCAATACCTCTTTGACGGAATGGTTTAAGCTAGTTCCTTAATCATTGATTTTTCCTTGAAAAAGTAATTTTGGGAACTGCTTTCGTTGTTGTATTTTATATAATAATTATTATCTCGTTTGAAACAAGTTTCGCAAAAAAGATGAGGAAATATTGTTATATTCTTGATTCTATTATACAATAAGTTCTGAAAGTCCTATATATACTAAAGAAATATTTACTAATCTGCCCTTGAAATCAATAAAAGTAATTTCATTCGATTTTAATCATGAAATCATGTTGAAAAAATTCAAGAAATTCGATATCAATACCATAGAATAAACGCATAGAATGGAAGGAGAGAGGAAAAAATTACTCTCTTTTCATACATACGGGTGATACAATAACAAAATACATGCAATACATTCTCATGAATTAGGTTTTTGACAACAGACTTCGGTTTTTGGCTCTCAGGTACCTATCTAGTTGTTGTCTATGATCAATACCTTAAACATTATAATCCATTACAAATCTAAAATCTATACATCGATTGCTTAATATAGAAAGGTCGTATCTCAACTTTTAGTTACTTTACAGAAGGAAAAAAATTTGTAATATATCGAAATATACTTTTAGAAAAGTTGTTAATATAAACCAAAAAATATGCATTCAACACTAAATAAGTTAGCGCTTTTTCTTTCAAACTATTATTGAAATGAGTCTGGGTTTTTTTAATTACTGTAAATCTGTTTTGTCTACCAGAATATGTGAAAAACCCGATTTTGAAAAAAAAAACAAGATACAACCTTTCTATATTAAGCCATCGATATAAATATGAATGTATGTATGTTCATTTGTTTGTTTGCCTGCGACTTATAGGAACCTAAACCACTAGACCGATCCTCTTGAAATTTTTACTTTATGTTCCTATATATCTGGAAGGAATATGTGGGCGTGGTACCTCCCCCACAGAGTAAATAGTTATTATGGAAAATCACCCATGTTATTCTACGTAGTTTGGGTGAAATTGGGCGTGGCACCATACATTGTAAATTACTTTACTTTTTACACCAAAATAATTCAAAATTTACGCCTTTATTTGTCCATGCTTCCCTTACTAAAAAATCTTCAAGTAATTTTTTTTAAATGTACCATAATTTGCAAAAATAATTTAACTTTATAATAGTTTGTTCACAAAATCATCTAAGTCAGGGGCTGAATTTCCGCATTCGATATTGAGTAAAATTATTCGTAAAATTATCTTTTTTGATATCATGGCAAGAAATTTAGTACATTTTCTTATATTTTCGATATTGAAATTATTTTTCGATAGCATAATTTGATCATGAATCCGTTAACTCGGGTTAAGATTTTACAGGATCTAAAATTTAACTAAGTATTGCTCTTACAAAAATATCGATATTCTAAACAATAGTTGTGCTTCTTTGATTTTAACTAACTTTTTATTGAGCATAAAAATTCAAGCTTTTTACAAAAGGTTCATTAATGTTCTTAAACACACTTCTTCATAACACTTTAACAAACTTTGTAGCCAATTATTATTAACAATTTAAATCACTAGTTATTTTTTATGTTTATCCTTACAAAGATCTCGTTAAAAGCATTAATTCATAGGGGTTTTTATTACTTAAAAATTTCAATTGATCCTCAAATCCTTCGGGGGTCTTTTGAATCCAATGACGATCCAAATAATATTGTATGCAACTATGGAATTCCTTGTCGTTATAACCCTCAATATGTATTGGCACGAAGGGATCTAAATGTTCGAATCCTTTGCGGCCCAACAGATAACGGGGCAAGTAAGAATCCATGTAACCTTCAGTCATGGCAATCTTGTCTACACTCAAAACACAAACACCATTGGTCCAATTGTAATTGGTGATATCGAGGAAGGGTTGGGTAAGGGTAATACGATCGGGTTTAACCTTTTGCTTATTATCGGCCACAATGCGGGTTTCGGGATGGAAGAAGGCATTGTAACCATCAATAGCAACCATAACTTTACATTTGTTATTGGTGGCATGTTGTTTAACTTCGCCCAGCAGAGCTGCTATGGTTTCCGTAGCGAATTTAATGCGTGTAATGCCATGTTCTACCAATTCCGATAGACTGCTCCCAGCTGGCGTTGATTCACGTTTAGACCAAACATATTCCTGGGTAGTCTTTAAATCCAATGATTGCAATAAGTTAGCATTTTGATTTTTAAAGTGCAACAACCATGCTGCCGCATCGAAAGGTAAATCTATGTATCCTTCCTGAGCAGCATTTGCCGTTTCCTTGGGCCTCTTCATCCAATTGGGAGCCCAGGGTACATGTACTATCAAAAAACCATTTTGATGGCCATAGTGTATAATATGAGCCATGGTAAGAGATTTACCCACACCATTCTCACCATAAAGCACATAGCGTACCACAGGTTTTGTGAAATCAGTATTTTGTATATAATTAATAACTTCCAATGCCGGCTGTCTAACCATTAGACAAGCCTCTGTAAATGTTTTCACTTGGGCTTCGAACTTTTTGGGAAAACCACCACCGCCAAACAATTGTTTCTTCACTTCAGCCGGTATGGTGTAGAATTTGGCTTCATGAATATTTGAATGTGATGAGGTATTTGCTTCATTGGTGCGGTAATCAGTTGGCACTAATGTAGCTCTAAGCGAATTTTGTATTTCATCTATATTGGTCGCCGCTGCTGCTGTTCCTGTATGGCGTTGTGCCAACTGTGGCAGTTTTCGTAAAGATTGACGAACGAACATTTTTCAACTGGAAATTATTTAATAAATCAATTATTTTAATTGAATTCTTTAATAAAAAGCAAATTATTTAAGATTTTTCACCTACTATTTGTTCTCGCTCGTGCAGCCGTGAAAAGAAGAAGAATTATGACAATCAGCTGTGTGTAATGTAACATAGAGTGTGTGTGAATTTCAGCTGTGTGGTGAGTTAGCTACTCAACAAAAGATGGCGACAGTGTGGTTTTAAAAAGTGTAGCATATCTTTAGGATTAACAAAATAATTTGTGGTCTCATTTTGTAAAATTAAGTGTTAAACATTTGTTATTGAGGTAATTTTAAATTTGTTAATACTCTTCATTAAATTTCATATTTTTTATAGGAATGGGCTTAGTAAAACGATTAAATAAACGTAAATAATAGCAGACGCCTGCACAACTAAGATCAGGATGGAGCAACAGGCCTTCAGGTCCCGCATAGACCGTGCCGTTCACAACTCATGTCCAGCATGTGGTCAGGTTCCCCCACAAGTATAACTGTTCAACCAGCCCTACGATCAGTACGTCTAGAGGAATTATGGACTCACCGCGAGCCCCCAAATTAAATATTGTAAAATTGTTTATGCTATTACAACAACAACACTCATTTGAAAAAATGATTATAGAAAAATAAGGGGCCTCATTACATTAAAAATGTTTTGAGATTATATGAATCACAGGAATTTTTTGGAAATTGGAATGTGTCCCATATACCCTTCACCATGAGTGATGAGTCTATAAAGTTTATTTATTCAGGATCGTTATAGATAGCGGAGTCGATATAGCTATGTATGTATGTCTGTCTCTCAACTTCCGAAGCCCCCAAATAACTTACATGCATGATTGATACATCAATATATCGGGTATGGTTCCGTTGCTTAGATTTGTTTATCTATATCTCATTTACTAAGTCATTTAGGTTATCAAATTATAGGCAATTCAAGATCTTTCCAACGACGAATATATCGTCAATTGGTCCAATATCTATCTATAAAAAGGAAAACGCATAAAATATGCTAATAGGCCCTTCCGAATTTAACCTATTTTTTTACGAAATTTTGAATTTAGGCTAAGTGTTCTAAAATACTAAAGCTGGGATTGCAAAATGGGCAACAGTTTTAAATACTATAATGTATTCAACATCATTCTTATTATTTTGGGATTTTTTCTTTTGTTCTAAATTTGCAGTATTTTTGAAAAACTGGAGACAATTTTACTCCTACTTCCATTTAAATTAACTCTTTTGTTCTTTCCGATCACACGAACACATTTTCAAATCAATATTTTGTATTAGTACAAAGTTGTTGTAGTTTAAAGTTAAAGATGTCAGTAGATACCAAACACATGTATTCCCGATAATTAACTCCAAAGGATTTTGTGGGTTCAGTCGTCAAAACTGAAAATCTAATACTCCTATGTCATTCATATATAAAATTGTATGTCAATCGGATAAGCCACTTAGAAATGACAGATTTATTTCCAAGATATTATGATGTCACATATTTTGGTGCAATTCCAACAGATTTGAGAGTGGAGGATTTTAAAAATATTAAATTTTTTTTATTTTTTTTTTTTTTAATAAACTTTAAAAATGTTAGTTAACACTTTATTCGTAAAATACTGACAAAAACAAAACAAGAGTATTTAAAATGAATAACAAGAAAACGATTCATACATTCGAATCGTTCCCGTATTAATTTAACACAAGTCAGAAAGGCCGGCAGGATGACCAAAGCCCAAACCGAAACCACCGCCATAACCGTAACCAGCTCCGGCACCATATGAAACAGGAATACTGGCACCAAAACCACCACCATAACCGCTACCTAAGCCAGCACCATATCCACCACCATAACCAGCTCCATAGCCGCCACCATAACCACCACCATAGACAGAGCCATAACTACCGCCATAGGAACCAGTATAAGCAGGAGTAACCAAAGGAGTGGTAGAAGTAACAAGTGGAGTGGAAACAGCAGTTACTAACGGAGTAACTACAGCCGAAGTAGATACAGCAGGTTGATAAGCAACGGCACTGCCACCATAACCACCACCATAACCGCCAGCATAACCACCAGAATAGCCGCCAGTATAACCGCCAGAGTAGCCACCACTGCCGGGTACTACAGTCACTTTAATAACTTTAACATTATTGCCATAGCCAGCGCCATAACCACCACCATAACCATCAGCACCATAGTTGTTATAGCCACCACCATAACCGCCTCCGTAACCGCCACCATAACCACCACCATAGCTACTTCCATAGCCACCACCATAGCCTGAATTTAAACTTCTGCCATAGCCTGCTGCCCCACCAGTGGTGCCTCCAATTAAAAATCCAAGTTTGTCAAAGGTAGCCTGAGCTGGTGCCAAGGCAGCCACTAAAGCAAAAACACAAACGAACAATTTCATTTTAAAATTTCTGGTTTGTCTTTTTATTTTTTCAAATTGGTGGTTAAGTTTTTATTAATTCGTATGTTTTCCTAATGGAATACTTGAGTTAACTAATGTCAATGTTGGGTCACATTGTGGATTATATACTAAACATTTAGTTTCTGACAACAATGCTCTTACATTGTGTTTCAATGTTCGGTTTCTTTTTTTTTTTTTTTTTTTATTTGAGTGTCTCCGAAACAAAATTTTTATTTTCCAATAAGACTGGGTAATTGTTTATCGAGTTTGTGGTTAAATATTTTACAAAAAACAAAAAAACTAAAAAAAAACCCTAAAACACATTTTAACACTTAGTCGTTGGACTTTTTTATGCCGTTTTGTTTAAAGTTTAGAGGCAAAAAAAATAAGGTGAACAAACGTTCTGAGAACCAATATTAAATGCTAAATTCATAATCTGTTTTTAGTGTCTGTTTAATATTAGAATACTTAGAACTTTAAAAAAAAAGTTTGCAAATAAATATTCCCGCTATATAGATTCTCATTTAACCCTCTAATGCCAAATTCTAAAAAAAATGGCTAAAAACTTTGGTAATAATTTATTTCTAAGGTAAATTTGGGCATTTGATTTCAAAAACAACATTTAAAATGGTTTAGGTGAGAAAAACTGAATGAGTGCCTCAAGGCACCCTTGGAGCTTTAGAGATTGAAACATAGTCGGGTTTTAGTTAGTATAATTTATAAATTTTTATTGAAAACTACTTTTCTAATTGTTCATCACTCAAATCAGATAATTTGAAACGTTTGATCACAAAGTTTTGCTATATGATCGAAAAACTGAGGCAGCAAAACTAGTCTGCAATGCCCAAGAGTGCCTGAAGGCACTCATCAATAAATCACGTCTCTAAAGAGTAGCTTATCTTTTTTTTAAATAAATCTTGACTCCAATATATAAAATCGGGAAACTTTAAAACACTTTAATCAACGATTGATAACACAACATGGACTTCCCATATTTTTTGGTTTGTTAATGCACTTAGTTTGTAATAAGTGCAGTAAATAAGAAAGAAGAGAGCTTTTAAGAGTTTTCAAGTCTTATTAAAATATTGAAGTACGTTTTTTAGAGACTGTTACAAGAGTTTTTGAAATGAAAAATCAGTAATATTGGCATTTTGGCGATGAGTGCCTTGAGGCATGCTTAGGCATTAGAGGGAATTTCGATTAATTTTACTAAACTTTTCGGTTGTAGCAACAAAACATTAGAAAAGTGTAATTATATTAAAATTTAGAAACCAGAGGCACAACATTTTTTTGATATAATCGATTAATTCATGAGTAAAACAAAAATTGGTTCTTTTCAAAGCACTTTAGAAAAAACATGTTTATGTGTACTTGGAAAAATACGTTTATCATTAGATGAGTCGAGACACTTAGTCTATTCCGAAGAAGATAACTTTAGAACACAAACGACCTATTTTTAGCCATAAAAACATGCTCAGAAAGTCCATTGTTTGAGCCTATTGTACCATCCGAATTGACTGTTCTACGTTGATTTAGTAAAGCTCTATGAGAATTCATACGAGTTGCTCGTTTCGATGTTTCTCTCTTATCTTTCTGCAAAAAGTGGCGATTTTACAATATCAGTCGCCTAAATTGAACAAGGATGAAGTGGTTTTAAAACATTTTATTGTAGTAGCTCGTGAACAATTGGAGATATTCTAAAGCAATTTAACACAGTCAGATCAGATGTGTTTCTGAGTTGATTTGTATTTACATGGGTTCGTAGTTGGAATGGTCGTTCTCCAAATGTTGGTCATATCGGGTCTACTTTAAAGGACTTAGTTCGAAATTTATATGTGTTACAAACGGAATACAAAATCAAAAAAACATAATTTTAGTAGTCTTTTCACAGAATCTCTTTAATAGTTCTAACACAATCATTCATGCATGTGTAAATTTACACACGCATGTGTGATTGTGTTAGTGCAAAAGTATCAATGTGTCGTGTTTTTCGAACTGTTACTTGCATGTGTAAAGGCTAGGTAAAGTAGGTCTTTTTGAAGCTCGGCTGTAGAAAGAGAATGTGAAAGTATACGTTATTGCAAAATATATGAGCATGATAGGACTCTTTATTCCCTATTGCTGATGCCGCGCCGCCACTTCTCATTTGAGTAGTGTTGTATTTGTGTTAATGGAAGGCAATGCAACTGCGCCCTAATAAAATGTATTGGTCGGCAGTAAAAAAAACATTTAAAGGACAATACAGTTGATATAATATACATTTTCAGTAAATTGATTGTACCCCCATAATACCTTAAGAAAGTCTGAGTTATTATAAGAGATTTTTCAATGATATTTTATATCTATTGTAAAACTATAAATATGTATGTACTTCTTAATATTATCCCAGCAGTTCTAGGAGACAGTCCCGACCTAGTGATTTTATCCATCATTTAGGGTGGGAACTAGTTACTTCAATAGCTACGTGACTAGTTATTTTAACATGTGCATGTCCTAAGCAGGAGGTCAATTAACCTTTTTTGACTACAATGAGACTGTCTAATAGCTGGTTCAAAGTAGTCAACGCATTGGATTCACATACTGGTTAAATAGCGTCAGTTACCTTACTAGCTATCTAACTGGTAAATTGATCAGCTACATAAGTAGTTATTTTAACATGTACGGATGCTAATTGACCTCAAATAGTCAGCAAAAAAACATATCATAAGCAGTCCAATACACGATAACTTGTAAACAAACCATTCTTCGACAACTCTCCAATGGATTGTTTCTGGTGGGTAAAATAACTACTTTCTAAAGTGCAGTACAAAATAAACGTTGAAAGTGACTTCATTATAGGTTACTAAGAGACACTAAAGTGGCTATTGACTTCATGCTATGTTACATGGGATATCAGTATACTTAAGCAAACATAAGAATAAACTGTATGAGAATTATATCAACACAATTTGTATAAAACCAGTTTGAACGAATTACTCATAAAACGTTTAAAGTGACTACACTACAGATTACTTAGAGAGACTTAAGTGACAATTGTCTTCACGCTAGATTATCTGGGATGCACAAAGTAACCAATTGTCTTCTCTCTGCACTACAAAGAACACATACGTGTCAAATGTCCAAAATATATAAATTGGAGTCAGCCAAGTGATAAGACTACTTGCTTAACTGCTGGGTATAAGTCTGGATTTGGATTCAAACATCTCCAAACAGCTGCATAGCCGATGACTTCATTATAAATAACAAAAATTGTTTAAAAATTTCCAAATTAGTATTTTAAAATTTCTCACATTTTATGAAGAATCTTTAGTCATTCTTCCCTTCTAAGTGCAATTTACTTATTGATTCTAATTATGTACAAAAATAGATTCATTTTGGTATTTCCATATGAGCATTTCTATTAGAACAGCAGTTGTGTGCGTGTTACTTTGGGTGATTATTTTTGGGGGACAAGGGCACAAATAAATTTCTGTGTTAGTTTTTATATTTATTTTTAAATCATTATTAATAACGAAATATTTAACGTGTGTGTGTTCTTTAATTTAACACTTGAATATTATGATTTTCAATGTTCATTTTTTTTTTGTTCATAACAAAAGAAATCAAGGTTTATATTTTTAGCACTGTAGTTTGTGAGGTATATATGGATGATACATTTTGTAAGTTTGTAACCAACCCTCTGCAAATAAAATTTAGTTAATTTCATAATAGAAGTTTATGTTTTATTAATACAATTTTCTATAAAAAATTAAAAGAAATTCTTAAAGTTTTGGTTAAAAATATAATTTTTATAAGCAGGTGCAAGTATTTCAAGCAAAAAGCTTGAAAAGTAAGCTTTTAAAAAGGATTTTTTTTTTGCTGAACCGAGCATAAATGTGCATATTTCGCATGTCCACTATAATTTCTTGAAAGAAACAATTGCTTTTGAGTTTTATTACTCATAACCAGATATCCATTTTGGGTCCTTATGAAACTTAAAGACGATCGGTTTATCTGTCTTCAAAATACAAAATAACACAGTGCATCACATTAAATTCAAACTCCTTCTCGTGTGGAATTTCTTAAAGTACTTATCGAAACTAACCATTTGGGTTTTGCTAGTTTTTGCTGCTGTATAAAACTGGATAAAACTTGATTTTTCAGAAGAACATTATTCTCATGGTTATATCTCGGAAACCAATTAGTATTTTGTTTTCCTGTCTTCGGGACAGTTGTAGTTATAGACGAGGAGAAAACAAGTGTAAACTAAATTAATCCGAAAAATGGGTCTATACTAGCTTTAAATGTGTCTGAGTTATAAATAATAATGAAATTCGGTACATTCGTTATATTGAGATTTTTTTTGAATAAGTTTTAAGCGGTGTGTCCAAAATTTGTCCATCTTTTGTAGTTTTTATAAGGTGTTCTTCGGGAGGTTGACTTGGGGCATTAGAAAGTATTAATAAGGCTTTCATGGGGAGGGATTCTACCATTACAAATATTAATGCAAACTAAAATAGTAAATCTATCTTTCGATTTTTTTTAAATATTTTAAAAAATATTCAATGTTTTAGCAACTTTAATTCAAAATATTAAGCGCAAAATTGTCTAGTTTATGTTGTACGCAAAATAATTATAATAGCTGCGATAAAAAACCGTATACAATCCTGCATACCCTCTAACCCGTAAGAGTGCCTCAAGGCATGCATTACAAAACATCAATTATCTCAAAAAGTAATTTTATTTATTTTTTTTAAATTAACGGTGACTTTAGTTACAGATTTGTTAACATTTCTCTCTAAGGTCGAAATGCATTCTGACTTTTAGTTTTTGTTCTGTCAGCTGTTTTGTGAGTGATGTCATAATTTTAGCACGCGAAATTTTGTTTGTGATTTTTTTTTTTTTGAAATCAAAGTTTTACTAACTTTTAGTCTCCCGATATATTCGAAATAGTTTTTTTATTATTTTTTCAGTCTATGCATTTGTAAATGTTAAAAATTTATCAAAAAGTGTGTTAAGAACGCAAAAACTAAAAGGGTGCCTCAGGGCACTGTTGCGGATTGCGTGCAAATTTATCGGCGTGTTATATTCCATCGGATTTTACTTATTTGTTATATTTTTTGTTATATATACAAAATGATAGGAATGGCAGATAGAGACCGCAGACGGATTAAATTATTCGCCTTGACTCATGATCAGTTGGTACTCCACAAGAAGATCCACAGTCAGGAAGTTCAATAGATGGCGAAATAGCAAAATATCCAGTTTATGTTGTCCGTTATGACAATATCGACCACTTTCCAATCTGGTTAGGCAAAAAAGGTGGATAAAGATGGTGCAAACTATGCAAAAAGTCACAAACACAGTGTATTTGCACAAAATGCGATCTTCTTTATGCTGATCAAATGCTAAAAATAGTTTTTATGAGTATCATCGTAGAAATTAAAACATATTTTCTTACTTTTTGTATCTTTTTCATTAGTTTTTCAATAAAATCGTATCATTATTAAAGTTTAAATCTTATTGTTTTTTCACCTAAACCGGCAACAATGCCCTGAGGCACTCTTCACCTTTTTGCACCCGGTTCCTAGTTTATAATGGCTATTCTGAGTTTATTGGTGCAAATTACCCTAAAAAAAATGATTCGACAACTTTTTTTTAGCTTCTTAAAATTTGGGTGTTAGAGTCTTAATGCATATAACAAATGGAACTCAACTAAGAGATTAACTTCCACAGATTTCAAATCCATTAACCATTTTTTTTAAACTTCCAGTTACATTGTACCTTCTTGAGGACAATCTGTTAAAACGATTATAAAATATTGGACAGATTTGTGTTCAGCGTGCTAAAATTCTTAAAAAATAGTTATAATTTTGTATAGTAGTGTAATTAGTCATAGGTCCCATATAAAGACCTCTTACATTTTGAACCGATGAATTTAAAAAAATCAACATTTTAAAAGATCCTGGATATTTTTGACTATCTGATACAACTGTGCATAAAAATTAGTTACTAAACTTAGTATGTTTCTAAATAAGTATGCTTGATTTGCTACATACTTAATATAAACCCAAAAATATCGATTTGCACTTTATTAGCTTATTTAACTAGATAATAAGCTAGAAAATCGAAATATAACATATTTTCGTATTTACAATTCGCTTAACAATGCAATTTTGCGTGAAATGCCTAATAACGCTGACCTTGAATTAAGTCTTAAGCATCAATATTTAGATATTTTTCAAGTCAACCTTATTTTATAGATCCACAACTAAAAACACAAAAGCAAATCTATCTATATATGCAGCAACCATTTGGTATGGCTAGTTGAAAATATAACTAATAATAAAAATTTAGCTTCTTCTAAAGTTGACAAGATCAATTAGTTGCTGTATGAGATGAGTGCCATAAAAATTAACACATTTTTTGGTGGTCGTTTGGAGTTTTATATATATTTTTGGTGGACGAACAAAATTGAATACTAAACATTGTTTGGCTGATTTAAAGATCCAATGTAGAGTTATGCTTTTTAGTAGTTTTTGTGCTGTGGCGGATTTTAAGATGCTTGCATGGTTGCGAACGTAATTGGGTGCAAATATCTTTATTCAATATTAAATAATATATATGATTATTAATTTCTATGAATGGAATGTAGTATATAGGTAATTGTTCAATGTTATAGGATGTTGGACTTTTTTAATTTCTGTAGTTTAGCGTTAGTTAACTTTTAATAAGGTGCAACAAATATTTGGAATGTTTTGTATATGATAAGCCCTTTAGTATCGTTTCCATTAATCCCCTTAATTAGAACAATTAAATGTAATTATACCCTTCACCATGAGTGACAAGAGTATATATAAGTTTATCATTCCTTTTGTAATTTCTTCATTTATCATTTACGACCCTACAAAAAATATATATATTCTGGATCGTTATAGATAGCGGTGTCGATATAACCATGTCCGTCAGTCTGTCTGTATGTTGAAATCAACTTTCCGTAGCCCACAAATAACTTATATACATGATTCATACAGCAACATATCCGCTATTGTCCCGGTACGTTTGCTATTTTAAAACGAGAAAATCGGCCCATGAATGGCTACAATATAAGCAAAAAACCACGACTACATCGAATTATGACCTATTTCTGATCGATATCTGGATTACTAAGACATTAATATAGACAATATAGATATATAATGATAGATATTTCAATGATTTTTTCAACGACGTTATAACGTATATAATTCGGACCTACAATGGGTCAAAATCGATAAAAATATTTGGTGAAGGGTATATAAGATTCGGCACAGCTGAATATAGCTCTATTATTGTTTATGTTACAATTAATTTATGTCCACTATATCTTGCCTGAATTAATAATAAGTTTTTTTGATCGAACTTAAAAGAATTGTATCAGTAACTTTATTAAGTAGATATTAATAATAATCAATCTCTTGGACCAGATATCATGCTTATTTAATATTAAAACTTTTTTTTTACATAAATGATGTTTTGTGTTCCTATATCATGTATATGTCCAAATTTACTTTACTTGAATGATCCTTAGATTGTATGTAGTACATTTAGATACTGATCTCCACGACTTTCAGCATAATTTGTGAATTTTTCGCAGCATTTTTATAGCTGCATACCTGTGAGCAGATTGTTGATTGCTTCAACTTCATTTACATTTGCATCCTAAGTGATAAACCTTCACGTTCCTCACTCCTAAAATTAGTTTGAACCCAGCCCAGCTATTCCTGCACAATATAACCGGTCTCCAAGATGCGTGGTAACACCAGCGCAATATATCAAGGTTATCAAGAAGATTAGGCGCATGCTACTGTCACCTAGCCATTCGGTTTGAATGACAGATCAGTCATCTATTGGAATACTATAAAAGCTATATAATGCCTTAGACATTCCAACATTTTTACTGGTTTTGTTACCCATGTTTGGTAATTAAACCCATGTTCGCGGTCTCATTGAAATTTCTCGAGAAGAATGCTTTCCAAACTTAGCCATCCCATTTATCATAGTCCAAGCATTTGATTACTCTGTAGCGTCAATCTATCACACCAATATGACTTTTAGTATATGATTCATTATGAGCTCCATCAATTTGAATTCAATGGCACTACAGGAGTAATACAGCCATCTTCGTCGTTCGTCAGCGCTACTAATATCTAATCTTTAACTACCTCGGAAAATAATCGATTTATGAATGACATTTGATTATTAATTTGAATGGATTATTTTAATGTCCAAAATGATATGTTGGTTTATGCATATTGGCGAGTATGTGATCCATAACGAGTACTTTCAATTTAGATTCGAGAACACATCATTATGTTACTACAGGTGTAATGTAGCCATTTTTATCCTTCGCCACAGCTACTACTAGATCATCTTTAACTACTTCGTTATAGATTCGTCTTGTGGATGTCATCAGCTGGTACAGGAGTTCCTTTCTTTTTTTAAATTTTCATCGATTTGCCTTTCTCTAATTAAGAGCGGTTTATTTTTAAGTTTGAGAATATTTATGTCGAAATTATATCAATTTGGATTCGATTTCGTAACGACAGCAGTAATATAGTTCGCTACAGCCACCATGTTGGTCCAGAAGTTGTCGACTTCTCAAGAACCTTTAAAAATTTCAGTGATTCAGGTTTTACTCTATTAAGTAGAATGATCCTTAGATTGTATGTGGTACATTTAGAGTGCTGTATACTGATCTTCACGACTTTTAGCATAATTTGTGAATTTTTCGCAGTATTTTTATAGCTGCATACCTGTTAGCAGACTGTTGATTGCTTCAACTTCATTTACTACAGGAGTAATGTAGCCAATTTTGTTCTTCGCCACAGCTACTAATAGATCATCTTTAACTACTTCGTTATAGATTCGTCTTGTGGATGTCATCAGCTGGTACAGGAGTTCCTTTCTTTTTTGAAATTTTCATCGATTTGCCTTTCTCTAATTAAGAGCGGTTTATTTTTAAGTTTGAGAATATTTATGTCGAAATTATATCAATTTGGATTCGATTTCGTAACGACAGGAGTAATATAGTTCGCCACAGCCACCATGTTGGTCCAGAAGTTGTCGACTTCTCAAGAACCTTTAAAAAGTTCAGTGATTTTGTCTCTGTCTAAGTCAGGCGCGGATATAGATCATCTTTTTTTTCTTTTTTATATGAAAACTTTTCGGTTTGGGAGGGGGGAAATTCCTTTTTCACCTCCTCTGGATCCGCGCCTTGTTTTAGAGCGGTTTATTGTTGAGTTCTTGTACTTAAGGCGTATTAAAGTGTCTTGAACGATCAAACGTATGTACTTGATGACGCCCATCGTATTGATCTCCGTCTGACTGATTGTCTGTCCAAAGTCTCAGTATCACAGTTTTAAAAGTAATGTAATACAATTTACAATCAACGAAACCTATTGAATAATTTAATCTGGCTGCAATCCATGTTCTCCAGAAATAATCCATATAAAATGGGGAATTCACAATACCAAAGTATACGAGGAATGGCCGATAATTGGCTGTACCTTTCATAAAGCCTCTAATACCGAAAATCCCTTAAATGATCTCTAATTTCAATATGTACTTATAAGTATTAAGATAGAGTTCCGTATAAACTGTTTTAATGTTAATATGCAAAAAAACAAGTAAGAGAGCTATATTCGGCTGTACCGAATCTTAAATACCCTTCACCAAATTATACTTTTAAATAAAATTTAAAAAAATTATTATTTTTTTAAACATTTTTTTTCGAAATTTTTTTTTAAATGTTTTTTCCAATTTTTTTAAAAAAATTTTTTTTTAATTTAAAAATTAATTTTTTTTAATTTATTAGTGAAAAAAGAGTTTTTTGTGAAAAAAATTCGGGTTAAAAAATATTTTTCCCGATTTTGACCCATTATAGGTCCAACTTACTATTATAGCCTTATATACATCGTTGCAATGGACTTTGAAATATCTATCATTAGATATCCATATTGTCTATATTTATGACATAGTAATCGAGACATAGATCAAAAATAAGCATCAAAAATAGAGGTTGTCTCGGATTTTTGCTCATATCTCCGTTTATGGACGGGTTTTACTGATTTTAAATAGGAAACTTCTCGAAAGCATGTCTGACAGAATTATTGAAGATTTTGATCCCGAAGATATCTGGGGCCTTCAGAAAATTGATTTCAACAGGCTAAATCGACTCCGCTATCTATAAGGATCCAGAATATATATACTTTATAGGGTCGGAAAATTATATTGTGGAAATTACAAACAGAATGACAAATTTATATATACCCTTCTCACGAAGGTGAAGGGTATAATAATGTATGCATTGCTCCAGAATTGGTCATTTACTTCCATTAAGGACCATCATAACGCTACACTCAGAAACACATTCATTCTTAAACAGATCGTAGAGGAAAGGATCGAGAATAGTTTGGGACTGAACAAACACAAAGGTTCTTAAGAAGTTTTTGTATAGATAGATAGAGATCCGAAATTATAGCACACACAACAGTTATATTTTTATTAGTGATGTGCGATTACTAGAATAATCAAGTATTCTGATTAATAAATATACTTAATAATCAATTAATCGATTAATCAACATTTCTGATTATCAATAATCAGAATCTTTGATTAATCGAATAATTGATTAATCAGAAATTTGATTAATCGCACATCCCGAGTTTTTATAAAAAATATAATAGAACGGAATGTAGAAAAAAACTCAAACAAAAAAATTACTCAACAAAGTTGTTTTTGTTTTCACATACAGTTTCAGCTCTATGGTTTTTGACAACTGAGTTAGGTTTTTGGCAGGAGAGTTTCTGATCTATGTGTAGAACTTTAAATAAAAACTAAATTAATTTCGTTATTTATCGGAGTATTTAAAATATATTTATTTTGTCATACATTTATGGAGTTAGGTAGCTTTGTATATTTTGTGTGTTAAAAAATTAATGAAAACATAAGAACAACATTAAGGTTTGTATTTGATTAAGGCCTATTTACATATAAGATTAAAAACTAGGAAGACTCGTTTCGTAAAGCTTCGTTGTGACTAACAGCCAATGCTTTCCCAAATGCTACCGCTTTTCCATGGGCCGGTACCAACAGTATTCAAACTGTTGCTAGAGCTACCGCTGTTGCTGCTGGAGCCACTCCAGGAGCCAGAGCTCCAGGCACCGTTGTTGGCTACACTTGGGGCAACATAGGTGGGAGCTGGTGGAGGGGGTCCGTAGGATTGAGCAGGAACATGTTGTGACTCACCATCAACGATAACCTTAATGGTCTTGACGGTCTCTTGAACTTGTTGGGGAGCTTGTACTGAAGCATCTTGTTGTTGATGGTAGTAGGGCAGTGGTTGAGGTTGTTGGTACAATGGCTGGGGTTGAGGTTGCTGATAGATGGGTTGTTGTACTGAATATTGGATGGGTCTTTGAACGGTAACCTGTTGGTAGACGGGTTGTGAACGTTGAATGTATTGAGGTTGTGGTTGGTATTGGGGTTGAGGTTGTGGTTGTACATAAACAGGTCTGGGAGGTGCTTGGATAACTTGAACAGGAGCTGGCACTGGTGCAGGAACCTGTACGGGCACTTGAACTGGAGCTTGAACTTGAATGGTTTGAACAGGTTGTACAGGAACAGGAACTGGAGCAGGAGCTTGTACTTGAACAGATTGCACAGGTTGAGCGGCATATGTTTGAACTACAGGGGCAGGTGCTGGTATGGGGGTCCAACTGGCGGCAGATGATGATGAAACAGCAGAAGCTGAAGATGAGCTTCTTGCATAATTGTCATAGTAAGCTTGAGGCTGTTCACGTGGTACAATAACTTTGATAACTCTAACAACTTGTTCGTTACCACCGCCATAACCTCCAGCATAACCGCTACCATAAGTCTGTTGACCCCAACCATAGTTGGAATTGTGGCCAGTGTAGACTGGACGATTGTAGTTAATACCACCAGAGTAGCCACCATTGCCATAACCTCCACCATAAGAACCACCACCATAAGAACCACCACCATAACCGTAACCACCACCATTACCGTAACCACCACCATTACCGTAACCTCCACCATTACCACCTGCGTTTTTGCCACCTCCAATACCATTTGTCAAGGCTCCCAACAAAGCCAATTTGGCACCCAAAAGGGCTTGGGCTGGTGATGCCATTGCCAACATGGCAACTAATACACAAACGTACACTTTCATTCTAAATTACCGGACCGACTTATAAACTTGTTCGTATAATAAAATAAATCCACGCAAACCTCAACGCTAATCGTAGACAACTGATACTAATTTTCAAGCCTACACACAAATTTATAGCCCAACTTAATTTTTGTTTAATGTTAAAATTCAGGCCAATTGATTTGATCTTAAAATGCTCAGCAAAATATAAAATAATAATAAAGTCAATAAAATCTCCAGAAGAGAGCAAAATCTACAAGAACTATTTTCTGAATTAGCTCAGCTTTACTTCTCTGCCCTTCCTCTGTTACCCCCCCCAAAAAAAAGATCATAAAATATGAATATTTGTGTAATATTCATCTAAAAAAAAAATAAAATAAATAACTAGACTCTCTTTGAACACAAAAGAAAATAATTCCATATTTACTTAATCAATAAATACACACAATACAAAACTCTAACCCTACCCATTAAAATGTTTAGATGGACGTACATATTCGTATTCGCATATGTACTTATTTAGATGGAAATACAGATTTAGCATCTAAACTACCACTACCACCACCATCACCATCTATCTATAAGTTAACAAGTCTGCTACCAAACACTCATCAATTTAGTCACATCGGTGAACAATTTATCTCAGCTTAACAATTTATCTAGCCTATAATAAATCAAAAAAATATTGAAGTCTTCCATACTTATCAGCATTTAAACAAATTTGCATAGCACATAGTTTACAGTGGTATTAATAGGGAATGGATATAGGGAAATATTTCTTTTACCACCCTTTTTTCTGGATGGAAGATGAAGTTATTAGTACTTGTTGAAAATATTATTTAAAGAGCTCAACTTAGAAGTTAGTGCCAAAAACATAAATGTAGGTTTCCAAATGCTAAAGCTCAAATACAGATGGCAGCTCCAGTTTAATTCCAGTGGTACCAATCAGTAGTGACAATTAAGAGATCCAAATACTACATCTTACCTAACATTATGTCTAAAATTTGGTAAATTTAAGAACAATTCCTAATGAGGGATATGGTAATCCATATGGAACACTTCATGGAAGAACTCGAAGACACTGGAACAATAACACAGCTGTCTTAAATTTGGTAAAATTAAGAACGAATATCTAGGTAGGGATACAACACTGAAACTGTAAAACTTTAGGGGTACTAATTAGATAAATATTCCAGCACATTTTAATAATACATAGATATATACTTAACAAGTAAAGAACGAGACTTTGACCTATGATAAGACACCTAATAAACCAGTTCTTCCATTACAATAATTTCGAAAAAAATGTATACAGTTTTGATCTGACCTGATCACTTAACATTTGGAAGTATGATTTAAGATTACATGAGGGCCCAATCAAAAATTCTTAGGACCATGAGGGGAGCACCATGGTTTATAAGAAATGTAAACATCCACAAGGACTTAGAAGTGACATTGGTAAAGGAAGAGTTCAAGAAAGTCCGTGAGAAATATGTATATTGTTAAGCTGCAAAACCATCCCAATACGCTTGCAAGACAACTTGTGCAGATCCAAACCCCATCCAGGTTCCGTAGAGCAGATCTACCACCCCTCTAAGATGAGTCCCAGTTAACCATGAAGGTTCTCTTGTTGGAGAACAACTAGTTTTAATTTTAGTTATAAGATTTAAATACTTAGTTAGGCCTATAAAAGGCAGATTCAATAAATTAATAAAGCGTTTAAAAAAAAGTATTCATGAAACTTGTCAGAACGATTTAAAGTATTTTTCGGAAATCGGCTCTATATGAGAGTTAGGTGAAACAACAGACCGATATCACAAAGTCATATAGTATATGCTATAAATATTAGAAACATACACAAATAAGATAAAGATTAATATCCAAACCTGATATTCACTCTTCTTTCCACACAGTTTAAGCGTAAAACTTGTAAGCTTCAATGAATGGGCGAGGTGGATTTCAAGATTTAAAACGGTTACTCATAGAGGTGTCAATGAAAGAGTTTCGAACAAATCATTTAACTTGGTCCAAAGAAATCTAGCTGGATCCGATTATCCATTATTATCCATTCTTCTCTCCATTTGGTAATTAAAACTAATCTGCTGCAATAAGTGATCGAGTTTCAGCGAGCGATTTCAGGATTTAAGTCGATTGTAAATAGATGTGTCAATGAATTCGTGAATCGTCAGATTTGGGTATGTTTTTATTTACCTTGGTGTTATTCCTTCAGGTGACACCGATAACTCAGGCTGCACCGAGGCTAAAATTTATAAGTTTATTTTAAAGTCGCAGCTGACCAGAGATTTATTTGGCACTACCGGAAAATAATGACCTCAGGACTTATCCTGACTGGTTTATTGGAGCACGTAGTGGCTGTGGTTAAAGCCGAATGCGGGAAGGAGATTGTTGGTTAAATGGGTGATGTTTGTGCTAGTGGTAAATTTCGGAAAACCAAATATATCTTACTGAGGAAATGTATAGGATTATGGGATGTTTGTGGCATGATGGTTTTTGAGGTTTAGCTCTCGGTCATGGTCAATTGTGTGTGGATGAAGAAACGTCACCTTGACTTTTATCGTCTGTGGGTTTGAGGTGGCCGATTACCTGCTGAACTAGTATATCAGGCAGCTCGTTTCGATAATTGTCTCAGGTTTTGTTGATTGACTAATGCCCATAATTTCAACAAATTGATATCTGCGGTGTAAATTACCCAGCAGATAAACTTACCGAAAAGGTAAGAATTACCAAATATATTTACTCTATAAGTAACTATTTTACGGGCTATGGATGGCGGGGAATAGATAGTCCAAGCTCTTGAGCAAGGTGCTTGTATATTCTCCATGCAGTCATGTAAAAAGAGATGCCAATTGCGTGGTTCTTGGTAGACGTATTGTCTCTACCCGTTGTTAAAAGCACTGTGCGGTTATGCCATTATGGCGGAAACTCACAATAATGTTAGACACATCCGTCATATTCACGACTCTCTTATCAACTTTAACTAACCTAGTATACATTAGCAGAGTGGTTACTAGTGGATGAAAGTTGGCACAAACTCTGTTCGTTCAAACTTAAACTAGAAAGTTAATGATAAAAAAACAATTGAGTTCTTTACCATTGAGTTAGTTGCCATTGGCTCCTTGAAATTATCTATCTAAGGAAAATTAATTTTGAAAACTGATTCCTTTTTGGAGGCAAGAATCAATGATATAGCTTTAAAGAATAAACAAGTAAGAGAGCTATATTCGGCTGTGACGAATCTTTTATACCCTTCACCAAATTATACTAGGTAGGTATTAGGTAAACAAAATTAATTTTTATTTTTTCAAAATTTAAAAATTTTTTTTTTTTTCAAAATTTAAAAAATACAAATTTTTTTTCAAAAAATTATATTTTTTTTCGAAATAATTTTTTTTTATTCTTTTTCAAAAAAATAAAAAAAAAATTCGGGTTAAAAAATATTTTTCCCGATTTTGACCCATTGTAGATCCAAATTACTATAGCCTTATATATATCGTTGCAATGGACTTTGAAATATCTATCATTAGATATCCATATTGTCTATATTAATGACTTAGTAATCCAGATATAGATCAAAAATAGGCAAAAAATCGAGGTTGTCCCTTATATCTCAGCCATTTGTGGGCCGATTTTCTCGATTTTAAATAGCAGCCGAGCCGGAAGAATTCCCGATATATTTATGAATCAAGTTTGTAGGTTATTTGGGGTCTTCAGAAAATTGATTTCAACAGACAGACAGACAGACGGACATATCTTAATCGACTCCGCTATCTATAAGGATCCAGAATACATATACTTTATAGGGTCGGAAAATTATATTGTGGAAATTACAAACGGAATGACAAACTTATATATAATCTTTTCACGAAGGTAAAGGGTATAAAAATCCATAAAATTGTTGTTTAATTGTTTGATTCTATGACGAACTAAGCGTCCAAATAACTGTACGCCCCTCAGAAGTGTTAATCATCTTTCATCCTAAAGATGTAACGGCAAATTCAAACGTTTTGGATATGGAACAACTGAACTGATGCATAGATATAGCTGCCATGAAATGAACTTGTAAATACTTCAATTCTTTTGATGTTTCAATGAATAATCAGAAACATTTAAATCTAATAATGTTTGGTTTATAAGATAACATGGAAAATGTTATTGATTACAGTACAGATTTTTTACAAAAAAGGTCCAATATAAGATTCATTTTACCGATTAGTATCATTATGCAAAACACATACATACGATAGTACATTATGTTTGTCCCATTATACCACTGTGCAGTATATTAAATAAATTAAAGCTAAAACATTTCATACTTTAAATAACATTTCTTCATGTTAACAATATTTATACGAGTTTTTTGGAATTTTCATATGAATAGAAATTCACAGATTTTAGTAGCTCACATTTTTAATAATTTTAATACAAAAACACTTTACTAGTAAAAATAGCATAATTTTTGTTAATGAAAAAAAAATCTATCACTCTCAGGCAATTGCCATTAAAACCCAAGTAATTAGCATTATTAGGTAATTCCCAAATAAAATTAAATACATAGTGAAAAAGAGTTTGATTTTTGAAGTGCTAATTGATAAAAATTGTTTGCAAATCTATGACTATAGTAAACATTGACAATTTCGAGTGACGGATGTTGTACAGAAAGACACAGCACTATGACTGGGTGACTGACTGAATAACTGAATGTCATGTGTATGTGTGCTGGTTTATCTAAGATCTTGATGATCTTAGGGGCACAATATGAAAAAATAAACGTAAAATCTTAAATCACGTTCATATTAAAAATTTACATCTTATTTGTATTACAAAGATTTGTTTATTTTTAAGTTGTTATTTGGAAATTTTACTAAAATAGAATCTTCAATGACGTTTGTTTTCTTTCAATAACAAGTGTTTAAAAACGTACTTGTAAATTCATTCACACTTAGTGTGGAGTGTGCGCGTAATGAGAATTATGTAATTTTAAAGAATTTATTTAAGATAAAACGTCAAGGAAATCACGTAATAGATGTTGTCAATTTGGTGTTATTTAAAGGGTGTGATTTTGAAAATGTCTCATAGACATCAGTGTGCTCTAGTTTGAGTTAGATGTTGTTTGGTGTACGGTTTGAGCAACGACCAAACATTTGTTTAAATGTTGCCTTCATTGTATTTAAAATAAAACAAGTAAGAAAGTATGGTCGGTCAAGCCCGACCAGATAATACCCTACACTAAGAAAATGAGCAAAAACATTTTTCTTTCAAAATTTCAATAATATATGTTCGTGAGCGATTTTCGGAAGTGGGCCTTATATGGGAGCTATGACAAATTATGGACCGATCACCACGAAATTTGGACACGTGATTAATGTTTATATGAAAGTTATTTATGTTGAATTTTATGTGTATACCAACAATTGTAGTAGATTTATGCTCGTTAAAGTGATTATCGGAAGCAGGCCTTATATGGGAGCTATGACTAATTATGGACCGATCATAATAAAATTTGGAGACATGAATTCCCTATATATAAAACTTATTTGGACAAAAACTTGTGTAGATACCTATATAAATTAAACATTTGTGACGGATAAAATCCACTTTCGGGAGGACATTTGTATGGGGGCTAGGTCAAATAATGGACCGATTTCAGCCAATATGGATCGTCCTTGGGCAGAAAAAATGACATGTACCAAATTTTATCGAAATATCTTTAAAATAGCGACCTGTACTCTGCGCACAAGCTTTACATGGACAGCCAGCCAACCAGGCAGCCAGCCAGACGGACGGACGGACATCATTTAATCGACTCAGAAAGTGATTCTGAGTCGATCGGTATACTTTAAGGTGGGTGTTAGGCTAATATTTTTGGGCGTTACAAACATCTGCACAAATCCATTATACCCTCCCCACTATGGTGGTGTAGGGTATAAACACCCAGTATTAGCGTTTTTTTCAAATATTAAACTGAATTTCAAATAGAGTTCAAACTGAGGCGATTAGGCAAAATATTGAAATGGCCCAGTTCTAAAGAACCTACACGCAGAAAAAAAATATAGTTGTACATTGTTACTGTAACCATTTCAAATTTGTGCATCGTTACTGTAACAATATCAAAATTTTTAACAATATTATAGTCACAGTAACTATATATATGATTGTGGTAACAATAATATGGTTAATTTACGATTCACATGAATATTTCAACCATATATATGGTTACAGTAACCATGTATATGTTTGTGACAACCATTTATATGATGAATAATTTTATCATAATATGTTGTTCTCAGATTATGATATGAGAGCATCATAATATGGTAAGTCCTTCATCATATAAATGGTTGTCACAAACATATACATGGTTACTGTAATCATATATATGGTTGAAATATTCATGTGAATCGTAAATTAACCATATTATTGTTACCACAATCATATATATAGTTACTGTGACTATAATATTGTTAAAAATTTTGAAATGGTTACAGTAACCATGCACAAATGTTGAAATGGTTACAGTAACAATGCCCAACTATATTTTTTTCTGCGTGTATTTATGAAGAAGGCGGAAAATATGTCTCTTAGAATTCTTGATTGATTTGCGACTTAGTAATGGATTTTTCTTGTCGTTTCCGAGGAATGTAGGAATAATTGAACTTTTTCAGCTCAGTGTGCAAACGTGATAAGTCCATTTTTACAAACGATAATAATTTTGCAATTTTGAAAAAGAATGGAATTAGTATACCACAATATAACAATATAACATACCACAATATAACAACGAGAAAAATTGAAATAATTGTAAACGTTTATTTATTCTATCGTTTTGTATTGAAATTTCAATTTTCATAAAAACTAGACTTAGCTCGTTTGTTTACTAAGCTAACGATAATAATATCTAGGGAATGAGACAATGAATGAATTGTAAAAAAGAGGTCCGATAATCTTCTTATGTATTTTGATATTAGATAGTCGGAAGTCGAGTATTTTATCATGAAAGAGGAACTGCTGACCACGTAGTTCCTATTTCATGTGGAATTGTTAAACAAAGCGACAATTGTCACACCAAACATAGCCAAGTCATGTCGTGCTCTTCAACGATGCTCAGCATGATATGTAAAGGTTCTGTAGAACATAATTCAGGTAAATTGAACATCATGTGTAGAAAAATATTGCCTGTCCTATTTCATCTGCTTACAGGAGATGGCAAATGCTCATATCGATGAAATTAGGTTATCCAACCCTCTATATTCTTTGGTTCACTGTCCATTGTACTATAGAATAGTGAAATAGTTATATCGATAGTAGAATGGTTCTACTGAAATTAGGGAACTTGTTTATAATACCCTCTGATTTTTACATAATACACCTTTTTCGTGAAGAACTCATCTGTTTGTGGTCGATTAGCCAGTTGACCACATAACACAAATGCTAAACCTTCATTCCTCCCTTCCATAACCTATTTTCCTAATTCCAATACAATATTTAGCATGAGTGCGGTTCCATTATATAAAAATAATAACAATTCGACACATGCTACTTAACTTGAAAACAGGAACAGCAGCTACTATTCTTTATGACACATCAAAGTATAGTTGAGTTGCAACGACATAACATGACAATGTGTTTGAGTTGCCATAGCGATACGCAACAATTCCTTTGAGTCGTCATAACATAGAAAGGCGTGACACATTTCAGTACAACATTTTTGAATTATACAGTTCTTTTAATTCTGTTCTTGTCCTAGTGACATATTCTTAAATGTTTGAGAAATTCAGGGAGTGTTATCAGGATTATTATACAGCTCCAGACGAAAAACTCTGCAGGGTTGAGTAATTTTCCACCGGGATTACGTAGACTCTCTGGGACATCATATGTAAGCTACTGGATTTCCTTCCATAAATAATATGAAAATTGTTATAGATAATGTTATAGATAGTATCAGGAATATGTAATGTCGTTGGAAACAAATAATTTTTATTACTATTTCATTTATAAATGCAGTCAAGCATGTTTGCGTTAAGTTATATTTTTCTAAAAACAAATATTACTTGAACAAATAGCTTTTATAACACCAAGTCATTGACATCCAATAAGAATAACAATTGTCACCTTCTTATGACACACAATAATTAAAATGCAATTTGGCTATAATAAAATGAAATATGACAGTGTCCTCAAAAATCGTTCAAGCATAAACAAATTATATTCGTTGGATAATTTGAAGCAAATAATTAACTTTGCACCAAAACTTTATATAAAAACAAAAAGTTCTATTAAATCTAATTTAAACCAAAAGTTACTAAAGTCTAAACCACAGCCCAACATGATAACAGCTGCTATGATGAGACAGTTAAGGATTTGGGAAATAATTATTTTATGTTTCCTGGCCAAAACACTGGAAGGCAAATCCTTTGAACCTCAAAATAATAGAGCTAAACGTGGCTTTGGTCATTATGGTGGAAATGGCAAGCTTAATTGAGGAGTATAAACTTGATTTATTATTAATTTTTTCCTTTTACCAAAGATTTTGGGGCTGCTGAACATGTCAGTTCGTCAGTGCTGCAATATGGCAGTGAAGACGAACATGCTGCCAGTTTCGATTCTAGTAGTTATTTGGACTCTTCTGCCATTAGTGCTGGACACTCTGGCAGCTTAGATGCCAGCAGTCATTTGGATACATCGTCTATTAGCTCGGCATATTCTGGTGGCTTAGATAGCATTAGTCACTTGGACTCAGCTGCTAGTAATGGCGATACCTGGTCAGCCGGTGGCCTATCGTCAGGTTACGATGTATGGCTAGAACCTTTACCTAATTATGATGGCTCCTCTGCAGTACATGCAACTTCTATGGTTTCCTCACATCCAGCTAGTGATCATATAGCTAATGCCGTTTTCTCCGAAGACTCGGCAAATTCAGCTCATTTTGAATTACCCAGTTCACAGTTGCACACACAAATTAGCAGCAGCAGCAGCATTGGCAACAGCGCTGCCAATATAGGTGGCAGTATTCATGATCATGGCTCTGTAGCAATAAGTGACAATATTGACTTTAATAATGTTGCCGATATAAAAAGTAAATATTATGCAAAATCTTATGGCAAATAAGTAATTTACATGATAAAGCTGTAGGAAAAATGTGAAGCGAAGAAATTTCCCTGTTGCTTTTAAGTCGCTATTATTTTTTTGTGTGGTTTTAGTTTAAGTGTAAGTTAGTGTTAATATACATACAGATAACAGTATTTTCTGGAAGTTAATAAGTGGGGAGTAACCACGTGATTTTTCGTTATCGATTTAAATAAAGATTGTAAAAATTCATCAAATCATAATTTGTTAGATTCAAGACTTATTTGGATTGCAAAATATGGTGTCTTGAAACTGAGCAAAAACTTCATAAATTTACTAAAGTAATAGTAGTGGCTTTAAAGTTGATCGGTCGCCCATCCGAGTTTCATTTGGAATAAATACATAGAACGGAAGGAGAGAGAAATATCAATGATAAAATTAATCAAAATTGCTCTCTTTTCACACAATAACAATACATTCTCATGAATTATGTTTTTGATAACAAACATTGGTTTTTGGATCTCAGTTACCTATCTAGTTGTCATCTATACATTATGGCACAAAGTAAACAGGCTTGTCTATTTTCTCGGACCAAATGTGAATATATTATGCCTTCGGCTACATTGATACGATCTTAGTTCGTATCTACGTTGAACAACTGAGATGTGTTTACGTACTTTCTGATATATAGTGTAAGCCATTTAGACCTCAAACTGATGTGTTCAACTCTAAAGTATTCTGAATTGAAACAGAATCACCGATTTTGCAGAACGTCCAAATGAACCAATTCTAAGTTACTTACTGCAAAGTGAACGTATATGTCCCTCTCCTTGGTTCGTCGTATTTCTATAGTATTTTCTTTACAGACTGTTTTGAATGGAAAAAATAAGCTCTCTTTGTGTTGAATAACTGCATGCATTCTTGTACAGTAGCCATCAATGATCAATGAAATTAGATAACGGATGAATTGGCTTTTCGATAATCTGGTAACGTTTTAAGAACTTTATTTTGGTATCAATTTGCCGAAAGTCGTATATCTTATCATGATACAGGAACTACTGCCCATGAAGGTTATGATGTAGTGGAATCCTAAATTGATAAATTGATTTGTGACGTGCACGCAGAGAAAAAGTATAGTTATGCATGTTTACAGTAACCATTTCAACATTTTTAAAAGTTTTTTTTAACAATATTATAGTCACAGTAACTATTTACATGATTGTGGTATCCATAATATGGTTAACTTACGATTCACATGATTGTATCAATCATATATATGGTTACAGTAAACAAGTATATGTTTGTGACAATCATTGTTATGATGAAAATTTATATCATAATATTTTGTTCTCAGATTATGATATCAATTAGCCAAGAGCAACATTATATGGTAAGTAATTCATCATATAAATGGTTGTCACAAACATATACTTGTTTACTGTAACCAAATACATATATGATTGTAAGCATGCACAACTATATTTTTCTCTAAAAATGTGGCGTAAATTTGAATTTAGAAGCAGAGCATGGAATAAATAATGTGCAGCTGTACGTAAGATGCATAAAACATTAAGGTACAGGGTGCTGTATCAGATCTAAATCTAAATAATCTACTGCTGAAGAAACTTAAAAAAGTTCTGAGAATATTTTGGATCTACTAATAAGGGTGAGACGATGTCTATACTTAATCGGACGTAAAGTTTGCCATATTTGTAGTAAACGACAGTCATTAGTCGTACAAGTGTTATTTTGATTCTTAACTAAATATAATATAATTTGACAATAGCTCAAAAAATACTTGTATTCAAAGGTATGTTTAATTAAAAATTTAATGGAGTTTCTCTAAAAGAAGATTATAACAACTTTAAAGTAAAAGGAACCAACACAGACTTGGTACCTTTATTATAAACAGGGTTAGTACATAGAAAACAGATGACCCAAATTTACCACTGAGGAGCGACTAATCAACATCAAATGTTGGACTTCAAGGATATGGATGAATGTTTCTTACAATAACTTGAAGATGTCGCCATGGTGGTTTAGAGTAGTGGACGTCATATAGAGAACATATAACATGGATTATAATATGTCAGTAACTCTATTTCTCAGTTTTAATCTGACCAGCTATTTTTCTTTCTTATTTGATAATTTGTATTAATTTCCATGATTTTCATATTGCTTTAGATCATCAAGACTGTTTGCTATAGTTTATCAACGTATTAACCAATTATTTAATTTTTCAAACGTTTATTACATATTATTGTGGATAAGTATTAACTTGAACAAAATTTTTCATATCTACTTGATTACTCGCAATTTCTATTGGGAATTGCAAACAAAAGTTTCTTTCCCCCAAAAAGTATTTAAAAAAAAACAATTTCATAACTTAAACTATTAACGCTTGTATTCTAATGAAATTTTGTATTTATTAAATAGAACCAGTTTTTAAACTTGTCTAGGTAATTCGACAATTTTTTGCACTTGTTCTCATGAAATTTTACTCTCCCCACTAAAGGTATATTTATACATTATTGACACTACAAATTAGCATTTCTAGACATTGTAGAAAAATAAATTCTCATCATAAATGTGAAGCAATCAATAACTGTACAAAAGTATTTAATGGCGAGAACACTGGATAACAAGATAATTGAAGAAAATTAAATTTCAACATATTTTTTTTAACAATATAACAAATTGTTGTTTAAATGATTATTTAGCAGTCATCTACATATATGAGGAGACCAATTTTATCTTTGATGTTCTTGTTGTTACATTGGTGGTTTTCCTCTAAAAGTTATTTGTATTTTTAAAAGCTTTTCTTTAACTCTCTAATCTCAATTTCTAACAAAATGGCTAAAAAACGTTAATAAAAATTTTTTTATCGTAAATTTGGGCATCTGGTTTCAAAAACAACATTTAAAAGTTTGTAAAATCAATGGTTTACCTGCCAGGTGGGAAAAGCTAAATGAGTGCCTTAAGGCACCCTTGGGGCTTTACAGATTGAAACATAGTCAGATTTTAGTTAGAATAGTTTGTCAGTTTTTATTGAAAACAACTTTTATAATTGTTCATCACTCAAATCAGATAATTTGAAAAGATTGTTCACTCGACCAGCCATTTCTTAAAATTTTATGTAAAAAATTGCAAATCAAAGCAAAGAAAACAAAAAAAATGTTGCTATGAGGGAAAAACTAAGGCAGCAAAACTAGTCTGCAATGCCCAAGAGTGCCTGAAGGCACCCATCAACTAATCAAGTCTCTAAAGAGTAGCTTATCTTTTTTTTACATAAATCTTGACTCCAATATATAAAATATAAGTGTACTTTTTTAGAAAAACAAATATGATTGCAATCGGGAAACTTTAAAACACTTTAATCAACGTTTGATAACACAACATG